>JAAQQX010000001.1:0-1201875 GCA_017639365.1 Yarrowia sp. E02
AAAATACTTTCATTGCTATAGCGAGTGGATAAGAGTGTTAATGAAGCCATCAGATACAGGTGGTATCTCTCATATCTTTCTTACTACAAGTATGACTTTAAAAGAATTAAACCCGAAACACCATGTCTCCACCTATCCCAACTGCACACAGCTCCCTCAAAAATAGTCGTATTATCATAAAAAGGTGACCAGCGTATTCCTTTCTTCCCTATGAGTCTTTTGATACCATTTAAGCACCTCATTATACTACTTTCCAGCGTTTGGCCACAGCCGTCCCAATTCTACTTGACTATACAAGTGCCCCCAGCTCTGTCAGAAAAGGTCGTATCACCACGGCGACTGGTTCATTGTCATTATCAGAGTGAAGTGTACTGGTAAACATATCGTTAGTTCAACATCTTTACATATTTCAACATCTAGCAACTTACTCGTTTCTTGGGCACCTTGTTGAAACACCTAATAACCGTATAATTGAAGTTAAAGACTTGGAGGCTGAACAGAGATCCAGATTGGGTATATCTAGGATGTGAGACTTGTGCTTTCAGTCGTCGAGAGCCAATTCTGTAATATGGTAACGGATCCACTAAGACTCTAGCCATCTCTTTGTCCTGTAACGTGTACAAGAGACAGAATCTTCATGGTCTAGCCTTTAGTCTCAGTCTCATCTCGAAAGGCTGTTTCTATCCGAAACCTGGAAGACAGTAAAAGAAAAGACCTCCTGCCAGGACCGGTTTCAGAGTCGAGGTCCGTGCGGAGATAACTGAGACTCAGAAAAAGCAATTTTGAAAGTCGCAGAAGGTCCATAAGCAGCCAAGGTGATCTTGGTCCCATTAAGAGAATAAAAGATAAAAAGCGGCAAAAATGGCAAAAAAACGATAAAAAAAGACGATATGAAAATGCGGCAAAAATGACCTAAAAAAGATGACGACTCGGTTCTCCACTTTTAACTCAACTCCCATGGTGACACTACTCTGCTTTATTTCTGACACACATTGGAGGAGGTCTGAAACATGGCACAGATATTACCACATTCAAGCTCGTCCTCCTCGAGCTTCTTCCTGTCCCCCCACACCACTAGTGTATATTACAAGTACAGAGGATCTTGAATTTAACTGGGAAGGAAGAGAGACAAGATCTTCTTACATTGTCCACCTTTTCCACTTGGTGTGTAGTCACCTCCGTTGTTGTGCAAGGTAGAGATGGTGCTCAGCTGGGAAGTGGCTTTGAACTACATCCGAGCCGAGCCCGCCAGATGCCATCTCCCTTCGGAGTCTCCAGATAGTTCTTCCATGTAGTCTCCTTGGCCGTCTTGTTCTTTCAGACTTCCCAGAGGACCATATTGACAAGTCCTAAAGAGCATGTCCATAGTCCTAGTAATGTTTTATTCTTTCCGGTTTGTTATTGCATCCTTCTTCATCACTATTATGTCTTTCAAGCAGCCCTGGAGGTGGCCGTTCTACCGCTTTTTGCTCTATATGCGATCCTCTTGACCCTTGCTGACCCGACCATGGGAAACTATTGGTGCTGTCGTAGTCCTGTCGTTTCGTCTCTTCCGTGACATCACTTTCCGACCTACCCACCTTGCTTTCCCAGTCAAGTAGGTAGTGGTTTGACATGCTCGCTTTGTGCTCCTGGGAAGAGCGTGCCATGGGATACACTACTTATGAGTCTCTGGTGTGCAGGTTGAGTCACTCTCCCTTGCAATTTACATTTGGGGAAGGTTGTACACAGTGTGCACCATTCAGCGGACTTGACTTGCCCTAACAGTTACTATCCGATTTGCCAATTACGGGAAGATCTTACTACTTTAACTTATATCCATAATGGCGCGAGTCACGCAAGAACTACTCTTTACGATCTCTTCCATACTTTTTTGAGCAAGCCAACACTCGCAGGCAGCAGCAGTGGCAAATATACCTTTTTTATTTGAACTATGGTGTCTACAGGAAGTCTCATCAGCGATAATACACTGTACCTTGTAGCTCTCGTGAATGAGACGTTAAAGGGTATCTAAAACTATCCTAGGGATCGGATCCTGGTAATCAGCAACAATGGGTATCATACTCTGCTCCACTCGGCTTATCATGTCCACGATTCATCGTAAAGAGTACATATTGGAAACATCAACCAGTAGCTCTGCAACTCTTCCCCCATAATCCTCCTCAAACGAACACAAATCAAAGCTCTCATAACCTCAGTCAATCACAGCCTCACTCAACCATCTGATTCGCCAGAAGGATCGTACGGCAGTGTTATCACAGCCTTCTGTGTCGGCTTCGACCTGCCTTGAGCGATTCCTCCATAATCGCTATGTCGATCACATCTGCTCTTTGGATCACAGCCTCCATGGACAACTGTCATTGGCTAACATGCTGTTCTCCGATTGCCACAGCTCTTCGCTTGCGTTCCAACTGGTCCACACGATCAGCCATGGCGCACAGCTCTTGCTTGCACTCCAGCTTGACTGCCATCTCCTCCAATGCCATCATAGTCATTGACGTTCCAACAAAAAGCTAGTAACCCTGCTCTCTTCTCTCGCAAGTCCACAACGTTGCTTCAATGTACTTCTTTCCGTCAATCCATTTCCACTTGCTAAGCTCACTATAATCGAAACCCTCATTTAGCTCGCAGATTGTTCACTCTAAGCTGATCGTGTCGTCATAAGCTCTTCTGTCATTATCGTTGGTTGTTGGTTGGCCAGTTCCGTGTCCTCCCCTCGTTGACGAGCAGCACGACGCCTCTTAGCCTATAGTCATCATCTTCCAGCTAGCGGTTTCTGTTCACTCTTCATACATCCAACCCACCATCCTTCCATACTCACTCCATACTCATTCCACACTCCTTCCGTCCTCCACACTCACTCTTAAACACTACCCCTCAGCCTCCTCCAATAAAGTGAGTGGAAGGTGTTCCGAGGGGGTGCCGCCTACCTTGTTTAAATCGCTGTTATCAGATCATTGGTCCTGGTGTGTCGACTTGGAGTAATCTCTGGTGTTGATACAGTAGTCGCCTGGATGTGAAGACGTGTGTCACAATAAAACCCCATGTGAGGGGGGGTACTTATTTACAAGCACCAGCTTGCTCCTTCTCAATTCCTTTTTTCATGCATTCGGCATGCAAGTTGAGGCAAGGTACGTACAGTACGCGTAAGATGATTGGACGATATATGAGGAATCACGTTCCTCGGTACCCTGTACCGCTCCAATTGATTTCAAAAGGTGACATCGTCGGCGATATCTTGTCATTGAACAGTTGGGCCAGGGAAGGCTTGACGGCGCGAAAGCACTTTATATGACGCGTTTGAAAGCCGTACAGGCTATGTCGGCATTCTCCTCTAATGGTGTCGATTCAAGCTGAATCCAGCAGCGATTGCAGAGAGTCCAAGAGTCCCACGCTTTGGAGGGACTGGTCATTGATACTCACTTCTCTGTTACTGTACTGTACCATATCATTTTGCTATTGCATCTGTTGTCACCTTGTACTTTTCTTGACATTCTGACATGTCATCAAGGTGTCACGCGTAAGTATCAGTGTGTCTTTTGTCAATGTTGTGACTGTATTTCCCAGGAGCTCTATCATTATGTCTTGATGATACCATTGGGGTTGGTGACGCTTCATCTTCCTAACCAAAACTTGTATTTGAGCCATCACATAGAAATGCTCCCAACATTACCAAAATGCTTGTAGACGTACATTGACTTAACCAGAGAATTCCCTGAAGCTTAGTGATGCGAAAGGTACAGTACTGTACCGTACATACCATACATGTCTATTCCACGGTATTCAATACTCAAAAAACACCTCCACACCCAATTCTAATATATCATATCATCAGGTGGTACTAGAGACTTTCAAGGTATCAAAATGATCCCCCAGACCTCTGTCGGGTCGTCAATAGGCCTCGTCGGATATCGGAGAAGTGGAAAGAGGGTTGTGCTAAGCTGAAAATGGGCGTTTAAACAGACATAGGATACAGCAGCAGAGATAAAGTGCCTATCATTCGGTTACCCCTGCGAAGAGGACAATATCTATCTGCCTATCTTTGCGAAACAGTTATTTTTTTGTGAAGTTGGGTGCACTGTTGTGACCAGGTAGATAAGGAGTTCAGAAGTTGCAATGATAGGAAGGTAAATGGAACCACCGGTAGTTCGATATAATGTGATAGTCAAGTTTATGTGGCTATTTCAGTATTTTAGAAGGAGTAGGAAGCTGTTCTGTGTGGTGACAGTATGTTGGGTGTAGGTGGTAGAATCCGTGAAGAGATGATAAGGGAGTCAGAAATGGTCATATATAGGAGAAGCAGTCAGGAGGATACAGTAGGTCAAGTCCCAAAGATCATTGGAGTATTTCTGAAAGAGTTACATAAGTTTTTCTGTAACCAGAAAACTGAAAGTGCAGGGTCAAAAGGGGGTGGAGATAGATTGAGAGGGAATCGTGGTACCGTTGTTATCTTTGGAATCCGGTGAATACCCTGGTCAAGTCTACGTTATTGTATGGGTATATCTGAATGAAATATGGGAGGTTATCTGAGTGCAGTATTAGGTGGTGTGGGTATTAGGTGCAGTAAGAGGGATGAAAGAGGAGAGAGCGAAAATGTACCGGTATGAGATAGACTGCAACAGCTTGAGGTACAAAAGGGTCAAGGAGCTGTGACGATGCGAGCATTTCTGATGAACTTGGGGGCTGTCATCTTAGTCGGTCTGGAGGAAATTAAAGCGAATGAGAGGGGGTAAAATAGGCATGAAAGGCAAAAGGGCACAAAATGAGTTGCTATAGTCTATGGAATGATTTGATGAACCTTTCGTTATATTGGTGGTATTTTTGGTCATGCAGGAGGGAGTTCTGAAAAATGTAAAATTGATAAGAGGGTTTCCGTGATATAATGGGAAAGATAGAAGGGAGAACACAGATAGGTACCGTTGGGACGTGATAACTCCCCCCGAATACGTTGATCAACTCTGTTTCTAGAAGCTGGTGGTGAAGTTAGGGCAGTTCCCTTGCAAAGAAAAATTCTGTGTTTCTGTTTCACCGCTGACAAAGAGCTACCAGGAGAGTTATAACGAGTGTATCCAGAAGCACCCTTCTTCAGAGAAAATACTGGACAACTCTGTATAATTATTTTGTATTATTGAAGGGGATGGAGGGTATGATGTGTCGGGAGCTTGAGAGGAGCGGGGTTAAATGTGAGGAGGATACGGTATCAGATATGACAAGAGTATTTTGTGAATCTATTGATCGCGGAGAGACACTGGTCAAATTTCCATGTTCGTAAGAGTACTTCTGAGGTACCGGTAGTTATGCCGGTCAGCAGTAATGTAGAAGTGGGGTAGTTAGTGAAAAAGGGGGTGGGGATACAATAGGGGGAACTTACATGGTAACAAACGAATCGGTAGGCAGAGATGAAGCCGATGGACAAATAGCCATGAGTTTGCAGGCAGTTTTGATGAAGTTGGGTGCAGTTATGTAAGCAGCTCAATATGAATCCCTCGGCTCATATAGCGGCATAGAGATACTAGCAGATGGAACATGGTATCACTATAACATGCAAACTTACAGATTCAGAATGATCGAGTTCCAATTACGATGCTGGTATTTCTGACGGATCTAGGACCGGATATATGAGCAACTATATGGGAGAGTTGGTGTACAAAGTTCAAACAAGGTATCGGAGAGGTGAAAGGTATTAAATGGATATTTTCGGTCAGGTGAATGGACGATCTAGGTCTCCAATTTGGTGTGATTATTTTTGGTGATATGAGGGCCGCTCTGTGTAGCGTTGAAACAAAAACAATTTTTCAAAAGGTTTCTCCTCTTTTCCCCAAGGGGTAGATTCAAGGGGAACTGGTAGAGTTGGATCTCCCAATCTCTATGAGCCCATTGGTTTAGTCGGCTACTGTACGTATATATTAGTATTTCTGAGGGAGATGAAAGCAGATGTGAATTCTGGTAGATATGGAGTCAAGGAGAAAAAAGTTGGAATACTGTAAGAGGAGAGCAATGAATGGTATATATGGGATAACCAAGTTCGTACAGTACTGTACTAACACAGTGACCAAGTCTCCATGCGGATGGGAGTATTTCTGAGAGAGCTAGACAGTGTTGTGTTGAAAACTAGAAGTGCGAGAGTCTAAGCAAAAAAAATAACTCTAGAGAACGAAAGAGGGACATGAATGGTACCATTGTGCTTCTTCAGCGGTGAGGAATACACAGGTCCAGACCCCATGGATATACGCGTATTTGAGGGTGAGGAGTGACCCAGAAGGTTTGGGTGCCAATGTGTAGATAGACAGTGTTGGGGTTAAAAGTTGAAAAATTGTTAGTAGAAGTGACCTAAATGATAATCCAGCAACCTCCAGGTGACTGAAAACACTCTGGTCAAGTCCGCATTATGGTGTGAGTATTTCTGATGAAGTTAGAGAGACACCTGCTTGACCCAGTCCGGCACAAACCCAGCCTCTGGCTTAAAAGTTGGTGATATGACAATGGACAGCTCTTTCAGAATCCCTGTAGACCTCTGAGTTAACCCTTGGGCCCTGCTCGTGCTGCTCTGAAAATGGCTCTACTGTTCACTTATGACATACAAACTGGTCCCTTACTCATCGATGTCCATCATAAGTGTCCCATTTTTAAGTTATTCGTATCTATGCATGATTATGCATAATCATGCAGGTTCATTTTCCATAGAAAATGGAATTATTTGAACTACGTAGAATCCAAAAGAAACATTAGCCAGCTTGATGCTGTAAATAATGCCACATACATCAACCCCAAGCGACATAAAGGCTGAATGTATCACACAGACACAATGATTCCTCTTATACATACCGAGGAAGACGGACTCTCGCTCTGATTCCTATTGAATGTAGCTCCTATCCGACTGGGTTCCGATAATGCAATTCCGTTAACCTTATCGCCAATCCACCTTTATCTACCCTTCTTATCCTCTAATGGGAGCCCAATACCTTATTCTTTCATATGTTGGCGTGGTAACTAATTGGCCCTTCTAACCCCACCTAAAATCATTTAAAGGTCAAAACAAACATTTAAGGATCCCTTCTTATCTCAATTAAGATTGTTATCAATTATGTATATAAGTGTCCTTTCCTGCTCCATTCCTCTCTTCTTCCTCGGGGCCCTCCCCCCTCCCGTTTTCTTTTACTAGCGGACTTTTCTTTCGAAAGTAAAACTCCTAGCCCCACAAAAACCTCTGCCTCGCTGGCAACCTCAACGCTGATTCATCAGCGGAAAAACGGTTCGTTTGTTTGTTTTCCAACCGTACACAAAGGAAAATTGGCGATTACGAGTGGTTTACACTCAGTCTCCTCCGCTTCTGGGAGATTAAAGTAAGTCCAACGGTGGTTTACACCTCAGCTTTGTGAGAAGCGAAAGTAATCCAACTCGGGTGTGTTCGGTTTGTGGGTGTGTTCGGTTTATTATGGCTGTCCTGATGAGACAAAGTACAAGAGGCGTGATTAGGCTAGCGTCGAAACACCACCCTGTGGTGTAGACAGCCACCAGCTGGATATAGATGAAATTGATTTTATTGATTGATTGTATGAAAGTAGAAGTCCCAGGGACTTGTACCTTGAGAAGGTGGTGTACTGGTTGCTACTTGTAATGATACTTGTAGGGAACTCTATCGGATGTTACCGACTTCACGCAAGCTTGTGGGGCCGAGGAAAACCAATCTTTTGCACTACCATCCCACAGGATGCCTCCAAGGTGAGTCTTGTTGTTCAATGAGTCCTGTTCTGAGTTATCTACAGGATCGGGGGAATCTTGATATCGATTGACTTTATCATACGAGCTAAGTTCTTGAGCTTTGGCTACAACTATACCACTGAGGCGATGTGCAGGGCGTGTGTAGGCAGCTCGAGGCTATCAACTCCCCGTACGAGTCTGATCTGACTACTACCAAGCAGTCTGGCTAAACTCCTTTTGATATCCCCGTTATTGGCATTGACGAGGTTCGACGATGGTCTTTGCAATACACCCGGGAGCAGGGGGCTGCTCTTTCCAAGCGTGACATACGGATCTGGGCTCTTGTTGAAGTCAGAAGGAGCTACTGAGCATCAAGAACCATGATTCCCGGCAGTTCCAGGAGGCGTCTTACAAGTGCTTTCAATGATGAGCATCAGGAGCTGCGGTCTCACATTCATATGGAGAGACTGGTGGGGGCGGTGGTTGATCTCTGGGAGCTCTGGAACCAGGTGCCTTTGGCGACTCTGAGCTCACTGTCAATCATTTCAACTGCAGACGAAGTACAATCTTCTGAGTGGCGGTGCCCCTGACAGCACTCGAGAGCTTGCTGATGGCAAGACTGGTCTCTCCCACCCCTGTGAATCTCCCCACCCTTACTTTTATACAACTTGTGATTGTGTTGAAGTTTCAATTTGCTAAACTGATTCTTCCCCTTTGCTTGCCTCTGACGATAGCTGCTGTCTTGGGTCATCAGAACAGACAAATAATCGCAGGAGCCCTAGCAGGTTCCACCACTGTTCTGTTTTGGGAAACTGGAGATATGGATTATCAGATTGAGAGTGTCAAACTCGGATCTACATGATAGATTGACAAGAGAGTGGTACTGTACTCCTTCCTGTCAAGGGGAATAAAATCATTGCCTGTGGCTGAGTCTCTCTCGCTCCACTGGTAGACATAACTTGATCGACAGAACTGCGGTTAATGAGTGGCTATCGGTGGTTAGCAGTGAGCGTTCAAGATATGCAGGTCGAAGGAAAGCCAGTGAGTTTGCCATAAGACATCTTACAGTAGGAAGGCCATAAGCGTACTGTGGGCTCAGATAGTGCTCTAATCGGCTCAATCCTGTGTTTCGAGCAAGTGAACCAATGGTGTCTATCACCTCGTTGAGCTCTACATGTAATCATAAGTAGCGGTCAGACTTGTCAAAGCTGAGTTGTAGTATGGAAGTCTTATTTGCAAGCGAATATATTGGCATAGATGAGTTCTTCTTAGAAGAAATGCCATATCTCTTGTAGGTCGTTGATACTACGAGTAGTTGTTTTATGGCTCCACACATAAAAGAGACCTCTTTACCAGACGTTGGGATTCAATAAATTATGACAGTGTAAAGGCATATTGGAAGAAGAAGTCCCCATATCTTTTCGGCTTGCTTAGAACTACAGGTCCAGTACACATCTGTGGGGTCGGTAAGGTATTTACATCTGCAAGATGGAGTGAACTCCTTTCAGGAAGTGACCAGTTGCAAGGTGGACAAGTTTCCTGTCAACATGGATACTCTATGAGTCTCGTTTTGCGTGTAGGTTGTGGCCATTCTCCTAGGCAATTGAATTTGGAAGTTTTCATTATCACCCCAAAGATCATAGCTATCCTTCTTCGTTCTTCTGATAAATAAGTAGTACGAGGGCAACATGGATCCCCTTCACCTAAACGATCAAAATGCCAAAGTGAAGTGAAGGAAGCATCTCCTTAGTGACTGTAATACCGGATACTTGTACCCGTATACCTATAATAGTCGTACACAGAGCCTTAATCTCAGTCTTAATGGTTTCAGGAGGAAACTAGAGTAGACAAGTCAAGTACATCGGTTCTCTCCCCTAAATACAACACATGTCACATGTGGTTGTTATTCTCCCGAAGTGAACAGAGAAGCTCTTCTGGATCTTCTGGCTCTTCTTGTGCATTGAGCTCTTCTGGTTCGACGGTATCTGAACAGTCTCCTGCTCATCCCATCTCCGTACTTTTTTGGCCCTGTGATTGCTGTACTGTACCTGCACATCTTTTCTATTGAATATTCTACGAGCCTCATCCATCAAGCTTCTTTGTTTCTTTTTGTTCTTTCAAGACTTCATTTTCTTAACTTCCAAACACCAACTTATTATTAATTAATTAAAAATAAAAAATAAATTGAAAAAATTGAAAAAAATTGAAAAAAATTGAAAAAAATTGAAAATTGAAAAAAATTGAAAATTGAAAAAAATTGAAAATTGAAAAAAATGAAAATAGTTAAAAATTGAAAAAAAAATTGAAATAAAAAATTGAAATAAAAAATTGAAATAAAAAATTGAAGTATCGTATCGTACAAAGTTGAAATTAAATTATATTATATTAAATTAAATTAAAATGAAGATTTTTTTAAAGGGGATAAATAAATAAAATAAGTAAAAATAAATAAATAACACCAAGAAGAATTCAAAACAACCATACGACTACAATCACACTCATTACAATTCAAATGTTCGGGCGGGGCATACAGTAATGGGCACCTGCCCCAAGGGGCACTGCCTCTGACCTATGTGTTGGCAGGTTTACGGCATTTGGCACTTGCACGCTATGGAGTTATCGGTTCGTTGCTCGTCGGGGGTTCTTGTTGTGACTGTCCATGCATGCTATGGGCTTACTGGCCCAGACTCAGAAATTTGTTGCTCTGGCATTCGCTCAGACTCGGGCTTCTCAGCATTAATGACTGGCGTATCAGCTCTGGCTAGTGTTGCACTGGCACTGGCTCATCAACTCTGTCACTGACTTACTCTTTTCAGAGCATATCTCAAACAGGAGTTTCACACTATGAGATCTTCACAAAGGAGTTTCACCCTATGAATAACGGAGTTCTCTCAAAAGGATCATCACCCTTGTGTCTCCCTGTCGGGAATAAGAGTCAATTGGAGGTTTACTGGGCTTATGGCATTTATCTCAGCTTTCTGTGGTACTCGGTGAGCTTTTCTTTTCTTTTGCAGCAAAAGTCGAAAGCATCAAAAAACATGTTCATCCAGGCCATCGGAAGTACAGCCGACAGCTATAAATGTCGCCTCTACCACAAGGACGAGAAGAAGTTCTGACTGAGATAAAGAAGTATATCTCCCTGGTGAACTCAAGGACGCATACTGGGATTTCGATGTGTATCTGTGCGATACGAGTGCCGGCCTGACGCTAGCTTGTTTGAACTAAGAAGTAGGGAGTGACTAAATTGTCCCCATAACATCTCATTGACTGGAATTGTAACTGAGCCTGCTCCCCGTAGCCCAGGAGCCTGTATCTTCGAAGCACCAATTCATGGCTAAAAAAAAGCAAAAACACTACTGCACAGTACTGTACGTACTGTATTGTACAAGTAACTTCTGTATATCAGCACCTACTGTATCATCATCCACATTTGCGAAGATTATGCGGTTATTATATAAAGTCACCCCAAGGCATTCCTAAATGTCTTGTCAAATTCATGTACCGAAGAAGGAGTGAGTTTAGTAGGTAACTCAAACGAAACCAAGCGAAGGTCTTCCGGTGCCCTGACCCGTGACAGAGCCACATAAGCTTGCCCACTATCGATGCGCTTCATATTGACCATTGTCCGTCTGAGCGTCTGGCCTTGTGCTTTGTGAATGGTGAGTGCCCAGGATAAGGCCAATGGTAGTTGTGTACGTCTGCAGATGATAGGGTAGACTTGTTCTTGTGCTGTTGCACCCCCGAAAGATTTATCATAGGTTGGCTTGCTGTAGTCAAGTTCTTCAAAATCTGTTGTTTTTATTAGGAAGAAAAGGTTGCTTTGGGGCCCTTGGTTGTCTCCTATTCTTATAACAACCTCCAGAGAGGTATTAAGACGAGGGTCTGCTGGGATGCTCGGCATTTTGGCTCTTCCAGTACTTGTACCTGTGTTGTACCTCTCCCTTTGACTCTGTGCCTCTGACCTGTAGGAGCCATCAATTTCCACCAGAGCATCTCGATAGTAAAGCCATGGGTAAGTGAATTTAATACCAGTTGCGCTCTCAATACCATTGGGGGGCTTCCTCTCCAAGGCCTCCATTCTGATACTGTTATCTCTAAAATAGACATAAAGAGGGTACAAGACATCGAAGTCTTCCTTGTACTTTTGATAGAGGGGTTGTGTCATCAAAAAAGCCACCCGACCTAGGTGACCATTCACAAGACCCAGATCTCCATCGTTTTTCAAAAACATAATTTGTGCACCAGGTTTCAGCCGAATCACCTCTTCGGCACGGATTTTCTTCTTGAGGATGTCGTTTATATCAGATGCGTGGTAGTCTTCAGTGTTGCGATAGTCATTGGAAACGAATCCCACTTCCGGCCCATCCAAGCGGCGCAGACTGTCGGCATTAATCTTCGTAACCTCTTCGTTTGTGCCACTTAAGTAAACCGCCTCCTTTCCTTCCTCGTGAGTACCCACAAACTGAGAAAAATACTCCTTCAAGGTTACGGAGTCATTGGGAGCACCATTGTATCTTCTGAGCGAATCCAGCATGTTAGAGAACTCCGATCCCCGCTCTTGGCGTTGGGCTATTGTGAGACGGAACTTGTTATATTCATAGAGCTCCTGGAAAACTTTCGACTTGAAGAGATAGTCAGGCTCGTGAGCTTGATTCTTGCCCTTGCCATCATCTTGATCAGTAGTGACAGCCCCCCACTTTTTCCCTTTCTTTGATGGAGGGTTAACCTTGGGTTTCATAGGGGCATCTTCGATGGGAGCAATCTGAAAGAAGTCCCCAACACACACAACCTGCATACCCCCGAATGGCACCTCCTTCAAATCTTTTCCAGGGGGATAATTGTCCTCTTCGTGTCCCTGAGGAGAATAGTCATGGGCCCAAGATCCGCCCTCCGCAAACTTGCTCCGCTCCGCCCTCACGTGACGAGCAATTGTGTCCATTTTGTCAAACATGGACCCGGGCACCTGGCTTGCTTCATCTATTATGAGCAAGTCTGTTGCGTACCAGTTGTAGCTCGCCTTTTTTTTCTTCAGCCTTGAGATGCATTCGGATGCAGTGGCTTTCATCAGGCCAAGACCAGCCCATTTGTAGAGTGTCTGTCCCTTGATGTTCACAGATGCCAGGCCAGTAGGCGCAGTAACTGCACACTTGATACCCTCCTTGTTGCACCACCTTGCAATTTCCTGGATTAGAACAGACTTTCCAGTACCAGCCTGGCCAGTGAATATGAGACTCTGACGGTCCTTAACCTTCTTGAAAATTGCCTGCTGTTCGTCCGTGAGAGTGACAGAGTGTTCATGGGTATTTGTCTCGCCCTTGTTTTTGAGGTCATCGTTGTCCATATGCCCCCTGGGCACTGGGGGCTCTGTGGCTTCAGAAACTGGTTGCCCTGAAGCCCTAGGCAGAGTTGGCGTTGTCCTTGGTGCACCAGAACTGTCATCCTTCCACTTCTCATTATCAGACTTATCCTCCGCGACCTCCACGCGTTTACTCCGCATCTTATTTACCCTGTACTCCATCAGCTTTTTGTAATGACCAGCCACATCACGTTTCACTAGTCGCTTCAATTCCTCGTTCTGAAGCAGAGTGAGCTTACTCTTGTCCAACCCAGGATTCGCACCTTTAATTGCACGTAATTCTCGTTGGTAGCAGTAGACAAATGCTTCAATGTCGTTACGCGTCCACTCCTGCCACCAGTTCGTAGGTGAGCTTCTCTCCACTGTTGTCGTGTCGCCAGAATCTCCCTCTTGTCGTGGACGTTGCTGTCTCTGGGGTTCCTGGTTGGAACTAGCGCTTCGTTTCCTGCGAGGACTCGGGGAGCCTTCCATCTCTGGCTTTTTGGCGTGCTCTGTGCAGTAGTTGGCGCTGAAATTTCATGTGGGACGTGTCACACATTGGTGCGGCGTGTTAGAGTTCCATCACGCAGTATCAACTGCGAGGTCTGGCTGATCGAAGTTAAGTCATACAAATGATGAGACAAATGGGTACAGTACGATACCTGTAATTACAATTACAAATATTAATGTACCAGTATTGAGGGCTGTTGATTGGATAATAAATGATTAATAGTACATTATAAAGTTAATTCGTTTAATGGCTTCTACTTCTTTGGATTCAGGGCCAGTTTGACCGTTCTGAGAAATGCCGTAATAGGGTTATTAGTAGGGGGCAATTCCTCTTCACTTTCAGGAGCAGCTGGGTTCTCCTCTGTAATGGTACCGTCTGCAACTGCCTTTGCTTTGGCTTCTGTCTTGGTCCTAGCCTCTGCCTTTGCCTTCGTAGCCGCTTCTGATTTTTTCGCAGCCTTCTCCTTTCTTTCCGCTGCCAAGATGGACTCAATCTCTTTCTGTCGCTCTGCCTCTCGTCGTCTCCATTCCTCCTGGATACGGAGGTTTTCAGCAGCCTCCTCGGCAGCAGTCATCTCAACATCAACCCCAGACAAGTCACTGTCGCCTGACGAGTCTGATGTTTCTACCTCACCATGGCTCTGGTCTTCTGCCTTTGCCCTTGCCCTATCGTATGCTTCAATAGCCAAACGCTGCTCCTCTGCCGCCTTATCTGCCAGGCGCTCTCGTTCAGCCTCTTCAGCAAGTCTTTTCTTTTCGGCAGCAAAAGCTGCCAGAGCCTCCCTGGCTTGTTCGGCCTGAGTAGCCTTGATCGCCGCAGATCGCCTAGCTGACTCAGCCTCCTCGGCCTGTGTATGACGTCCAGCCCCTTCAGGCACTCCAACGTGAATTTTGCTTTCAGCTTCCACATGTTCAGCCTCAGTCAAGTTCTGTCCAACATCCTCAGTCAATCCCTTATCCTCAGCTTCTGAATCCAGTTCCCCCCCTTCTGCTTGCTTCTTTGCGGGCTCCTCAACAGATCGCTTCCTATCCTTCTCGGCTTTTTGTGTAACTTCTGCCTCACCTTGTAGCTTCTTGACATCACTATTTTTGATCTCAGCTCGTTCCTCTGGAATCATCTGCTTGTGTACCAGTGTGGCTTCGTGGTTCTGCTCCTGCTCCTTCATGAGATTCTGCTCCTCCAGGGATGTTCCTCTCACGAGATTCTCCTTTTCCACGTAATTTTCCTCCGCCACATCTCTCGCCTCCTCCACGAGTTTTCCTTCCTCCGCAAGTTTCTCCTCCTCACTCGCTAACTTTCGCATCCTCTTTGGCTCTCTCTGGCCAAGCTCTTCCACAAACTTTCTCGGCAGGACCTTGTCATGCCTCTTCCGGAAGATGTATGTGACAATATGTCTTGAGATGTCGTCAAACTCCAGCTTTTCAGCAGTTTTGATAGTCGCAGGAGAGAGCGTGAAATTGTGGGAAAGGGTAATTGTTTCCGTGATTTCTTCCTCAAGAGCTCTGGGCATTGGTTCTGGTTTGAAGATGTCAAGCTTCTCTTTTGGAAATGGGTTGGCGGAGAATAAGCGAGACCACGCATCATCACTAACTCTGGATGTAGGCAGAGAGAGCCCCATTTCATACACCGGATGATAACCGATGTTCATATTGTCAGATGTTGCGCCAGATTCCAGATCCCGAGGATGCTTTGTAAACAAGCGGTTCTGTAGGATATGAAAATGCCCCGTAACGAGATGTTCCCAAGTCTCATGCGTCTTCTGCTTTCTGAGGAAACTGAAAGGTTGGCGATCCTTCCAGATATCGTCGGAATCCACCACTGCTGTCGTCGCTTCTTCGACAATCTGGGATATCTGAGAAGGAAGTGAACGGGCCCTTGGTTCATAGACACATATAGTCGTGTCGAATGGCACCATATGACTGAAAGTATTCTGAAATATGCTCCCAAGCCATTCATTCTTTCCTCGACAGGGGTTGATGCAAATTAGAGCCAACGGCTGTCCGTATGCTCGGAACTGGTCCACAATTGCAGCTCGAATGTCCACTGTGAGGTCCTTGACATTTTTGGCTCTTGAAGGGGCACTGAATCTGGCTGCCTTTGTGAGAAAATCAATGAAGAGCAGGGAAAATCCAGTAGCGTCTGATAGATGAAAAAGACAAAAAAACACAACACCTGGTCTTTCGTAGATTGGATTAAATTGTGGGCTTCTCAGATGATGCTCGAACACCTTGTTCCAAATTGTCCGCTCCACGTTATCTTTCAAACTCTGGGTCAAGGCCTTATCAGCCTCTGAAGTGTCAACACGGACCCCCAGGGCTTTAGATGCTAGTTCGGCCTCCATATGCAATCCGCTTATACTCCATGAAATGATCCCTTCAATCATCCCCATAGGAATTCCTCCCATGTTGAGTCTTCTCTCCAACACCTCGCTCACGTAAGCAACATCGGTTGAGCAGCCTGTCATGAAGTGCGCAGCAAGCACGACCCAAGGTACATGGTCTTTGGACAGTCTAACAATCTCCTCGCCTGACTCTTCATCGTTGTCGACAATAAAACTAGCGCCCTGGCATTCCTTTTCGTATTCTTTGGAATCTTGTATTGTGTAGTCCTTAGAAACGCGTCTGTACCATGCTGAAAATAATAGAAAATAGGAGTCCAGCCGGTCGAAGGCTTTGGGTAGCGACAGAGTCTCTCTCACCTTCTGCTGTAATCTCTCTTCCATGTGACGAGTTCAGCAGGCAGCACTATGTGCCAAAGTCGATTTTAATAGTGAAGTGGTTCTTCTGAACTTGTTAAGCTTGGCCCAACGCGTCAAGATCTGGGCATGCAGGAGAGGAAACTCCAACTATAAAACCGTGTTCCACAACAACAAAAACAGACGAGTGGAGCGAGTTCTGCGTATCGTACTTGTAATGGCCAGATGTGGAGTTTGTAATAATTCAAGTACAAGTATTTGTACTCGTACTCGTGCCTGATATGATACTTGTTCTTGTATACTATACTCATGACTTTTGGCGACCACAGCACAAGTACAAGTACACTTGTAGAAGTTGTACTTGTACTTGTACTCGTAGCGTTGACGTGACAATCCATCCCGAGAGACTTCTTGTAGTAAAATATGGTATCCTAGAACTGAAAAAAACATGGCCACTTCTTCCATGACAATCAAACCAAAGTTACGTAATCAACCCTAACCCCCAACCTTAAGCTCAATATGCAGCTACAACTTCGCCCCAGTGCAAGAGTTACACAGACAGTAATGGCCGACGAAGACGCTGACTGGGCTAGAGCCCTAGGTGGCGACCCTTCCAACATCGGAGGTGTCATTCCATCACTGGATGGCGCAGATGCCATTAAACACGCCGCAGATGCTATCGATTTCGAGGACGAAGACGAGTTGGCAGATGACGAGCTGCCTGAGGAGGAGGAAGCAACCGGAAACAACGTGATTGAGGAGGATGAGGATATGGTTGTCGAGGATGATGCGGGTGTCTCCATGTCTGGAAATGATAGCATGGGTGGCTTTCAGTTCAACATTGGAGAGGACGAGCTTGGAGGATTCGATCTAGGAGATGATGAGCATTGGAGTCAGAGCTGGGGAGGCAACGAGATGGAAGAGCTGCCTGTCATGGACGAGTTCGATGACGGTGGCGTTATTCATGCTGGAATGCTAAACAACAACCCCAACAACATAAACAACCATGTTGTGCATGCTGGTGACCCGGGAGAGTCTGACGAAGAGATGGAGATGGAAGTCGCGGGGGGCGATGGACTGGATATGAAGCTGGACGCCGACGAGCTTGGAGAACTGGGTAAGCTGGGACCAGCCGATAAGATGGACGCCTCAGGATTTGACGACATCCAGCACATGAACATCCAAGAACTCAACCTGGAGGAAATTGCCCAGATGGCGCGTCAGGCTGATCTCGACATGCTTACTATGTACTTCCCTGGGTTCCAAAAAGGCAAGCCCATGAAGATGAACTCGCTCTTTTACAACAAGTTCGCAGTGTTAAGTCTGCCTAAGCCCAACAATGCTCGTCCTTGCGTCCCCACGAAAACCAAGCTGGAGGTCGCGCCAGACGAACGCAAAATGACCAGAGGCACAACGTGGGTCGACAATACGAAGCGGCGGGCTGGATTTGTGACTGTCACTGAGGCTGAGACCGGAGAAGACAAACAGATCCAAACAAGAGAAAGCAGTACCACACAATCAGCTACTGACCAGCAGCTGCATTTCGATATCACTGATTGGAAGATCACGTGGGGGGATGAAGAGGATGGAGATGGAGACGTGGATATGGAGAGGGAGGACAAGAAAGCCGAGGTGACACCTCAGCTCGGCGTGCACAGAAACGAAGAGACCTGGAACGACGAGGCTTTGTTTGAAGGTGATGCCCTGAGCCAGGTCAAAAAGGTCAAGCTCGATATGAACGATCCTAACTTACTTTTCATCAACACAGATGGTCGTGTATCGAGGAATGTAGCCCCTGCCATTCCGTCCACTGAGTTGCAGCTTCGAAACAGATTCAACCTGAGTAACGACCGAGCTTACGATATGCTCAAGGAGAACACACAGAGCAAGGTGCGTGCAACTATTGGTAACTTGTCAATTGACCACTCTATGCCTGCTCTCCGACTGCAGAGCCCTTTTTACAAGGTGCGAATCTCCAAGCCACAGGCTCGTTCGTTCCATCGACCTTCGTTTGTGGTGAAGCCCAACACTACAGTTCACTTCTCGCGTATGAAGATTCGGAAGAAGAAACGAGACAAGGGAAAGCCTATCAAAGACCTTTTGGCAAAGACAACGGACTTGTCGCTTGGTGATTCAGCTCAATATTTCCTCATGGAATACGCCGAGCAATTTCCCATGACGCTCTCCAACTATGGTATGGGTTCTAAGATGATCAACTACTATAGAAAGGCTTCTCCAGAGGATACTTCTCGACCTAAACTTCCTGTTGGAGAAACCCACGTTCTCTCGGTGCAAGATAAGTCTCCCTTCTGGAACTTCGGATTCGTTGAGCCTGGAAAGATCGTGCCTACTCTGTATAACAAGATGATCAGAGCGCCGGTGTTCAAGCATACTCCACGTGATACAGATTTCCTGATGATCCGATCCACTGGAGGCGATGTAGCTGGGGCTGGCCAAAAGTATTTTCTAAGAAATATCCCACATGTCTTCACTGTTGGCCAGACGTACCCAGTGACCGATGTTCCTGGCCCTCACTCTCGAAAGGTCACCACTGCATCCAAAAACCGTCTGAAGATGATCGTCTATCGAGTGCTGAACGCGTCGCCCTACCATCGTATCAACGTGAAGGACATCGCAGAGCATTTCCCTGATCAAATTGATACGCAGAACCGGCAGAGGCTCAAGGAGTTTATGGAATATCAGCGGACTGGCGAGGATCAGGGTTATTGGAAGGTTAAACCCACCGATACTCTTCCAGGCGAGGACGGTATTAGAACCATGATTACCCCTGAAGATATCACTTTGTTGGAGGCGATGCAGGTTGGTGTGCAAAACCTCGAGGATGCTGGATACGGTCGAACAGACGACATCGAAAGTGACCATGAGAACGGCGAGGAGTCTGGTCTTTCTCTGGAAGAGCAATCTGCTCCCTGGAACTTGACCAGAAACTTCATCAATGCAACCCAGGGTAAGGCTATGTTACAGCTTCATGGTGAGGGAGATCCCTCTGGGCGAGGCGAAGGCTTCTCGTTCCTCAAGACCTCGATGAAGGGAGGTTTTCAGGCCGCTGGCGAGTCTGTCAATGAGAAGCTCGATAAGAGCAAGTTTGGTGGACACAAGTACAATGTGGCCCATCAGCAACGTGCATACGACGACGAGATCAGCCGAATCTGGTACGCCCAGTGTCGAGCACTCAGCAATACCAAGGTGCCTGAGGAGAACGACGAGGACTCGAAGTGGGCTGATGCTGAGGAGCAGCGAGAGCAGCGAGAACGTGTATCCACCCCTGGTTTCTCCGGTGCAGCTTTCCCTGATGACGACAACATGTCTCTTATGTCAGGTGACTCGGCAATGCAGCAGCGGAACAAGGTGCTACGAATCACTCGTATGGTGAAGGACGAGCACGGAATCATCCAGCGTAAGGTCGAGACCATTAAGGATCCCAGTGTCATTCGAGCATACATTCGACGACGAAAACTGATGGATGAGGCCAAGCTGACGTTGGACGACCTGGACCCCACCAACGACGAGGAAGCCAACAAACGAAACAAGCGGTTACTGGAGGAGCGGCTGGAGGATCTGCGAAAGAAGGGTGAGCGACGAAAGCAGCGACAGGCTCAAAAACAGGGTCTCAACACAATCAATCTCGGCACCGATACCCCTCCACCTTCTGGAAAAGGTGTTGGAAAAGGCAAGGGTCCTCGACAGTGCAAGAACTGTGGTGCTTATGGCCACATTCGAACAAACAAGAGCTGTCCTATGTACAACCAGCTTGAAGGACCTGCCAACCTGTAGTATTGTGGCATACAGGAAAAATAAATTATTAAATATTATTGTACTGGATCAGAAACCCCATTTTAACTTACGTCGTACGAGTATATCAAGGCTTGCTATGTTTGTGACTCTCTTCCGGTGGTAATGACTTATCCATTGGTGCAAGATTCACGGTCAAATCTCGGAAGGATGAGTTAACCATAAAGTTATGTATTTTTTATATATTTTACTCAGTCGGATTGTCAAGGATAATTTGTAAAAACGAACACGCTACGATACTGTACTGCACTTGTAATGTACTGTTAGGGACTGGTATGCGTGTCCGCCTTCCAGTACTTTTCTTCTATTGTAAAATAACATAAGTTAGCTATAAATAATTAGTGTCTAGGTCGATGCATGGCAACACTTGCCAGCCCTTCCAGAAGACTCTTGTCAAAGGGCTTCTGTAGGAAGCCTTGCTGGTGACCCAGAGAACCGGCCGGGGGGAGCGTTCGGATGCTCATTGGCGGCGGGGAGGACAGAGATGATGTGGAGGAGGCTGTGGAAGCGGTGGTGGCACTGGGAGGCGCACTGGAGTGTGCCGAGTTCACAGCAGCCATCACAACAGCATCAGCCACGTCATTCTTGGGCAGCTTGGGGGCCACGGCGAGTCTCCAGTGGTTAATCTGTTGGGGGAATCGTCGCTCCACAACCTCTCCGGCCATATGTACAGCCTCGTAATCGATTTCCGATCCAAAGGCAGACACAAGACCAGAGATGAGAGAAATCACCTCGTGGACAAAGTACTCGGAGATGAGAGGTACCGCGGCCATCAGAGAGGTGTCGACAGTGTCAACTAGAGAAGAGATGGTAGAAAGAATCTTCTCCCAGCCCTGTTGCTGTTGGTACTGTCGAATAGCCTCGGCGTAGAGACTCATGGCCTTAGCCCAAGAAACTGCCTGGCCGCGAACACTTTGCACCAGTCTATCAAAAGTGTGTTGGGTGAGGGAAGGATTTCCGGGCTGCAGCAGCGACTTTTTGAACCACTCGTGTCGCTGCAGCGAGAACGACTGTGTCTCGGGGGTGGCCACAGACAAAGCCAGAGCCACGAGGAAGTTGAGACCCTGCAGCTTGAGCAGCACCTTGGGGAGGCCGTCACACATGGTTACCAGCACGAGCTGAGGGTCCATGAGAGCGGGTGTGCCCATTCTCAGAGAGTGCAGACGATCCAGCACAAATACCAACATGTGAAGCCGATAACAAGTGTCCCAGATGGACTCGTTGTCAACGTTGTTGTGTGTGGAGGTGGCCTCGTTGTTATGGTGGGTCATCAGGTTAAGAGCAGCCTCAAACTCGGGTCGCTTGCCTGTGGTGTAGATGGTATGAATACCAAGAGCGTAGCTCTGAGCCACTGCAGTAGCCAGTCGGGAATAATCCTGAGTCTGCACAAACACAAGCAGCTGGATCATAAGATGCAGAATGTGAGTGGTGGCAGCAGTAGAACATGAGTTGTTACTAATGGCCTGCTTGGCAGAGCCCACAGAAAGGTCAGATACAGTCTCGCTGCTAGACAAGGCAATCTGCAGCTCACAGAGTTGTCGGGTCACGGACTCAGAGCCAGTCTGAGCCCCACCGCTGGCCACGTGGATGTTTTTCAGTGCCAACAGCAGACATTCCCTGAGCTTGACACCGACAGAGGGTTCCGCCTGGACCAGCCACTGCTCCACAATGGCCTTAGGTGGCAGAATAGGCAGAATGGGATGCACCACCTGGTAGTAGTTGTCGAGGTACTTTTCTTCGCTACGCGAAGGAGGTGGCGTGGCTGTTGCGTGACCCATATTGTGGGGTTGCTGCGGGGCCTGGTGAGACGAAAAGCTGTTGTGAGGGGGACTGCTGCTCTGAGTTGGGGCGTATCCCTCGCTCTTGGGAGCGGGGTTGGGCATCGTCATGTTGGGGGGATAACCTGGCAGTGAAGCTCGTCGGTCGACTTTAAAGAACATGTTGGGTCGGTACATGTCCATAGGAGGCACTGACGCTGGAGGAGCTCCAGGTGCAGCCTGCTGCAGCTGTTGCTGTTGAGGGGAGACAGGTCTCGTAAAGTTGAGGGCATGGATGGAGGGCAGTCGTGATCCTGATTGTGTTTGAGAAAAGGCTCTCTTTCGCATGGGGTATTCAGCTCCGGCAGCTCCAGGTACGTTGACGGGAGGCGAAGGGGGAAACACGGGAGCCAACTCATCAGCCGTAGGCGACATGAGGTCCTTCTCGGACTTGGGATGAATAAACACCGGCTGTGAGGTTCTGTTGAATGAAGAGGTGGATTCCCGTCTGTGTCTGTGGGTTAGTAATCAGGATTCAGGGTCCAGGTAAATTAAGGTTGGATGACTCGTGAGTCATGTAATGCATAATCAACACACGACAAACGAGAAGAAAGGGCAACAGGGTCGCATGTATCACTCCTCCATTTCCCAGTGTCCGAAGTTCCTCCGCAATAATACTCACCCTTTGGTAGGTCCTCTCTTCATAGGGACACGGCTGAAAGTGCATGTTTCTCCGGTCTTTCGGCAAGAAGAGCATCGTGAATCTGTGGGCTTATCGGGAGCAGCATCACATCGAATCTATGTTAGTGGTTTGTTGGGTTGTGTAGTTTTTTTTTGTTTCTTAAGCAGTCTGCCTGCCATCGAAATTATCATGCTCGGCAACGGATTCCAGGTTCGGATAAAAGAGGCTTTTAGACTGTGTCCCCTCTTCGGAATTGACGGGCCAATGACAGCGACTCAATAAGAAAAGTGTAAAAACAAGGTTGGGCCGGGGTTTTTGGGCGAATTATCGTGACCACAACTTTTGGGAAGCCTGTCCGCAATAAGCTTTCCAAAAAGTCGCCGAGGGCCGAGCCGCCCAAAGTCGCGTGGGGCCGGAACTGTGCGGCTGTAGTCGGGTAGAGTCGGGGGGAAAGTCCAGATTTTGGAAAAATGATTATTTCCCAAGCCGCCGAATTTCTGCCTGGCGAGCCCCGCGGGTAGACTTTCGAATAATATCCTACCGCACTGTAGCCGAAAACCCGCCCAAATTGTCAAAATCGCACATTTCCCACTTATCGAATATTTCTGTTCAACCCTTGGTCCGCCATCGGCCGAAAAGAGGGGAAGGCGCAGCACTGGTAAAGCACCGGAATATTCCGTTTTCATGTGGAGCACAAGGTTTACTCACTTTTTTCCGACGACACTGAGTTAGTTCAATTCTGGGGGAAGGTAAGCAAGGAGCAACATTGCCAGGTGTGGCGTGTGATAAATGTTCCGAGCTGTTCCGTGTCACCACACCCGCACCGCAACACTCAACATCTCCACCGCGTTCAGAAGAGGGGATAAGACCTCTCTGGGGGTAAATCAGGTGGTGAGGACATCCACAAGCACCAGCTAGCCTCCAGGGTCCATATACCCGCCGTAGCCACCTCTGAAGGTCTCAAAAGACCACACAAAAGCCTCCAAGCACACTCACCTCGTCGCAGGCTCTAGAAACCTTGGTTCTCTTTCGCGGGGGAACCGCACCGTGTTGTTCAGTATCAGACATTGAAGTTGCGAATCGATCCTTCTCCAAATCTGGGGATGGAGCCATTATATATCACACAATCAACAGGATGCAGTATCCTATCTACTCCGCACATGCACACAGAGCTAAGTCCATAACTCTGTTTCCCTCTTTTTTTTGTGGGTTTGGGCCCTTAGGTGCTGCAACTGTGGTCTCTTTTTCGTAGACTCTCCCAGATTTAGACTTTGTTTCTACCGATGCATGATGAGAACCTTGTTCGGCTGGGGAAAATGTGGAGGAGCTTCTGCGGCTACAAAATACAGACACATGTGTGAAAATGCATAGAGTGGTCCCGAGATCACGGGAAAATGGAAGCACAGTTCTGACAGCCACCCGGACCTTGTGCGGCGAGAATCACTGTATTGAGCTACGGAATGTGGCCTGTCTCGTCCCACCATCAACAGCAACATAGTTAAACAGTTAAATTTTCAGCAGGGCCAATTTATTCCGAGACGTCTTGACTCAGGCTCGCTTTTTTTCCGCATAGCCTTTCCGATGCACGTGAGAGCAACACCATGATGAAACCACACAATTCATGACTTTTGGTAGAATGCTCCTTCAGATCAACACCGGTTCCGGAGGTTTGCGGCGAATCAATAATATACGGGCAGTGGAAAATATCTCGGCTTTTTTCTAATCTGTCTCTGGCGCTTTGGCGCAATTACAAAATGGTTCTAGACTACATGCTAGGGCGGAGGACCTTGGATGATTGCAAAATTAGCACAAAAAAAACTGAGCGAGTTATTGAACAAGTCTCTTTCATATAATCTGGTGTCACTGCGGTCTAGAATTTGCCGGAACGTCGGTAGCATGTGTGTGGTGCTGCAGCCAGCCATACATGAATGACCATCGGTTACATTGTGTAGCCAGGTCCTCCTCCATTTAGAGTCGGCCGGCTAAATTAGAGTGCTGCCGGAATTACACCATACGAGGCGACTGTTTTGGGGGAGAAGGAGTTATCAGGACGTGTTGATTTTTCTAAAACAGCAAAAAAAGACTCAAATATACGCAACATTGTCCTAGGGAATTTACCTGAATTTCCCGTATTTCTCCCTGGCAAAATTCACCCGACACGCCCACCCATGTTGTTTCATCCCACCGTGTGGGGTTTGCCGCGTGAAAATCAGAGTCAAGGAAAGTGTGAAAATTGATCCGAGCTGCCGCAACCGGGACTGCTTAAAACTCGGAATAGACCGCCATTGGGTGGGCCGAATAAAATGGTAGGTAGATGGTTAAGATCGGATTTAAGAGGAGAGTGCCTGGGAGAGATGACAACATGAGATCTTTTTTACTACCCCCGGTTCGCCAGAATTCAGCCTCTTCCCCCTCACCTTCATTATCGTCCTATCGTGTGTTTGAGCGCAAGTAAAAACCGTCTGTAGCTTAGTTTCTTTGTCGTGCATTATCGTCGGCATCTGGCTCGGTAAGCCGTTGTTAGAAATAAGGTTGGCCGAGTCGAAACGCCCTGAAGAGAATTGTCTGAGGTTCCAAAGACGCCAGGGTCGCGAAGACGGGGGCATGGAGTAATCGGCGTCGGTGTGACTCATCTCTAGCCATATCCACCCCATCAATGTTCCTCCAGTCCCTCCTACACGCTTAAAGTTCGGACATAGTGGGGGTGGGGTGAATTGCCTGGGGTGAATTTCCAAAAGAGGTTAGACAGATGTGCTAGTTGAAGGATGTCCGGGGGCATTTGTATGGGGGAGAGACCGCTGGAACGGGCAACCAGTCTAGTGGTGGCGGGGTAAGTGAGACATAATATTCTTGAGAAACGTGTGTAAAACTACTCGTGCGTGCCCCTGGAATGTGCCTTTACCCTCGTGGGTGTGGCTGACCAGTCACTACTATTTCACCTCCGAATATAGTCCGTACCCCTTGGAAGCGCACCCCAGATTAATACCGTACATATGACATGTTGGAATCCACATGGCCGATAACCGTATGTGCCGTCCCTGGGTGTGGAGAATCCGTGTGGCTCCCGACGTCCCAAAACAGCAGTTGATAGAGGGTGTGTGTTGGTGGTATAATAGTGTGTGATACCATCAGGGCCAAAAGAAAACGTGTACCGACAGCTAGTTGTATAACCGCATCCAAAAAGGAGACAAGCACCTTGTCGGATCAATAGTGGATGCACTAATTTTTCATCAACCGACAATAATAAGCCAGTTACCGTTTTATTTTGCCGCTCTCTCGGCTCGTTCCAAATCGGACCCTCCGTGCGGATTCCGCTTCTGCGGATGGATAAATGGGGATATGTCGGGATAAATTACTGCAAGCATAGAAGGGAGGTTTGCAAGAGCTGTTGGAACCATACATACTAAGTAGAGCAGCGCTATGCGTCGGCTGTTGGTTCTGGACCACCTGCGAGCTACCGCCGGGCGTTATTACTTTCCTTTCAGAGCGATCTCAATGACCTGTTTCTGCCGTGTCCCAATATCCAACAGGTGTGTTGCGTGTATCGTACATTTACTCTGTCACGTAACCCCCTCAGTTTAAAGCACATTAGACACGGGTCAATGGATGCTCGATTAAATTCCACGTGATAACCCATGTCGTTCGCAATGTCTTCTTCACCTCCATGACTCATTCGCCGGTATCGCACGCGACCCTCATGCTCGTCGCAGATCCTGGCATCCTGACGTCATGCTGCCGTCATAGTGTCTGATACAAGGCAAGTTTGTTAAAGGGACTCTTTTGACTGGTTGATGGAAGACCAAACTGGACAGCAATCTGGAGAGAAAGTTCTCAACAGTCGAGCGTTGAAAATGTTGTTCCCGAGCTACTACACAAGCCTGATGTTTCATATGAGAATGCAGTACAACCACCGTGGATGATGTAGCCAGACTTCAAGGCAAAAAGGTGTCGTAAAAAGTGCTCGTATGTACAATTTCATTTTTTTCACTTTATCTTGTACGAGTACATGCCCCCATCTGTCTAGACTGAGGCACCCCTTCCATATGACCGCCTTCGCCCCACTAAGTCCGCTCTGCCCCCCATCCGACCATCTTACTAAAACCCGCTTTCACACTCTACTCTGAGTTCCGAGTTTCTCCGGAAACATTAACCCAGGTGGAGAGAGAGGAGGTTTCAGAGGGGAAACACATAACCGAATTATTCATAATGAGACAGTATGTGTGTAACTGCAAGAGAAGTCTTGACAACAGCAGTACCCTTCTTTAATAGCTACACAGCCCAGACTTCTGATCCATTCTCGCTTGGTAGAGCTTGTCTCACCTCGATCCTCAACATTCAGTTCGTTTTTCGCGTCCATATTTTCCGAGCGAACCTTGAGCCAACTGAGCCTCGACCAAATGAGCACCATCAAACACGGCTACCGGTCTGAACCACCCTCTTTAGCGAACAAAATATCCATAGACCAGTGCCGCGTGAAGAGCACGTCAAATTAACGCCTGTCGCACCCGGTTACTGGAAGACCCATTGTGCAGAACTCACGTGGGGTAAATGCACGGCATCGTGAACGGCACCATGAGGCAAAGGAGAGGAGTCTGGCACAGTAGCCAAAAGGAAATTTACGGCCCATCCAGCGGTAACTATGAATACCACGGGAGCCATATACAAGTGCCTCCTTTAATACTGCTTATGAACCTTACAGCCCCTCGTCACATCCCTCCAATGTAACCCCAGCAGTCCTACGTACCCCAGAATCCACAACTCTGTATCAGACCCTGTCAAGTTCTTCCGACAACGTTCTCGGGGAAAAGGGACAGATGACAAAAAGACTACAACCAAGTATGAGATCACTTGCTTCCCCTCATAGTGTTCATGTCCACTGTAACATTACTATTTATCCATGACTGCACGACTCCATCATGATGTGGTATTCAGTCTATAGCTATAGGTTCAGGTACAATTAAGTCACAACGAACACAACGAAAACCCTACAAGTACCTGGTACGAGTACTCATATAGTTCAGGCACACATAAATGCCATCACCCACGTACAAGTAACTTGTTCCATGGTTGACGCGAAAACGCCAGAGGTGCCAAGGTATTTTACAACTGGTACATACTGTAAGTACACTTCTGGGGGCTCCAAATACTATCAATAAATCATTCATTAGTGTCTACACGTAAATATTTTTAATGCAAACTCTCCTGAGACCCGAACTGATGAGCCAGGTCAGAAAAGTTGGTGCCCTCATTGAGCACGGAAAATCGTCTGTTGGGATTTTGGCCAGCGGGCTGACGCCGACGAGAAGTGGGCGCCTGCATAAACTCCAGAGAGTCCACTGTCGATGTCGACTTGGACTCAGACAGAGTCAGCGAAGACATGTCGGGGACTTCCAGGTGGCTGGACGATGGCGTGGACGCGCCATCGGCGACAGGAGCGGATCCTCCATCCAGACTGCCGAACACCCCATCACAATGGATGACGAGCAACTTGAGGACCGACTGCAAGCTGCTGAGATCCGTAGAAACGTTGGACGACGCATTGGGCGGCAGCAGCGACATGGAAAACACAATGGCCAAGTTGACGGCGTGCATTCGGTTCTGCTCGCCATGCGTGGTCACGAGAGACAGATGCTGCACCAGACGTCGCAGGAGGTTGAGGTTGGGGGTCGGCATTTGATCAGCAGCAGCTTGTAGTCCTGCCAGATCGGGGTTAGTTTCTGAAGCAGAGGACACAAATTCAGGAAGCAGGTCCAGGGGAATCAGAGGCTCGGGCATCTCTCGCAAATACAACTTGAAGCAGCCGGCAAGAGTGTTGACATCGTACCATCGGTCGTCATTCATATCGGGACGCTCACCGTTGTCAAACGCCTGTTTGAGGGCGTTGACATTGTTGAGTGAACCGGAGATTCGATAAAGACCAACCTCATCTAGACCACGGGCTTCAATTTCGTTGAGCAGAACCTCACAGATGTAAGGGATAGCGGCCTGCTCTCGCTCGCATACGACAGCCACGGGCACTCCAAATACCCGGCCCATTTGTCGAGTCGACTGGTTTGTCTGAGGAGCATTGTTCTTCGCCCGAGTGAGAGCCTTGAGCCAAATCTCGCTGTCAGCCTCAGACGCAGCCTGGAACGAGTACTCGCCCGTGGTGTCCACAATCTTGAACATGGACTTGGAGAGCGCATGGACAGGGAAAATGTCAGAGTGGCCCAAGGGGATGGTCTTGAACGGCTTGACTTTGTCCACAGAGAATGTGGGAAGATCCGCGGGGTTAATTCCAGATGCTTCGTGGGTCGGAGGAGGGGTCCATGAAGAGCCAAGAGCCACGGAAATGGGTCGCACAGCCTTGAGGAAGCCACCTAGACGCGACTTGCTTCGTTTGTCAGCGCTGGAAGACGAGGCGGGTGCCCGGACGGACTGCTGGCGCTTGCGGTCCAGAACCTCCCGCTGTCTAACATCACGCTTGATCTTCTCCAGCTCGGCGCCAACACAGTAAGAGAAGACTCGGGCCTTAGACTTGCCATAAGCCTTAGCCTCACGGGCGGCGTGTTCCTTGGTGACCTTTCGGTCAATGGCAAACGAAGACTTGGACAAATTGATCAAAAAGCTCATTCTCTTGGTCTGCTCTGGCAAGTTCATGTCTTCCTTCTCATTCAGAGGCCGAATGTCACAAACATTACCCACCAAATTGTAAGCGTACCGCCGTTTGTCGAAGTTGAGGAGCTTGGGGGTCTCCACGCACATGTTAGGCACATGGCACGACGCCTCCAGCATTCGCTCAATCAGCCAGCCCACACAAGGGGTCAGAGGCTTGTTCTGAAGTTGGCCATCAACATAGGGGATGATGGACTCTAGAGAGTCACATGTAGAAGAACCACACCCCTTTGCTGCAGCAAACCATGAGCCAACAAAGAGCCGAGACTCGGGTCGAATAGCTACCGCCGCCAGAGCAACCTCCACAAAGGATGGAATGGCTGGAGCAACAGATGGAGACAGCGGAGGGGGTCCCTCTTCGGGGTCAACCATCGGCGACATTTCAAACACCCGAGCAGCCTTCATTCGTCGTCGGCAAATACCCATACCCTTGAGTAGAGTCTCCATTCGAGCCACTCTAATCTCGGGTCGAATTGACAGGTCCGTCAATTGGGCTGTCAGGTAGCTAACGAAGTTGTGGTGAAGTCGCAAAAGTTCCTGCACGGCAAAGGGGAGGTTCAGAAGAACTCGATCCTCAGGCTTGTCACGGAACAGAGTCTCAAAGTAGGTGTAGACACTCTGAACAATGACCTCATCCTCGGTGGCCATAGAGGGCGTTCGGTATGAAAAGAAACCTAGCAGTTCGGCCCCCTGGACCTCCAGTGCCTCATACAGTGACATCCAGTCCTTCAAAGGCACCAGGGCAAATATATGGGCTGCCATCAGGTCTACCTCGGATATCCAAGACTCAACATCGCTGATGCTGCAGTTGATAGGCATCTGAATGTACTTTGAAGAAGGGCCAAAGTAAGGAATCTTGGGAGGCGCGGACACAGGGCGGTAGCTCTTCTTGATGAACAGTTTTCGCAGCTTTTTGTGTAGACTCTCGAGAGATTCTCGGTAGAGAACAATGTCCTCACTGTTGGACACGACGCTGCCCCACCGGGAAATCTCAACTTCCAAAGTGGCCAAAAAGTCCAGAAAGAGCTCTCTGACAGCGTACTCGTTCACAAAGTCGATGAAGTACTGAGACACCCACAGAAAACATGCTTCGAGAATTCCAATCTGGATCTGCGCCATCAGTCTGTACTCAGGCTGCTTCTCTGGAATGTGAGTAGAGTCCCAATCGGGGAACTTCTGATCAAAAGTCCTAGACGTCGCAAGAGATGTGGACCCAGATTGAGCCCCCACAAACCGCCGTCGGAACGCGTCCAGCAGCTGGGTGGGTGAGCAGAAAGAGCGGAACGTAGCGAAGAACGTCAGCGTGTACAAATCCATGTCCATCTTCACCCGAGGGGCAAAATGGCCCACTCCAAGGATAAGAATGTCGATGAGTCGATCCAAAGAAGCAGCCTTGACAACCACTGTGGGATCGGAACCCTCAGGACTCTGGGAAACCACCTTGAGGATCACTTCATCTCCCTGGATCATGGTTGAGCCAACGTTCATGATGTCTCGCAGAGAGCCAATCAAGGGATGCTGCGTGCTAAACTGGCCGACGTACCGTCGGGCAAACTGATCTACCTCTGTGCCAGATGTGCCAGAAGGCAGAGACCGCAGAGGTGACGAAATGCCTGTGCCACTTCTCTTGGTAGGCGATCCGAAACCGGCCAGAGTAAGCAGATCAGTCTTGGAAAAAAGCCGATAGGCCGGAGTCACGTCAGTGAACACGGTTGGCACGAAACTGCCTGTCAGCAGGGGGAGCTGCTGGTTGTAAAAGTGAGGCAAATACCGTCCACTGAATGACGGCTCGCACTGCAGTGACTTCTTTAGCAGCGCCTCGGTGGGCTCCTTGTTGGACATCTGGAAGGGGATGTTTCCCTGAGAGTGTCGGTTCAGCAGGTAGTACAGCATTCGCTGGAGTGCTGATATGGGCTCGCCGGCCGAATCAAAGGTATCAATCTGAGGTACCTGGTCCAGGTAAGTCTGCCACCGCTCAAATGCAGTTCGGATACGGTTCAGGCGCGACTCACACTGGCGGAAAGAAGACCCATCTTCATATCTGACACACAAATCGCCAAAAAAGGGGACCACTCGCTCCTTGGGGTAGCTCTGGCCAATTCCCTGCGGAGCAAGAACGTGGTAGGTGGACTTGCGCGACATATCCACCACTCTAAGGCGTCGCTCCAGATCAAACACCACAGGTGCCCACTCCTTGGTGACAGAGTCCTTGATTTCAGTGGAGACAAACCCCCACGAGTCCCTCAGGCGCAACACTGGTGGCGAGCAGACCACTCCTGCAATGCCCAGCCATCCCACCATGTCACCACAGTTTTTGAGAGCGTTTCCCAGTGAGATCCAATGCGACAGGAGCTTTCCTCTGTATGCAGACGAGACTGCACCTGAGCCTGAAAATAGGTGCTCCAAAAGTACTCCTCCGAGAAAGTGGACTGAGAGTGAATCGAAAATGAGTGGGTTGTGGCGCCAATAGTTCCATCGACCGCCAAATAGCAATGACATGTCTGAGGCTGGCGACCACGCCCCCGAAAACTGCAGGTGGAAGTAGTAGACCTGCGATGCAAGAAGATCAATGCTGGTGTCGAGAAAAAGATCCGGTGGGAGTGTTGGAGAGTTCGACGACGAGCCGAACTGGGAGGAGTTTGACGACGAGCCAAACTGTGTGGAGTTCGACGACGATGACGAATGCATAGCTCCGAGTTGGTTTTGTTGTTCGGTAGATACCAGAAACGATTGCAATCGCTCATTGACGGATTCAGGCAGTTTCGGTTGCACGGACCACAGGGTGCCCTCCCGGCTGGGAGTGAGCAGATCGCCCATATGGCGCTGTTTTTTGAAGACGCTGACCTTGAGATCGGTGCTGACCTGATCGGACAACGCGCCAATGCCATCAATAAGCTTCAGCAATGCCGAGCAAATGGACGTTTCCAGTAGCATACCCGAGAAGTCGTCCTGGACCTTTCGCACGGCCATGGCGGCTCGGGCGACAGCTCGTTCCTGGTAGCGCGCCAAACTGGAACGACTGTCTCTGACAGGCCCTATGATGTACTCACACATCTTGTCCAGCGCATACACCACATCTGTGAACAGGGGCAGCACGTAAACTATCGATTCTGCGAGTTGATCGTCGTCTCCAAACAGCAGTTGGTGACACACAGCCTCCACGGTGCCTCCCATGATACGAGTGCCGCTTGAGTCGAGTTCTAGAGCCGGATGGAGCCCAGCGGAGACATGTGATAGCATGCCATCGGACACTGGGGCTGCATTGAATGGGGCTGAAATGGCGGTGTGTGTGGATGACGGTTGTGTTCGGGGGGCGTCAGGGTCAAGGAATCGATTGGATAAATCCGATGGGGGTTTGTACACCAGCAGCTGGCCATTCTTGACTACTCCACGGGACAAGCGCCATTGTGTGCCTGACGTCAGCGAGTTGTTAAGCCAACCTTCGTGTTCCACTGTGTTAGCTGGGGCTGTTTTCTTCGAGCCGCTTGGGGGTGCTTGAGGATACATACTGTCGTGTCTAGAGTTAGCAGGTTGTTCTGATTTAGGAATTTGTGCTGTCCTTTTGTGTAATCTGGTGTTTTGCGGTGTTGTGTTGTGAAGAGAGAGTGTGTGTGGACACTTTTTGTGTGTGTGGTTGTTGTGTGTGGTGTGTCGTGTCGTGCGGTTTCGCGAGACTCATGTGTCGTCTTTCCTGGGACTGCAGATTGTGAGACGGCTGGCGAAAGCTTAACGCGTTTCTTCACAAAAAGACCGTGCATCGTAAACCAGGGGTAAAAGGAGAACACCACACAACACACTAGCACCTCCATCTGATTAGTCAACCACCTCCTCTCTTGTATACTCACTTGGTAGTAGTCACTCCGGTAAAAGGGTTTCGCTCCGCGAATTTTGAGTTGCTTCTGAGGCTGATATCCGATTTAGCGGATTTCACACTGGACACCGTGGTTTTTGAGTTCACCACTGACGGGTCTATTGGGTTAGGATCTTCAAGGGGTCAACGAGTGCTGCTTAGGTAGCCTCGGCAGCTGGGCTCGATATTATACGCGATGGTTGGGGATACGGGCAGGAGATCCCCAAACGGCCATTGCAGGGGCAGATGTCCGAAAAAAACGGTGTCATTGCTTTTTTCCTCATATGTCATGAGGGCCAAGCCAAGAACTTCTGGTTCGGAAGTTCCTAATCAGAGCCCAAATCGAAGCCCAAATCGCCTGCCCCTTAAACTCAAATGGTGTGGCAAGGTAAGGGTCTCTCCATTGAAATATGGCCCCAAACCCAAATCGTCAGGGGGGGGAACGAAGCCTGTGCCTTTAGGTAGCTGCATTTGTGGCAACTCTGCTATACTCACAGTCACGGGAAAATGGGGTAGAACCTGTCAGAGACGTGTCTGACATCGATATGGAAGGCAGAGGACTGGGTTAGTAGGGGCGCTAAAAAACGGGACTACAGCATGGTAGCTCGTGAGGGTAGACTGTGCAATGTACCAGGACGTCAACAGTAGCGCGGTGCTAGAAACACAAACGTACGAGACCTGATCCGGCGGTCTAAATTTGGTGGTCAAATATTTGTGGACCATGAAAATTCCTCGGATCGGGTCTCCGCGGAAATTAGGTCTGAGACCAGCAGTGTTGGGGCTGTGTACTTAGTTGGACCTGACGTGGGTGTACGTCATGATGCGCCATCGCAGCAATTGATTTGTACTTACCTGTTTAGAGGTTGGACGTGATAGTCAGCTGTGTTAGCTCGCCTTTTGGTGACAACTTTGGTGTCGCGGTACTGTACTCACTCGAATTGGCCAAGGAATCGTCTGAGGGAACCCGTTGGTAGACGCTAGGAGGACGCAGATGGGGAGATATCGCTCTGCGGATACTGCTTCCAGCACTCTTGAGCTCACGGATGTCACGCAGTGCCTCCTGATCTCCCAGGCGAATGTCTTCTCGTATAGATTTGTTTTCTGATGACGAGAAACTGTTGCGCGTTGCCAGGTTGTCGGTGCTACCATCTTCATTGAGCTGGCGATGAAGCATTTGCTGGTAGTAGTAGTTCTTCTTGTAGTCTGCGCGAGGGACTATAGTTGGATCACGGGAGCTATGCTGTGAAGAAGCCGAAGAAGCTGACTTTGGCGGAGCAGCTGGCGGCTTGGGGACCGCCAATGACGAAGATTTCTTTCCCCATCCCATGGTGAGTCGATTACTGGGCTTATCTAGCTCTCAGGGGGGTATTTGGGGTCTGGGAGGTGGTGTTTAAAAATGAAATTGTCTCATGCACCCTTTTCCCTATAGCCCTACATAGACGCTTATGGTGTCATTTTGGGACCCGCTCTGTAAGGAGGGGTGCACCAACTAATACGAACAAAAGGCACATTGAGCCTGTTGTATGCGGTTACATAGTGTAATAAATGCCCGACTCTGGGTGACTCCATGCTCTCTCTCGTTCCCGCATGTTATAATTTCAACGGCTTTTTGGCTTATATTAGTTAACCCCTTGTTCGATAACTGTGGTCTCTTCGATGTCTCAAATGGCATTGCATATCCGCCGTATACCGTACAGTGGGAATTTTTCTAGTCTGTTTGTGAATGACGTATGGAGAAGCCCCCTGCCACTTTTGGAAGTGGACCCCAAAAATCTGACGGGTACAAATTCAAGTAATTGTACTTGTACAATACGTAGGTCCAGCTATAAATAACGAAAAATTATTGTTATTATTCAGGGACTGATACTCGTACTGTAATTGCTTTTTTATATATGACATACATGGTACGAGTAGTTCAGGTGGGGGTGAATCATCGTATCAAGGATTTTAAACTTTTTCCACTGCTACAACTACTTTCCTAACTATAAATAGGCTATACTTAAATTAAAGTTACACCCCTCCCTAATTCTCAACTGGCGGACACAAAAACTAACTAATCCCAAGTACAAAAAAAAATTCTAGAACTTGCTGAGCTAGACATCATACTGATCATCATACTAACTATATACATACGACTAATTTCGTCGCTTGAGAACAACACCCTGGGCTCGCTTAGAAGCAAGCTTGGAGAGCTCCTCGTTCTTCTCGTCCTCCTTCTTCTGCATGACAGCCTCTCGCTTTCGCTTGTCGATGGCATTTCGAATGGTATCTCGCACGGAGTTGGTCTTGGTAGTAGTGGCTCCGGGAGCAGCTACGGGAAGAGGAACCATCTCGTGGATGCCAAGCTTCTTTCGGATAAGGGGGTTTCGCAAAGCAAAGCCCTGGATCAGCATGAGGATACCGTTGACGAAGAAGTGCAGCAGCAGAGCGGCAGGCATCTTCATCAGGAAGGGCACAGAAATCCAAGGAGCCCACTGCATAATCTTCTTCAGGCCAGGAGACATGTTGTTGGTACCAGTCTCAGATCCGAGTCGGATGGATGCCATGTACATGGCGGCGGTAATGACCTGCAGACCGAGGTAAGGATCGGGGGCAGTCAGGTTCTGGAACCAAAGCAAACCCTCGGTGGAAAGACCCTGGACTCCACCAATCTCGCACATTCGTCGGATACCGAGGAAAATGCCAATGGTAAGAGGGAACATGGCCATAGGGTAGAACAACTTCATCTGGGAAATACCGTACTGCTTGAGGATCTTCTTCTTCTCGTAAGAAACCATCTGCATATCGGTCATGTTGGCACAGTTCTTGAGCTTCTCGTCAATCACGTTGAGTTCCGGCTTGATGGCAGACATCTTACCCTGCTCGTTGGCAGCCTGGACAAACAGAGGGAAGATCAGGGCTCGCACAATGAGGGTGGTGGAGGCAATGGCAGCCCACCAGGGAATACCGGTGTACACGTGCACATGCTCCAGCAGGTTGAGGTAAATATCAGAGGGCCACAGCGACCAGAGGGAGCCAGTAATGTCCAGGGACTGGAAGTAGCCAATCGTGTCGGGGGCATGAGTGGACACGTGGTCGGGGAACTGCTGGATGTGGGTCTGGATGGGAGCCACCTTGTCCAGCACCTTTTCGGTCAGGTTGGAAGCAGCATCCGCGGTCTTCTCAATGTCGTGCTCGACGGTCTCGAGGGCCTTCTCAGCCTTTGCGGGAATCGACGAGTTGAATCGACGCTGAAAGGGCTGGTGTGTTATCGGGAACAAGCTGGGTCGTAGCGACTAGGTTAGTTAATTTCTAGCATGTCGAAGGAAGGCGAGGGAGTGAGTGATCAAGTTAGGACCAGTCATATCGCACTTCATTGGTTGAGGGGACTTGGTCGGTAAGGGCCGCATAACCTTGATAATATGCCCTTTAATTCCTCCTTGAAATTTTCTTCTTCATTGTATGCCATTCCTTTCCTCCTATACTCACCCTTCCAAGAGCCAGTCTTCGAATCATTGTTGTTGAACGAGGTTCAGAGATGTGAAATTTTGAAACAACTTAATTTGATCAGAGGTGCTTGCTTGGGACTTGGAGATGAGGTCACTCTGAGAAGAATGAATATTTGTCATGAAAAGTCGTTAGAAAATCGCTATCGTATAAAAAGTAAGATATCTGACTGAACACCTCTAATCGTGTATTGTCTTCTAAGCCAAAAATGTTTTATACCATGAACACTCTGTCACGTATTAAGGTTGGCTTATTAATCTCGTCAAAGTCTCACCTCCTTTTGCATATGTTGATGTGTTGGGACCAATACAGGATGGGTCTCAGTTCTGTATTTGTACAATGTACCAGGTAGATGGTAATTCACAGTTTCGGTAGATGGTGTGATATTCTACTGTTATAGTGTTTCTTTGGATTGATACCACATCGGGTTCCATAAAAGTATAATAATTTAAATAATTGATATCAGTTTAGGATATACTGTACGTACACTGAGCACTCTACAAGGTGATTAAATTTCAAAATAAGTCATCGTTAATTACATTGGACAAACACTTCCTTCGGAAGTTTAGTTTGCAGTTCTTTCATTCTTCAGTTAGCTGTACATGTCCTGTGCACTCTGCTTAAAACTGGTTCTCAGTGGAATCACCACCGGTGGAAGAGGTGCCGGAAGAACCGGACTGGACGGTGGAGATAATGGAGTCCAGGTAGTTGGCGCCGGACCACTTCTGGTGGGTCAGGACGTCACATCCAAGCTCCTTCTCCTTTCGCTGGACAAGGTCAACGTATGCCTTCATTCCCTCGGTCTTGAATCGAGTGGACAGCTCGTGGGTAGCCACGGCGTTGGAGTGCAGGCCAGCCAGAGAGATGAGCTGCATGACGAAACCAGACTTAGCCAGGTCCCACACGAAAGACTTGAGCTGCTCCTCGGAGTAGCCGTGGGCAGACCAGTTGAAAGAAGGAGACAGGTTGTAAACCAGCCACTTGCCGGGGAACTTCTCTCGGATTCGCTTGGCGAAGGCCTGGGCCTGGGCAAGATCGGGAGTCTTGGTCTCGAGCCAGATGAGATCGGCGTAGGGAGCAAAGGCAAGAGCTCGCTTGATGGCGGGCTCGATGCCGCACTGGACGTGGTAGTGGCCCTCTCGGGTCTTGGGGGCATCCCAGTCGAAGAAGATGTGCTTGCCAGCCAGCTCGTCGGCGATCTGTCGGGCCTCAAAGTTGGACTTGCCCTTGGACTTGGTCAGGTACTCCTCGATCTTGTCGGACTTGCCAGCCTCGGTCAGAGCTCGCTGGACGGCCTCGTCGTAGGTCATCATCTCAGCCTCCTTGGTCCACTCAAGCTCGAGCTTGTTAACCATCTCGGCGGTGGCACCGTTGGCCTCGGCGGTGAGCAGAACCTCAGCCAGGGGCTTGATGGGCTTGACAACACCCAGAATGTACTCGTGGTCAGAAGGATCAGCAGCGGAAGAGAGCAGCTTGGCAGACTCAGAGTCAGTTCGGGCAATCACCAGGTTGGAGCAGCCCATAATGTCCCACTGCATTCGAGTGGCATTGAGTCGGGAAATGTGAGAGCCGGTGGGCACAATAACCTTGCCAGCAAGGTGACCGCACTTCTTACCTCCGTGCAGCTGATCCTCGAGATGGATGGCAGCAGCGCCTCGCTCGGCAAAGAGCTTGGCCAGCTTCATGACAGCAGAAAGACCTCCGTGACCGGTGTCGGCATCAGCAATGATGGGTCGCAGGTAGTCAATTCGGCCCTTGCCCTCCTGGTCTCGCTTGACTCGCTCCTCGTGAGTCAGAGACATCCACTCGTGCCACGACTTCTTGTCATGAAGACCCTGGGCTCGGAAGATTCGATCAACCTGGTTGGGGACAGTGTCGTAAGGGTAGTCACCAAAGTCGGGAGAGACCTCGTTGGTGGTGGTCAGCAGGGAAGAGCAAGCCCAGCCGGAAATGTAAACCACCTCCTGGTGGGGTGCGCTCTGGGTCATCTGGACGGGGTCGACAGAGCCAGTTGTGTGGACAGGGAGACCCTGCTTGCCTCGCTCAGTGAAGATGTTGAAGAGCTTCTCGGCCTGGACGGAAGAGGCATAGCTCTGGGGGAGAGTTCCTCGGTGAATGGCCACCTTCTCGGCGGTGTAGGGTCGCTTGATTCCCTGGTATCGAGGAGAAGCCCACCACTTCTCAATGTCCTCGACCTGGCTCTTGAAGAAGGACTCTTCTTGCTGGAGAGTAGGGTAGGGGAACTGCGACAGGGTGTTGATGTTTCGAGACATGGCTCGTGCGCTGTTGACGCTGTTGATGAATCGTGCTCGAAGCATTTTTGTACTTGTTTTTAGTGACCGAATCAGCAACCGCTCGTGTTAAATAGGGCTTGGAGTCAAACACACACTTAGAGTTTTCCGACTCGGCTTTCTCCATAGCTCTTCTCTTTGTCGAAATTGGGGGGTACTGACGCACGGAAAATTGTGTTTGTCCGACTAATTGAGTCACGAGGATTGTGGTCATGAGTTATTCATCCGAGAAACATCTCCGGCTCGGCTGATTCGATGTATCACGGCTACGCCTGGCTGTTGACCTTGACGGCCTACATGAGATCCCCACTCAAAGTTTAAGCCTGCCAAAATCACATGGTAAAAATGTAGGCGGTTGTTGACGGAAAAAGAGCGCGGTTTACGGCTCGAGTGATGAGGCAAGAGCGAGTTGGCAGAGTCTAGTTGTGCTCGGATTTAGTAATTGAGTCGATTTGCCCTACTTTTTCACGATATTCGTATGGTCACTAGTTGCCTGTGCCATCGCCATAGCGCGATCCGGACATCCGTCCTGCAGTTTGCTCCAGAAAGTTTCCAGAGTTTATGTGGGGGAAAATGACAGCGAGTCGGAGTTGAGCCGGGCAGCGTGCATTGTCGTACATAATTATCCGGTCACGTGAAACGCGGGAAGGCTGTCTTTGTTCTTGGTTTTGTGGTGTACATATCTGATTATTATTATATCACTTGGATCGTCTGTATCACTCATCGATTTCGGCTTTCTTACAGTGAAGTGACTAAAATTTTAGAGTGCGTGGATGTTGTACGAATGGGGCCTCGAAACTCAGTCAAAAGTTAGTAAGAGTGTGGTAAGGTTGGATGAGGAGTGATGTGTTCTTGTACGAGTACTCGTACCAGTACCCGGAACTTGTCGAGAACGATTATGGCGATCGATACATTGCTTCAGGGTCCGTTTTAGTCATTTTGATTCATACCAATTATTGGCCATGGGCCTTCTTGTTCACCCTTTGTTGTAATTACGAGTTGAGGGTGGAGAGGTTCTCAAGATTACTGATTCTCAATAATCGCCCTTTTGTACTGGGGTTCCGTTGTGATTGGGGTGCCATTTTCAGAGCTCAAGATCCCATGTTCATACCTAGCGTATCATATGTACTGTGCATACTGGTAGCGAAAATACATGATGACACGTCTACTTGCACCAGGTACAAGAAAATGCTCGTGGGACGCGTTTCTGAACTTGCATGTTTTAAGGTTTGGGATTTCGCGATCAGGTTATGAGTTGTGTTTATTGAGAAATCGACCCAAGTTGTGTTGGGCATTCAGAAGTGGGGGTTTCCTTCTCGTTGGCCTTTTTTGACCTCTTCGTTGGTATCCTTTGGATTGGAATGTTGGTGTACAAGTATATAGGGTGCTTATTTTACGTGTATAATCAGTCGTTACTAGAAGAGAAAATATGCAGCATTATGCATCATATTCAGAATACTGGACCTGACATTCAAGATCATTGCACAAGTACTCGTAACACCACGAGAACGGAGAGGCGGCACTCACACAACTCCCATCCGATACTTACCAAGGCCAGCATAGTCTCTGGTTCACTGTTATATCATCTCACTCTGATGCAGCTCACATGCACCTCTCCCAAAACTTGTTTACTTTAGCAGCACACGAAGGTCGCGCCTAACCCTAAACCAGCATACATTGAAGTCGTGAGAAGTACGCCACTGATACCCTCACAAACAAGGCAAATGGTGGTGGTGCAAGGAACACTGCGATTCAAGAATAACCTCGACATACACAAGGAGTGGCTACTGAAGAACGAGGGAAACGTCCCCAAACCTCTTTCTGATCGGCCTCTGAAGCGCATTTCTGTGAACCGTCCAAAGTCTCCCATCGCAAAACGAAAACCACCTTCTGGTGGCGTGGAGCACGGATCCGAGAACAGCGGCTCAAGGCCTGCGACAGCCAAGCAGACTACCATATCTGTTGGCCTCAAGGCAACCACAGAACCACAACCACCAGCACAGACACATACAGCAGCATCGAACACAAACAGCATGAAACCAACGATAGGAACACATCAACAGGCGGCTAGATCGGCCATGTTGACGTCGTCGGCAGGGTCGACAACATCGTCCCAAACACACTCCACAGCACAAAGACCTAACGTTGCCGCGCCAGTGGCGAAGAAAGGTTCAAGTCAAACGAGGATCCTACCGGACGAGTTTTCTGAGTTATCAGACTTCGATCTTTCCTCTGATGACCTTCCCACAACCATTCCCAGGAGAGCCGCACACCCAGCAAATGCCACGACCATCCCATGCACCATGCCGTCTGTTCTGGCAACCCCTAAGTCGAATTGCCCAGCAGCCACCCCAACAAACGCTGAGCTGATGAGCCTGCTGGAATTGTATAGAAAGCTGCGTCAGAAACCACACGACACGCTGCTTTTGGCACAAATTGATGAGCTGGAGGCTGCTCTCAACCCTGACACTTCAATTACTGTCAGGGACACATGTACTCAGGTGCTGGACACACCAGCACGGCCACAAAGCAGGGACGACTCTCCTCAGGTGGTCTCGGACTCGGAACCGGAAGATGAGCTACTGGAGTTGCCTGGGAAAACTGTTGGGAAGGGAAAGGAAGTTGAACCACCACGAAAGAAGAGCCTGTCTGACTTTGACATGGATGACATTGATCTGGACCTCGAACTCGAACTGGACATGGCAAAGAAGGACACCGACGACGAGTGCGACGATAGCATGTCGTTCAGTGATGCACAGGAGGACTTTCAAATACCTCTGGCTCCCCCCAGTGTTACGCCAAAGAAGAAGGCACCGGTTCAAGAATCCGAACCTATCGAGATCGACAGTGATGACTTCGAGTCTGATTTCTCCGTGATTCAGGTGCAGGGACCCAACGGAACTGAAGGAGACCCTGACTCTTCTTCTCTTAATCCATTTGGACCAGCGAGAACTCTGTTCCCATCCTCTTCTCCTACCAGATTCAACCTAGCAGACGATGACATGGATATTGAAGACGCTCTGAATAATGTGAGCAACCGGCGGGAGGTTGGTGCTTCTACACAGAGTATCCTCGACATTGGTATCGACGGAGACGACCTGGACCTCTCTGATGACTCTGGGGAGTCGGTTACTGCAATCGAGGAAGACGAGTATCCATGGACACAGGAGGTTTACAAGGTGCTGCGAGAACGATTCAACCTCAACGAGTTTCGAGCTAACCAACTTCATGCTATTAATGCCACCCTGAATGGAGATGACGTGCTTGTTTTGATGCCGACAGGAGGAGGCAAGTCTCTCTGTTACCAATTGCCGGCTCTGGTGAACGGTGGAAAGACACGTGGGCTTTCTGTGGTCATTTCCCCATTGATTTCTCTCATGAAGGACCAGACTGAAGCCCTCATGGCCAAAAACATCTCTTGTGCCATGTTCAATTCGTCACAATCAGCTCAGGAACGGAGGCAGTCGCTGTCAGCCCTTTCTAGTGGTGATATTGCGCTGCTGTACGTGTCCCCCGAGATGTTCCAGCAAAGTAAAGTCATGCAAAACACCCTTCATAAATTGCATGAGCAGAAACGGCTTGCTCGAATCGTCATCGACGAGGCTCACTGTGTTTCCTCATGGGGTCACGACTTTCGCCCCGATTACAAGGCCCTTGTCAACGTCAAATCCACTCTTCCTGGCGTCCCTATCATGGCCCTGACTGCTACTGCCAACGAAAAGGTGCGTATGGACATCCAGAGCTGTCTCAGACCCAATAGACGCTTCTTCAAGCAATCTTTTAACCGCCCCAACCTGTACTACGAAGTGCGGCCAAAGACTAAGACAGTTCAGCAGGATATTGAGGCTTTGCTACGAGGTCGTTTCAGGGGACAGACGGGGATCATATATTGCCACTCCAAGCAGCTTTGCGAGACCACATCTGAGACTCTCCAACAAGCTGGCATCAGGGCTAATTTTTACCATGCTGGTATGGAGACGGAACAGAGAACTGTTGTGCAGGCAGCCTGGCAGTCAGGAAAGATCCAGGTTGTCTGCGCCACTATTGCATTTGGAATGGGTATCGACAAGGCCGATGTGCGTTATGTCATCCATTGCACAGTGCCCAGAAACATGGAGGGCTATTATCAGGAGACTGGTCGTGCTGGCCGAGACGGCCGTCCTTCTACCTGCATTGTGTTCTTCAACCAGAAGGATGCTCGACAGATTCTTTTTAACATTGCGAAAGATGAGTTTCTGGGTGAAAATGGCAAGGTGGACTGGCAACTGACCCAACGCCAACGTACCCACCATCGAGAGCTAATGCAGGGTGTCATCAACTACTGTGAAAACAGAGTGGATTGTCGGCGAGTCCAGGTGCTCCGGTACTTCAACGAAACCTTTGACCCAAAGCTGTGTCGAGACTCGTGCGACAACTGCCGATACGGCCATGAGTACACACAGGAGACGCGGGATGTGACTGACGTGTCGAAGAACATCATCAAGCTGGTCTCTGCCGCAATACAAGAGAGCCAGAACATTACCGTGGCCTACTGCTGTGACTTGATACGAGGTTCAGCCATTAAGAAGGTCAAGGACTTGGGCCATGACAAGCTCGCAGGATATGGAACTGGCAAGGTTTATGACAAGACAACTCTGGAGAGAATCGTCACAAAGTTGATTCTCATGAAGGCTTTGAGAGCTCACACCGAGAGAAACAGGTCCGGATATGCGTCCACCTATTTGCGGCCCGACTCCGTGTGGAAAGATGTGTTGATGGGCAACAAGGAGGTTACCATCATCACTCATGTTCATGACACAGTTAACAAACGGAATGTGCCTGGTCTCAGCAGGACAAATGGTCAGCCCACAGGTGAGCCGATGGGGTTTGAGACCGCCAGCTCTTATGCACGAAGAACCAACTCCCTGGAACTTCTTACACCGTCAGGTGCATATGCTCAACCCGATCCCAAACCCACTTCTCGGACTCGCGCAGCTCTTTCGACCAGCACGGCTACTTCAAGCATTAAAAACAGAGTGACCAAGGCGAGCAGTCCCACTACAGCGAAGAAGCCTGTGGCTCGGACCCTCAACGGAGCTGGTCTTCAAAGATCTACACCTTCCAAGACACCTTCCAGGGCGGGGACCACTGCTACCATAAACATAACATCCGATTCCAGCATCAGCAGCAAACCTCCCGTATCGAAGCCTGCCGCGAAGGCTGCAACTACCGCCACAAAAGCAACTCCAGCCTCCAACACCAAGTCAACTTCCAGTTTCTTTGACAGACCTCTGTCGGAGGCTGCGTTGGCCAAGAGACATCAAGGAGAGGCTTACAGGAAACTAGAGATGGTTCGCTCTGACTATTGCAACGATCAGTATATGACCCGTCCATCAAGTGTGTGCAGCGAAGATGTGCTAGAAGTTCTTTCTTGTGAGCTGCCCACCAGCTACCGCGAGTTCTCGGCTCTTTTACCGGACCTCAAGCACCTATATCCATCATTCGCCCCTCATCTGAGAATGCTAAAGCAGGAACGAGAGTCGTTGAAGGCATCCAAACCGGGGTCAAAAGGAGGAGCAACGTTGAAGGAGAAGTTTGCATACGACTCCTAGTGTGCTGCATGGAGGGAGGCATTTTATTTGCATTTGCATTGATTTATTGAATATATTACTATAGAATAGGTGTGTGTTTGTGCAAGGCGCGAAATAAGTCTATTTCTATATATGTAGTTAGTAAACTAGACGGTGTCATCATGATAAACGAAACGGGTCTGTTTGGGGTTCTTGGGTGCATGCTTGATATAGCGTTCATCATCTGGAGGACGTTCGTCTCTATCGTTGCTCCCTAGCATGGACTGAAGAGAGATGCATACCGAAGCCACCGTTTGTACTGGCGTCCACTCGTCGCCCAGAATGTCGAGGCAAATGTGGCCATTGCTGTAGATATGAGGGTGAATGGGGATAGGTCTGTTGGGTAGTGGCATGAACTGCACCTGGGGACTTTCCACTGGGTAGTTTGAGCCGATAATGAATTGGAGACGAAATGTTTTTCCCGTGTACAGCGGGTTGTCGTTGTTCACCTCAAGATCTATCTGCCATGTTTCCAGGTCATTGGCTTCCACCAGTGTGATGTGTGCTGGGTTAGTATTGTGGGGATTGGTTGTTGCGCTGTACTCACAGTTTGGAGGGGCGGTTTTTAGCCGCTCCAGCTCCTTCATGATTCTTCGCTGATATGCCATAGTAGTTTCGGTCTATTGAATGCTGGTAGGGTTGTTTGAGGTCTCACAAGTTGAGGCCAATGTTGGTTACAGGTGTATAGTAACTCGGAACCAACTCAACTTTATCATGCAGCTGCGAAGTGGGTGTGGTGATGCATGTGTAAGCTGAGGAGCAGGGTGTTATTGCACCTGTACATACGACAATATCACTCATCATTTTATATAGTGGACTAAACATATGCACTTCTCAACCTGAAAAGGACTAAGCCCTAGAATTTTTTTTCCCAGATCTCATTTTGTGACTAAGTATTATCAATCTATATTTGTTCCCCTGGTACTAGTTTTGGTCACGTGCCCAGTGACGTGGTGACAGGGCCATCATGATGATGGGCTTCCCCTCAATAAGCAGTATGTATATCTAATATTGACTTATAATCTCCCTCTTCGCAGTTTTAAAATTATTCTATCTCCCGTATCACTCTTATCCCCCTCAATCTACGTTTGTCAATTTCATCTTCATGGACTGGCAACAAACAGTGTTCAGTCGTGCGCTACCCCATAAAGTTCACGACCAACACATGCATCAGGTATCCAACACCTACATCTCAATATTGCATCCATCATCACAAGGGCCCGGAAATGCGTCCGTCTCTAGGAAAGCGGTCATCATTCTCGCATTTTTCAACCGCCCAGCAGCAACCGATATCGCCTCAGCAGCAGCGATACCCGCCTGGGTGGAATCCATACGATGAAGAAGCTACAGCCGGCTCGTCGGGACCCCATACAGCAGCCAAGGCCAGCAGATACAGCGCGTCGGCCGTGCCTGGAGAAGCATACATGTGGGACCAATCTGCCCAGACAAGTTCCTACGCTCCTACTTCTGGCATGAAGTACGCGCCTAGCGACCACCAGCTACCCCGACGATCTGCATATTTCGAGTCCACCATGCCACTGTACTCGGTCAGCTGGAGCACTCCAGCAGCCGACGGAGTGGCGTGTCTTGCCGTGGGCACGTGTAACGACGAGTCTAAAAACAAAATCCAGGTGGTGCACACAGAAGGTAATTCGTTCAACCTGGCAGCAGAAGCATCGGTTCCGTATCCGTGCACAAAACTGGCGTGGGACTCGAGGCTCGACGCGCAGGGCAAGCGCCAGTTTGCCACGTCAGGCGACTGCCTGCGTATTTGGTCGTATGACTCATCTAAAGGATTCCTACAGCAGCGATGTTCGCTGTCAAACTCCAAATCTGGGTCTATTTCGCCTATTACATCGTTCGACTGGAACAAGGTGGCGCCACATCTTATTATCACATCGTCCATAGACACGACATGCACACTGTGGGACCTGAACACGTCGTCCGCACGCACCCAGCTCATTGCCCACGACCAGGAGGTTTACGATGTGCAGTTCACAGCAGGATCCACAGACGTGTTTGCATCAGTCGGAGCCGACGGATCGGTACGAGTGTTCGATCTTCGAGCCCTCGACCATTCTACAATCATATTTGACCCGCCGAAGCCACCGCCGCTGGTGAGAATTGCCGGATGCCCTTACGACGGAAACATTCTGGCTACTTTTGCTGGAAACTCTAACAAGGTGCTCATTCTGGACATTCGTCAACCTGGCGTGCCTATTGATGTGCTCTCACAGCACCAGGCTCCTGTGAATGCCATACAGTGGTGTCCTCAGAGCGTGGTGGTGGGAGGACAGAGGAAGAGGCTGTTGGCATCTTCGTCAGACGACTCGCAGATCATTCTGTGGAACACGGCCGTGCCAGGTGACTACCATCTGGACTCTGCTTTTACGGACTCCGCCGAGGTTAACAACATTTGCTGGAGTGCATCGGGAGATTGGATTGCAAGCGTTACTAACAAGGGTGTTCAGGGAGTGCGTCTAAATTGAGACTGACTGGGGTACGAGGCGGTATATATTAAAGGGGCTTAAGGTAGCTCTCAGAGACTAAAGTGGTAGTTTTCTGTAAATAGAATGCATTTCTACAACAATATTTGTAGTTCACAGTGTAATATTTGTAACAAGGTCAACAGGGCAATGCTTAGCCGCTTGACGATCATGCAGTAGTACAATACCTGAAATGTTCCGATGGGCTGTGTCCCGTAGCTTTGCTGCAAGGAACAACAAACTGAAAGCTACAGACAGATAAAAAATACGACCTATCTAAATATTCTGCACTGTTGTGCTCAATTCGTGGAACTATTGTATCGTACGAGTACATACACTTGTATGTGTGTGTAATCAGAAATTACATTTGAAAACCTCACTATTGCAGAGTTCCTTGTAACAAAGAGAAGAAGAGAACATTATATCAGTCAAACTCGATAAGCGACCGAAATCTATCAATATTATCAGTTTTCGGGCTCAACATAGCCACAGACCCCCTCAGTCTAAGCTGTTCTGATTGCCCACTATACAACGTCATCTCGCGTTTTGTAGCACGCCTCCCAAGAGTTAAACTCTGTATCGTGCAGCGCCACCGCAACCGATAGCGACCTCTTCAACCATTCATGAAGCGTGCTAATTCGGTTGATTTTTCGCCCTCAACTTCCCACGACAGTTTTGTGATCGTTGAACACATGAGTAGCTCAAAGTGCCAGTTGCTATTTAGCAAAAGCAAGGTGAGTAAGACAGTGGAGGGTGGCGCTACAGCTGTTAGATGATTGAGGAACACAAACTGAAGGAGGGCCGTGGTTCTGAGATTAGAGGGTCATACTGAGGTATCCAGCCGACCTGTCCATTTTCAGGGAGAATATCTGCCGCACCAGTCAATACACTGTGGCCAATGTCCATGGCAGCGCAGACCAACCAATACCAGTACTAACCATCAGGTATATGTTCACCCTACGCCGTCCTCAAAGGACAACATTCCTGGGTTTCTAGCGCTTGCTAAACCCCGAGGAGCAACTACCGACAAAGATATTTTGGTTGCTTGGATTCCTGAATCAAAGTTGCAAGAATCGGCAGCTGACTTTGAGTCCTATGTCAAGGTTGACATCAAAGAGAGTGGCACTCCGGCCTCGTCGTCTATCAACCTGGCTGAGACGTTAGTGTCGCCTCCTCCCGCATCATCTTTCTCAAGCTACGCCTTTTCGATCCCCATTAGCGATATCTTCTCTCTACAGGTGAAACAGCCCTCTCTTGGCTGGTGGTGGGGCTCCATCACCATCCACACACGCTCAAAGGAAGACCAGCTTCCTCCGCTCTACTTCCATGACGCTGAAAGCCAATCTACAATCATGGAGCAGAAAAGACGCAACAAAAAGTTTGAAACCTTTGATAGTGAGTCAGGCTCGTCCATGTTCTGGGGTGGCGACCACTTCATCCAGGTTCTCTCCAAGTATGCCAACCTCGAGCGAGCAGAAAGTGATCATTCGTTTTTGCTTGTCAATCCACGAGAGGGTGATGCTGAACGGTTCGGTACCAATCTCACCGGAGGTCCTTCGGAACCATCGAAGCCAGTTGCTGGAATCCCTGGCAGAGGGTCTGGAGGTGACATCATTGATCGAGGTGCTCAGGTCCAGAAGGCTTTCTCAGATATCCGATGGGGCCTTCTTAGCAACCTAGCCAAGGTGACTCAGCTGACTCGAAAGGTATCTCAAGGTGTCTGGGACTCATCGCCACAGCCTGTCAGACAGCTGCTAATGAAGCCCGAGGTCAAGAAGATTGGAGACGATTTCGACTCTGCTCGAATCTACTTGGCCAAATGGGCTCTCAGCGTGGCCGAGGAGAGTCAGAAGGCGAAACTTAAGGTTTTGTTTGATGATGAGCTCCGGGAGCTGGTGTCAGACGAAGGGTTCGAGCTTATTGACGCGGAAAACAACCCCCAGAGAAGGAATGAGGTGTCGCTGGCCGAATGGAACGCTTTCTTTGACTACAATGGCAGGCTGATTGTCACCGTCAACGAGGTCAAGGAGCGCATCTTCCACGGGGGATTAGCTCCCGCTGTCAGGCACGAGGGCTGGCTGTTCCTGCTTGGCGTCTATCCTTGGGACTCTACAGCTGCAGAGCGTAAGGAACTGGTATCAAAGCTTCGAGTCGACTACAACCGGCTCAAGAAGGAATGGTGGGTGCAGGAGGACAAAGACAGGGACGACTTCTGGCGGGACCAGCTTTCTAGAATCGAAAAGGATGTCCACCGTACCGACAGAAATATCACATTTTTTGCCGAGTGTGATGCCAAAAACGACGGGGATGATGATAACTACGATAAGGACGAGTTTGGGTTCTCGTCTCAGATTAACTCCAACATTCATTTGATTCAGCTCCGTGACATGTTGATTACCTACAACCAGCATAACAAGAACTTGGGTTACGTCCAGGGCATGTCAGACCTCCTGTCGCCGTTGTATGTCGTTCTGCAGGATGACACACTGGCATTTTGGGCGTTCTCGGCCTTTATGGAGCGTATGGAGCGAAACTACCTGCGGGACCAGAGTGGCATGAGAAACCAGCTTCTTTGTCTGGACCACTTGGTCCAATTTATGCTCCCCTCACTGTACAAACATCTCGAGAAGACTGAGTCAACCAACTTGTTCTTCTTCTTCCGAATGTTGCTGGTCTGGTTTAAGCGCGAGTTGCTGTGGGATGACGTTCTACGTCTGTGGGAGGTCCTGTGGACAGACTACCTGTCATCTCAATTTGTTTTGTTTGTGTGTCTGGCTATCCTCGATAAGCACAAGGATGTCATGATTGAGCATCTTGCTGGATTTGACGAGATTCTGAAGTACATGAACGAGCTCTCTATGACCATTGATTTGGACGAACTCCTTGTTCGTGCCGAGCTCTTGTTCTACCGATTTAGACGCACCGTCGAGCTTATTGACCGCAAGAATGAGGACAGACGTAACTCGGCGGACGGCTCCGAGCCTGTTGCAATCACAGAGGACCTACGGGAACTGTTATCTCGCAAGGTCATTGTTGTGCGAGAGGGTGAGCGCCCCGAGGGCGTTATGGGTGGGTAGGCTAATGCAGCTTGCATGCATGAAGACACTAAACAAGCCAACTTTACAGCCAAAGTATGTAGTATTGCACATGATTTATTGACAGGTACTCGACTAGGTATGTGATTTGAGGGTCGGTTTAGTTGCGTGGAGATTACAAAGCCACATATATTACATCAGAGATAAGACGTGACAGCCGAGGAACGACTCGCGAAGAGTTTGGGTTTTTAGGTTAGAGTAGTTGTAGATGGCACACCGGCTAGCGGAATACAGTGTCATGACAAGTCTCCCACAGAGCCATAATAATTGAGATATTTGCTCACTTCAGGTACTATCTCAGGTGTCTCACAAGTGCCGTACGGCCCCCCTCGCCCCCCATTCATAAAACTCTTTGTGTTTTACGTAGATATGTACATTATCAAGGCCATTGTTCCCGCGCCCACCCCTAGATCCGGGGTCCTATGCATCCCTGAAACATAGATTGGAAATTTACATGTGAGCTGCGCGTTTTCTGCACAGCTTATCCTATATCCTTAATCACACATGACCTCTCAAACGCCACTAAACATTCCAGGTGTCAGTTTGGTGGAGTGAAGACATATCCCCTTTGTCTGTCATGTTGATTAGGTTATAGACCAGGGACACAAGGGGTTCCAACGGCACCGATCCCCACGCTAGATTCCACAGGGCACCTGCCCTGGTCTAACCCTGCGGCCAACTCCAGGGTTCATGAAAGGTGGAGTGTGATGGGCAATGAGATGAACAAAGATTGTATGATACCACTACTTTTACTATGCTGAAGAGCATTCATGTATCATGATGTCAATGAAGCATGAGGAAGCGATTTTGAAAGACCCCTACCGGTACAGCTTTCAGCGTCAACGGAATCCGACTTCCTAGCCCAAACCCAGGCCCCTGTCAGTTATCGCGAGAAGGCACGGCACTAACTAATGCAGACACTCCACTTGTATGGTACCAAGATAATGAGAGAATGATCTTGGCACGTCTTGGCGAGAGCCGTGTTCCGTGACGCAATCTGAGCTGTTTCTATCCACAATATCGTCCCTGAACTCGATATAAACCCCGGCGACGGGCCCTTAGAACAGCATCAACACACTCTCCAATACTCCAATCTAACTATGAAACTCGCAACCGCCTTTACCATTCTCACCGCCGTTCTGGCTGCTCCCCTTGCTGCCCCTGCCCCTGCTCCAGATGCCGCCCCTGCTGCTGTACCTGAGGGACCTGCCTCTGCAGCCTACTTGTCTATTCTGTCAGTTGTCGCTAAGCAGTCTAAGAAGTTCAAGCACCATAAGCGAGACCTTGATGAAAAGGACCAGTTTATTGTTGTTTTCGACAGCAGCGCTTCTGTTGACCAGATCGCCTCCGAAATCCAAAAGCTGGACTCCATGGTTGATGAGAACTCCTCCAACGGTATCACTTCAGCTCTCGATCTTCCTGTCTACAAGGATGGATCTGGTTTTCTTGGATTTGTTGGAAAGTTCAACTCCACTATTGTTAACAAGCTCAAGGAGTCCACTGTTCTGACCGTTGAGCCCGACACCATTGTGTCTCTTCCCGAGATTCCTGCCTCTTCCAACGCCAAGCGAGCCGTTGAGACCACTCCTGTCACTCAATGGGGCCTTTCTCGAATCTCTCACAAGCAAGCCCAATCTGGAAACTACGCCTACGTCCGAGAGACAGTCGGCAAGTACCCCACTGTGGCCTACGTTGTCGACTCTGGTATCCGAACCACCCACTCAGAGTTTGGAGGTCGAGCTGTCTGGGGTGCCAACTTTGCTGACACTACCAATGCTGATCTACTCGGTCACGGCACCCATGTTGCAGGTACAGTGGGAGGCAAGACCTACGGAGTTGATGCCAACGCCAAGCTGGTGGCTGTCAAGGTGTTCGCTGGACGATCTGCTGCTCTCTCCGTCATTAACCAGGGCTTCACTTGGGCTCTCAATGATTTTATTTCCAAGCGATCTGCTCTGCCTCGAGGAGTTCTGAACTTCTCTGGAGGAGGACCCAAGTCCGCTTCTCAGGATGCTCTCTGGTCTCGAGCCACCCAGGAGGGTCTGCTTGTCGCCATCGCTGCTGGCAACGATGCTGTGGATGCCTGTGATAACTCCCCCGGAAACATTGGCGGCTCTACCAACGGTATTATCACTGTTGGATCCATTGACTCTGATGACAAGATTTCGGTCTGGCCCGGAGGACAGGGCTCTAACTATGGAACCTGTGTTGATGTCTTTGCCCCCGGCTCCGAAATCATCTCTGCCTCTTACCAGTCTGACTCTGGTACCTTGACTTACTCCGGTACTTCTATGGCCTGCCCTCACGTCGCTGGTCTCGCCTCTTACTACTTGTCTATCAACGACGATGTTCTGACTCCTGCCGAGGTCGAGGCTCTCATTACAGAGTCTAATACTGGTGTTCTTGCCGAGAACCTCTTGGGCTCTCCTAACGCTGTCGCCTACAACGGTGTTGGTCTTTAATCAAGCATTGGTGAACTACAGTACAAGCAACACAGTACCCCTTTAACATCGTCGAGCTTTTGAACCATCAACTCTTCAAGCCTTCAACTTTGAGCAGTCCCAGCCCTCCACACTCCTTTGATATAACGACTTATGTAACGTAACAGATTTTTTTTCCCTACTCGTCTTAACAGTCAATATTAGTCTGTACAGTAGATGAAAAGTCGTGTCTTTGGTTATCATTGTCTGATGTGATAATAATTTCTATCCTCAGCTTTCTGTATTTTCATCCCAATACATATGCAGGTGAGATGGATGCCCCTGTCCGCATTTGGCAGTCAAACTGACAATCTTTGCTCTGTGCATAATAATCAATAAGGCTGGAACATTTCGAAGCTCTCGGCTCATGTTACAACATTCTATAAAAGTGCGGCTTTATGGGTAACCCACAGTAGAGATAGCACAATATGAGAGAGGGCTAAGGCAGCCAAGGCCGGGCTATTGCTACGGTACAGTTACGCCTTAGCAATGTACAGTCCGGGTATAGTTTTACGACACAGCAACGGAGGACGGGGATACCAGCAAGGATACTGTATATCTAAAGTTGTTCATTTTTCAAGGTAAGCTGATTCACATAAATACTCCGTTAATCGAGTGCTGTGGTTTTTCTTTTTACCATTCGGCTGGTTGCTATTGTTACCCCGGATTTTTAAATGCCGCAGTATTTCCGCACTCAGATGTATCCCGTGCCCAAAACTTATTTCACTAGTCACAATCGGAGTTAGAAGGGGTTAAGAGTATAAACAAGAATGCAGATCTGGTCAATGATTCAAAATACTGCTCCAACCATGTGATTTACGTACCTTTTGATTATTCCATTCCCTTGTTTTCTCAGATGATGGTGCTTTTTATGCTTGTGGTAATTTGAGACGCCACCCCTTCTTGTTCTGCTATTTTCTGTTGAGTATCTTATGTGGCCGTTGAGTGTTGGGTTTTACTTTTTTTTCCCGCCAGACAGCCCTGAGGTGCGCAAATGATGTCCCAACGCAAATTGGGAAAAATAAGCCTGGTGGCCCAAAACATACAAAGTCCCAACTAAATTTAGTTGAGTCTAAATAGGTCGGCTTTCTGGGCGCTGTAGTTGGCCGATTGCCGTTGCTTGAAAGAGCCACTGTAAAGTTGAAAACAAAAAATCTGGGGTGAACATGCAGAATCCGGAATGTAGGAAAAAACCGGGGGCCGTGTCCGGAGAGAAATAATACGCGATGATGCAAGAGTTACGGAGGCTAATCATTCGGAGTTAGGAGTTTCGGGGCTAGCTGATGATAGCAAGACTAGGGTGTAGGCCATATTATACCGTTTTTGCCCAGGCTTGACCACTGACTGTGACAACGAGTCTTAGTGTGTGCAAGCTATTATTTTTTAGTTTGAAATCCAAAATGCTACAAGGGTCTAACTCAAATCGGATAGAGGGAAAAAAAGGAAGGATCTCCGCCCGAAACTTGGTTTATATACATGTACGGCGCAGCTTCTTGACTTCAAGAGAATTTATATATCTTCACACCAACTGAAAGGAAAACACTACGAGGCATTACAACGCGCAAATAACCACTAACGGACAACCACTACAACTGCTCAATACAACTAACACGACGAGCGCGATTTGCATATCTTCAAACACACTCTCTCACACATCCCATCGCATCGACATATCGACACATCGACACACAATGTTCTTCTCCTGGGGCACTACAACAACGTCAACTGTGGACGTCAAGATCTCACCCGAACTACCATGGCACAAGGACGACATCTCCAACGTGATCAAGTCCGCGTTTGCAAAGCTCGCCATCTCCAACCACCAGGAACAGGAGATTGTGCACGACTTGCGTGTCACTGGAGCTCTTACCGCATCCTGGGTTGCCATCGACAATAACACACAACAGGTGGTGGGAACCATCTTTCTGAGCGAGATCAAGGTGAATGGGCAGACCCAGAGTCCCAAATGGTACGGTATTGGTCCCATCGCCGTGCTGCCCGACTTCCAGGGCAATGGGATTGGCGCCAAACTTATGCATACGGCCATTGAGCACTGCCGTGACCAGCTTGATGCAGGTGGTGTGGTGTTGCTAGGAAACCCCGAGTTCTACAAGCAGTTCGAATTCGTTCCTCGACGAGATCTGTCACTCATGGGCGTTCCTTCTCAGTACTTTCAGGTTCGTAAGTTCCGTGGGGAGTGGCCATCTGGACAAGTCACCTACGACGATGCCTTTATGAGACACTCTTGGTGATGGAACCCAAGCACTGACAACACCCACGCACACATTTACACACACATACAAAAGTCGCCGGCGACATTCGCATTTATATATTAGCATTACATTGATCAGCATTGAACGAGAAACACATATTCCTGTAATGTATCCCAGAGCCAGTTTTGTCACCAATTATTTTCTACAATAAACCAGACAAAATATTATTACCATGACCGTTGACCTTAGACAAACTCTGCGGCCCATAGTGTTGTTGAGGATTTAAGCATATGCCAGTCTCCTTTGTTCGGATTATCAACGAGCAGTCTTGTTCTGTGGTTTGCCACCGCACAATTCATGCGAGAGTATTACTGCGAGTTCGGGGAAGTAACCGTTTGAAGTCATGCATGCTCAATGGGATATGTGGGGATAAGGGGTCTCGTGTATGTCCAGTCAGAGCTGCAGTAATTACAATATTTGATGAAAATCACTTTTTTGATTTTTTGAGAACCTACTGATCAATAATTCTTCTCAACGCGTAGTATTAGAGTACAAAGATAACAACTGGGGCATTCCCCTCCCCCTCAATGGAAGATTAATGATCACTACAAGTGCGGTAAGATATCAGTGACGTGCTGGTGCATGGTCGTATGTATCTCTTTGTAGAGAACAAGTTCATGACCTTGTGGGGTTGATTTGTGGTCATAAGCCCCATTATAAATATTTTATATAGCTTACACTCAGTTAACGGTCGAGTATCTTGTGGATTTGACTTTGGCAACTGAGACCACAACCATATCGAATTGATAAAGATATTTAGTCCTCACCTTGTAGCTAAGGTCTCACATCTGAGGCAGGTCCTCTTTGCATGTGCCAGAGACTTGAGAATATCGATTCAGTATCGTATGTACCAGGGTACCTACGCTGAAAGTATCATATAGTTGTACTCTGGTATCGCACTGGTCGTTACTCAAGACGGGAAAAGTTAGTGTTGGCTATTTATCGATATACAGTAAGGACCAATGTGTAACTGCGAATTCTATTGTTTCTCAGCTGTCCCTCATTTAACTGTACCTGATACGAGTACGATACCAACTTACTCTGCTCAATCACCCCTTTGGGACATCACTAGGCCCCAACAACCACGACGAGCCTCTACAAGTACCCACCCGATTGATTAGAACGGGCAAATACTGTACAATCTATTACAGTGCACCTGTATATCTCTTTTTAGGAGTGTATCGATACAATGAAGCAAATATACGTACTGTTCTGTATTCTACGATATTGGTCACACCACTTGGAAGCTTTGTCAGTATCGTATCGCATGGTACAAGTACAGACGATACTGGTACCGCAAATCGATTGAAAGTCTTCAATCCCTATTTACACGCGTGAGACAGTACATCTATGGGTGCTGTATTGAGGATTGTAGATGGTAGGACGCTATGGGTTGTACGATACTACTCGTACTGTAGATACACTCCATATTTCTCCCAAGGTTTCCTTTACAGGACCGAGTGACCCACATGACCGTCACGTTAGATCTGGTGGCTGCTCCAACAGATACGGAGAACACGTCTTCTTCCACCCTACAAGAGCCAGCCAACTTAGAAAGGTTTCCAACAAAGCCGATTAATATTATTTGGGCTGTACCTGCGCCGTACTAAACGCGTGTTAGATCCGAAGTGTTTACAAGGTGGAGAGTTGACTTGGGATCACCTGGTGTCTGGTAGCATTCTATGTGTTATATATCTTGTATTGGCGAGTTCCGAACTGAACACAACCCCCACAGCTAAAGTTCTGTCAATTGTATGAATACTTCCTCCACCGTTTCACTTGAAACTTCAGCTGTGCATAATTACAAAAAAAACCGAAAGCTTGATATGGAAATTCATGATTGGACTCATGAGAACTTCATCCGGGGGCACGAGTCATTTATTATTGTAGACATTGGCTCCCTTGATTTTACTGTAGCCTCTTACAAGTTTGGTTTTGGGGCACACCCCTGCTTGCATATTTATAATACATTGTCTGTGCGTGGTTCTGGTGACGAGGTCGTAGCATTGATAAGAGAGGCACACGGCACCATTTTTCTTAGTGTGGCTGTTTGTCGCGCCAACGTTAGTACAAGTCAGGAGTTCGATTTCTCCGTGGATCGGAGTCCGATGGAGGGCGATTTCGGTAGCAAAGACATAGCGAGAGCCTCTAATTCCCTTTAGACACGTAGAAATACCGTAGATAATTTTCCGGCCTCACAAATAACCATTGCTATTCTCCACCCCAGGCCTTTCACGGCATCATTCGTCAAGACGAGTGATAAGGCCCATTGATGTATGATTAGGTTTGGTTGTCAACACACGACGACTCGAAGGGTCTTCAAGAGTTGTTTGAGATCAGCTTTACAGAATATTTACCGTAGAATCGCTTCAATTTTTCTTACTAACCCGTTTTTGAGGCTCAACTAACCATATTCACCTGCTTTGCACGGTTTTTTCTCGCTTGTTTCGTGCCCCAGGTCCTATTCATGAAACCTTAACTTAACCGAAGCTGCAGCATGCAGTATCGTAGTTCTGCACAGACTATTTATAAAAACGTCCCAGCCATAACCACTTCAACACAAGCGAGATACAAGCCACACCAAGTACAATGTCATATTGTACAGACCCCGAAGGGTGGCAGCTGCTCACGCGGTACTACGACCTCTCGCCCTGTGTGTCTCAAAACGGTCTTTTCATTCTACCAGGCGCTATTGCTATCTTGTTTGGAGGTCCTAGTCTCTATCACTTATCTACGCTTCCAGGCAAACGACCAGCTCTATGGGACTATAATCTTAAGCAGGTGAGTATCTAGCAACACTGACAACATTGGGTAACTTCCTTTTTTTCTAACACAGATCATCACAATTCTGCAGATTGCTGTTGCACTTGCCATTCCGCTGCTTGAACATTTTGGTCACAACGACCTGCGGTTCTGGTCGCCTCTGATCCTCGCCGTGGGCACCACAATTGTGCTGTTCATTCAGAAGCTTGAGTTTGAGAAACGACAGGTCGCCAGCACTGCCGTCCTGACCTTTTGGATCTTTCAGATTATCGAGGCAGCGTTGGTTATTTACGGATTTTTTGTACGAGGATTTGTGGGATCTCCCTATATCTTTGCAGTTGTGTCTTTGGGGTTCCTCGGCCTTTTTAGTTTTGTCCTGGAAGCCAGATACACCCCCACTTCCGAACCCGCTTACTACGACGAGTCAAACTTCCTGTCGAAGCTCACTTACAGCTATGTCGGCCACATTCTCAATTTGGGCAATAAGGAAACTCTCAAGCTCGGACATATTCCTAAACCTCCCCGAGAGCTGCTTACAGAGAAAATTTATGATGAATTTAGCCAAATCTGGGATGACAAAGTCCAGGCCTACAAGGAAAAGAAGACAGAGAAGTTTCCTTCTGTACTCTTGACCCTCGCCGGTATCTACGGATTGGACTACCTCAAGATCACTTGTCTCCAAGTCTTTAGCACTGCTGCTCCCTTTGTGCAGCCTCTGCTTCTGAAGCAGCTCATTCTCTTCGTTGAAAGATACAATGAAGGAAATGCTCCTCTTTCTCAGGGTCTATCCATCGTCATTGTGGCTGCAACTGTCATGATTATGCGGTCTGTTCTTGACAGCAGAAAGTCTCTGATGACTCTGAACCTCAAGTTGCGGTTCCAGACTTCCCTGAGTCAGGCTGTTCATGAGAAAGCTCTCAAGCTTGCCCCCTCTGCGGTAGCGGAGACCTCAATTGGTGAGCTGGTCAACATTCTCTCCAACAATGTCACCTCTCTGTCAAACTGCCTTGATTACATCCACACTATCTGGTCTCTACCTCTTCAAATTGTTATCTGCTGGACCACCATGTACAGTATGATTGGTAATGCCATGTGGGTCGGCATGTTTGCTATGCTGGTTGTAGTGCCCATCACTGCTCTCATTTCAAAGATGAAGATGACTTTATATCTCAAGCTCCAAAAGGTCAGCGAGTCCCGATACACTCTTACCAATGAGCTTCTGTCCAACATGAAGTCTGTCAAGCTTTACGGGTGGGAAAGTACCTTTTACAAGAAGGTTGAAAAGGTACGAAACGAGGATGAGCTGGGAGTTGTTCTTTACATGACCTATCTCACTGCTGTGGAAAACTTCCTCTTCAGCAGTTCAACCTATTTCTCTTCCACTGCCGCCTTTGCCTTCATTGTTCTCTTCCAGCACCTCCCTCTGTCTGCTGCCAGTGCCATTCCTGCTCTCAACCTGTTTGGACGACTTCTTGCGCCATTCCTCAACATCCCTTACATCATTCAGTTCATCATTCAGGCCTGGATTGCGTTGGACAAGATCAACCGATTCTTGGGTCTCACTGAGGTTGAGAAATTCAATGTTGGAGAGGAGACAGAGGCTCGGGTCGATGATTCCTCAGCCACAACGCCCGTGAATGTCCACGGAACGTTCTGCTGGGACAGTAACTTTGAGAATGTGGCCGTGGAGAACATCTCTTATACTGCCAACAAGGGGGATATGGTCTGTATCATCGGAAAGGTCGGAACTGGAAAAACTGCCACTTTGATGGCTACCCTTGGAGAGCTCTTTACCAAGGAGGGCTCTACATGGACTACCGGTTCTGTTGCCTACTTTTCTCAAGTGCCCTGGATTCTCAATGCTACAGTAAAGGACAACATTCTGTTCGGATCTCGAGAAGATCCCGTGTTCTACAATCTAGTCATTGAGGCATGTGCTCTTACTCGAGACATGGAGCTTCTTGCCGATGGAGACATGACTGAAGTTGGTGAGAAGGGCATTTCTTTGTCCGGAGGCCAAAAGGCTCGTATTGCTATTGCTCGAGCTGTATACTCCCGTGCCAGCGTCTTCCTGTTTGATGACCCTCTCTCTGCTGTTGACGAGCATGTCCAGGCTCATTTGATCAAACATGTCTTTGGCCCTGACGGCTTACTCAAGACTAAGACTGTCATCATGGCTACCAACACCGTCAACCTGTTGCGTCATGCTTCCACAATTCATCTGATTGAGGACAAGACCTTTGTGGAGTCAGGCGAGTTTGCCGAGCTCATGTCCCAGGAAAATGGTAAGGTCAAAAAGCTGGTTGACGAGTTCCAGACTGCTGCTGGTGACAATACGGTCGAAGAGATCAATGAAGAAGCTGATGGAGAAGATACAGAGGTGAGCTCTTCCATTGAGGATCTCTCCGCTGATCAACAGCTCAAGACACAATCATTCTCTACACTGCGACGAGCCTCCTCTGTTTCTCACTTCTCTGTTCTCACTCTTGGCGCCAATGACAACCGACGAACTCGAGTGGAGGGCGAGGTCAACACCAGTGGAGCAGCCAACATCATCGAGCTGTATAAAGGTTACTTTTCGGCTGCAGGATGGCACAACATTATTCTCTATGTGTCCTTCACAATGTTTGGGTCTGGAATGGCTATCGTCAGTACTTACTGGGTGGCCATGTGGGGCAGTGACAAAATGGATTTGAACGATATGCAACTTGTTCTCGGCTATTTGACCATCGGCGTACTCTCTGCCCTGTTTGATGTGCTTGGATCTATCTCTTGGGACACTTTCGGCTCTCTTAGAGCATCTAGGGTTCTTCACGAGAAAATGCTCAAGGCTGTGATTCGAGCTCCCATGTCCTTTTTTGAGTCGACCCCCCTGGGACGACTAACCTCTCGGTTCTCTCAAGATATCGGTAAGATTGACTGGATGATGTCCTGGATCATTGTATCCTTCTCCAACTCACTCATCGAGTCCTTCAGCACTCTTTGCGTCATTATTATGACATCCCCTACCACTGTTATCGTCATCATCCCTGCTCTTTACCTCTACCGAATCACACAAGAGTACTACCTTGCCACTTCGCGAGAAGCTCGACGTTTGTCGGCTGCTGCAATGTCCCCTGTCATTTCACATTTCCAGGAGACTCTCACCGGCCTTACTACTGTCAGAGCTTTTGGCAAACCCCGGTACTTTGCTATCAAGAGTACTGCTCGAATGGACGCCCGAACCAAGGCACGATTCCTGGCGTCTTCCCTGCAACAGTGGCTCTCCCTGCGTCTTAGTGCCATCGGTGTGGCTATCTTCCTTGCCTCTGGACTATCCCTGGTCAGCACACTCCACTGGAAGGTTCTTTCTGCTGGACTGGTTGGTCTGGCCATGAGCTATGCCTCTACCATCTCCCAGAGTCTCAGTGAGTTTGTTGGAACTGCTATCACTGTTGAGCAGGAGTCTGTGGTGCTTGAGCGAATTAACGAATATTGTGACATTGAGCCCGAGGCCCCTCTCAAGGCCAAGGAGCCTGCTGCTCACTGGCCTAACGAAGGTAAGATCACCTTCTCTGACTACTCTACCAAATACCGAGCCAACCTCGATCCCGTACTCAAGGACATCTCGTTTACTATCAATCCTCGAGAAAAGATTGGTGTGGTCGGCCGAACCGGTGCTGGAAAGTCTTCGCTCACTATGGGCCTCTTCCGAATCATTGAGGCTACAGAGGGAGCTATCATCATCGATGGAGAAGACATTTCCAAGCTCGGCCTTGAGGATCTTCGATCCCGTCTCTCCATCATTCCTCAGGACGCCCAAATGTTCGAGGGAACTATCAAGGGCAATCTCGATCCTGCTGGTAAGTTCACTGATGAGCAGCTTCTGGAGGTTTTGGAGCACTCCTCTCTCAAAAAGTATGTGGACGAACATGATGGACTGGACACCAAACTAAAAGACGGCGGCAGCAACCTGTCACTGGGCCAGAAACAGCTCATGTGCCTCGGTCGAGCTCTCCTTAACCCTTCGCCTATTCTCGTATTAGATGAGGCCACTGCTGCTGTGGATTACGAGACCGACAAACTGATCCAGGAGACGATCCGACGTGAATTCAAGGATAGAACCATTCTCACCATTGCCCATCGACTCAACACTGTAATGGACAGTGATCGAATCGTGGTTCTAGATGCTGGAAAGGTGGTTGAGTTTGATACACCTGAGAATCTGCTCAAGAAGGAGGACTCCTACTTCTATGCACTTGTTACCAAGAGCAAGGGAGGAGAGGAGCTATAAAAAAGATCGCGCGTGTAATGTGCGAGTAGCAATAGGTTTGAATATATTTAACATGTTATACATAGGAATAAAACGCGTATTACAAGTGAATATAGTCATGATCCATTTTTCTTTATATTCCAGGTAAATGTCTTTTTTGATTCTAGGGACACATTTTAGCGATTATAATTTTTTTTTTGAATTTTTTTTGTTTTTTTTGATTCTAGGGAAATAAATTTAGCTAAATAAGGCCTATAACAATGTTAAACACGCACGTCGGATTCGGATTTGATTCGGATTCGGATTTGTATAAAAGAAACAGGGAAATTTGGCGGGGATTACATAAGCATGGATCAGAGTTCGGTTCCCACCTTTTCAAAAAAATCAAGAAATTTGGGCGTCTGGTGTAGTTGGTTATCACATGCGCTTAGCATGCGCGAGGTCCCCGGTTCGATTCCGGTGTCGTCCATATCTTTTTGCTACCACTTTCATAGAGATGTTTTTTGAATACCTCTTCTTTCGTAGCTGCTGGAAATGGTCATATTTTTCGCGTCAAATTAAGCTCAGGAGAAAACGGTTTTGGCCAACTTTAAAACGAGACAAGGAAATACGAACTCTACGAAAGTCAAAACCCATAAAAAAAGTGAGCTGAAAAAATGAGATATTTGATGAATTTGAGAGCTGCAAAACAAAAAGAATGACAACCGAGAGATTCGAACTCTCGCCTCCGAAGAGACCAGGATATTCGTTAAGGTATTAGCCTTAACCTGGCGCCTTAGACCGCTCGGCCAGGTTGCCATTTTTTGAAAAACGAGAAAACATAGTATCTACTATCTGAAAAATGTAAAAAAAAACCAAACCCGCGAAAAATTCCCTTATTAACAAGGGTAAACCCGTTCCAGTTAATTTTTCTGTTAAAATGCCTTTATTTCACTTCATGAGTGTGTTTCGTGCCGGTATCAATCCAATAGCCGTAGTGTAGGCGGAGTTGACAACAATTATCAAATACTTAAGCGTGTTAAGATGGGGTCAAGAAATCAGAAGAAAATATAACGTCTACAACAAAATATTAAGTAAAGCAAAGGTCCGTCGTCATATCAAACCGTCCATGCCAAGGATACTTCTGGAGCAGTAGTTATTGATGTAAATTTGTCAACTAGAGTAGAAACGATAACGCACCATCTATAAGTAGCAACTGGGGCCTGTCACTATATCTGAAATAGCAAGCCAGTCCCATTGATTGCATCGGATCATACATTTACGTGTCTCAAATTATCATTATCATTATCATTAAATACCCAGTTATATATATCCCAAAAGTTAACCAGAGCACATCTCACAGGACTCGGGGTTGGCCAGAGAGCAGGCCAGGACCTTGTCTGCGTAAATGTCGTACTCAGACTTGGCGATGGGAGAGTCCTCAGCAGGCTTCTCCTCAGTAGCCTTCTCCACAGGCTTGGTCTCCTCCTTGGTCTCAACCACGGGAGCAGCAGCCCGCTTGGCCTCCTTCTCAGCCTCCTTCTTCTCCTGGGACTCTCGGATCAGCTCCATGACATTGTTCTCCTTGTTTCCTCCGTTGAGATCCATCTTGGCAATCTTGTCCTCAATGGACCGCAGGTTGGTCATAGAGTTGATCTCCTGGTAAGGCTTCTTGTTGAGCATAGCCTTAGCGGTGCTGGAGTCAATGGTCTTGAGAGCCTCCTGGTCAATGGTGAACTGGATAGGAGCGGCGGCAGCCATGGTTCGCAGGTAGTACATACCAGTCTTGAGACCCTTCTTCCAGCCGTAGAAGTGCATGGAAGTGAGCTTGCCCATGGTGGGGTCCTTGATGTGAATGTTAAGGGACTGGGACTGATCAATGAAGGGGGATCGGTCAGCGGCCATCTCGATGATTCGCTTCTGAGAAATCTCCCAAACGGTCTTGTACAGATCCTTGATCTCCTGAGGGATGTTAGGGATGTTCTGCACGGATCCGTTGTCAGCAACAATTCGGTTCTTCATGGTCTCGTTCCAGAGACCGACCTCAACAAGATCCTTGAGCAGCCAGGGGTTGACAATCTGGAACTCACCAGCAAGAACTCGTCGAGAGTAGATGTTGGAGGTGTAGGGCTCAAAGCACTCGTTGAAGCCAAGGATCTGAGAGGTAGAGGCAGTAGGCATGGGAGCAACCAGCAGCGAGTTTCGCATACCAGTCTTCATGATCTTGGCCTTGAGGTCGTCCCACTCCCAAAGCTCAGAGGGAGTAACGTTCCACAGATCGAACTGAAGGTCTCCCTTGGAGGCAGGAGAACCCTGGAAGGTCTCGTAAGCACCATCCTCAAGAGCCATCTCGTAAGAGGCCTCAACAGCTCCGTGGTAGATGGTCTCGAAGATCTGAATGTTGAGCTTCTTGGCCTCCTCAGACTCAAAGGGGAGTCGCAGAGCCATGAAGGTGTCAGCCAGACCCTGGACACCCAGAGCAATAGGTCGGTGTCGCATGTTGGACTTCTTAGCCTCGGGAACGGGGTAGTAGTTTCGGTCGATAATGGCGTTGAGGTTTCGCACAATGACCTTGGCAATGTCGTGCAGCTTCTTGAAGTCGTAGAACGAGTTGGTATCGTCTCGGGTGACAAAAGTAGGAAGAGCAATGGAAGCCAGGTTGCAGACAGCCACCTCATCAGGAGAGGAGTACTCGACAATCTCACAGCACAGGTTGGAAGACTTGATAGTTCCAAGGTTCTTCTGGTTGGACTTTCGGTTGCAGGCATCCTTGTACAGCATGAAGGGGTTGCCGGACTCGGTCTGGCAATCGAGAATGTGGTACCACAGCTTCTGGGCGGGGATGGTTCGTCGTCCTCGGCCCTCCTTCTCGTACTGCTCGTACAGCTGCTTGAACTCGTCGCCATAGACGTCATCGAGGCCGGGGCACTCGTTGGGGCACATCAGAGTCCACTCGGCGTTCTGCTCGACTCGCTCCATGAAGAGGTCGGGAATCCACAGGGCCAGGAACAGATCTCGGGCTCGAATCTCCTCCTTTCCGTGGTTCTTTCGCAGCTCACAGAACTCGAAGATGTCGTCGTGCCAGGGCTCAAGGTACATGGCAAAGGCACCAGGTCGCTTGTTGCCTCCCTGGTCAACGTAACGGGCGGTGTTGTTGTAGACACGCAGCATGGGGACGATACCGTTAGAGGTTCCGTTGGTTCCAGCAATGTAGGAGCCAGTAGCTCGAATGTTGTGGATAGACAGACCGATACCACCGGCAGACTTGGAAATCAGAGCACAAGTCTTGAGGGTATCGTAGATGCCGTCGATGGAGTCGTCCTTCATGTTGACAAGGAAACACGACGACATCTGGGGCTGGGGAGTTCCGGCGTTGTAGAGAGTGGGGGAAGCATGGGTAAAGTACTTCTGAGACATGTAGTTGTAGGTCTCAATGGCTCGGGCAATGTTGTCACCGTGGATTCCGACAGAGACTCGCATGATCATCTGCTGGGGTCGCTCGGCAACAGCGCCGTTGACTCGCAGGAGGTATGCTCGCTCCAAAGTCTTGAAGCCAAAGTAGTTGTAGGTGAAATCTCGGTCGTAGAGAATGGCGCCGTTGAGCTCGTCGGCGTTGGCCTGAACGGTATCGTACAGCTCCTTGGAGACCATGGGAGAGTGTCTCTTGTTTCGGGGGTTCACGTAGTGGTACAGGTCGTAGACAACCTGAGAAAACTGCTTTTTGGTCTGCTTGTGCAGGTTGGAAACAGCGATTCGGGCAGCCAGAATCGCATAGTCAGGATGCAGGGTGGTCATGTAGGCGGCGGTCTCAGCTGCCAGGTTATCGAGCTCGATGGTGCTGACGCCCTCGTAGATACCGGATGCAATCTTGAGGGTGATCTGGATGGGGTCAACGTGGTCGGGGTCGAGGCCGTAACACAGGCGCTTGATACGCGCGGTGATTTTGTCGACCTGGACAGACTCCTTGCGGCCGTCTCGCTTGATGACGAAGAGCTTGGACATGATGGGGATGGTTATGAAAAAGGAGAAAGGAGAACACGCTTGCAGAGGGAGACACGTATCTTATATATTGGAGGGAATTAAGTTCCCTCTGGTTTAGGGTCGAGGTGCAGGTCACTGTTTTGAGAGGGTGATGGTTCGTGAAAGAAGGGGTATTTTTGACGGAAACGAAACTTGAATTCGCTCACAAAAATACTACACTTCTACCCCCGTTTTTTCCTTATCAACAGCTTTTCTACATCACCTTCTACCCTGGTGTTGTTTGGAAGTTGTTCGACACGCTTGCCACCGCGTCGAACTCAATTATAAATGATTTTCATTTATCGCCTTTTTCGTGTTGGAATAACGCGTCCATTTGCTCAAATATAAGTGTTTTGTGACAAAAAATATATGACTGGCATCCCAAGAGACCAGGCAGTATAGCCGTAACAATTTCCAAGCCATGCCTCTAAAATATTATCCATCTCCCGCCCGATACGCACATGCTGTATCGCTCTCCCTTCAACGCGCGCTAAAAGTGACGCGCACCGTCATTTAGCATCCAAATCGGGGAACCCTATATTACTCTGCACGAAAAAAGCGTGCAGCAACAACAATTTGGAGCTGCACATCCAAAAGGGAGTGAGGCCAACGTGCAGCTCCATTGTCTAGGGCCCACACATTCCATAACAGTGCCTAATTCGGTCTAAATAACTTATCGCTGCGGGAGCTGGCTATCAACTTTGACATTGTTGCTGCTGCTGCTGTTGATCTATGATCAGTGTAGTCGTTGCTTTAGCCGTTGCCATGCCCGTTGCTATGGCACACTTCTTTGTCAGTGCGACATAACAGTCTCTTATTACCACATTGTGCACCATTTTCCACACCAGCGTATACAGCGTGGAACACAAAGCGGTTAGGCACGAGACCATTGTACGTTCAACTTGAGGCCACAAGGCTGTTGCAGATCAACTATTGTGTGCCAGGGCAACCTTCCAAGAGATGAGGAATTAAGGGGGTCACCGATATACTGTATCTCTCATGTCTCCAAGAGCATATAGCGGCACCCTTTCAGAAGACGCGCTTTGGACACGCGATTAACACTGCTCCACACGTTCTTCGCACACCAATGTTGTGCAGCAAGGACGCCACCCGAGTCTACATTGTGACGTGCATTGGTATAATTGTGTGACGTCTTTACAGGCGAGGGAAGCTATGGGGCATATGCTGTAGGAATTCATCCGCTTTTGGAGTGAGGCTACCTGGTACGAACCGCCCAGTCTCTGTATAATAGCTCCCAAGTTTATCTGTCACGGCAAGACTAAGTTTCCATAGTCCTAACTCTGAGCCTTGTCACCGTTTCCATAGCAACCGGGTTAAACAGAGTATATTTTTTAGATGAATGAAAGCAATGATACCAACGACACCTGTCAGATGTCCTCATAACGTCTTGTCCACCTGTTATTTGCTATTGTAAAAATGCCCCAAATTCACGTCCTTCTATATCTTGGATCAGGAGCTTTGACTAACCCTCAATGAACTCTGTTTGAAAGCAGCTGGAATCTGACCAGGCACCACAGCACGACTCCATATACTGGCAGGTCGACGTAAGAGCGCCCGCGCTACGGTCGACATCTATCAATTTGCATCTTATACGACGCACGATGCCTCCACAACGACTGCAACACGAGTTTTACGTCTCTCCGGGAACCAAAAACCGCGTGGCGGTACTCGCAGCCCTTCCTGGTGTCGAGGTAATGGCTCCGTCTCGAGGCACTATAAATATCTGTGCTAAGCGCGAGATGGCCCACTACAAACAGATACACCCATTATTGGAGTTTCACGACCGCTCCATTGTCAACAAGCTACTGAAAACGCCTCCCGTTACGCGCGTCGCGATTCGTGAGACTCCATCAAAGTTCGCGTCAATGAAATATAGAAGCAGTGCGTCGAAGTTCAAGGCAATAATCAAACAGCATAGGAGAAAGAGCTCGGGCTCACCTGACAAGGCTGGAGACGATACTCTTGTGTCTGGAAATGAAGAGGACGATCCATTCGACCCAGCAAATGGGAAGTCTAAGCTAGAGGAGGCTAAGGAGGAGAGCAAACACTCTGATGGTGGATCAGAGGAGGAGGACCATGAGGATGAACCAGGGGATGATGACGAATCAGAGGTTGAAGATGAAAGAGAGGAGGAAGATGCAAGAAATGCGAAGGCGGAGGCCGCTGACAAGACGCAGCATCATACCGATCAATCAAATAGTTCTGATGACTCGGACTCAGGTTCAGGTTCAGGTTCGGATCCAGGTTCGGATTCAGATTCGGGTTCAGATTCGGGTTCAGGCTCTGACGATACAAACGACTCAGACCAGTCAGATGACTCAGAGGAATCAGAACAGGAAGGTCAGAGGGAGGAGGAGACAGGGCCAGACTCAGTTCCCGAGACGCTGAAGGTCTCTCCCCAGAAATCTCCCAAGTCTCCTGGAACGAGAGTATCCTTTGCAAAGCCCTTGCTGGATACTTATCGGAACAGAAAGATTCGAAAGGTTGACGTTGTTTCAGATGCCGATAGCGATTCTACAAGTGATTCACAAAGTACCCACAATTCTATGAAGCCTGTGTCAGGAGAATTAGGGCCTGTCGGGGACACGGGAGAGGAGACCGAACAGTTTTATGACGCCTTGGGGGGAGATGGGCCTGAAGAAGAATTTGAGACTGCACCAGATCATCTTGGTAGGACGGGAACACCTGAGTCTAACCCTGAAGAGATCTTGACCCAGGTCCCAGGTTCTGAACTGGAAACAACCCCTACAAAGACCAAACGAAACAATTCCGCTTCTAAATCACCAGTCAAACCATCCGCTCAGCCCGCAAATGCTTCTCCATCGCCAAAATCACCTACCAAGGAATCAACCAATTCTCTTCTTGCATCACCAGAAAAGCCAACATCTTCTCCATTAAGCGCACCTCGAAAACGACGGAGTGTGTTGCTGGACGACGATGATGGGTTTGGCGATGAGTTTGAAACGGAGTTCTCACGAGAGAAGCAGGCAGAGTTTTTCCTTCAAAGTGATTCGGAAGATTTCAGTGACGAGCAACCCGAAAAGGAGGACGAGAAGGGTCACCCTAACGGGGATCAGAAGGGTCAAAAAGCCATCAAAGAAGAAGAAGCCGAACACACAGCAGGTGCTGAGTTCGATGATGAATTCCAGCCACTATCGCCAAGAGCTGGCCGAAAACGTGGTACACCTGGTCTGCAAAAACCACGAGATAAGTACAATCCCTCCAAGGATAGATTGATCTTGGAATCTGCAGAAACAGCTAAGAAACTGTCTATTCCTTTGAAGCAGCTCTTTAAGGAGCTCATGGGCACGATTGGGCACACCGAGTTCTCGCTTCAAACTCGTCTGAGCAGGCTGGAAGCAGACGAGCCTATGAGAGAAACAGCAAGAAGAGCGCCTTTCCCCGAAAATGTAACTGTGGCTGATATCATCTCCAAAATGGTAAACGAGAAGTCACGCACTGCAGGTCCCAGACCTAGATCCAGAATTCCATACACAAATCTTGATGATATGGCTATCAAGGCGTTTGTCTGTGACTTGGACCCTTCCGTACGTGGCTTTTACAGCGTCTATGAGCCGTTCGCAGACAAGTACCTTCATCACAACGCCAGCAGCGTGAAGGGTCGGTGGGCCAAAACCCTCGGCCCACGAACTAGCGAGATTGAGCTTCTAGAGGCCAAGGAAAAGTTCACTCCCGAGGTTGAGGAGCAGTATAACCTCTGGCTTCGTGAGACATATCCTGCCATTTTCCAGAGTTAGGCTGCGTTGGTTCTGTAAACAAATTATTTATTCGTCATTATGAAAAATATAATGAATACACCTGTATCGCACTTGCATCGTAGTGGGTCTCAACAGGTACCAGGTGGAAGGACGCTCAGTCGAGAATGGTAGACTTTTCGTAAGTAGGGCTGGTGTCGTCAATGTGTCTTTGAAAGGACAATTGATTTTGGTGTCGGGGACCTGAGAACGGGCTTTGTTCACATTCTCGAACAACAAGAAAAGAAAATTGTAATGTCGATGAAGCTGATAAAAGTAGGCCTGGGTGAGCGGTAGAGATCAAGGTCAGTAGAGGAAGGGGAATCCGAACGGGACAATGACCTCTAGTCAGATGAAGTCAGTCAAAAGCACTGGCTATCCAGAGCATCGGTGTGATGGCGAGCGCTAACGGAACTTGATAGGAAAGACCTCCTTGACTAGTGTCACACTGTCACGAGCAGAAAAAGAAGAGAGAAAGGGGGGCGGGGGAGGTACTCACATGTTCGTGGGGTATCTGGATCAGATACTGTTGGTGAAGAAGAGAAGAGGGATGAGGGTGAAGGGGCCTTTAAATAGTCAGAGAAGTGTGTTTGTGTCACCCCCTACATACACCTTAACTAACTTTAACCATACTATTAGCAATTAAGGTGATATTAGTTTAATGATAAGAGAGTCTAATAAATTTATCATAGACTCAAGTAAGCTCAGTTGGGGGATGCCCAAGAAGAGATGACATCAGGATAGAGCTCTTCATCAAGCAGGTTCTTAACAAATTCTACGAGTGTAACAAAGAATGAATCCACTGTTACCAACAGAGTTTATATATATCGTGGAGGAAGTGAACATGACCATCCTTTACTTTTCATAGACAATCCATGAATGGTGAAATTTCACCTTCACCTTAATCCGTGGCAAGTAATACTGTAATACCTGTAAACGGACTGTGTGGTACAAAGCATACATCATCTGTTTCGGCAATCCGGTGTCTACTAAATGCTGGTTGCAAGGCAGGTCATCTGCTGGGATTGGCTACTGCGCCACAATCTCCCAAACTAGCCACATTTAGTCAGCAAACCGTGCAGATAATCAACTCTATATCGAAACTTAGCCACTTTTCCTCTTCAACAATGCAAGTTCTCAGAGTGGCTCGATATAGCGCTAGCCGCGTTGGCCAACTGTCCACCACGGCTCCCGCGTGGAATAGACTGACACCTCGATGTGTCCCTCGGCAGTTTTCGACCAGATCTGCTCTGCTCAACAACAAGAACATGTTCAACACCAACAGCGAAGAGCCCAAGCAGCAGAAGAAGCAGTCTGGAGCTAACGAGCTGGAGAGTGACGAGGCGGAGCCGCAATCACAGAAGAAGAACCGAAAGCGGTTTGTCTTCCTTGGTCTGTGTGCCCTTATGCCCATTATCTCGGGTTACCTCGGTACTTGGCAGGTGCAGCGTCTACAGTGGAAGGTGGACAAGATCGCTGATTGCGAGAACCGACTGCTCCAGGATCCTCTGCCTCTTCCCGGACACATTACCGAAGACCAGGATGTGCTGGAGAAAGAGTTTGAATACCGAAAGGTTGTGGTTACTGGTACTCTTTGTCACGATGAAGAGTTCCTGGTTGGTCCTCGAATGAAGGACTCTGTCGAGGGCTACTTCCTCGTGACTCCTCTGGATCGATCCAAGACTGGCGGATCTAAGCTTCTGATTAAGCGAGGCTGGATCTCCAAGGAGATGGCCGATCAGAAGAAGCGAGACCCCCTTGCTCTTCCCAAGGGCGAGGTTTCTCTCGTTTGTCTGCTCCGACCTGTTCCTCTTAAGAACACCTTCACTCCTGATTCTCCCACTTCCCCTAGCGTCCGAATCTACAACTTCATGGACATTCCCACCATGGCCAAGTTCACTGGAGCTCAGAATGTTTACCTGGAGGAGGAGATCAACATGAACATTGGTGGCCACGAGTGGGTCACCGAGTCTCACATGATGAACCACGGAGTTCCCATTGGCAAGCTTCCCAAGGTCGATCTTCGAAACACCCATCTTCAGTACATTGCCACCTGGTATGGTGTGTGTGTGTTCACCACCGTCATGCTCGTCATCATGTGGCGAAAGGGACGAATGAGCACTCTCGACAAGAAGGTTGCTTACTCTCGAAAGTACGTCACTTAGGCGAGAAGCATTTGTACATAGCTAATAGAGTCTTCACAGAAAGAAGCGAAAGAGGTGAGAGTTGACCTTAAGGTAAAGCAAGTCCTTTTTCCATGTTGTAGAGTTGCCATTGGTTTGTAATTGGAAACTTGTTAGTATGTGGCTCACCTCCTATCAGTAAAAGCACAGTTGTACAGTATGTACTTTGGGGCTCCTATTTTTCGATCCATCTTCTTTTAACTATTGTCATCATAAATAGTTCAGAAATTAGGTACCGTTTACTTAGGATTTCACCTGCAGCCATGGGTGGCGTGTGTTTCTGTGGAATAGATTATTGGAAATTCACAGGCCAAATCCGAGCTTTTTAATGACATCCTAGTCCACATCATTTTCCCATAAAGTACAAGTTGGTGCCCCTGACCCGGAATGCACTGCACCCCGTGCACAGCACATTGTGCCAACCAAAACAATAAAAGTTTAGGTTGACGGACAGAACCACCCACACCTTGAAACATCACCAACCTAACACGTCACCTAACAAACAAAGAGGGCTTGTACCAAACACTACTGTCACCATGAACGCAATCCACAACCATCTGGTGAAGCAGAATGCCAGCTTAAAGAAGGACTTGTCCGAGTTCTCTTCCAACCCCACAGGGGCTCCCATGTCACTACAGGGCCAAATTTCGGCCACCATGACCTCCTTCAGCCGAACCCTGGACGACTATTCGGACATTATCACCAAGGAACACAACAAAGAAAAGAAGGAGAAGGCAGAGGCTCGTCTTACACGTTTTCGTGAGGAGCTGGCCGACGCACGAAGCGAGTTCAAGAACCTGAGATCTGCCCGGGAAGAAAAAACGCTAGAGGAAAACAAGACGGCGCTGTTTGGAGACAACCCTTATGGCGAGTCGCGAAACAGAAACGTGAACCGAGACGTGCCGATCCAGCCGACCTATACGGATCTCACACGAGAGGAGGGAATGCAGAGAGAGCAGTCGTCTCTGAACCAGGTGGGCCAGCAGCTTGATTCGTTCATTGAGCAGGGCATGGCTGCTCTGGGCGACCTGCAGGAGCAGAGCGACATTCTGAGAAACACCGGAAAGAAGATGCGGTCTGTGGCCGAGACTTTAGGTCTGTCTCGAGAGACCATCAAGATGGTGGAGAAGCGGGCACGACAGGACAAGCGGTTTTTCTACGGAGGCATTATTTTCATGATCATTTGTTTCTACTACATTTTGAAGTGGTTCAGTTAAGATGCTCTGAGCAAATCTACACCCAAAAAAAACAAAACAGAGAACACAGGAGAGGAGGAGAGGAGGGAGAAAAGGATACATTAATTAACAGGTGGAACAATCTTTACATAAAATAATAGATAATGGTGGACATGCTTAGATGGCCAAGACCAGGCAAACCGAGCTTTTAGTTTTATACCTGATAGACCACTCATTTTGCTGTAAATACATCTCCATGATGACCTTACTGTTTTCCATGACCCCAAAGATCAGTGTTATCCAAACTCTAAATGTTTACTGCAAATGCCCACTATCTGAAAAGTTGGACGTGACCAGACAACAGTAAGCCCACAATGAACCAACAAATCAACGCGGAGATTGTCAAGCTGGTCGGGAATATTACAATCCCTAAGGAGGTGACAAATCTCGCTTCTACACTCATGGGAAAGGCCCAGACGATTCCCATGAAGCCCAACGAGGCTCCTGCTCGTATGGCCTTGTGTGCCCATGTTGCCATTGAGAAGCTCTTGATTGAACTTCAATTACCAGCTCCCAAGCAATCACAACCGCCAGTTCCGCCTAGATCTTATGAGAAACTTCTCCAGGTCTTCAGAGAAGAGCTTCTGGGAGCTCCTCCCGGCCCCTCGACGCCCCGAAAGAGAAGGTCACCAACGAAGAACCCGGAACTGGCTGCTCAGAGAACGCCAAAAACTCCAAGGACGGCTCGACAAGTGCAGAAGGACATTCAAGAGAGTGGTCGAAGTGATGCCAACGTGATTGGAGAAGATTTGGTGAATTCGGAGGTGATTGGCGAGGAGGACGGCTTGTTGCCTGAGACACCATCCAAGAAAAAGTCGCCGCAGAAGTCTCCCAGAAAAGGAGGACCCAAGCAAGACGATCCACAGCCAGCGGACATTGAGTTCATCGCCAAAGAACTGCGATTCCCCAAACATGCATTGGAGGGTGTTCAGCGAGGCTTCGACTTTTACTGGGCACTTGTCAAGGACAGATGGGGGCTGCTATTTGGGCTTCTCATGACAATTGCATTTCATATTCAGCATAGATCTTTTACCGATACAGAAGCTACAAAGGAGGCGTTCAAACAGAGAGCTTTACAGCTGACACGACGAGCAGGAATGCCCGAAGACCGTGTCGAGGAGTGGATAGGGTGGACTGAGACTATTCTGAAGGACCAAATGTGGGTCAAGATTTTGGAGCAAAAGAGTGGCATCGCTCCTGGTGTCATTCAACGTCAGCTTGACCGACAAACGTCCAAATCCTCCTTTTCAGGCATTGGAAACATGATTCCGGCCAGTTTTGCATTCAACAGCTACAGAAAGAAAAACGACTATGCAAACTGGAAGGAGACTATGGTGGTGAAAATGAAGCAACTGGAGGGACAACAGGGAGGCCTGGAGGACTCGGCTGCTATAAAGGTTCAGGGAGAGTAATCATGAATGGATAATATTAATAAATAGTTAATGTACATAGACCGCCGTAAAGAGCTGGCCGTTGGATCAGGAGGAATGCGGTCTGAAAGCCAGGCAAGCAAAATCTCATCACTAAATGCAGATTGCATAGCAGAGAAATCCACATCCACAGATGTCTGTTGCTAGATGTCCTCTTTCACTGGCCTTACCCTGTGGCAAAGGAAGACTTGTTGCTGCTGGTGACGATTGCGATTGCGATAATCATAGTCTAAGCATACATCTTCAGACATCGAGTTTCCGTGTGAGCCTCCTCACAGGTCTTGGAGCAGTATCGCAATCCGCATCTCACGCAAGAACAAAACCCTTTGTAACCACACACAGTGCACAGGCGGCGCTTGGGGTATGCCGAAGTTGAGGCGGCCACAAACTGGAACCGTTCGGCACCCTGGCTATCTTCATCAAAGAAGTTTTGGAGGGTCTTTTTCGACGCGAGGATCTTCTTGAGAGCTGTACCCTTTTTGTTGGCGTTATTCGGTGAGTAGATGTCGCGTGGTGGCTCGATTTTGACCGAATCATTGTAGTTTTCGCGCTCCAGCTCGTTCAGTCGTCTTGCGATTGCTCTAGTTTTGGTTGAGGACTGAGTAGCAGCGTCCTGGGCAGTGGCGATTCGTTTTCTACCCGATCCCGTGTTGCTATAGGATACGCTCTGGAGCGTTTGTCGACCTAGTTCTTCCACCAGCATGGTGTTCTTGGGTGTCTTGTTTGAGCTTATGTTTCTCTAGTAACCAGGGACGCATATGTACACCACCATGAGTTCTGGTACCTTGAAACTCTAATGGGAGTGGCGTTTTTTGGACTGCATAAAATCACATCTGTATGAAGGAGGTTGATTCGAGGTGTCAGTTTTGACAAGCTGTAATGGGGCTCTAAATTCTGCGCGTTTTTTTTTCTGCAAAATCCGAGAAATATGTCTCAAACACCAAATAACCTTGTCTTTCGCGACCCACCGTATTCATATCTCCCTCTTCTCTCTTTCTGTCAGAGTCGCTCTCTCTTTTAGACCGCTTTGGGTCATGTGACACCTTTGTGGTTGAAAAATTGAATAAACTTTGCCAGCTCTAACCCACCTAATTTCAGTCACCAGCTAAGACTGTACTATCTACAACCATTTTCAGCTTCTTTCGGTCTCTAAGGGTTAGCAGTAGACCCCTTGTCCTAAGACCCATAAGACGATTCAGTATGGTTCCGCAAAAGCGATCTCGCGACGACCTGAACGGGCTCAAATCGCCCGTCAGGAGTCCCAAAAAAATGGCCATCCCGGCCGCCACAACTGCCACTAACGGAGTTGTGGCTGGATGGCACTCGACCATCGAAAAGGTCGTCAAGTCAGTTGTTTCTATCCAGTTTGCCCAGGTGGCGTCTTTCGACTGTGAGAGCGCCGTGGTCAGTGAGGCTACAGGATTCGTGGTCGACACGGAGATGGGAATCATCATGACCAACAGACACGTTGTGGGAGCTGGTCCCTTTTGTGGATACGCTGTGTTCGACAACCACGAGGAGTGCGAGCTGGTCCCCATCTACCGAGACCCCGTTCACGACTTTGGCTTCCTGAAGTTCGACCCTTCCAAGATCAAGTACATGAACGTGCAAAAGCTGCGGCTGTGTCCCGAAAAGGCCCAGGTTGGAACCGAGATCCGAGTCGTAGGTAACGATAACGGAGAAAAGCTGTCTATTCTGTCTGGCTTCATTTCTCGACTCGACAGAAATGCCCCCGATTACGGCGACCTCACATACAACGATTTCAACACCGAGTACATTCAGGCCGCTGCAAGTGCGTCTGGAGGTTCCTCCGGATCTCCTGTTGTTGATATTGATGGAGACGCCATTGCTCTGCAAGCTGGAGGCTCTACCGACGCGTCCACTGACTTCTTCCTCCCTCTGAACCGAGGAAAGCGAGCTCTGGAGTGCATTCTGAGAGGAGACAAGGTGACTCGAGGTACGATCCAGACCCACTGGATGCTCAAACCCTTTGATGAGTGTCGACGACTGGGTCTCAGTGCTGGCAACGAAAAGAAGCAGCGAGAGCTCTTCCCCAACACTATAGGTATGCTTGTCGCCGAGACTGTTCTTCCTGAGGGCCCTTCTGCTGTGCCCCGAGGAGTCAACGGAGTCAAGGTGGAGGAGGTGTCTGAAGATCAGGCCAATGCCATTGAGAACGACGAGGTTGCTGCCACCGAGGGAGGAGATGTCTCCATGGCTGGAGAGGAGTCTTTTGTTGTGGCTGAGGAGGATGCTGCTATGGCCCCTCTTCTTCTCGAGGGAGACATTCTGCTTTCCGTCAACTCCACGCCCATTTCTTCTTTCATCACTCTGGACTCCATTCTCGATGAGGCTGTAGGAGACATTGTCAAGGTGACTGTGGAACGAAACGGTGCCGAAATCACATTTGACTTTTACGTCCAGGATCTGCACTCAATCACTCCCGATCGATACGTCGAGGTGTGCGGTGCCAGCTTCCAGGATCTGTCGTACCAGCTGGCTCGAATCTACGCTATCCCCGTGCGAGGTGTATACGTGTCTGAGGTTGGAGGCTCTTTCCGTCTTGACGGACAGGGTAACGAGTCCAAGGGCTGGGTGGTCGATTCCATTGACGACATCGATACCCCTGATCTCGATACTTTCATCAAGGTGATTGCCGCCATTCCCGACGGCCGACGAGTCTCGATTCGATACCGACATCTGCGAGACCTGCACACCACCAACTTCACTATTACCTACATTGACCGAAAGTGGCACTCCAGCTTCCGACTGGCCGTGCGAAACGATACCACCGGCAAGTGGGACTTTACCGATCTCAGCAAGCAGTACCCCCTGCCCAAGAAGGACGAGATTGTGCCCCAGCGAGCCACCTTCACCGACCCTAACTTGGAGGAGGCTGACGCTGCCTGCGCTCCTCTGGCGCGATCTTTCGTTCGAGTCTCCTGTATGATCCCCTACAAGATTGACGGCTTCCCTCGAACCATGCGACAGTCCCATGGTCTTGTGGTTGACGCTGAGAAGGGTCTGGTGCTCGTGTCTCGATCCATTATTCCCTACGATCTCTGCAACGTGTCCGTGACCTTCGCCGAGTCCGTGGTTGTCCCCGGAACCGTCGTCTTCATGCACCCTCTGCAGAACTACGCCATTGTGCAGTACGACCCCAAGCTTGTGGAGGCCGATATTGAGACTGCCAAGCTGTCTTCCACCCCTCTGCAGCAGGGAGACCCCGTGCTGTTCATGGGCCACAACCTGTCCCTTCGTCTGGTGACCACCCGAACCAAGGTCTCCGACGTGACAGCCATCACCATCCCTCCCAACGCCGGAGAGCCCTACTACCGAGCTCTTAACCTGGATGCCATCACCGTGGACTCCACCATCCCCAACGGCTGCACTGCCGGTGTTCTGGCTGACCCCAAGACCGGTGTGGTGCGAGCCTTCTGGCTCTCCTGTATGGGTGAGCGAACCGAAGGCCGTCAGCACGAGTACCGACTCGGAATTGACACCAGCGCCTTCCTGGAGACCGTGCAGCGAATCCGAGACGGCAAGCCTCCTCATGAGCGGTTCCTGGATGTTGAAGTGGCCTCTGTGTCCATGATCCAGGCCCGAATTCGAGGTGTGTCCCCCGAATGGATTGCTGCTGTGGAACAGGACAACTCGCAGCGACACCAGCTGTTTGAGGTCATTCGAACCTCTACCCCCATCAAGGGCAACTCCCAGGCTCTCAAGGAAGGAGACATTCTGCTGTCTATCAATGGCAAGCTGTTGACCACCTTGACGACTCTCAATGTGGCCGGCGACAAGGAGCAGGTGACTATCAAGCTGGTGCGAAACAAAAAGGAGGAGGAGATTCAGGCCCCCACTACAGACTCGGCGTTCGAGACCTCTCAGGCCGTTTTCTGGTGCGGAGCTGTTCTGCAGACCCCCCACCACGCTGTTCGACAGCAAATCAAAAAGATCCACTCTGGAGTCTACGTGTCCAGTAGAGCCCAGGGATCGCCCGCCTACCAGTACTTGATTGCACCCACAAACTTCATCACCCACGTGAACGGGACTGCTACTCCTGATCTGGAGACATTCCTGTCTGTGGTGACCAAGATTCCTGATAACACTTATGCCAAGCTGCGTATTGTCACATTTGACAACGTGGCGTTTGCGTGTTCCATGAAGATGAACTACCACTACTTCCCCACAGCTGAGATTAAGAAGGAGGGCGACGAGTGGGTTGGATACAGTTATAAGGACGGTAAGCGAGTCAAGGAGAGTGACGAAAAGGTCGAGGAGCAGGTGAAGGAGGCCGAAAAACAAGAGTAAATAGAGACCCAAAAATGTATAGATTGCATGTTCGCATTAGCTACTCGTAGTATTATTTGCTGTATTTTATGTGAAACACGACTATGTGAGGGTTGATTGTCCGTAGTTGTAGTAAACAATGGCACAGTGAAGAGTTTGTGCCCATAATCAAGCTCATTACTTTGCCACCATCTATCTGGTCACACGACCTGTCGTATGGGACAGTATCAGTTCTCTTCAAGTTTCACCTCAGTTCAAACTCCCCACATTCTCCACTTTAAAACTCCCCCAATATTTATTATATGGAGAGCTAAAAGCACACGAGACACGACCCAACAAGTCTGGTGGCAAAAGCCATAACTTCCAGAAAGAAGAGACATGTGTCATGGGACCTGCAAAGTACAGTGAATGTTGTCCATGCAACATGGCTAATTGTTGAGCCTTCTGTCTGTAGCCATATCGCCACCTGTTAACCACCTGAAGACCCTACAGGATGTACATGGACCCTACATTACCACAGCGCTTACAGTTACCCCAGAATGTTATTACACACTACTGGCTGACGATACAAAGAATAATGTGGAGGGGAACACGCCAGATGTGGTATTGGCACGTAATATATCAAGGCGGGGATTCTCTCCCTGCGCCTACCCCTTACAATTTCGTGTCTATAGTCTTGTTTTGCCCCATGACGTTCCTGGACTCCAAGTCACGTGAACTCAACAACCTTACTGGTCCTGTCTTTGTTGCAACGCGACCAAATCTCTGTGAGGCTGTAAGGCTATATATAATCAAAAAAGCGCCCCTGAGTCTGCTGTAATCAGAAAACACCCTCAAGAAACACAAATGCTCGATATCTGCGACGCTGAGAAACAACAATTGGTCGCTAGCGTGATTGAAAAGTGCAACCGCGAGCCCAACACCTATGCGTTTGGAGATCGACTCCATTATTGGTTGACTGGCGAAGAGCTAAAGCCTTTTGTGCCTGAGAAAAATGTCGGGCTTTTGGCCAATGAGCCCTCTTCAGATCGGCCAGAGTATTCTCCCCGAGAGTCTGCCATCGAGTGGGACTCTGGGTTGTCCAGTCTAAACCCTGTGGATGCTGTTGAAATGATGGGCTATGGTGTCTACTTTATTGGATGGTTGTTGCTTGGTCAGTAGCCTCTATTATGGCCACGACTAGAAGTTTGACATCCAAATTGATGGTACTCTAACAACCCTGCCCACAGCTTCAGTACAAGTGCTGTACTCGTACCAAAGACCTAGCTGTTGCATTATCCACCCACAAAACCGTGAACTCCACCGCGCCTTATTTATTAAAAAGCAGAGCATGCAATTTGTCCCATATACAGAGGAATATATCATTTACTAATATAAACACAGCTCTCTTTCAGGAGCTTCTACTGTAACTACAAGTACTCACAGTTCCAAAAGGGTTCTAATTGCTATATACATTAAGGGGATTGTTTGAAGGGCACGTACTTCTTGACGTGCTTCTTCTGGAAACCGGTGAGCTCAGTCATACCGGTCTTCTTTCGCAGCATGGCAGCGGACCATCCAGTGTTTCCGTGCTTTCGGCCGGTTTTTCCCTGAGTTAGTAGCGCTCTCAGATATTGCGAGTTGCTGATAGGTTATGAGGATCTTGCTTGATCTAAGTAGTTGAGGGACTGCTGAACTATTGACGTGTGTGAGATGAGCCCTTGTGTGATACACCCACGGTATTCTGTGGTATTTCTCACTCTATGGCACAATTTTTCAGCCGAGCCTTAATCCTTCTAGATCACCCAACCATGATGGTCAGATTAGAGGCAGAACCTTTCGGACACTGTCTGAAGTTCTAAACACCCCCTTCTGACTTGGCTGGGGTCGTTCAAAGCACTCCTTCTTCGGATTTACCCCGAGAAAACTGTTGTGATACTCACTCTAGTGATCTTTCCACTTCCACAGATCTTGATTCGGTTGGCAACGGCCTTTTTGGTCTTGACGTGGGCGGACTTGCAAGTGTTTCGCACAAACATCTGCGCCACGTTGTTCATTGCCACAGTCGGCCGTAGCGACTGGATCAGAGACAGCATTTTTGTTTGGTCGTGTGTGGTGATAGAGTCTGATATTCCCACCGATGATTTTGCAAAACCTTGTTTGTCACGTGGCGAGGTTTTATTGAAATGTACTGAAGTGATGTATTTGATGTCCTGGGAGACTGGTAATGAAATTCAATTGTGTGCAATATTTTTGAAAAATACCAGAAGCTGATTAATATAGATTGTAGAGCCCTTTAATGTTTTTTTCCTAATAATACTCGAATTTTGAGAGTATGCCTAAGACTCACTTTTACTCTCACGCAGGTTCAACTACAAGGAAGTCCGTTAAAGCATGGTTACCAGTCAAAAATTAATGTTACAGCTTTCATTCGTGAAATCATTTGATCAATATATACATTTACTTCTTCTTTTCGTCCTCCTCCACAAGCTTGCCACCGTTCTCAAACGGAGCCTGCTTTCGGGCCTCGTCAATCATCTTGCCAACTCCCTTCTTGGCAAGAGCAGCCTAGGTTAGTCAATATCCAATTGTTGGGTTCCTGTAGCCATAAGACCCTCGTTTCTCTTCTCCATATTGGCTCTTCCTCCAGCTCTCTACTCACCTTGACGCAATCCTCGTACTCGTGCCACAGATCGGCACACTCGTTCTCCATGGATTCTCCCTTGAGAAACTTCTCCGAGTACCAGTTGTTGAAGCAGTTGTCGTACTCCTTCTTGGCTTTAGTGCATTCCGGGGCAAAGGAGTTCATTGTGACGGGCGGGTGTAATGTCGAAAATCATGCTTCACAGTTCACCTTCTTGACGCAACCCAAAATGATTATGTAAGCGAGATCACCATAAAGCCGCACAGAGAATACAAGAAATACGAAAGGTCACCGAGACTGATTATTGCGATAGGAAAAGGTATTCGCATGTGTACTGTCTGTCCAACTCATTAATAATTAATATTCGTTACACATAGATCTATGAAGCAGATCCCGCTCTTGTCCACCAAGTACATTCTCGTACTGGCTCCTTCTTAACCATCAACTGTTCACCCACGAGCTATTGTTCCTCTATTTTGAAACATACCTTAGCTCTCACTCAGTCTGTACCATGTTCCTCCCTTACATGAACACCTTGCTGGTTACAGCATTCGCAACTCTTGTGCTCTCGGTAATCTTTCGCATCTCACCTTCTCGCAGAACCAAACCCATGAGGAGAATGACCTCGGAAAGATGAGTGCCACCGTTGAAAATGCTAAACTCGCCTACCCGTCGCTGTTTCTTTAGTCTACCCTCGGTCAGGTAGCTGTAGGCTCCAATGCAAGGACCACAAAGAGTATCAGAGTCTGGAAGCACATTACCCTGACGCTCAGTGTGCTCGGTATCAACAAGACGCAGATGGAAAAATCCAGATCCGTAAGTGTTAGCAATTCCTGTGGTTCCATACCATTGTAGCTGTACACCCTCGTAAGAAGCTGTAGTTACCCGCCTGGTTCCATGGGTAACCATGGTAATGTTGTCCCGCTTACTATCCGCAAATGACAAAATGTACTCGATACGGTCATTGTCGAGCACCTTTTGTGTTACACTACAAAGCAGCGACTTGTAGCACTCGGTTCCGGACACTGATACAGCCTCGCCACCAGGGCTCTGCTTATCGCTCAGACGGTAGATCTCCATATAAGTCTTGCCGAAAAAATGCGTAGACACAGACAGAATGGGTTTTTTGAGGTCGTCATCAAAGACGGTCACTCCGTGTCGAAAAATGGCGGAATATATGCTGTAGACATCCCGCTCTCTGGGGTCGCCCTCAGGGGTTTCGAACAGTGTGGAGACGGCGGACTTGGTGTCGTCAAAGAGAGTCTCGTGGGACGAGCGGGTGTCGGTGCGCTCCAGCGGAGCCCCTGACTCTCCAGCCGCACTGTTTTTCAGTGCCTTTTTCAATAGTCGCTGCATTATAGAGCTTGGTCGGTTTATTTTCTGCGCCTGAAAAACGCACTGAAATTTTAGGAACTAAACGTCAGTGCATGAACGCTGCATAGGGCGCGTGACCTTAAGGGCTACTATGGTTTTGGTATTACCCCAACCCCCGACTTCTCAAAGGGGTATTACAGAGGACGGACTTGGAATAACATTCAAAATACAAAACATTGCTTGACAACGAGAATAATATTGTGTAACTCGGGTGATGAATTCATGCAGGATGCGATGCGGCAGTCCATGTGCCAAACCTGAAATATGATAGAATATCTGTAAACCACCCCACACTCTATAATAGTCCGAGTATTACGCACACCTAAGCAGCTCTCAACGCTTGCCGTATGTGATGTAAGTAGGAGACTTAGTTTTAGCTCCCGTTGGCTCGAGGGAAGGGATCCAACTTTGTCACATCGAATCTCAAACCTAAAGGCGCGTTTCGCGCTTCCAAATCCAAAACAGAGGAACTGTCAATCATCACACAGGTTAAAGAGACGAGACCAAACACCGACCAAGATGCCATCACGACCAATGGCCCAACCCGTGGGAGCTGCCCTCGTTGTTGGCGCTGATGATACCTCACAATACGAAATGACCCGGGACGAGTCTTTTGTCATGTCTGAACAGCGCCGAAGAGCCTTCATGAGAGCTGTGCCAAGCTACTCGTCTTCCACGCTCAACACAGTCGCCAGCGAGAGCTATTGCATCCCTGAAGACGTTCTGCATGCTGCGGGAGGCACATCGACTCCTGAGAAGAAACAGAACCAGGCAAGTCAGCCCTCTGAGAGTCCTGTTCCGGTCCACACATATCGACAGAACACTGCGACAGCAACACAGGCCCAAGAACAGGCTACACCCACTAAACAGCATAATAGGAACATACAGACCTCTTCTTCTGCTGAGACTCTTCGAGATTCGGACCTGGACCGTTTCGAGGATGCTGAAGAAGACTTACATGGGTCTCCAGACTCGCCAGATACCTCGGGAGAGGTGTGTGTTGCCACGGTAGCTAGACTGGCTCCACCTAGCACAGGCACTCGGGGCATTTTCCACAAGAACTCAGGCATAGGGCATGGTTTTGGACACCGGCCACCACAACCCCCGATTACTCCTAGACCACAGACTCACGACCCACGGGCTAAGGTGAAGTCCAACAACTCTGGCCCGGCTGGAGTCTATGCTCGTATCAAAATGAAGGAGGTGGAGATTGAGAGACAGTTTGACACTCTGGTACGACAAGCTGTCAAGAGTAAGAAGGAGGGAAATGCAAGTGTCGCTGCAGAGAAGCCACGAGCCGCCTCAGATAGTGCATCAATTAGTTCACGGGAATCGCAGGCATCACGGGCAGATCGAGTGGCCAATCTGCAACAGCAGTCGGACAAGTTGTTTGAGCTGTCGCGATCAATCACGGTGGAAATTGATCTCATCAAGAAGATGGGTCCAGCCACGGCATACAAGAATTTCTCTGCAAACAGCGGAAGCAGGTCTACCAACCTGACCGAGAATTTGGCTGACTTGGAAACCAAGAAGCAAGCCGTAGAGCGAGAATTGTACCAGGTCGGGCTACTTTTGTCTCGTCAGTACATTAAGATGAGGGATGAGGGTGCCAGTGAATACTGGGTTAGAAGTGTGTCCAAGTAGGAATACACTTCGCCAATATAGCACAACATTATTTAAAAACATACATTAATTGAAAAAAAATATCTAAACATTCTGCTAATGTTACCCAAGGCCAACTTATTTGAAATAAACTGTGTTGATGGTCTCTGAAGGACTAAACAATACATCAAGAGGTCCTAGATAGAGACAGCCAGGGGTGTATTATTACGTACCATTATACAAAGCCAAACGGTCATTATTTTCCATGTAATTATCATTTCCATTCTATATCATCTATTTTCGCTTCTTGAACTTGAGAGGGTCGCCTCCCTTCTTCTTCTTAGTGTACTTCTTGTGGATCTTGTTGTCATCCTTTCGGAAGGGCACAAACACATTGGGATCAAGCTTACCCTTTCGTCCCAACAAATAGTCGGGCACTCGCTTCATATGTGCCTGAACCTTTGATGTGTGAGAGTCCTTGTCGTGTCGAAGGGCCTTAAGATCGTCAGGGTTCTCGTCGAAATGTCGAGCAAGTCGCTCGGAGTTGAGCAGCTCCGTCTTGATCTCCTTGACTCGGGCCTCTCGAACACCCGCAGTTGTGATGGCTCGGAAAGCATCGTCCATTCGGTACCGGAAGCCCTCCACCTGCTTCATGTCAAATGAATAGGGCTTGATTTCCATATTCTGAGACTCCTGGTTCTTGATGATCTTCTTGAGCACCTTCTCGTCTCGCTTAGCAGTATCCAGCTTGGCCGCCTTATCCTTACCCCACTGGTCGGCTGGCACGACAAAAGACAGCGCAGTACCGGCCTTGTTTGCACGGGCAGTTCGACCCACTCGGTGGACGTATGCTCTGCTAGAAAGAGGCAGATCGAAGTTGAGCACGAACGCCACGTTCATGAAATCCAGACCTCGAGTGGAAGAGTACTCGTGGGCTCGAGCCACCTCCTTGGTCTGCTTGGATGCAGATTTGCTGGCCTCGGCCAGCTTGTTGGCCTCGTCGGTACAGATCAGCAGGTTGAAAACACCCTTGTTGAACTGGTCGACAATGTGAAGACGAGAGGCGATGGGCAGCTCGGAGTTGAGTACACATGCCTTGATGCCAAACTGCTCCAGGAACATACGCAGTCGGTAACATCGATCAATCTCGTTGACAAAGACGATAGTCTTACCCTTGACTAGCTGCAGCTTGAACATGACGTAGGCCAGCAGAAACTTGTCTCGCTCGCTGCACTTGACGTAGTATTGCAGCAGCTTTCTCTCCTCCTCGGCAGCAGTAACTGCAACACTGGCCACAGTGCTTCTGCAAAACTGCTGCTTCATCAGGTCTGACTCCTTGTTGAGCGTTGCCGACATGATGAAAGTATGCTTGGTCTTGGGGAGCATCTCCGATAGCTCGATGAGATCCTCCTTGTAGCCGTAGGACAGAAGCAGATCGGCCTCGTCGATGACCAGGAAACCAACCTTGGAGCAGTCCATCTCCTTGGCGTACTTCAGCAGCCTCGAGGGCGTGCCGACAATGATGCTGGGCTTCTCTTCCAACAGAGAAGAAATGACGTCGTCTCCGAGCTGCTGGGTCACGTTGAGAGACTTGAGGTGGGGGCAAAACTGGGTCAACTTGGTGATCACCTTGGACACCTGCTCACACAGCTCTCTGGTAGGGACCACAATCAAAGCGGTCTGGATATCTCGCTTCTCCTTCTCCGCTCGCAGCATCAGCTCGAAGATGGGGAGCAGATAAGCCACCGTCTTTCCACTACCGGTGACGGCCTTGGCTGTGATATCCACGCCCTTGTCCAGAGCCAGAGGAATGGTTGTGTTTTGAATGAGAGTGGGCTGCTTCATGTCGCAGGCGGCCAGGCCGGACAGCAGTCGGTCGTCGAGCCCAAATGAGTCAAAGGACTTATCCTCCAGGTCAGGGGTAGTCATTTTTGTAGTTGGTGAGTGAGTATGGAAATGCGTAGCTATACTTTCTGGCAGAATAATTTTAAGGTACATGTCGGGCAAAAATATTTCGATAGATGAGCTTAAGCTAGATAGGGTTTAAAAAAGAAGAATTCAACTAAAATCAACTAATTTAGTTGGGACAATTGTATACATAATTTAATTGACTACTCTGGGTAAAGTGATTATAATAAAAAACAAAATAAAGTAAACGTAACTAACACATACGTCTCGACTTCGCATTTGTATAAACATCTTCTATTATGCATCTAAACTATTACAGCTTGTAATGGGCGAGCTGGAACATTCGCACTCGGCCGTTGGTGGCACCCACAGTGAGGTATTCGCAGCTGGGAGAGAAGGCCACACTGGTGACAACTCCCACAGAGGTGTGTTGAGTGGGCCAGTTCTTGAACACGGTGAATGAAGGAACATGGACCAGCTTGAGAGAGTCTCGCTTCTGGTCAGAAGCCATGGCGAGCATCTGGCCGTCAGGAGAAAAGACCAGTGACGAAACAGGGGTGGTTAGGTTAGAGAGAACAGCGGCAGGCTTCTGGGGCACAAACGGACTCTGGCCCTTGGCGATCTCCAATGCAAGTTTGGGTCGGTTGTAGACGTTGACATAACCGGACTCGGAGCCGATGGCCAGCCACTGGTTGGCTTTACCGCCAAGAGCCAGCACGGTGATGCCCACTCCTCCCTCGTCGGTCCAGGTGGCTGTGAAGGAGCGGCTTTCAACGTTGTATTCCCACACCTGTCCGGCGGTGTTTACGGCAATAATGGATTCGCCGTCCCACACAAAGTCAGCCACATCTCCTTCAATCTTACAGCCGTCGATCCACTGACCAGAGGTGGCCGAGAGAATAGCCAGCCAGCCCTCCACTCCAACAACACACAGGTACTTGCCGTCTGGCGACAGCTTGAACTGTGCAAAGCATCGCACCTTTTCGCCGTGGCCATACAGATGTGCCATTCGCTCCACCTTGCCCGTCTCGGCATTCCAGATGTACAGATGCTTCTGCTTTCGACCACCAGCATAGACTCTCTGGCCATCGGGATGGAATGCGACATGTGCAAAGGGGGTGTGTCGCATGAAAAGTGTCGTGACGACAGGGTTGTTCTTGCCATCTACCTGGTACAGACGCAGAGTCTTGTCGAAGCCTCCGGTCAGCAGCAGAGAATGTGTGGGATGGAAGGCCAGACCCTCCACAGCAGCTCGAGAAGGAGCAGCATAGTTGACATCCTGGAGCCGAGCGACCTCGATCTCGCCGTGTCGCAGCAGCTTGGACTCTCTGTTAGAGTACTGGGTGACTCGCTGCAGCACCTCGCTCAGAGAAGTGCCCGTCATCACATCCTGCTCCTCCTCGTCGGATCCCTCAGAGTCGTCCTCATCGTAATCCTTCTTGGCCTTGGCCTTGAATGCATTAGCTGCCCAGTCGGGGACTCGGTAAATCTTTCTGTACTGTTCTCTCAACCGTCGCGAAAAGACCTTACCGTTGACATAGTCTTGGGTCTGTGTCTTTCGCAGCTTCTTGAGCATACCATCATGATCTCCTACCAGAGAAATGTGCACGTTCTCGTCGTCCGAATCGGCCCATGCTGCACGTCCTCCGTGCTCTTCTAGGGTCTCGTCGAGGGTATCTGAGTCCATGGACGAGTCAGAATCGTCGTCAGAGTCGTTATCCGAGTGGTACTTTTGTCCATCTCCTCCATCGACAAAAAACAGCTGGTTGTCCTCCATCTTGTTGAAATCATTCTCTTCGTCAGAATCTTCAGAATCATCAGATTCGTCCTCCTCGGCTTCTCCAAGCACAATGTTCTTGAGACCCATTTCAAAGCCCTCCAGATCTCCAAAGACGGCCTTTTCCAAGTCCAGCTCCTCCTCGTCCTTGTCGGGCACCTCGTCATCTGAGGAGTCCACGTCCATGGAGTCCTCCATATGTTCGTCAATGTCGACCATGACTCCTTCGGTGGCGTCCTCCAGCTCTTCCAGTGATTTCATTTCTGATGTGTAGTTGCGAATTGTGTAGTGGTGCTATTTTTCCAGAGCTCCCATTTACAAACTGCTTAATGCATCCACCCTGAAAATATTTATTTAAGCTCCAGAGCCTAATAAATTCCTTTATGCAGACTATAGGAAATTTCGTGCACCCAACATCAGACCCTGATAACGACAACATGACTGATATGGAGGTGAGTATTCTGAGACGAGCTTGACTCTAGAGCAACCGTAACTAACACAGACAACAGCTTCGATATCGCGCCATCTGCGACGCAAGGGCGTGCCTTTGGTACAGATTTTGCCATTTGCAAACGAAATTGTAGCTGGAAATCTCAACGTCTACTTTCCCCATCGATTGTGTGCAGTTTTGCAATGGTGGATGGACAAATTAAGCGAGAAGAACGACTCGGCTAAGGAGGCCCGGACTGATCCGGCGTTCTGGACGCTATTCATCACCGTGTGGGAGGACATGACTAAGGATCTGGCCAAGCCAAGAGAACGAATCTACAGAAACAGCAAATTCACCGAAATTGTTAGCCTGGCAATCCAGGAGAACATTGAGGGCTGCTCTGTACAGCTTTTGGACGAGATCACCACAGCCGTCAACAAGGTATCTTTGTCGTTAGCCGTGCAATTCACAGAGAGTGCAGCTGTTGACATTGCAGGGGACTATCTTAAGACCCTCACCAACTTCCAGAAGACAGGGTTGCCTGTGGGACACATTGCTGGAGTGCCTGCATGGACCCAGATGATGCTCAACTTTCTGGAACGGTCTTCCCAGGGCAGTCAGGATATGCAGAAGAAGTGCCGAGAGGTGGGTTCGTATCTACCCTACATTTTCTATCTGTTGGACGCACAGGAGCTGAACAAGGAGTTGGCGCATTTCATTGACTACCTGGTCACCAGATTTCTTTTTGACCCTGAACACTTTCCCATCACAGGTCTCTATGCCTTTGCTACCTTTGAGGTGCTGGGCTTCTCTACTGAGGCTCCTGTTAGAGGTTATGCTCATATCATTAGACTGGGAGAAAAGGTGGCTGCTACAATGCCTGGAACAACGGGAGATAAGGATCTGGTTGTACCTCTGGTGAGTGCTCTCATTCAGAATGCCAAGAAGTATACAGTGGAACTTCTGGATCAATGCACAGAGATGGGCTACAAGGTGGAAAAGAGCATTTTGGTAAAGCTGTTCAACGAGGCTGTTCCTACTAGAGAAGCCTTTGCGTTGGATTGGCAGGTGAACAATGACCGAGACTGGCGCCTGATTGCTGCCTTGGTGCGCCAGGATCCTTCCCTCACAGCTACGTCAGTATCTCTGGCTAAGGATATTTCTGATGGCCCAGATGACGAGTACACAAAGTCTGTCATGCGAGGTATGGCCAAGGGATATCAGCTTAACAGCCAAATGTATGACTTTATCATCATCTGGGTGGACGAGATGGCCAAGTCTAGCAAGTGGAGAGACCCTGACTTCCTTCCTTATGTGTCAGATCTCGTGGCTACCATGTTCCCTGACGAGTACTACGATGTATTGACTCATTGGACCGAGAAGGTGAAGGAGGAGCAGGAGGATGTTGCTGTTAGAAACAACCAGCTATATGCTCTTGTTGCTATTGTCAATGCTCTGCTTATTATGAAGTTGGAGGCTTCGTTTGATGAGAAGGTGGTTAAGGTTCTTTCCAAACTCATCAAGCTGGAGGACGAGAAAATTGATAGCGAGACTTTGTGGCGTCTGCGATACATTATTTTCACAAAGGCACCCAACACCAAGCATAAGATTGATTTCAACGAGGAGGTTGAGCCCAAGAAAGAGCTGTTTAAATACCAGTTTGGATGTCTTTGTCGACTTGCCGAGTTTGACAACGTCAAGAAGTTTGACAAGGCTCTGGACAAGTTCCTTTCTTTCCTGATCAAAAAGAAGCTGGAGAGCGTGATTCCCTTCCTCTTCGAAAGATGGCTGGTTGTTCTCGACCGTTTTGCCAAGTCCAAGCGACTCAGCAAGATTGCCGAGATGGCTGTCTCTACATACTTGACTGAGCTGGTTCAAAATGACCAGCTGTTTGAGCAGACTAACGTGTGGACTCCTATTTTGGACAATATCAAGGACCCCAAGCCTTTGACAAGCGTTCCTTACCCTGCTTTCCCTCGAGATATTCGAATTGCGCTGGCTAACAAGTTTTCTCTGGAGAACCCCAGTGCTGAGGGTCTGGAGCTTGTCTCAAAGTTCGTCACTTCTTCTAATTTTGGTGGTTACGAAATCGAGACCAATGTCGACTCGTTCTGTGTCCTTCTGGACCACGGATCGGCTTTGTCTACTTCCATCTGCTCTACCATCCTCAAGTCGCATGTTGTTACCAAAAACCAAGACTCCAGCAAGGAGTTCCTGGAAACCCTGGAGAAGAAGCTCAAGAAGAACGTCAAGAAGAACAAGTCGATTCAGCAGGCTCTTTTGTACGCTCGACTTGTGTCTGACGAGGACTCTGACTTCATCAAGTCTATTCGAAAGTCGCTTAAGGCCATCATTCTTGAGTCCAACGATACAGACCTTGAGCCCATTCTCAATGATACCAAGTCTTTGGTGAAGGTCTTTTCTTCCTCTGATTCTGATGAAGTCGAGACCAAACTTACATCCGTCGTCGCACAACATGTTGCCTCCAAGACTGAAGATGAAGAAGATATTTTGCTGACTTCTGCTGCTAGTCTTCTGATGGGCATTTCGAAGCCAAACTTGGCCATCACAGCCCTCTTCCTGTCTATCGGAGATGACAATGAGCAGCTGTCAAAGTGGTACTCATTCTACCTCACGTCTCTGAGCCCAGAGGAACTACGAAATGTCTTTGCCATGGTCGTGGAGTACGGCGAATCGTCCTACCTTGCATTTGAGGCCATCATCCGAGCCCTGTCTTACGACGAGCACCGAGAGATGGACTTTACTTCTCTCATTGTGTCTGCCATCTTCCAGTACCTTGAGCGTGGAGAGCAGTCGGCCGTTTTCCTGCATGCTCTGGCTTCTCTCTTGAAGCGTGCTCCTTGGGCTGTCTCCCAGTACTGCTTGGAACTGATGCTTGTGGTTGTGTCGCAGTCTCAGGCTACTCCTGAGACTTTTGTCGCATTTACCCAGGTCCTGTCTCAGATTCTGCTCTCCCACAGACCCCGAATTGAGGGCAGATACTCGCTTGTTGTGTACAGCTTGAAGGCTTTGCTCAGCGTGCTTGTCAAGGGTACCGAGGTTGCTGTGGAAGACGTCCATGCTCTTGTGCGAGCCGTCCAGCTCATTTGTGAGCCTCCTGCATACACCGTTTCCAAGACCCGGGCCGCAAAGGTGTCTCTTACGTCTGCCACCCAGGCTGCCCGAAAGGAGGCAGCTCGTCATATGATCTACTTCCTGGCTGCTTACGCTCATATCAATGTGACCCAGAAGTTGGATGCCGAGATCACGGTGGCCTTCCGCCCCGCAATGTCCTCCATTTTCGAGCTTGTCACCAAGGAAGATCTGGATTTGGCCAACTCCATTATGGACGGTCCTTCGCGAAACTTCATCCGAGTCCTCTATGCCGACTACAAGAAGCAGGGCAAGTGGACCGACGATATGTAAGATATATGCATTATTTAACAATCCAAATAGTTACAGGAACGAGTTGTAGTTCTGTTCATAAATAACCTCTGTTTGTTATTGTGTTCCATTAGTGCTCAATTAGTAACTCCAGAGATATGGCTATGTATGAAACCTTCACTGCTACAAGTTTACAGTAGTCACGTTTATCCTATCGTTGCAAACCCCTCCCAGGAATCAATGAATGTCCTATTATTATTAACATTACAACTTGCTGCTGCCCTTCAGCAGATCAACAGCTGCCTCAGCCATACCAATACTGCTCTGGAAACCAGCCGGACCTGCTCCATAGTTGTGAATGACTGTGGTTCCATCAATAGTCTCCTTCTCGACTCGAGGACCACCCTGTCTAGCAGGTCGTCGGCCCACGTTGTGCGAAACAACGTCCAGAGGACCATCTTCGAGCAGCTCAGGACAGGCCTTGGTTGCTCGGGCGACGATACGGTCAGCCAAAGCCTTATCGGGCTCAGTGGACCAGTCATTGGCTCGCATGCATCCACCTAGAACAGTGCCTCCCTCGGCTCGAGGCATGATGTAAAGACACTCGTCCTCGTAGCCGTCCACAGACACATAAGTGAGCAGTCTCTCGGTCTTATTTCGGACCAGCAAAGTCTGACCAAGAATAGGGTACATTTTTGAGTCTTCCACACCTCCAAGGAACTTGGCAGAAAGTCCCGAGCAGTTAAAGATAGCGTCCACAGGTCCAGGGAAAGCACTGTATTTCTTGGCATCACAAACGTGTTTAAGAGTAGCTCTTCGGAACTGCACACCTCGCTTAACGCACTCCTGCTGGACGTAGAACATGTATCGGGTGGTAGAAATGACCACAGAGGTGAAGGTGTATCCCCAGACCACTCCCTCGGGCAGCTCATCTTTTCGAAGAGGTCTCCAGCCCTCCACAAAAGTGTGGTACCAAGGAGTCACAGCCTCGGTATCTAGAGATCCATCCTTCTTCTTGGGAATGTCTCTGTCGTGGAAATAAATGGTCACATTTCGGATCCAGATTCCAGCCTCGGGAACATGTCTTGAAAGCCGCAGAAACTCCAGGTATGCAGGCTTGTCGTAGTTTTGAAGTGTGATCTCATCCTTCTTGGCAAAAGAGTCCCAGTCTCCTCCAGCCCAGGGAGAAGTGAAGTCAATTGAGAGGTCTCCGGGCAGATGCTTAGCAACCACAGTCACATTGCTGTTGGGTTTCTTGGACAGGGTCAGAGCAGTAGTGAGTCCTGCAATGCCGGATCTGTGTTAGACAACCGAGAATTGAATGGGTATATCATCCATGTGGCCCTGCCATTGATAGTCCTACTCTCCTCCATCCTGACTCACCCAATAACCACGTAATTCTTCTTGGCCATGGCTGGTTCACAGTTCTGGAACATGAGGGGTTCGTTAATGTAGATAGTTCAATAACCGACTCTCTACATGGGGTAAATAACTCTATCTATCTAATCAGGCGATTTTTACCGATAACAGGCATATCAGTCATGTGACGTGGATTGGGAGAACTTTGGGTGACTAATCATTTTTTGAGTTTCGCCACCTGCAGAGATGACTGTCGAGATGAAGGAACGACGTCATAGTATGGTGTCAAGAAGTGAGTAGCGATTCCTCAAAAAAAAAACATTCCATCAGTTTAAAAAAACACGGAAGTATATAATTGACTGTTTCTATTAATAATTTTCTAAAAATATCCCAACATTTATATCTCAGGCATTCCTTTACCAGCCTCTTCATATAGTTAGGGTTAGCCCTACTTTGGTCACATGACTGTGCAGCCCGTTTGGGAAACCCATTTGGGACGAATCCATGCACACACTCTTATCATACCGAAATTTGGTTCAGACCTTTCAAGGTAATCAAACCACATCACACAAAATGACTTCCTCCACCAGACGTGAGTATTATTGACGGAATGGCGTGCAAATGCGTCCGAATGAAGGACCATGATTGTCTGCGTTGTTTTTCGGATTTTCGCGAATGTCTTATGACCAATCTCGGACTGTACGAACCTGAACAACGCGAACTTCAAGAATCCACCCAAAACCACCTCCAATTTTCAAAAACTAACCCAGTCTACGTTAAGGGAAAGCACCTGTCTTACCAGCGAAGCAAGCGTGTTGTTAACCCCAACGTGTCTCTCGTCAAGATCGAGGGTGTCTCCACCCCCGAAGAGGCCAAGTTCTACCTTGGTAAGCGAGTCGCTTACGTATACCGAGCCGACAAGGAGGTTCGAGGCACCAAGGTCCGAGTTATCTGGGGAAAGATTGTCCGAACCCACGGTAACTCCGGCGCCGTCCGAGCCCGATTCCGACACAACCTGCCTGCCAAGACCTTCGGTTCTTCTCTGCGAATCATGCTCTACCCTTCCAACATCTAAGAAGGTGGGTATTATGAGATATTGAACGAAGTTTGGGCGAAGCAAAAAAGGAAAACATGATGGAAAAACAAAAGAAAATGTCAATGATGACTCCCGTGCATCTTGTATAAAGCAATTAATTTATTGGCGAATGTGAATGATGTGACTAGACTTGGTGTAATATTGTATCGTAAGGTACACAGCGTAATGTGTATGTTTTCTAGAAGTGATGGTGCGAATGTGTTTAGGCTGTGTTTAGGCATTTTAGTGTTGTTTGGTGCCCATAATTTCAACGGTGTTGTAGACTGAACATGGATGTAATTTCTCCGAAACAAGGATAATTTGATAATTTGCTAATTCTAGTTTACTTGGGTGCAAGTTGGTTTCCCAAGTATCCCTAAGAAAATATAAGAGATTTAGTTATCATATCTATACGTAACTCATGCCACATCTACCGTCAACTACTAGCCCAATCTGTTTTACGGCCAACTAAATCAAGTAGAAATGAGCGGCCTATTGTTTCTAAGCTACCCTATTCTCCGTCAGATTTGTGTAGGTGCCTTTAAAACCCATCTCTCAATTTCCAACACCCGCCACTCTAACCTCACGATAAAGTTTATGCACAAAATATTTTTATAGAGGCATTCAATATCTCGAGAGCTCACCAAGAACAACATCACACAAACAAGATGAAATTGAATACAGCTGCCATGAGATACCTCACACCCGATGATTTTCGGGTGTTGACGGCCGCAGAAATGGGCTCCAAGAACCACGAGGTCGTGCCCACAAAGCTCATCACCCAAATCGCAAAGCTCAAATCCGTCAGTGCCACCAACAGAAGCATTTCCGATCTGGCCAAGGCCGGTCTGATTGCCCGGGTCAAGAACGCCAAATACGACGGTTACCGACTCACATACGGTGGTTACGATTACCTGGCGCTCAAGGCTTTTATCAAGCGTGATACAGTCTTCTCCGTTGGTGCCCAGATTGGTATTGGAAAGGAATCCGATATTGTGGCTGTCAGTGACGACAAGGGAACTTCTCGAGTTCTCAAGATTCACCGACTGGGTCGAATCTCTTTCCGAACCGTCAAGAACAACCGAGACTACCTTAAGAACAGATCCAGTGCATCATGGATGTATCTGTCCCGTCTGGCAGCCCAGAAGGAGTTCGCCTTTATGAAGGCTCTGCATGACGAGGGCTTTGAGGTGCCCACTCCCATCGATCAGTCGCGGCATCAGATTGTCATGTCTCTTATTGACGGCTTCCCCATGCGTCAGCTTCAGGAGCACGATGACCCTGCTCGACTCTACCAGACTCTGATGGACTTTATTGTGCGTCTGGCACAGCATGGACTCATTCATTGTGATTTCAACGAGTTCAACATTATGATCCGAGAAAACTTTGACCGAAAAGACCCCAAGTCCGAGATTGTCGTCATTGATTTCCCCCAGTGTGTTTCCATTGACCATGTCGACGCCCGGCGGTATTTCGAGCGAGATGTCGAGTGTATCAAGCTCTTTTTCAAAAAGAAGCTGGGCTACGTGTCCAAGACCTGGCCCGACTTTGACCGAGACGTGAAGCGAAACGGCGAGGCTATCGACAAGCTGGTGGGTGCATCTGGCTTCTCCAAGAAGCAGTCCAAGGATCTGGAAGCCGCTCTGGCCCAGAGTCTGGAGGTTGACGAGAACGACGTTGACGACCAGATCCGAGAGGATGAGGAGGAGAACGAGCAGCTCGCTGAGGACGCTGAGATGATCGAGGATGCTGAGCAGGAGGAGCACGACGAGGAAGAGGAAGAGGACGATGAGGAAGATGAAGAGGAGGAGGAGCTGGAGGAGGAAGAGGAGGAGGATCCTCTTGAGAAGGCCATTGCTGAGCGAGGCATTGAGAACCTCAAGATGGACAAGCTGGGTAACTACATTTTGGATTAATTGCATGAGGATGTGGTAGGGGGTTTAACCCAAGGAGAGAAGGCATCATCAAACGCCACACCTGGGTGGTAATATAAACAGTACATTATTGAATAAAAGCAAGTGTTGCAATAAATTGTCGATGGTGGCGTATCTAGAGCCTGTGCTGTATCTTAAGGAAATGACACCATATATGCGTGACGCGTGACGGGCGTTATTTTCTTCCCATGCAGTAAGCTGGTCAGGAGGAAAGAGGTAACTCTGAAACCGTCGTCGCTGATAGGATACGGGGTTTGGGTGGGGTCCGATAAGGACCCAAAATGGGTCTCAACGCTATGTTTATTAGCCGCGTTTGGTCACGTGACCTTGCTTAATACCCCCTGTAGCTGGATATCGTCCGTACAGTTACAGCTCGGTTACACAAGCGAGCTGATTAACTTTGCGATTTTCATTTTCCGACAGGTACAGCACGCACATTTTAGCGGGTGTGCACACCTCGCACTATAATCCCTGTAAGTCTAATTTGGATATTCACTCCACCCACCTCACTACACATCACCAAAGGAAATTAGTCTGCCTTTTCCTAAAGCCCGACTTCTTGAAACGACCCCTTACTCAAGCGACCGCAGCCATGATCTACAAAATTCTGGAATCCTTGCCGGCCGAGGCTGTTCAGAACGGCACCGTCAACCCCGAAACCGTGCTGCCCGGCGTGCCCCTTGATATCCAGGACGGCTTCATTCACCTCAGCACCAAGGCCCAGCTGCTGGAGACTCTCAACAAGTACTTTAGCAAGCACGAACGCGTCTATCTGCTTGCGATTGACATTCCCGACACGCCTGGTGCCCCATTAACCGAGGGCGCCGTGGGTTGCAAGCCTGGATGCCGACTACAGTGGGACTTTGTTCGATCGCGAAACGAAAAGTTTGCGCACATCTATGGACACCTCACCAATGGAGACATTTCCGAAATCAAGGAGCTGGAACGGGGCCCCGACGGCTGGACCTTGTGGTAACCCCGCACGCCACGTATAGAAGTATCGTATTTATTGTGCTGCATTAATCTATCGTTGAGAAGAGGGAGTTGGGGGAAAGTTACCGTGAGAGGTCGCGTACATGTAGTTGCTCGTTCCCATCCCCTTTATTGGTCCATCTTTTAATACCGTACTCTTAGTTATGGTGGTTCTATGTGATGTTCGTGTTGCGTAGCGTGACGCGAATCGTATCTCAATTACGTACACTTAAAATCCTATAACTACAAGAACCCTTATCGCTTGTCTGTACCCTCCTTCCAGAGTCTTATTTTTGAGTGGCGCTTGATTCTATAAATTTATTAGATATGCTGTTTAGGCTGTACAGTAGTTTTTGAACGACTCTGACATGCGTCTAACGGTGGTGTCAGGTCGTGTGACAGAGGCAGGGCATCGAACAGAAAATGTAGGTGTACAAATTTCCTGTGGCTATTTCCTCATCCCTAATTCTGCTCCTCTTCATACTCCTCCTCATCAGAGTCGTCGTCAGGAAGAGCAAATGGGTCAGCTTCCTCCTCGTCGGAATCCTGCTGCCATCCACCGACCTTCTTGAACTCGGCTGGCCAATATGGCATTTTTCTCCACGTTCGGTCGTCCACCACAATCTCGATGATATCACCAGCAATCTTGTCGTCGGGGGTCACATCAACAACCACAAATCCACCTCGCTTGACCCACACGGTCTGTCTGAACTTGGGAGGCATCTCGACCTGGACCTCTGGGCTCTTGAAACCACGGCTCTTATAAAAGTCTTGGGGCAAAATCACCTCATATATGTTGCTGCCCTTGGCCTGGGCGACCTTGGCAATTGTCTGGTTCTCTTTCAGCTCATCCAGTGGAGTTCCAACGGCGGCCAACGATTTCTTGCTCATGGTCGAAAGTTTTTGAAGTTGATAATGGGCAGCACTTCACCTTGCATAAAATGTGTCGAATAAATTTGAGCTAACTCTTACGGGGAAAAAGAATACGCCTACAACCACAACGTCCAATACTTAACTGTCAAATTACGGCTACTGATCGATCCTCCCATATTTTTATTCTATTGAAACGTGTCTAATGATTGATTAATATGTACTGAAACATCTAAGCGGAAATGAAGGGCTTAACCTCCTCCTTCTCAGAGTCGTAGTAGGCCACAGTGTGGACCTTGAAGAAAGAGCTGGTGACACCAAAGTGCTTCAGCAGACGGGTCTGTCGAGAGTCCAGAGTCTGACCAGTCTTGCAAACCTCGTAGGGGGCAAACAGCTCCACCTTTCCGGCCTTGAGCTGAGTGGGCATACCCAGAGATCGGAGAGTAGGCTCCATAGAATGCACAACGGGGACATCGTCCTCGGCGGGGATCTTACCTCCGGTAGAGTGGACAACACCGGCGGGGATTGTGAAAGTGACGGTAGAAACCTGGCCAGCTCGGGCATAGTCCTCCCGAACGAAAGACTCAAAGTAATCCTTAACGACCTGGGGCTCCTCGTCGGTCAGCAGAAGACCGACATCTCCAGACATGTACTCAGAGAGGGCACCGAGGCCAGCCTTGTACTCGTCCTCCTCAGACTTTCCGAGAGCCTTGGCCATGATCTTAGTTCGGCCAAAGAATATTCTGCTGCCTCTCCAGTCCGTTCTGAGGTCCTTGAAAAAGGTGTTTCGCATGCCCTCTACTGAGAAGACAAAGCAGTACTTGTGTTCGTCGAGGTAGTTGTGGATCTCGTCGACGATCACCTCCTTATCCTCCCGGGTCTTCTTCTCGACCTTGGTGAGCGCGATGATCTTGTTTCTCTTTGACTTGGGCATTGTGATGTATGCTGTGTGGTTAGAAGATGGATAGAAGTCCTGCCAAAATATCTGCACTAGCTGCAAATATTTTTTTGACTTTGCATGAGGGTAGAAAAATTAACTTCGATACTCCTCTATCAAAATCGTACTCCAAATTCAAACACCCAACATGCCAACTGTGTAAGTGGCTCTCCTCTCGTTAATTGTATCATTCGCCACCCAGAACACATGTCCATCTCAGCCCAGGATCTGTTGGAATATCATGAGAAGCGTCTAGGTCAGTTTAAGGGGACAATCAAGTTTGACGATGACAGTCCAGAGGAGGACACTGAGCCGTCCCTAGGATTCTATCCTGATGGAGTTGAACGGACACTCACGGACGAGCAGATCGAGTTTTTCCACCAATCCGAAATTCGAAAGGAGGAATTGCGTATCTACAAGGAGAATCTGGCTTTGCAGGGAGCAAAGGAGACACAAGCAGAAGAAGTGGTAGAAATAGAGGCAGAGGTAGAAGCAGAGGATCCAACCTCACAGCATGCACAAACACAAGTGGCAAATGATGAGGAACAAGTCAATTGAATTTCAGATAATCCTTCTAAGACTTCAGCCCTTCTGAAGTGAAAGAGTCTGCTGCATTTTTAACCCATCTCATATGGGCACATAGTCTTCACTGACACCGACACACACATACAAAGACAATAGCTAACATTATATTACAAGAATGCAATCATATACGATGATGTTTTTTTATATACGGGTATGTGGGTTGTTTCCAGGAAGACCGGGTTTAAATGCAGTAGTATCGGTCGCCGAAGTCTCCCAGACCAGGCTGGATCCACTTGTTCTCATCAAGGCCATCGTCAATGACACCAGTGATGATCTGGACGTTGGGGAACTTGTCGGCAAAAGCGGCAATACCCTCGGGAGATGCAATGAGGTTGAGGAAGAGAATTCGCTCCTGGGGGACGCCTCGAGCAATGAGAACCTCCACGGCCATCATAGCAGAGCCACCAGTGGCAAGCATAGGGTCGAGCAGGAAGACGTAACGGCTAGAAATGTCCTCGGGCAGCTTATCGTAGAACAGAGAAGGCATGGCAGTCTCCTCATCTCGCTGGATGAGAATCTTACCGATTCGCACAGACCGGCAGCAGTCTCGGAGACCCTGCTCCATAGACTCGCCAGCTCGCATGATGGAGACTCCACAAATCTTTCCCTCGAATGCAAGACCCTTGAACTCAGCGCCGGTTGGCGTCTTGACGAGCTTGTCGGTCACGGGCAGCTGGTTAAGACCCTCCTCGACAAGCAGACGGATGATTCGGTCAGAGTAGAAGATAAAGTCGGACCGGGTGGTGTTCTTGTCTCGGATGATGGAGTAGAGACCAAGAAGCTGTCGGGTCTGTGGAAGCACGTTGACGTTGGAGGGAATGGGCGAGGTAGACATTGTAGTTGTGTGTGAGGGGCAGTCGATGGAAGGTGGAAACGAAAAGCAGGGTCGCTTTCCTGGAACCAAAATATATCTATTAGGGTTCAATTGACACGCATAAAAATTTGACCCATCTCGACCCACTCCTGCATATCTCAAGTCTTATCTCGGCACGGCCGTGGATGTTCCGAACCACATATACATACATTACTGGATGCGGTCCTTTTTTCACTAGAGTCAATAAGCCCTGAGGAACCCCTCATTACCTCCTCTTTGGGACAGTCGCGTGCATTTCTCCCACCCTTTAAAGTATGGCCATAATTGGCTTATCATACACTATCGCAGCTAATACTAATACTTGTCCCCCATGCCCCTGGCTTTGATGCCGTCTGTTGTGGGTGGTATTTTAGTGCGACGCTAAAAGAGACACGCAGCAGCAGATAAGGCAGTTTTCAACCGTTAAAATAGCGCGCCCTGCCCCTCACGGCTATTTCTACCTCGTCTGGGAGAGCGCTAATCGTTGATAAGGATAAGCATTGGAGAGCGTGTGTTTACTTGGCAAGATATGAGTGGAGAAACTTAACCGTCTGGCGAACTGATAACGTCGTTTCCATACACCTAAACCTACTGGTAGTCATGCTTTAATTCCAAAGTCGACTTATAATAATTGTTGCAGTATGGTATGTATTCATGCATGTGCTTTTGTACATACACCGTGAACTATTAAATATTTCATTAACGCTGAAGAGAAGGAATTATGTCAAGTACAATAACACTGCAGTGTACTCTTTCTAGTCTATGGTTGTCGGGGTTTTCGTCTAGCAGACCCCTCCTCGTCATGGTAAGAAGCAGCATCCTCAGCCATTTGCTGCTTGGCCTTGTCAGGGTGGTTCTCGACATGGTGAGCGTGATCGTGGAAATGGCTCTTTTGAGTAGACTTCTTGCCCTTGGACTTCTTTTTGGGCTTGTTCGTGGCCTCGTGATTGTGTTGGCTCTCATCCTTCTTGGAGTTGGCCTTAGCCTTCTTCCTAGCCTTGTCGGCGTGGTCCTGGTGGTGCTTCTCTGTGTCCTCTGCTCCTTCGGCATCCATTTCGTTGGCCGCATCCTCGGAGTCCTCCTTGTTTTCCCGCTTGATTCCTCCAGATTTGGATCCAGAGCCAGCGCCCTGCTGGTTGAAGAAACCGAAGTAATCAATGTAGTCAAGGAAGGTGGAAGCCTTCTCTTCACTGCAACCATGGTCAAACGCGTCTTCATAGGTGACATTGTTCACGTCCAGATGCTCAGCGTTATTATGTCCATGAAGAACACCTCTAGAAGTAAGACCTTCCAGAATGTGCTCACGCTCCTCGTCAGAGAATTTCTGGATCCATTTATCCACCTCGGCTCGCATGATTCGGTGCAGCTTGGTGTTTGCAAGAGCTGGATGATGGAAAGTCTGGAGAGCCTCGTCTACAACTGTCTGAGGATCAATAGAGGGATCTTCCCATGCCTCCACGACAAATGGTACGACATACTTGACCACCTCTGCTGCTACAAGACCGGCAGGCTCGTTGAGATATGCGGCAAAATGGTCCTTGGACAGTCGAGAATGAGTGGGATCTGTGGACTTGGGGTTGATCCAGACGTCAATCTGATCGTCGTGGTATGACAGCAAAGTGACAGATGCGTGTAGAATCTCGGTGACAGCCTCCAAGATGGGATTGATGATGGGGTTGATGATTGAGTTGGTGAACGAGGCAAGAGCTTCAGAGATAGAGACCGCCATCATACCAAGAGCTGTAGAAGAGTCTGAGTCGCCAAAGAAAGACTCAAGGGACGACATGACTGAGTCCTTAAACTCCAACAGTGGGTATACAGCTCGGATCACCGCATCGACATCCAGGTTGTCAAGGTAGGACTCCAGAGAAGTGTAGTTGGGATCGTTGTTGTGCACCTTGGAAATGTTGGTTCCCCCAGGGGTGTTCTTGAAAGGCGGCTGGTCAACGAGAACAAAGGGATGCTGCCCCTGTTGCTGCATATCTCCGCCAGAACCTCCAGAGCGAGACTTCTTCTTGTTATCACCACAATCCTTGCAGTCTTCGTCATTTCCATCATGTTCTCGCTGGTGGACCACATACTCTTCCACATTGTGTTGGAGCTCGTCGAGGTGGTCAGCCAGATCCGCACCAGTCATGTCTCTGAATCCCCCATGGGCATCAGGAATGTCAGGCAGCTTAATGGGAAGCTTTCTGAGGATGCTCTTGAGAAACTCCGAGGTGTTGGATCCGGATTTCTTTTTCTTCTCGAAATTGGCGGAGGCCTCTGTAAAACCACTCTCCGACAGGGAATCATGCGCACCTCCGAGCAAAGAGTGCAGGAAGTCTAGACCTCCAAAAGTTCCTGTCACCACAGGGAATACCTTCTGTCCAGCCAGCTTGATACGCGTCTGGTTTCCAACATGGGCATACACGTCCTTGTATCCCATGTCTCTCAGTACCAGCTCGAGGTAGTTTGTGTGGGCTGTAAAGTCCTCCAGAGTGTGTAGGGCGCTACCCAGCAGCCTCAACGCCTCGTGTTGCAAACTGTGATTCTTGTACCCTCCCTTGATATACCGTCGCCCGAGCTTGATGCATTTGATAAGGTGCTCCCGGACATACTCTGATGAGGTGGCCCAGTCACCGTCTTCGTTGGCAATGTAGTTTTTCATTCCTGTCTTGGGATCAATCTCCAGCTCACGAGGATCCACGGGACCCCGTAATCTCCGGTCGTACTGCTGAGCGTCCTCTGGATATCCCTTGGGGTTGTCCATGTGTTCCTCTGCTCGGTAAACTCCCAGGCGTTCCTCCGTGACCTCGAACTCGCCAGTTCCATATCCGAACTCGGACATTGACACGAGCCAAATGATGGCACGGACCGTGTCAGCGTTTAGTCCCAGAGAAAGAGTTCCAACATCCACAGCCTGCGAGAAGTCTCGCAGCCAGTTCCCGAAGTAGACGCGCTTGATGTCGAGTCCGTCGAACTTGCGGGCCTTGCCTCCACGGTGCGAGATAATAATCTCAGACAGGACATCTTCAATGTCACCATGTCGAAAGTTCTTGCCCTCGATTGAGGAGTCTGAGGGAATGTTTCCAGCCCCGAAGGCGTGTGCTGTGGTGAAAAGACTAGCTAGTCCTGAAAGCGAGGCTAGTATGGGTAGTTTCATGACATGAGAGTGAGCTTGGTTTTGTGTATGAACGAGAGTCGCTTTTTCTGAGGTGTTTAAATTTTTAACTGAGGACGGATTAGCTCAGGTCTCTGCATATACATGAGGCCTGTGCGAGATTCTAACGCTATATATGCGGCCTGGTATAATTTGCTGTTATACTGTAGAGTAAATCTCTAGGAAAGTGATCTCCTCTCTCTGCACAAAGAGAGTATTGACTTGTGCTCACGGGGTGGTTTACTCGCATGTCATAATATGACTTTCACGCTTGTAAAATCTCTCTGGATTACAACAGGCTCGTTATCTCCGAGCAACTGCAACTTTATCTCCGGTCTATATGATCTGGTGATGTGTGGGTGGCGACCTCGTGGTATGGCTCTACCAGGTATGGACTTTCGTGGTTTAAAAACAGTGTTTTGCCACCGTAATTTCAGCTGTTTCAGGCATTGTCTTGATCCTACACCCTTAATAGCACGAAAGAACGGAGGAAGAGGGGGGCAACATTTAAGCCCTGTTATCAGGTTTCTTGCTTCCATCCCAACGGTGCATGTTTGTGCATACCAGAAAACCTAAACTGGGTTCTGCTGCATCCCTGTCCAATGCTTTCATCACGGTGGACCATGGAAGGTGGCCGGATTGGCAAAGTTGTGGTGACAACGTGGTCCGGTTGTGGAGCTTTAGGGGAAAGTTGGGACTATGATTGGCATCATGGGGTCAGGTATGGGCGAGTCTTTGCCACCTCGCAGGTGACACGCATAGCTATTCAAGGTTCCTGCTACTCTCTAGTTGTGACCAGCTTCGTGTGTGAAATTAGCACTGGGGCTGGCATGTGGGATCCGTGATCCTCAGTGTTGTATTTGTAGGTAGCCCAGCATCCAGGTGTGGAAACAGCACTTTGGAATGTTCCATATGACGTACTTGTATTTACGTGTTGGTAATCACAAATATGAAGCTCGGTACATGTGAACTTCACGAGATCAGGCACGAATGTACCCCTCCTCGCGTATGCCTGTTGGGTTGCTGACGCATAACATCTACACCACGCATGTGGGGAGTGTCAAGTGGGGCACACTCTTAGGAAGCAGCCATGGGACGCTACGTTGTGGTGTGGATATGTGGATATTGAGAGTCGTACTTGTACGAGTATAAGGGTGCCATTATATCTGGTTGTGGTCGTAACGTTGGTGGTTGCAAGAGGCAATATTACACTCATGTTACACAACCTAGTTGGGGGCCGTATAGCTATGGTGGGGCAGAGGCAGGTGAGGTGATATGAATCACGCTGAAACTCCTCACACAAAGAGTTCGAAACAACAAGGTCCCATAGCTCGACTCCAGCCATCACACGACCACCAATGACTCGCCCGAGCCTCATCGCAACATCCTATTGTGACATGAGCCCTGGCGCGTTCCACATGCGAGATAAAGTTGTAAAAGACCTACCCATGTACGAAAATACGGGGATTTGACAATTGACGTAAGATTCGAGAACATTTCACCACGTGACTTAATGCCCAGAATTTCGTCGCAAAAACAACCCCAGATTTCGGAAGGAGCGTGACCTCGCACAACCTGCTCGAAAAAGCGGCTGTACAGTCAAGCTACACACGTGTCTAATTTGGCCGATGAAACTACGGATAAGGAGGGCCGAGGAAAGAGATGACAGAGCCCACCCGCAAGTAAGAGGAATGCCAAAAAAAAGAGCTGCCCGAAGTACACAGCTACCGTACCTTTTCAACATCAACAGCACCTCAGAGGCCCCTATATAACATTCCCAGCCAAGTTTCTAAGCCTAGAGTCTTCCAAGCTCGCCCCGACAAACCACCATTGCAAGTGTCAATAGCTCACGGCTCAAGACATGCCGAGGGCCGTCAAAAACAGGAGGAGCCGTCAATACAGGCCGTAAACCCAGCAACCGACCCAAGCCCGGGAATAATATTGTCAGTCAAAACATGCCAGTGTCGGTGAGGTCCGTGCAACCCATCAATTACGTGTCAAGCTAAAAAAAGGTGGAGAGCTTGACACCAGTGTCAAATGCATCAGGAGGCAACACCGACAAGAACGAAACCACTGCAAGTCTGTCACAGAGCCAGATACGAAGTACTTCCCGGCCAAAAAACACGCTCTTAACGGTATACGCCGCTTACCGCTCTAAACGAGTAATTATGTGTACTTTTTTTTTATTCTGAAGATACATACCCGTGATTAATTGGCACGATAACGCCGTGTGTACATACCCTTGCACTAATTACGAGAACGTCAGGGCCAAGACTGATAATAATACAACCCAACATGGGAATTCATCCCCGTTGAGCACAGCGAATTTGTTGCTCTCTCTCTCTTCTCGTTGGGCAATTATGAGATATCACAGTCCGCTATTCTTTATCTCACGTTTAGACAACTACAATTTCGATACGAGATCTCCCAACGCGTGCTGTTGTATACTCTGCACCCCCACAGGTGTATACTGTATATAGCAATTCGTGAGGAAGCCAACAGTCACCAATTTTGTTCCATGTGATTCTAGTAGTGAAAAAAAGAGGGGTATGGTGGGATATTTAGACGGCACTGAAAAATAGATATTAACGAGACAGAATGGATACACCCGCGAAGGTCACATCGGAGGTTGTTTTTGCTGGTTGTAAGGGTGTCCGACAATCGTACCTAATTTGGTAATGGCTGGCACGCAGGAACCATACAAGAATGGGGAGCTTGAATGCTCTGGGACGTAGGCTTTGGGAGTATATGGTGGCTAAATTGATACATACGGAAGATTTCCGGACTGCGTTATCCAGGCTGGACCGATATATTGTTTCTGCGAGACAACAGCTGTATTTTTCACGTTATGGCTAGCCCATGCTGGTCTATTTATCTCTAACCCGTTTCAGGGGAGTAATCAACGCCCATACCGCGTTTTAGGTTCGGGACAAGTCAGGGGGCCTTAACGGGCCATCGCGAGGCAGGCAAACAAAGACTATTATAGGGAGAAATTTGCATACTCCGACTGAGCTTGTACAGTGTGGTTGTATTTCAGAATGAGTGGCAAAAGTGGTCAGCTCAACATAAGAGGCTCTATTCAGCCCCCCAACCCGAAATTACCCCGGCCAAGAGTATATTGTGGCGCCATATTTCGATTGGGCACCGGAAAAAATAATAAATTGCAATCTCGTACAGATCGTCCCTTGTTTGGGGTGCTTGGTTGTGTAATAAAGGTGGTTTCAGGACTGAGTCTGACTCTGGGGTGTCTCAACGTTTAATTATAACATGACCAGATATGCAGTGCAAGCAGTGGCTGGATATGCACTTGGTGTTTCTTCTACACTTCATCCACACTTCAGACCGGTCACATTTCCGAGACCCGATTCACCAGCCTTTCAACCCATCGGCATTCCTATAAGTCTATCTTAGCCCCCCGCTAGAACACATAGGGTGCGTTCAACCTACATAATAACGGGCCCACATCTCTACCGCGACACAAGGCCCTATCAACAACTCCTACCCCAACCCTTCCAAGACAAACCTCAAAGGATTATCACGGGCACGCGACACTCCCCATGCAATAATGTTGTCAAAGAAACCGTCCCTGTCGGACCTGGACGCCACATTGGCTCACAAACGTGAGCTACACATGCCCACGGAGCAGGAGCGTACCATCCTCTTTGACCACGACCTGTCGCAGCTCATCCAGTTCTCTATTCCCGCAGGAGCCATGAGAAGACACACACAGCAGCTCGAGTGCAAGCGACAAAACGCAAACTTTGCACCTGGCTCAGAACTCGCCAATGTCCAGCTCAGGTCGCGACCTGGCTCAAGATGTGCTTCAGGAACCTACGCCTCAAGCATTTCTTCAGGTGCCACTCTAACTGAAGCAGACGAAGAGCTAGACCCAAGCATGGATCCTTGGGAACAACTGCCACCAGTCCACTGTGCTATTTCTGAACGTATCGTTGCCCATGGTCGGTTCCAAGTTTTCACTCTCCATAACGACAAGGTCACTTACATCAAGTGTGGAGATGCTGTGCAGGCCATTCTTCCCAAGTTGAGACTCTGGAGAACTTCTCTCTCGCAGTTTATCTTTCCACAGCCCATTCCCGGGCGATTCTGGCGGGTGGAACTGTTCCGGTCTACCTACAAGATTGCTGATGACCTAAGGATGGCTCTGGAACAGAGCTGCTGCTTCTTGGACCAAATCAAAGCGCCCGAGCTGGAAGAAGGTGCCAAAGAAGAATACATTGAAAATTATCTGGACCAACTGATCCCCGAAATCGACCTTAAGGAGAAACTCGTGTCTCTGAACCCCAACAACTCTGGATACATTCCTACCCCTAAGGAGAAGGACGAGGATGACACAAAGCAGGAGGATGACAAAAGAACTGTGAAGGAGAAGCGAAACCATGGCAATGAGCTGGACATGGCCTTCCTGGCCTCTCAAATCGACAAATTGTCTATTCCTACCCATTACGGCTCCGAGGAACACGACCTGGAAACCATTGGCTCGGCCTCTTCTTACTCACCTCTCCCTTCTCCTTCTCCCTCCCCTCCTTACTCATCTCTGTCACTTCAGTCGTCTCCTGACCTTGACTCGGCAAACTCCACCCTCTCTGACTCGTCTTGGGACATTTCGGGCCACCTTCAACCCTCCAAGTACGATGAGATGTTCGCATCTTCTTCTTCAACTCTCGACGACATAATCGAGACCTTTGGTGTTGAGGACGCTGATCAGATCGACGACGGTGATATCTCCGTCGACATTTCAGACCATCTCGCTCGATCGGATGTCACAGCGCTGTCTCCTTCCACACAACTGTCCTCTGAGAAGCCTCAGCTAACAGAGCGGCTCTCCCAAGTGACTTTGAAACGATCAGTGTCGCAAATGCAGCTGCAACTTTCCCCCCGAACCCCCGAGCAGGAGTTTCAACGTCAGCTCATGGGATCTCCTATGGCTGCCAGCATCACTCCCCAGCGACCACAGTCAGCCGGTGCTTTGGGATCGAGCGAGAAGCCTCGATCTCCTATTGACGCTCGTTCTGCCATTCGAAAATTCTACACTACTGGGGCCTCCGCCGTGGCCTTCATTGGTCTCCGACATCCGTTTGCTCGATGGAACAACATTCTTGAAACAGACACTATGAAGTTCAAGTCCATGGATGATGACTGGATGGAGATCAACGTCGACGACTCTCACGTGCGAACCCCCTAGGACCCCCCCAAACCTCTTGCTCAACGATAGAGCAGGTCTCTAACTTATTTATACTTGTAATCTAGCATCTGACGACTACGTAAATGGCGTGTACAAGTAGACTTGGGTTTGTATTAACCGTGTAGGAAGTGATACCAGTGTGGTGGACACGGATAACGTGAACAACAGGATGGGTTTTTATAAGTATCAGTTTTGTGTGGCGTCACAATTAATGCCACATAGTCTCAATCTTGTCCGGGTACTTGTACAACTACCAGGTACAGTACGAGTACTTGAATACAAGTACCAAAAAGGCATGGACCCACTAGAATAACACCTTGACTGCCTGATTTGTAAGTGGTATATACTTAATCGTACTTGAAAGATCTGAGTTCTTGCATGTCGCCTATTATACCTGCCGTAGATCTGTGGAGTAAGTAAATACCTCACAGACACGATCTTAACTATAAGAAGAACTGATCTGATATAAGATAAGTACAGTGGGCAATTCTAAAACATGGCCAGAATACTGAGTGTTCTTACTAACTACCGTATGCTACATTATAGACACATTGATATGGTACGATCGTTCATGACATTTGATACACAGCACTATCTATCTACTATTTACATCTGCTGCTGCTGCTGCTGCTCCATCATCTGCTGCTGCTGTGCCATCATCTCCTCGTCGGCACCAGCCTCGAACTGGAGTCCGAGACCGACCTTGGAGGTGTTGGCAACGTGGTCAATCTCTCCAGCAAAGAGCAGAGAGACAACGGGAAGCACACGTCGCTCGAGGAGGCAAGAAACCTTTCCGGTAGAGTCGACCTGTCCTCGGAAGACGGACTGTCGGAACTCGTACTTGGCACCAATGGTGGTGGTTCCCTCGGGGCCGGAGACACCGCCCATCATGGGGTTGGGCTTGCCGAGAAGGGCAAGGTTGGCCTCAACACCAGCCTCAACCTTGTCGGTGATCTTTCGCCAGAAAGAGGCCTGGACCATACCCATCTGCTGGAGCTGTGCGGAAGCAACCCAGTCGCCAGAAACGTATCGGCCGAAGTAGGAAACGGCAGCCTCTCCGATTCGGGGGTCCTGAGCGGAGTACATGGCCTCAAGACCAACGGCGAGCTTGGGGGTCAGAGACTGGAGAAGAGATCCAATGAAGACACCGGAAACACCGCCGGAGAGAACGGAGGGGTTGAGGGACTTGAAGTTGATGGAGAAGTCTGCTCCGTGGAGATCCTGCTCGAGCTGAACCATGGCGGGCTGGCCGTTCTGCAGCTGAATGTTCACCTTGGAGACACACTCCTTGGACCAGGAGTACTGCATTCGGGCGGCGACAGAGTAGTCATTGTCAATGTTGCCCTGCATGAAGAAGTTGTCATTGGCGAAGAAGGCAGCAAGGGCGTAGGGAGGGAGCACCTTGGAGCCCAGAGAGAAGGAGTGGGACACCTGGAAGGCGGGGTTCATGCTGAAGGTCTTGGAGATCTCGGCTCGCAGACCGGTGAAGAAGTAGTTGGTGAGGAAGACATCCTTAGACACCTCCTTGTTGAGGTTCTCCAGAGTGCCGGGGTTCACCAGGTTAAGACCACTTCGCTTGGCGGCAATGTTGTTGTAGGTCTCGCTCATGTAGGCCCACAGAGCATTGTTGGTCCAGGCAGGAGTCTGATTGGGCTTGTCCAGGTTGCCCGGGAGCGAGGGCACGTTGAGGGCGTTGATTTCTCCGAGAGACGGGACGGAAGTCGACATTTCGGATATGATGGTGAGTGTCTTTCAGTTTCGAGTTTTGCAAAAGTGAAAAATGCGTAATGGGTGTTACCCGGTGTAACTTTGAGTCAGCAGCAATAAGGGAGGAAGGAACATTGTGGACGTCTGCGAGAATTTGTTGGGAAAACAAAAGACAGTTGTGTGTGCTAGATTTGGGGCGACTGAATTTTTGGGCCGGAAAAATACAATTGCCACCGTATTTTTGTCTATTCTCATATGACCTGATCTCATACTAATAATTTGAGGTCTGTGATTGGTTCATGCGGGTAATGTTGAATTCCACCAGTGTGTGGCAGTCCAGACCAGTTCTTTTTGATCCATTACACCATGTATCCGGGAGCTTTCTTTATAACTAAGCTGGGTATCAATTTGCCACCCACAACCTCACTGTTCGTAGATGTTGTGTCCACTCACCACGTATTTTACAGCACGCACACATCACTCAATGGAGGTTGGTCACATCCATCCCCGCTCGTAACCTTATTTCATGTAACTATCTGCGATGTACGATGAGACGTTAGAAAAAGGTGTTAAATGTGACAGTGACAGTTTGCGACTCGCCAGGACCTACAAAAAAAAGACCGTGGTCCTAAAATAATGTACATTGAGTATTTGCAGATTGTGCGATTATTTCCGTTAGATGCTAGTATAGAGAAAACCCCATTATAGAATGAATGGAGAGCCGAGAGCACAGCGCGCTTTATGCAAAACCGCTCTCGTTAGGTAGATCGCTCTGGGGGCCTCCTTCCATGAGCTCAATCTTCTCCTCAATGGTGACGGGCCGGGTGGTGCCCTTGTCGAGTTGCGTATGCTCCTCGGGCGATGCAGACTGCGTCGGTGTCGTTGCGCTAATGTCGTTGTTGTTGTTAGTAGATTGTTGTCGAGCAGCCTGGGCAATGTTGGGAGCCCCAATTTGGCGAACCTCCTCGTCTGGCTGTGCGTGGGGCTCGCTGTGGCTAATGTCTAGGGTGGCATCGGATGTAGGAATTAGGTCGTGGAGTCGTCCACGGGTCCTCTTGCCCTCCACACCGTCCAGAGTTGCGGTCGTGGAAATGCCCGATAACGTGGAGCTTCGAGACAGGGGTCGTGAAGGCACCGACGTGACCTCAGATGGTGTGCCGGATAGATAGCGCTGGTACTCTGTGTCGGATCCCACGGACACGCACGTCGACGAGGGGTTGGAGAGAGTGGTAGGGAGCATTGGTGGGATTACTGGTGAGTGGGTGTGCAAAGTGTCCTGGGGACTGTAGGTTGGTGGGTTGGTGGTATTAAGTGACGGAACAATTTAGCTATATGGACTCTAAACAAAAACTGAAAGCTTCAGGTGGGACAGAACAAGAAAACAAGAAACAAGACACAAGCGGGAGAAAAGCGGCAGCTGCGTGGCTCGTTATGGGTTGCAACTTGTAAGACAGGTCACGAGTCGCATAAGGGCGGCTGGTGCACTAAAGCGGCACCTCAAAATGCGATAGTGATTGCTCTCTGAAACACGTCAAACTAGGTGTGCTATGGCATAGTGAACGAAATTGGAGACGGTGTCAGATATTGGAATAGGCCCCCAAATACCAAATTTAGTCATGGTTCTTAAAACCACCTTTTGCCGCCGAGCACCACCGTCCCACTCTCCCCACCTATGGACTCCTGCAATAGGGTGGTCCACTCTGCAAGTGTGGGGAATGTATAGTCCAACTGGGTAAGGCAAGCGCAACGTTGACATGCAATCCTTACACCCAATATCCAGCAAGGTCATGACATAATATTGACATGTTGTGGCGACTTTCAACGCCCCCTGCCTTACAATGCTTAGCTCATCTCGACATCCTCCTCAATGGCATTCTCGGGCACTTCGGTCTTGGTACCTGCAAGGGGAGCTCCAGAGGCAGAAGTTGTAGTTGTGGCATCAGTAGACTCCTCCTTCTTGGGCCCCTTCTCAGACAAGTCGAATCCCTCAGCCTCGGCCATCTGCTTGAAAGACTTGAGCAGTTCCAGCTTCTTCTGAATTTGCTGGTCCAAAGATACAATCTTGGCCTGGCGCGAATGGATAGTTTCGTCCAGCCCGTCCATCTCGGCCAGAGCACCCTTGGCCTTGGCGATACGTACCTTGACGGCACCACTCTCGTTATCAGCATCTTTGACGGAGATCTGGCCATTGACAATCTTGGAGACTAGGGCCTGAACATGGGGCATGAAGTCGATTTGCTGTAGCACCTCCAGGGGGGTCTGTGTCGTAGCACTGGCCGTCGCTGTGTGTGTAGTGTCGCCTGTAGACAGTCCGGTAGCTGGTGTAGACATGCTGTTCCTTGGTACTTGTAATACTGTAGAGATAATCGTTCGCTACTGTCTGCACCATTGGAAATATTCAGAACTTTATCACGGATTTGTATGGAGTGTGGACATGAGTGAACAGCACTGCTAGAGTATATATTGGACGAATCAATGGGATATAATGGTATCAAATAATAAATAAATACAAATTTCCAAATATAACTCTGGTTTCCCCTTTATTATGACTCTATTGTGGCATTTGTTGCCCACGCCCTCACGAGTCCTGTTTTGTTTACTTTTATTGAATAACCTTATTTGTATTTAACAATTACTTAAAATGAGGATTGTGACCAGAGATATCAAGGGTGACAGCTAGAAAGGAGCCCCTAGTGACACTTATGCAGCTCAGTACTGATACAGTTACACGGTTTATCCAAATTATATCACTTCATTTCAAATAGGACCACTTTGGGCGGTTTTCTAGCCAAATATGAGCCCTGCGAACCTGCCCGCACTCCACGCTCTTCAATCCGACAGAGACCACTCTAATTCCTCAGTGCATAAGTGACACAGACAGGTTCAGCAGTCTATTTAACAATCTCCAGTCTCCCCTTCCTCTCTTCTTCTTCAACAGTCTCGACCTGACCCCGCCAACCCCCAAACGCCTACAAAAGCACCGGACTCCGAGTCCAAGAGAAGTGAGTACTCCTTTATTGTTACAGCCCAAGATATCTTACCAGCAAGGTATCGTTAGCACTCAATCAGCACTGGTGTTAGTCCGTGGTCTGCGAGTCAGTACTCTTCCAGATGTCTCCATCGTGCAAGAGATGTCAACTGCCTTCTTCCAGTTCTAACACAACTATCCCCTCTTCGGGACCATCGACATCACCCGTCGATGGTCTCACTCTCCCACGGCTGTCACTCTACGCTCTTGACCAGAGCTTCAGTGACAGCCTCCCAGGTATCCCATTTGTGAGTTTTTTCGTTTTTTTCATTCGTTGGACCATGCTCTTGCTTGGGGTTGGATAACACAGCGGCAAACGGGTGTCCTTCGCCGTCCCGCTGTGCCATACCCATTTCTGGCAGGTTGCAGTCTCTCTCACCAGACCCTGTCGTCAGTCTCGACCTCACAGACACTGTTGAAGTGCAGCAGAGTCGAGGGTCCCTGCATTCTTCCAGCTAGCATCAGCCATGGTCCAACCTTTTCCTTGACTTGGGTAATGCTAACACACGTTCAATTTACGGCTGATGTCGACAGAGACATCAGCCTTCCCCCACCAATTCTCGTTTTCATCCTTGATCCATGCTTTCTGGGTATCTCCTCTGGGGTAACTCCACAGCCGTCGCCTGGACAACTCTCAATGATCGACCTCAACCACCAACTGGCCACTGGTGTGTTGATTTCTAATCATTGGGTGTTATCGAGGGTGGAATCTTTTCGGAACACTTGTCGCATTTTTCATGCGCAATCATTAAGTAGGTAATTAATTATTTAGGATTTTTATTATTTCTTTTAATTTTTTTAAGTGCATAATGAACTTCTGCCAAGGTCCTTGCACAACCTTATACAAAACCTATCCTCACCACTACTTTGTATAATACAATGAACAGAGTCCGGGAGTTCCAATTCACGCAATTACTCAACTTCAACAGCCAGTCCAAGACTGTGACTCTACTCGGCTCAATTGGCGACGACAAGGCGATTTTGACCGTGGAGAAGCTGCCATTTGAAGTCACTGATGAAGCGTATCTCAAGCAGTTTGCTTCGTCTGACATCTTCCCTGAGATCAAGCAGCTGGAGAACAACGACGTGTACCACTGGAACCTTGCCACACTCGCGCAGGACGTGGAGAAGCGACCCGGTGTCAAGATCAATCTCATCTACCCTGCATCCGAGACTCATGTCCAGAAGTACTCTCAGCAGCAAGTTCGAATGGTGGTAGAGACACCCGAGCTATACAGACGGGTTACCTGGCCCTACATCGAGACCCAGCTCGGAAGTCGAATCCAGTGGGTGCAAAACATTCTCTATCACGGCAAGGAGGCCGAAGACGTGGTATACAGAAAGGAAGACTCCTTTGTACTCCTTCCTGACATGAAGTGGGACCGAAAGAACGTCAACTCCATGTACCTGGTGGCCATCTCCCTCAGAAACCTCGAGGGTCAGGGAGAGAGTGGAAAGCCTATTACTTCCATCAGAGATCTTAATAGCTCTCACATCGAATGGCTTAAGGAACTCAGAGAAGATATCTATAAGGTGGTCAAGGACAAGTACAACGTCGACCAGTCCTTCCTGCGTGTCTTTGTGCACTACCAACCCTCTTACTATCATCTACACGTCCATGTCGTCCACATTAACAACGAGGGCCTTGGAAGCAGTCAGCTGGTGGGTAAGGCGATATTGTTGAACGACGTCATCGACGATCTTGGCTTTCTTGGAGAAAAGGGATACAGCCAGAAGACACTCACTTACGCTCTTGGTGAGAACCATAAACTATGGGCTGCCATTAAGGCCCACACGGAGCAATAGACTTATATACTACGGTGGTTAATTCCTTGGGGAATGTTTGAAATGTATTATGTTAGAATGCTAGGCTATTAGTTAGTAGCCAGTTCGTCCTTGAAAGCAAAAGGCTCGTAGGGAGTACCCTCACCCTCAAAGAACTTGGACATGGACTCAACCCAATGCAGACGAAGAGAATGCAGCATGGCCGAGGTACCCTCCATACAGACGAGAATAACCACGGTCAGAACGAACCACATTCCGAAGAGCATCACCGTCATGATAGTACCCACGACTCCAGAGAAGCCAAAGGCGGCCTGCAGAGTCATGTCCCACAGAACAGAGGACAGCTGGGCATGGGCCAGAGACAGAGCCCACAGACGCAGATACGAGGCTGTGTGTGACACACAGTTGAGACAGAACTCAATGGTGTGGATGACCTGGTGAATGACAATGTCACCAAATCCATGCTCTTCCTCCTCCTCGTCGTCAAAGTCGTCTCCTCCGGTTTGGTCTCCGGGAGTGTCACCGATAGTCTCATCAAGCTGATCGGGGGCACCAAGCAGATCGAGAGGACCGCCGTTACCAGACACCTGCTCGTACTCGTGCTTCTGCATATCTCGTCGCAGCCACAGAGGCTTCACAAGCAGCAACCAGGGCACACAAATAAGAGCGACAATAACCAGAAAGACCTGGACGTAAGCCTGGCCGGGGTAGAGGGGCACGGGGACCTTACCAGGGGCAAGGAACATGTTAATGAGAGTATCAAGCAGAGAAGGAGGCTGCTGACCAATGGCAACCCAGTCCACAGTCCACTTGTAGACAATAGTCAGAGCAAGGTAGCCAAAGATACCCTGCATGAAGAGGAGACCAGGCACAAAGTTACCCCAGAAGTCGACAACAGAGCCGAAGAAGATGTAGTTGACCAGAGACAGGAAGAAAGAGTAGGTCATGTGCACGTGGCCCATGAGCACGGACAGCTTCATCTTGTAAGAGTTGGTAAACAACAGGTTGTTGTCGGTTCCATGCCAGGTGGGGTCCAGACCAAAGGCATAGACACCAGTCTGGTGGGCTTGAATGGTCTCTCCCTCCTTCCAGGACTCGGGCCAGGCCCATCCGGCCTTGAACAGGGTCATAGACTTGGAGAAGATATCGTTGTACATGAATCCAGTGTACATGGAGAAGCCTCCCATGAGCAGCAGGATGTATCGTCCCTGGTAAGCCATGTCGAAGATTTCGTCTCGCTTCATTTTGCCAATCTTACCTTCGTAGTAAACCAGAGCAAAGGCAGCCAGGAAAAGGATAAAACCGTGTCCAATATCACCAAACATGATAGCAAACATGAAAGGGAAAGTGACAATGGTGGGCAGACCAGGGTTGACTTCTCGGTAAGAAGAGATACCGTAGGCATCGACAATGAGCTGGAAGGCAGAAGTGAACTTGTTGGTTCGGTGGTAGGTGGGAGGGGTTCGAGAGGTCTCGAGGACGTTCAGAACAGAAGGGATCTCAACATCGGACTCGTCGGTGATGGACTTGAGGGTGGTCTTGACCTTGGAAATGTCATCCTTGGGAACCCATCCCTCACCAATGAGCACCTTTCGGTTGGTGTCGTACTGGAAAAGGTTGAGGGTGGAGTACACGCTCTTCTCCTTGATAACAATGACTCTCCAGTTGGGCAGCTTCTGGGCAATGAGACGGAGCTCGGTGTTGAGAGTATGCCGGGTTCGCTGCGACACAATGTCAATGTCGGACAGCTTCTGGTTGACCTCCTGCAGCTGTTTCTCTCGCTCTTGGCCATCGTCAGCAATCCAGTAGAGGTGGGCATCCAGAGTCTTAGCAATCCGCTCCACCTTGGAGATGATTTCGGCTCCGTGAGAAAACACAATGAACACGGACTTGTCTCCATCGTCTCCTCCAAACTCGGCGGTCTCGAGGAACAGGTTTCCTCGCAGCACTCGCCACAGAATTCGCTCCAGAACCTCCACTCGGTTTCGGGGGATAACACCAGCAACAAACTGGACGTTTCGCAGAGACTGCGACTCAATGTCCCGGCTGCCTCCTCCGGCTCGCTGGTCGAAGAACTTCGCGGTTTCGGTGAGCACAGCCCGGAGCTCTTGAGACTCGGTCTGAGACTCAGTGACTCGATCCTCGGCATCTCGGAGCTCCGTGATACGCTTCTCAAGAGTATCGCCGAGGGCCACCAAAGCATCAATGTCAGAGGCTGAAGCAGCACTCTGGGGATCTCCGTCCTCGAGGGTCAGACCCTCCTTTTCGCATTCTCGTCCAAACAGACGCAGCTGCCGGTCGACATTGTCGAGTCGTCGGACCTCCTGGATGAAGTTTCGCTGGAACACGTTGACCTTCTTGTTGAGGTCTCTGAACTGCACGAGTCCAAGCTCGCCCAGAGACATGACCGTTTCTCGGCCAATTTCACTGGCAATGTACAGCTGGACCAGCGACATCTCCGCAGAGCCTGGGTTAGTAAGGGTCAAGTTATGGCGGCAATGGACGGGTCACGTGTGGTTCACTCGACCCACATGCTCCGATTGTACTCACGGAAAATGGCCTCGCCAGACTGGTTGGATTCGGGCATCTTGTGCTGTGTGATAATGACTGTCGTCGACGACGTCTTTCTGAACTTTGCTGTGTGTTGACCATACTGTGCAGCAGGAGAAGGTTAGGCTGCAGGGTTACCCGGTCGTAGAGGAGCATGTGAGCGGGTTTAGGAGAGCATTAAATTACACAATAGTGAGCTCGTTTTGAAGAGACACGGGGGATAAGTTACAAGGGATCCTCGCGCCATCTCTGGTATTTATATATCCGGGGTTATGTGGTTCTCAAGTTCTCAAAATTTACCCTTGCCCCTTAGTCTGGACTCGAAGTAACCTAAGTATAAGTTTAAGTAAGGGGGATGTGGAGGTGAACAGGCAACTACAAGTATAGCACTAACCTATGACAAAGAGGTGTTCTATTGTGGCAGTATTTCAATATTCGCTGATGTTGTCCTTGTGGATACTATGAAATATGTCTTTTTACGTCTCAGAGATATCTCTCCTAAGTTATGGGTACAAGTATGTACTCGTAATTAAGATGCCCAGTATAATAACTAAATGAGAACCAACTTCAGGTACAGTAAGTATCAAGTAGTGACAGGTAGGAAATGCTACGAGTACCAACGAACCGAGTCATTTTACACAGCATTCAGTATACCCAACCCTTCTGTAGCACAAACGACAATCACACAATGTCCACTTGTCAGTATTACATACATAGGTCTAAAACTATTGGCCTTTGTATTGCCTATGATCTTCTTGAGACAGTTGAACAAAGCACTGGTTAAGGTATAGCTGACAGCTGGGGTCAGGCTAAAAAATACCCCCAAAGATGGTGTGTTTCGTTGTCAAGAAGAAATAGATGTCTCAGCTCAGCTCCGACTGATTTCCATTTATTCTCGACTCCATCAACGCCTCCAATGACCTCTGAAAAGTCGCCCAATGACGTCACGTTGCTGAGCCAAGAAAAATCGCTTAATAACACAGCCTCGGAGATGCAAGTCGACGCGCATAAAAGACAAGAATCGTTCTCTCCATCCCCAGAAAAACCTGCTTCAGACTCAGTAACTGAAACAGATGCAATGCGTTCTGGTGCCATGAAAATTGTGCTTGGTGCACTCTCGTTGTTGTTTGTATGGTACCTGCTGTCTCCCACACTCACCAACTTCGTTGTGTGGAGCTTTGAGGATCTGCTTATTGGAGATGTGAGCTCAGACACTGTGTTTATACAGCGGCTTCACGCCTACGTTACAGACGAGGAGAACACTTGTGAGGTGCCCGGGTGGATTCCTGAGGGAACTCTGGTCACCTCTAGAGCTGACTGCCTGGTTCCAGAGGGATGGGAAGTGAAACAATTACCTCACTCTAACGTACCCGCCTTTGATTTTTCCATGGACGCGTGCTCAAGAGGAGAACGAATGCTGTGTCTCATTCTATCTAATAGCCACCCTATGCCATTCGGAGCAAGGTACACAAAGAACCCGCTACATCAGCTGACTCGTCAGACCCTGTCCCTCTACACAAACGAGGACTACAGCTGGAGCTGCAACCCGAGACATTTCCAAGCCTGTCAAGTCGTACCTGGAGGATCGGCCCAGTGCATATTGGAGGCTATGGTCAGGATAGAGCATGGCAAGAAGGTATCGTGGAAAAGGGCCTTGGATGATTGCAAGATCCACCAGAGACATATTAACTGGCGTAGGTAGGATTTTTAAGCCAAATCAAAATTATTCATTCTGCCAGACCATCACAACTCACCACCACTCAGCACAATCGACATTCACACACAGCTTTGATAGCATTCACAGTATATACCAACCGAACATGGAATTAAATTTAATGGAGAGCACAATAGCGCGTTATTGGAGTCTATACTGTAGGCACTAAGGTGAGCGTACAGAGTAAATCAGGCAGCCCTCTCCTGAGAGGGAATGTCAGTATTACAGCACGAACACCAGTAATTATTAATTATGGGCGTCTGACTGTCCACAGAGCTGGACCAGTCAACAGGCTAGAAAAAGGTGCACAGAGCTCTACTAAAATGATCTATAAAAACCAATAAGCCACTAATAACACACTATTGCATGTAGTGTGAATCCCTGCGTCGATTTATACAGTCCCTTTCCCACTTTTCATTCAAAAATCGCGATAATACAGTGCTGTCAAACCATTCACTCAGTGCTACGATACTACATTGTCATGCAGTGCTCCTAAGCTGTGCCACCCACCATCATACATAGCAAGAAGCAACCAAAAAGTGGACATGGATATGACTCACCGGGGCTGCCTCCTGGACGCACCCCAAACACATTACATTACGATACATGTGTGATCATCTGCGACCCATATCGCCGAAGCAATCTCCACATGTTCCGTATCTACCGTCGGAGTGACAATCGGCACCTAATTTGACATATACTTGGGTTGAAAAAATTGCACCCGAGTTAAACTGACGCTAACCCCGGAACGTGGGATTGCTCTTGTAACTACACACAATGCTTCTAATGCTTTTCTCAGGATTAATCAATATACAGATTTCGGAAAAGTCCTCAATCTGGGTGTTATTTTACATGCTATAATTTACACTGAAAATAAGAACACCTTACTCTTCAGTCTTGGCCTTCTTGGCGGCGGGCTCGTCCTCAACAGCAGCTCCCTCAGTGGCAGCAACAGTAGGAGTGTTGGTGACGTCGGCGTGGAACTCTCGGATGATGGAGTCGACATCATCAATGTTGAGAGATCGCACATCTCCGAGCTTCTTGATCTTGGCAGTGACATCCTTGCACTGGGCGTCAGTCAGGTGCAGGTTGAGCTGGTCAACTCGCGACTTGATGGCGTTCCATCCGGTCAGACGGTTGGCAAAGTGGATGTATCGGGTCAGACCGAAATCGGCAGGGTTGAGAATCTCGTAGGTGGAGGGGTTGGCGAGAATAGCCTTGGCGTGGATACCGGCCTTGTGGGTGAAGGCACAGAAACCAGTGATGGGGTTGTTGAAGGGGATGTTAACCTGGACAGCGTCGGCGACGAGGTTCTCGAGGTCTCGCAGCTTGTGCAGCTTGTACTTGGAGAGAACGTAGTCTCGGTCAGCGGCAATCATTCGAGCCATCAGACCACCAAGAGAGGTGATACCGTTTCGCTCACCGATACCAAGAACGGAGACATCGATGAGGTTAGCGCCGGCCTCAAGAGCGGTGTAGGCGTTGGCAATGGCACAGCCGGTATCGTTGTGGAAATGGCACTCAATGTCGCAAGAGACAACAGACTTGAGGGTTCGGACAAGCTCGTAGACCTGTCGGGGGTTGGCGCATCCAACAGTGTCAGCAATACCGACTCGGTTGACACCAATCTTGTCGACGGTTCGGTAAATGTTGAGCAGGTCAACGAGGTCGGATCGGAAAGAGTCCTCGGAAGAGAATCGGATCTCAATGCCGTGGCTCTTGACAAACTCAATGACCTCGACAGCGGACTGTGCAATGTAGTTCATGTCCTTACCGTGAGAGTACTGTCGCAGGAACTGGGAGGTACCAATGACGACATCGACACCATCAACACCGGTGGAGACGGCGAGTCTTGCGTCGTCCATGTGGCATCGGATGTGAGTGAGAATCTTGGCCTTGAGACCGAGCTTGCAGATAGCCTCGCAATCGGACCGCGACTGCTCTGATGCTGCGGGGGAGGTCAGCTCAATATAGTCGACGCCGAAGTCGTCAAGGGCCTTGGCAATCTCGATCTTGGTCTCAGTGTCGAAGAAAGCAGATGCGAACTGCTCTCCCTCTCGAAGAGTGGACTCGATGAGCTGGAACTTGGACACGTTAGACAGGAAGTCGGCGGGGTTGGCTCCGTAAGGATTGGTCTGCTCTCCGGTGTGACCGACCTCGACTCCGACGTTGGAAGCCTTCTCAGGAGCAGCGTTAGCGGCGGGGGCGTTATCTGTTGCGCACATTTTTTTAACGATTCTTGGTTGTGTTAGAGGGGGGTTGGATAAGAATCTTTTGTCAAGAGAAGAAAGAAAAAAGAGAGAGACTAAACTGGGGGATCTCAAAGTCTTTTATATGCTCGATGTTCTCTCACTATGACTAATTGCTACTGCTCCCAATGACACATTTTAGGCTTTTTTTCCTGACCCTGCCAATTAAGCTCACATTTGAAATTTTTCACCACTTATCAAAAGCGATGCGCTTTCGAGGGTTTATTGCTCAGAGAGAGGTTGGGATGGAGTGGGTCCAGAACTGGCATGAGCTGAGGGCTTGAAAGAGGTGCGGGCAGGACCGGACCACCCGGAATATATCCGACCGCCAAGACGATCATACACCGCTCTTCTATGCTTTTGAATAAACTCCTGGCACTCCACTCATTGTCTGTTTCTTGTGCACCACCAGTGCACACCTTGTCACAGCAGTATACAGTATAGCTAATCTAGTCTATAATGTGAACGTGCCAAACGTGGACCATATATTAGAGGCTGGGAGCAAGCAAGTGGTGTCAGAAATTGTGTGGACCATCTGAGCGCCATCGCTGGCTCAATTTCGCTATCAAATACACTCATGAACAACGCAATGTCTACTACTCACCTCTCATCCTACTCGCATCCACGTTGTTCCATGGCTTCCATCTGTTCACGCTGCACTTTAATTTTGCATAATCGCGGGCGGAGCGCTTGGGACTTGGTGGAGTAAACGGAGTGAGTTGCGTTGTGTATGCCACCCATACACGGGCGTTACAATACTAACTGCTCAGCATTGTGGGAGTGGAAACGGGCTAATCTAGCGATATAGCCCGTCACGTGACTGCATCGATAATCCACATGGGAAATAATTCCCTCCTCTGTAGGAGACGGCTATCGTAATAATTCCCATGAATTTTTATGTCAAGCGGGCCAGGTACAAGTTTTTTTTTTTTTTTTTTTTGATTCTATTACAGACAATTGGCTCGCAACCCAAAAGGCGGCTCTTTTTTCTGTCAGCCGTTACAAAATGGTGCAGTCCTGTTGGATACAACTTGAGGTCCCACGTTCGGCTCCTTAGTAAAGCAAATTGGTGGGCTGGGCCGGCTCAAACAGGTCTATCTTCCGGGTAACGCCTTCAATGGATGGTCCGCAGCATATATGCACTCTGTAAACGACCAATGTATGTGTTCATGGAGCCTTGAGCACGAAATCCTGTGGCGACGACGAAAAAACGATTTGGTCTGTTTCCAGTCAATTTGGGTTAGCAGTTTCTCTTCGTGCGATTGGCCAACATTTCACGTTCACTACTTTCATTATAGTACCGTTCTAATAAACAGCCGTTTCGTTACGTAAGCGCAATCTTTGTGGGGTTACCCGGCCCAGAAAATATATCAAACTTTTCCCTAGAACTCTATTGACGCCGTCGTTACGCATATAAAAGTAGTGTACTTAACGATGGGGGCCGCCAGTTTACAAAAATTGGATTTCGCCAAAACGGTCGATTAACGAGTGAGTATTGTGGAAAAAAACACCTACGACGATTCTAGGGTGGATTTGAGACGCAACCAGTCTACCAGCGACGAAAAACTATCAGAAATTGATGGGATACACCTGTCCCACGATTTCTACGCGTATCGTGAGTGGGAACTTTAAATGGCTTGAGTACTAACGCGAGAACCAACAATTTTTCGATTAGACGAAACGATACCAGTGTGAAAAGACAAGTCAGTTTGATTAAGGACGCAACAACAGAGATTGTTATTATAGGTGAGTTTTTCTGGGAAGACAATGTGGAGGACTTCATTGGAGTGTTGTGCCCAAGGCATTGTTGATGATGGTGTCAAATGGAGCCTTAATTCTGAGTCTATCATAACATGGTCCAGGATCAAGATGGGCCCGCAATGACATGGGGAGGTGAAATCAGATTGGTTTCTGGAGTTGCCTTGACAATTTGGTGCTCATCGCTGTCTCAGTTATGCCCGCAGACTCACTACATGTCTCATGTATCTTGCTTACTAACACAGATGTCTCGATTAGATCGTCTTGTACTGTTACTAGACACAGGCTCCTCTGCATTTGTGCGTAATACTGCCGCTGACCAGCTGGCAGATGTTCAAAAGAGCCATCCCGAGGAACTATTCAATCTGCTCGGGCGAGTTTTCCCGTTTCTCAAGTCGAAAAAATGGGACACACGAATTGCAGCGGCACGAGCCATTGGAGGCATTGTGGCCAACTGTCCTCAATGGGACCCCAATGCCGAGGAGGCCTCGGATGCTGCATTAGCTGACAACCTAGCGGTCAAGAGCGAGGTCAAAACTGAGGATGGTACTGCACCTGCCTCCGCCAACCTTGACATATCCCTTCTGTCAGATGGTATGCTCAACTTTGAGACGTTTGACCTGGAGAAGGTTATTCAGTTTGGAGGCAAGTTATTAGGAAGTGGAGGAAAAGAGTATGAAGACATGTATGCCAACCTGGATCCCATTGAACGTCTTCAGAAGCAAAAGAAGACGTTAAATAGCCGGTTGGGCCTGGCAGGTCAGTACATGGAGGATGGTCTTCTGGACGAGTCAGACGTCAAGGTGGAATCAACTGCTGTGGAGAAGATCAAGGTGGAGACTCCCGAGATCAAAACAGAAGTCAAAACAGAGTCTACACCTACACCTCCGGCAGATGGACACTCTTCTGCTCGTTTGAGAGCCATGGCCAAGCGACGAGCAAAATTACAAAAGGGTAACAATGCCAACAAGGTGCGAATCGTGGACGTCAGTGGCAAGAAGGAGGATGGAGGCAAGACTCTCATCAAGGGCGACACACCTGGAGAAATCCACACGTCTGAAAACGACGGCAAGTTGCTGGTTGAGGGTATATCTCCAATTGTCCAGCTTGGAGCAGGCAAAGTATGGCCTTTTGAGGGTCTCTGTGAGCTCCTAATGGTGGACCTGTTTGATGATAACTGGGAAACTCGACATGGAGCAGCTTTGGGACTGAGAGAGGTGGTTAAGGTCCACGGAAAGGGAGCTGGACGAGTGCGAGGATCTTCTCCAGAAGAGAATGACGCTCGAAACCGTCAGTGGATCGAAGATCTTGCATGCAGATTGTGCTGTATCTTTGCTCTGGACAGATTTGGCGATTATGTCGGTGACCAGGTGGTTGCTCCTGTTCGAGAGTCCTCTGGCCAGACCCTTGGTGCTCTTCTTTTGCATATGGACGAGAAGACCATCAGACCTACTTTCACTGTGTTGCATGGTCTGGTGTTGCAAAAGTACAATAAGCCTGGCTCCATGACAGTGTGGGAAGCTCGGCACGGAGGAATGCTTGGACTACGATATCTTGTGTCTGTGAGAACAGACCTACTGTTCAAGGATAAGACATATCTCGACGATCTCTACGAGGCTGTTCTCAGTGGACTGAGAGAGTCGGATGATGATGTTCAGGCTGTTTCTGCAGCCACTCTCATTCCCGTCATCTCAGAGTACATCAGTCTGCGGCCTGATCGTATCAACGAGCTCATGAGCGTGCTGTGGGAGTGTCTCACTGATCTCAGAGACGATCTAAGTGCATCTATTGGTAACGTGATGGATCTTCTTGGAAAACTGTGTGCCATTCCTCGAGTTCTGGATGTTATGACGATCAACGCCGAGATGGATCCCAGTCAGGATTTCAGAAACCTCGTGCCGAGACTGTATCCCTTCTTCAGACACAGTATCACCAATGTACGAAAGAGTGTCTTGACAACCATGTTGACTCTTTTGGGAGTTGGAAAGGGCGACGGAAAAACGCCATGGGTCACCACTCACCTCTTGAGACTCGTCTTCCAGGTTCTTCTGGTCGAACAGAACCCCTCTGTGACTGCCCTTGCTCATGAGCTGTGGACTGCTCTCTTGAGTGCTGCTCCCAACGAAGAGCTCACCAAGTTCCCCTTCGTGGGTTATCTCTCTCTGCTCATGACTCCCATTGGTGTGGCTCGTCACTCTCACAAGATGGAAACTTCTTTGTTTGTGAAACCCAGCGGAGGTATCTACTCAGTTGATAAGAACACTAAGCGGAAGACGACTAACGACAAGGAGACCGATTGGGGTAGCCAGCAGCTGGTGGTCAACATTGACAACCCCATTCTGCTTGGAGACATTAGTATCGTTCCCTACGATGTCTTCCTGCGAATCAGAGTCACTTCTGCTGGTGCCTTCTCCCAGCTGCTCCGTCTGGGTGACGAGTCCCTTCTCCAGGGTCTCCAGCCTCGTCTGGACAAGTACGCTCGATCAAAGTACTCCACCCAGCGACTCGTTGCCGCTCTCATCTTCGACGAGTGCGGACCCTCTGCTAAGCTGTTTCTTCCCTCTGTTTCTGAACTCCTCGTCGCTCCTCCTCCTACAGCCATGTATGCTGACATCACGCCCTTCCTTAAGGCTGTGCGAACGCAAGCTCTCTCCGCTCTACGTGTTTTTGCTGATGCTGGAGGTGCTAGCACTGCTGCCAAGCTCCCTCAACTGCCTATTCTTGTTCAGGGAGAAGCTGATGCTGGTCCTGAGGCGTTCTCTTTGGAGCAGGCTCAAAAGCTGATTGATGTGGATGTTCCAAAGCTCAGAAAGACCATCTCTACTACTGCTCGTCTGTCTTCTGGTCAGCTTATGGAAGACTCACTCCTGGCTCTTTCACAGGCAATGGAGGAGGCACAAGAGGCCAAGACTCAGAGAGACGTGTCCATCCAGAGTACACTGGCGTCTGCCGTGATCCACATTGGCGGACTTCCTCCCAAGCTGAACGGTGTCATCAGAGCTCTCATGGATTCCATCAAGGGCGAGGAGCATGTGATCCTACAGAACCGAGCTGCTTCTACTATTGTGCATCTCATTGATCTTTTTGGCAGTGCTGGAAAGACTGGAGCCACGGATAAGATCATTAAGAACCTGTGTGCTTTCTTGTGTGTGGACACTTCTGAGACGCCTGAGTTCCATTTCAATGAGAAGGTTGAGTCTAACATTTTGTCTTTGCGAAAGGAGGAGGCCAAGACCGACCCTGCTGATGTCATCGCTCACCAGCGAGAGGTCAAGGCAGCGAGAATTAAGCGAGGAGGAGCCCAGACCGCCCTACAGGGTATGTTGGTGGAGTTTGGAGACCAGGTTTTTGAAAAGTGCAAGAAGCTTGAGTCCATCATGTTCGACCCTCTCAAGGTCGAGCTCAACTCAGACTCAGTTTACGCTCCCGAAGACACCTCTGGCCAATCTGTGGTTGACTCGTTGAGTATCATTCGAGCACTGGTGCCTTGCCTGTCCACCAACTTGCATTCTAAGATTATGGAGATTCTGCCCAGTGTCTTCACTCATCTGGGTAGCAAGTTTGCTGTGGTTCGGTACGCTGCTACCAAGTGTTTTGCCACTATCTGTGCCACTCTTCCTCTGCAGGCAATTCCTGAGCTGGTTCGAATTGTCCTGCCCATGCTCAACGATCCTCTGTCGTTGCACAGACGTCAGGGAGCGGTCGAGTGCATTTACCACCTGGCTGCCATCATGGGCAATGATGTTCTTCCTTACGTCGTTTTCCTGATCGTTCCTATTCTCGGTCGAATGTCCGATGCCGATCAGGATGTGCGTCTCATTGCAACCACCACCTTCGCCCAAATCGTTAAGCTGGTGCCTCTCGAGAGTGGTATTCCAGACCCCGAAGGAATGTCCAAGGAGCTGCTTGAGGGCCGAGACAAGGAGCGAGAGTTTCTGCAACAGATGCTGGACGTGTCGAAAATCAAGCCTTTCCCTCTGCCTGTCAGCATCAAGGCCACTCTGCGAAAGTACCAGCAGGATGGTGTCAACTGGCTGGCTTTCCTTAACAAGTACCAGCTTCATGGTATTCTGTGTGACGATATGGGCCTTGGAAAAACTCTGCAGACCATTTGCATTGTGTCTTCGGACCATTATCTGCGTGCTGAAAAGTACAATGAGCTCGAGGGTAAGTACAAGGAGTTGGAGGGAGCTGGAAATACCGACAGTGCCTCATTGGATGGTCTCAAGAGTGAAATGGCTCAAGTCAGAGCTCTCCCTTCGCTCATTGTCTGTCCTCCTACTCTCATTGGACACTGGAAGCACGAGCTCAACACTTACGCTCCCTTCTTGTCTGTTCTGATGTACGCTGGACATCCCTCTCAGAGATGCCTGCATGCTGACTCCCTGCACAAGTACGACGTTGTTGTTACATCCTACGACATTTGTCGAAACGATAATGCGGTTTTCACCAAACAGCAGTACAACTATTGTGTTCTGGACGAGGGTCACATCATCAAGAACCCCCAGTCTCGTCTCACCCAGAGTGTCAAGAAGATCCACGCCAATCACCGTCTGATTCTGTCTGGAACTCCCATCCAGAACAACGTTCTTGAGCTGTGGTCGCTGTTCGACTTCCTCATGCCTGGCTTCCTGGGTACTGAGAAGGTGTTCAACGAGCGGTTTGCTAAGCCTATTGCGTCGTCTCGAAACTCAAAGTCTTCTTCCAAGGAACAGGAGGCTGGTGCTCTGGCTCTGGAGGCGCTGCACAAGCAGGTTCTACCTTTCCTGTTGCGACGTCTGAAGGAGGACGTTCTGTCAGATCTGCCCCCCAAGATCATCCAGGACTACTACTGCGAGCTGTCCGAGTTGCAGCGAGAGTTGTACGGTGACTTTGCCAAGAAGCAAAAGTCTGTGGTGGAAAACGAGATCACGACTGAGACAGTGGAGTCCAAGCAGCATGTGTTCCAGGCCCTGCAGTACATGCGAAAGCTGTGCAACCATCCTGCTCTTGTCCTCAACGAGCGTCACCCCAAGTTCAGCAAGATCATGAAGCAGTTTGGAGGAGCTACAGGCGTCAAGTCCATCAACAATGCACCCAAGCTCCAGGCACTCCAGCGGCTTCTGCTTGATTGTGGTATCGGAGAGACCAAGGGTGCTGAAGCCAAGAATGGTACCAAAAAGCAGCAGTCGGAGGGCGATGTTCCTGTGATTTCTCAGCATCGAGCTCTAATCTTCTGTCAGCTCAAGGACATGTTGGACATTGTGGAGAACGAGCTGTTCAAGAAGTACATGCCTACTGTCACTTTTATGAGACTGGATGGATCTACTGAAGCCCGACATCGACATGATATTGTCCAGAAGTTCAATGCCGATCCTTCCATTGATGTTCTGCTTCTTACCACTCACGTCGGAGGCCTGGGTCTCAACCTGACGGGAGCAGATACCGTCATCTTCGTGGAGCATGACTGGAACCCTATGAACGATCTGCAAGCTATGGACCGAGCCCATCGAATTGGCCAGAAGAAGGTGGTCAATGTCTATCGGCTTATCACCCGAAACACTCTGGAGGAGAAGATTATGGGTCTGCAGAAGTTCAAGCTTAACATTGCCTCGACCGTCATTAACCAGCAGAACTCGGGTCTTTCTTCCATGGACACTGATCAACTGCTTGATCTCTTCAACGTTGACGACGTGGCTGCAGCTGGTAACGGCACCGCTGCAGCTGATGCTAACGCCGAGGATGCTGGTCTAGATGCCACCGGCTCACTCGGCAAGAAGAACCCTGCTCTGGCCGATCTTGGCGAGCTGTGGGACGAGGGAGAGTACACCGAGGAGTACAACCTGGACAACTTCATCCAATCTCTCAAGTAAGGAGTTGTATATTAGCTATATATGTACTTTTAATTATTATTTAATGATTTTACCTGTCGTTATTGTATTTGTGGTTATAGGACACATGAGGTATAAAAAGCCCGCTCAAAGATAAACACAAGCCTTTGTGTTCATATAAGGACCATTATATACCTCTTTGGACGCTTAGCATCGGCACCAGTAAGTACGTACAGAACAATATACATATATACAAGTACATTATCTATCTATGTAGTGTCAGGGTTACTCATGGTATCGAGTATCGCCAAGCAGCATCACTTGGGCAGGCAGTCGTCCAGGAACCGGGGTCAAAATCTTCACCTTGTTCTTCTCCTCATCTACTTCGGTTACATGAAGATACCCTTGGACCTCCGAGTCGAGAATCTCCTTTTCTGAGGAACCTGGAGTAGCGTGCATAACTGTAAGCACAGTATTGGGCAGAATGTTGGCCTCTGCTACTCTCTCTAGCATCTCAGCCTTGTCATCATCAAACTGGGTTGATGGCTTGATTTTGTAAACGTGGAGAGTAGAGAAATCGACAGTGACAATTCGGGGGCCGAGCTTCATTTCCTTTGCATCTCCATAAAAGTACTGCTGAATCTCCTGCTGCTGGGCGTCTCGATTGTAAGACTCATCGTCATCCATGCACGCGAAGGCGGGCACCTTGACCACAGTGGGACCAGAAGTTCCCACCGGGTATTTCTTCATCAGGTCAGCATAGAGTCGGTCGTTTCCAATCACGACAATTACGTTGACACAGAAGTCACTCACCACGTCTGTCAACAGATTCACCTCGTTAGTTTTGTTTTGGTTACCAGGCACTCTGGGAGTGTCGATGATGAGACCGGATTTTTGCGCTTCCACATCATGTGCGAGTTTTGATAGGACGGGAACAGCAAGCTGTGACACAGACCGCTTAAATAGCTTGAAGTTGTCGGTGGTCTTTTCCAGTCCAAAGTACTTGGATAACAGAATCAAAGGCTGCAACTTCTGAGGGCCAGAAATTTCTGACGATCCAAAGCCTCCATATGTCTCCACGTCTAGCAGATCCGTAATTTGGACAGCATGAACTCCTCCAGGGGGACCTAGGTTTACCGAAGTGGGATCCAGGGAAACGAAGATGGGCTTTCGGTCGCATTTTGTGGCATAAGCCAACAAAATTTTGGCCAGAGAGGTCTTACCCGAGTTAGGAGGACCCGCAATGAGAACACGGGGTCCAGCTACATCCTTGGGCTTCTGTTCAGCCTCATTACGCATCTTCTCCAAGGCAAAGTGCAAGTTGATGGCCATAGTCATATGAGGGGTGTCCTCGGTGGTGTAATCAGACATCAATCCCTTGGGTCCTGCAATTGCCGTGTATGTGAATTGGCAGCCCTGCCATGTGTAGATGCTTCCCTTTCCCTGAATACTGAGCTCCTTGTTTGGAGGCAGCTCTGTTCCGAAGATTTCAGCAGTTCCAGATCTCAGTGTGACATGCAAGGTTCCACCGATGGCAACTTCATATCTCCATTCCGTCTCAGGTTTGAGGTCGATGGTATGTGTAGTTTCTGTGGTGTTTGTCTCTGTTGTCGAAAAGTTGAGACCGGGCAACGACATGACTGCTAGTGGTGGGTGTGAAAATGGTTGTGTGTGGTCTTTCTTGATCAAGTTTAGTTTCATGCATGTCGAGAATATTAGTTACAGTTCACGAAATGGGGGTCTTAGTCAGCAAGCAGAAAGCTGCATAGAGTTTCAATATTTGTGAGCCATAAATTACTGGGACTGAGCCAGCATCAGCCTCATCGACATGTCACTCAGTGCTCAAGCAGAAAGTCGAAAAGAAAAGCTCGCGCGTATGCGGGCTTTGCGGGAGGGTAAGGCGGTCGAATCAGTGAAGACGGAGACAGCCACACAGGAGGATAAGCCAACGTGAGTATAGTGCTGAGCGGTGGTACATGACACGAAGGGTCACCAATACGATAATGGTGTTGCAATTAGACAATCGACCAACAGCTAACAAAGCTTCAAGGAACGGAACTTCGATTTGGAGACAGAGTCGACCAAACTGGGCTATGATGCTAATCCTACGGAAGGACAGGAGACTGTGGAACTGCTAGGAGCCGAGGAAGAAGCAAGGACAATCCAGGAGCTGATGCAGAAGAACCAGTCTGCCGTGGATTATCTCAAGTTACAGCCAAAGCGCGCCAACTGGGATCTGAAGCGTGACCTTCAGGAAGATCTTGATCAACTCGATAGAGAGACTGACCAGGCCATTGATGCTCTAGTTAGAGAGCGAATTCGAAAGGCCACTGGGGAGGAGACGGAAGAATGAATCGACTCTGTCATTTGTATTTTTACTCAATATTTATTTGCATTTTTACCAGACATTTTTGATGATACTTTAGGGGCTCACCCAACTTAAGTTCGTGTAATGATCAAGTATAGACTCGTTAAAAATGGAGTGGCACTTGGGAAACTTGTTTCAATTCGTAGGGTGGGAATGTGGGACTCAGGGCTGTGTAGTGGGTAAAGAAATAAATTGATTACGCTACAAATACAAGTAAAAGTACATGGTGCATATAATTTCTGATAAATGGGACACCATTGTTGGCGTAAATCACGCTACCTACACATTATTAGCCAGATACTTCGCGATCCGTGTTGGATCTGACAGTGAAAGTTAAGCAGCGATTTACAGCGTTGAGGTTGCTGATTACTTCAAAACAGAGGGAAATGGTGTTTATATATTTAGCTGAAACAAAGAAAATCTTCTGAACGCCTCTTATCAGTCATCAGCCTTTTTAGTGTACTCTTACCCCAGCTCATTCGTGTCTAGTTACACTGAACATAAAGTTGCCACGTGACTCAGTATGACAGGTGCTACATCATCACAATGGCACTAACCTTCCTCGGCGCAAAGAACAAGACACAGCATACAGGATGGGTGAGTGAGAGTGAAAGCGATGACCATGGAGTGGGCGCTGACGACCTCTACCAAGTGAAGTCATGTGGAAAATACCAGTAGGAGTAAGACTGAGTTGACCCGACTACCTGAACAACTACTAACCCAGGAAACGTTCTAGGAAGCATGTTCAGCCGTGTATGGGGTGGCAACAAGGAGATCCGAATCCTGATTATTGGATTGGATGGTGCCGGAAAGACCACCATTTTGTACCGGCTGCAGCTTGGTGAGGTTGTGGATACCGTCCCTACCATCGGTTTCAACGTGGAAACCCTGACGTACAAGAACCTCAAACTCAACGTGTGGGACCTCGGAGGACAGACCAGTATCCGACCGTACTGGCGATGTTATTACGCCAACACAGCCGCTATCATTTTTGTGGTCGATTCCACCGACAAGCAGCGAATCGACATGTGTAAGGAGGAGCTACATTCCATGTTGGATGAGGAGGAGCTACAAAACGCAGTCCTGCTCGTTTTTGCCAACAAGCAGGATCAGGAGGGAGCCATGACTGCAGCGGAGGTGTCCACCGCGCTTGATCTTGTCTCACTCAAGGATCGAAGCTGGAGTATCATGCCCTGTAGTGCTCTGAAGGGAGAGGGTCTCAGTGAGGGTTTGGACTGGCTTACTGGTGTTATCAAGGAGGAGGTGTTGTAAATGGACGACTATCGAATGCGAACGCACAGCGTGTCATAAGTCATTTCAGGTCCTTACTAGACTGTGTAATTAACGACAATATGTATGTAACCACATGTAGAGTGGATCTGGTGCAATATGGGAACACAGGGAGAGTGAGAACTGGAGTTTATGGGATGTGGTGTATAACCTGTCCTCGTGTGTTATTTATTCATTGAACAATTCTTCTTTTCCTCTCAGTATTTGTACTGGTACAAGTTTAAGGGTGATGTGGGCCTAGCTGACTAATGCGTGATTGATTGAAATAACTTATTCATGTTAACATCAAAGAGTGAGATATGGGCATCAAAGTATGTTCGTACGTGTACACGAGGGGGATCTAAGTAACGTATATACCTTGAAAAGGGCTTCTATCACTACCTTGATGCCACTCAATTACTGTACACCATACACTGTCCGTGTGTCTGAATGATGATCCAGCACAGGATCTATGCACAGTTTAATGTGAATCTGGCCTCTTGACAGTGAGAGATTTGTCAGTTTTGCGACCAACAAGGCACATCTGTCACCGAGCAATAAATTCAATAGGTTGTTTTCTGATACTTCTTTAAAACACACTCCAGTTGCTTGCTCGAACAATAGCACTAAAACTTCAAGTATTTGTTTACTCATCAATCGGTTCTTATTATTACCAAAATGTCATCCCCACTTTTCGGCACCAACTGACATGAGACACTTGTATTATACGATTTTATTTTGATTCATTAATAAGGCAAAAAGCGGTGAGCCTCAAACCACGTAAACCACATCTTATAGATCTAAGAGGAGTTGTTACAGCACCGGCCAGTACGAAATACGCGAGATCCACCCATGTACAAGGGCACGATTGTGCATGTCACAGTGATCACAGTGACGCTGGACCAGAGTTCACTAAGGGTTTGGACGAGGAGAGGTAATTGTACGAAATACAGTATGGTACCAGGTACAGGTACGAGTACTTCTACCTGGTACGATACTTCAAGTTGTGCGATATGATGTACAATGTACCTATACCGCTAGAACTTGGAGTCAGCCAGGTTTCAACATTCGTTGGGGTAAACCCATAATAACAGACACCTGCCATACGCACCATAGGTGATATAAAACAAGACAAATTTGTGTGGGGTTTGGCGAATTCGAGGGCAGACAAACACTTCCCACAGGTATCTTTGATGTACTGTCATGTCGAGTACGACTGACCCCCCCTCCGCACTTTAGAATATTATTTCTACCCGTCAGCTAAGACCATTTAAGGTGAGAAGTCTCCGTGGTGTCACCTGCTCCACGTAATGGGTGGTTCTGTGTCTGATATCGTAAATATACTGTATTCTGTATTCTGTGTTGTGATTGTACACACAGTTATTGTACCCACACCAGCAATGTACGAACCAATGATACCAAGACCTCCGAAGATGGAAACAACGACCACAGAACGCGGTCACACTGGTCGCTGACATCTTGCGATAATCGATACCCGATGCTGAGGACCAACCGACCACAGATGATAACTACTGGGATGCGCTCTACCACCTGGATGATGTAGTGAACGACGACAACGACAACGACAACGAAGCTGAGACAGACCATGTGGACGAACTTGCTGAACTAGCTGTCCCTGAGTGACGGATACCCAGGGTGAGTATGTGTTTTCTATCAACCCGTTCCCTCAAGGATACCTTCTGTGTGCCGTCAACGCCCTAGTCATGGAGAACTCCCCTCAGCCGACAACTGATCACTCAAATGTAGGCCCATCGCGGCACAACCAGCAAGCTGGTCTTCTCTGGGGTCATGGAAGGTAGTTCGAGTAAATGAATCACTTAGGATAGCTTGCGTAATGAATTTATTGTATTCAAACTGTCACCCACGTAGCCACTATTCCTGCGGGAAGATCCATATTGGTTCAGGTCGTCGATAGGAACGAGTGCCACTACAGAACTACGGCGGGATGAGCCAGAGCCATGTTAGCCCGAGTTGAAAACAGCAACAGAAAAATGGCTGTTATTTTAAGCTATTTTTATTGCCTTGCTTTTTTGATTTTTTCTTCAGACAATAGTATTGTTTACTTGAATTGAGAGTCACCTTAACAAATTTGTTTACATTTATTTCCTATTACAGACAGGATTTTTGTGTCTTTAAGCATCACGCCACCCGTGTTTTCTTTGTTCTCAATAGCTTAAATGGCCTAGGGGGGGTCAGTCGTACTCGACATGACAGTATCTGGCCATGTGTCTTGCATGCATGTATCGAAGACAGCTGAGTGAACACTCTACAGCACATAATCATGTATGCATTGGAACTCAAGGATTCACTCATCGAAGAGCGGCTATAGGGATCGTCAGTTTCTCAGGTCGAGTAAGAAACCACATAACGGGTGTTTTATAATATGTCTGTATCAGTAATGTCACTATTTCCCCATTCGCCTCCCCCACACTCTGTTAAACCCACCTCCGTGAAAATCCCGTGACCAAACTCTGCATGCCCAGGTCTAGACCAACAGTCCATTACAAATCTCAAATCAGTGTGGGACGAAATAGAGTTCAAACACAAGATCACGGCTGGGGCTTCCAGTAGTGGAAGTCATGCGTGCCTTCAGGCGTCTGGAGATGTCCGATATGTCCTCAACGATTGGCAGATTACAGACAAGGCCGAAAAGAAACCGGATCAGACAAAGAGCACACAATACTGTGTGAGGATGGCTGTTCTAGAATTGATTGTTGAAAAAACTTATTTAGAGCCCGACTTTTCACCTCGACCTTCACTCACCCTGCTTTTACGCGTGGGGAAGGTTCAGGCTGTTTTCTGTTTTCTGGGCCTTTTGACGTTTGGACCGCGGCTCAAATTCGAGATTTGGACTTCTGTCCCTCGCTCCTTCAGTGGGAAACGTTTTTTTCTCTTAGTCCACATGGGCATGCTTGCTGCTTATGCACTCGGCACAAAGAATATGTAGGACAGGTACAATACAGCGGTTAGAGAAGATCCTGCTCCAAACAGACGGCAGTGAGTTCGTGGACCCTCTCTCTATCGCTTAATTATCTTATTAACGGTTGTAACACAATTGTCGTTGGGTTCTGCTGTCTGTCTCAGGCTGTAGACTTAAGTCGATCATGACAAACGCTGCAAGACTATTGGCTGTGACCCCGGGTTTTCCCCTCCCAACAAGAACTTAGTTAAGGTGATGATGAATGAAGGGCATGGTAGGAGCCGAAAGAGACGCCGAGAGGTGAGTGAAGAAGAGTAGTTGAGTCGCAAAAGAAGGAATTGACCGGAAAAAAATACATGGTCGAAAAAATGGCCATTTTGGAGCTTCCCAAAGCCCCATTTGCTCTATAACCACGTCTCAACTCCACACCGCCATCTCGCCCTTAACCCAAAATAGTCCACACACTTCCCCACGATAACTCTATATTATGCGGTGGCTTCGGTAATTCTCTTTGTTTGCGACTTTCACACGCCCCTTTAAGCTCCCACAAACCATGTGCGTGTGATTATATATATAAGGTGGGGGTATTGAAACGCCGAGTCAAGACGAAACTAAGGCCTTATTGAAAAGTGAGTACGCTGGAGGAGTGCTTACAATGATGATCTGGGGCGGCCAAAGTAGCTGCAATGACGTAGCGAGCTGAATGGGGCCATCTGGATATTGTCCAACGATATAGATTCCGCCCAAATCTGTGAAGGCGCCTAAACTCGACAACACAAATTGCGTGCCCTCAAGACAACCCACAACAGCGACACTCAGCACAATCACCACAATGCCATACTAACACAGTGTCTGGAAAACGAGTCCCCACCTACACTACCACCAACGGTAACCCCGTCAAGGACCCCCTCGCCTCCCAGCGAATCGGCAAGCACGGACCTCTCCTGCTGCAGGACTTTGCCCTGATCGACCTGCTCGCTCACTTCGACCGAGAGCGAATCCCCGAGCGAGTTGTCCACGCCAAGGGTTCCGGTGCCTACGGAGAGTTCGAGGTCACTGACGACATCACCGACCTCAACTGCGCCGAGTTCCTGTCCAAGATCGGCAAGAAGACCAAGACCTTCACTCGATTCTCCACCGTCGGAGGTGAGAAGGGTTCCGCTGATGCCGCCCGAGACCCCCGAGGTTTCGCCACCAAGTTCTACACCGATGAGGGAAACATTGACTGGGTTTACAACAACACCCCCGTCTTCTTCATCCGAGACCCCTCCAAGTTCCCCGTTTTCATCCACACTCAGAAGCGAAACCCCGAGACTAACCTCAAGGACGCCACCATGATGTGGGACTACATTTCCAACAACCAGGAGTGCTGCCACCAGATCATGGTCCTCTTCTCCGACCGAGGTACTCCCGCTAACTACCGACAGATGAACGGTTACTCTGGCCACACCTACAAGTGGATCAAGAAGGACGGTTCTTTCAACTACGTCCAGATCCACATGAAGACCGACCAGGGCATCAAGAATCTGACCAACGACGAGGCCGTTGCTCTCTCCGGAACCAACCCTGACCACGCCCAGGAGGATCTCTTCAACTCTATCAAGGGTGGCGCTTTCCCCTCTTGGACTTGTTACGTCCAGGTCTGCACCCCCGAGCAGGCTGAGAAGCTGAAGTGGTCCGTCTTTGACCTCACCAAGGTCTGGCCCCATGACCAGTTCCCTCTCCGACGATTCGGTAAGCTCACTCTTAACAAGAACGTCCAGAACTACTTCGCCGAGACCGAGCAGGCCGCCTTCTCTCCTTCCAACACCGTTCCCGGCTGGGAGACCTCTGCCGACCCCGTCCTGCAGTCTCGACTCTTCTCTTACCCCGATACTCAGCGACACCGACTCGGTGCTAACTTCGCCCAGATCCCCGTTAACTGCCCTTACCATGCCCATACTCCTTACCACCGAGATGGCCAGATGACCGTTAACGGCAACTCCGGCTCTCTGCCCAACTACCCCTCTTCTTTCGAGCCCCTGCAGTACCGACAGGACGTCAACCTGCACGAGAAGCACGAGAAGTGGGTTGGCGAGGCCACCGCCTACCAGTGGGTTGTCGGCACCGACGGTGTTGACTTCCAGCAGCCCGCTGAGCTCTGGAAGGTTCTCGGAAAGACCCCCGACCAGCAGGAGCACCTTGTTTACAACATTGCTGTTTCTCTGTCCGGTGCTCGACCCGAGGTCCAGGACAAGACCTTCGGCATGTTCGACAAGGTCGATGCTCACTTCGGTAAGCTCGTCCGAGAGGCTACTCTCCAGCGATCTCCTCGATCCAAGCTCTAAACGGTTGAAGCAAAGCTTTAGTGTGTTAGCGTTGTAGTTGAATGAAATTATAACTTATGGATAAAAACAAGCTAGTATTATATGTTGGGCTGTACGATACTTGAAATATTGTAATACTAACGAAAACTTCTATCTTACTCGTATCGTATCGTATCGTACATGTATGGGCACACTTACTCGTACCGTGCAACAAGTGGGTCGACGATAGAGTTTCTTCTTGCTCGCTTAGGACCCTTGGTGCAGCTTAATTGAACTCAATCATCTCGTGGAAATATCAGTGATATCAGAAGTTCTTGGGTACATATTACGATGTGAACGATTGGCCAGTATTTAAGAGATGGTGTGAAGAATTTAACGTGTACAAGTAGACTCAGCAAACCTACTTGTAGACCGCCATTTAAGAATGAGCTTCAAACTCCTTATAGCATGTCAAAACATGGATGGATGTGACCAGGACACAAAGTACACACAACAGGATACCACTTCATTCAGTTCTCGAAAACGTCCCAAGCCCAAGCGAACAACCCAAAACATCTCCATCAACACCGATGAGGTTGACCAGGAGATCCTCATAAGCATCGAAGCAGCACAAAATAAGTTACAAGTTTCAAACGCAGAGGCACTCAAGCTAGAAAAACTGATCAGAGATGCTATTTCCCAGCAAGAGCAGCTCGAGAACTACATTGCTGAATTGGAGACGGATAACAGAAGATTACAGCTGCACAAGGACAGGGCTTCTCCAAGGGCCAGCACAACAGAAAACGTTTTGGCATACCCTTTAACTTCATCAGACCTAAGAAGAAACAAGAATGACGAAGATGAGGTCGCCAGATGTCACTTTGCGGACCTATTCTCAGCTAATATTGCTGATCGTATGGGTCGTTCCCCTCACCGGCAGGGGAGGTCTCTCAACGTAGACATTGGCTTTAGAAACGACGATTTGAGGAGACGTGGGAGGGCTTGGAAGCAGGCTGAACTTCGAAGCTATGGTCCTCCCCCGGAGCATAATGTGCCAGCCGACGTGCCTAAGCGACCTGTTGTTCCCAATCGGCAACAGGTGGACATCAAAGAACTTAAGGAACAAATGAATCGTCTAATCATGGACGGCTACGCTCCTCCTCAGATTTCTGAAGTGCCACTCAGCGGATTGACCAGCACTGAAAGGGTCAATACGCACCGCCTAGCTGAACTCGAAGAGGCCCTGAGGCAACAGCGAGAAGAAGTGAAGGACGCAAAGATAAGACTGAAGACGCTGGAAGAAGACCCTTTCGTCTTGTATTGCAGAAGAACCAGAGAGTGAAACAATGGTGAACTCCCTGCGAATGCCGAGTGAATACCATATCAATAACCGTAGTAGGGATGGCCCGCAATAGCTTGAAATGCAGTCTATATATTATAACATTATGTAAGGGATCTATAATACACACAAATGTTAATGCAAAAGTTCGGCCTGTAACGAGTGTAGATACTCGTACTGAGAAATGGTCTGGACCATGTGGCTTCGCTGTTGTCTCATTTGGTCTACGAGACTGCACACAATGTCCTCACCGTGTAGCTCTTTTTGGAACGTGGTCAGAAAGTCGGCCACGATATATGTACCCGTTCGCCCGACACCTGCTGAGCAATGGACGATAGGAGGACTATCTGTGATAGGTCCTGCTGATTTGACAATATCGTCAATATCAGTGTTCACACCAGGAGCGGAAAAGTCCGCCCAGTTAGGATAATAATAATGAATGACCCTCTTAGCCTTTCCAGTTGACACCCTTGTAACCAGGAACTCAGTCACCTTGGTGGGGCCCACTTCCTTGTGATCCTTAACATTCACTGTAAGCATGTCCCCTTCTCCTTCTACCTCGAAAACCTCACCTTTTTGGGTCAAGTAGTACTGACAACATCTCTCGCCATGGTTGTCTTCGAATGGCGTCACCTGGATCACGACGGTGGGCTTGTCACTCTCGTGCCCCTGCTCTGTGGTTGTGTCATGCACCATCTGCCAAAAGTGACCTACAGTCTTTCGTAACGGCCCCTGGGTGGCTATGTATGTCTTGTGATAGGTTTTGCTGTCCTTCTTTGCCACCAAGGTCACACGGTTGGCATTGATATAGTTGTTGCCATCTTGCCTAGTGTGGAGCTTGATTCGCGTGTGATCCCATGGAATAATATTGCTGTACCTGTTGCGGGTTGGATTGGCAAGCCCCTCTTGTTGGCTGACCCGTTTCAGTCTGTCCTTCTCGCGTTGGTTCAACAGCAAGAACGACTCCTGTATCGACTGGGACATTGTGGCAAAGGTTCTGTAAAATAGGGGTAGCCTGTGTGTTAGAAGTTGTCTTTTCATGGCTAAAAAATCAAGGTGTCCATGAATGACATGCAGTCTGCACGTTTCACGTGACCCCAAAGCCCACGTCAGTCTGAACTCTAAGGCCCTCAGAACCGACATCAGAAACGGTCCTACTAAACCACCACCACGAAATGATCACCGACGACCAGCTCTACATTCTGGCAATTACGCTTGGTCTTCTGACCATCGGTCTCATTTTCCTTTTCCATCTGTTCAACGTCAATGTGACTACTGTGAGTAATTGAGGAGGGAACAGCCAGACATGCATGTCGAGGGTGATAACAAGAGATGTCGATATAGCGGCTTCTTCGGGCAGTACAGATACAATTGGTCTACTAGCAGATTCGGGTGTGTATAAGAGCTTTAGGACGTATCTCCAAGACACTCTACCTGAAGCCACACCAACAGCGGATCCTAATGTAACGTTGTACACCCCCCCATAATGACGCGTGTCATCAAGAGTCGTGATAGCCAGCGTGCGCTTTTTGCCTTGAGAGTGATACGGGGACTTCTTGCTTGATCCTACTCACAGCTTTATCTTTACGGACCTTAAGATCACTACAGTAATGCCTCGAAAAACAACATCTAACACAGAAACTCGACTAGAGAGATTATAGACAAAATTGGGATATGGGTATTACGGGACAGGAAGTCATGCAATTCAAAATAGTATTAAATGTATAGATAGATATGTTTTGGGCAATGCGTAATGTCAGTGATTGTGGGGGGTTAGGTCTCCTCGCCCAAAGCAGATTTGGAAAAGCCGACAATCTTCTCGAGCTCCTCCGAAATGTCTGTGAAAGCAGTTGCAAATGCAGACTCGTGAATGATAGTCCAGAACTTTCGTTTTCGTTCGGTGACCGAGTCACCGTGAATGGGACCAGCCAATGGAGACGACACCTTCTGATCGGCTGATTTCTCACCCGGCACTCCAGGGTCGTCAGTTTTTCCGAAGGGGTTTTGGAAGACGGGCTGCTCACCCACCTTTCTAGACCCAGCCAAAAGCGAAGCCATCTTTTGAGCATCCTTCTCATGGTCCTGAACATGTGACTCATCGTCAGACTCATCAAGCATGATGGTCTCCAAAGAAGCAATGGTCTGGAACAGTCGCTTACGAGCCATCTTAGAAGAAGGTAAATACCGAGGGACTGGTCGACGCGATCTGTAGCAGTCGGCAATGATGAACATAACCATAATGGTGGCAGCAATCGCGTCTCTTCGATAAGACAACAAATGAGCAGTGGTTTCCTTGGTTTCGTCAAACTCGTAAATCCGGAAGTAGACTGACGAAATACGTGCCTCGACAATACGGTTGAACACATGCTCACACGATTGAAACAGCGCCAGATAGGTCTGAATCGGAAAATCGCCTCTAAGGGAAGGCTCATGGCGTGTCGACAGAATGAGCTCGCGGTAAGCCTGGAAGCCCTGTCTCATACGAGCTTCTCTGATTTGAGACAGCTCAATAGCAAGAGTCGTAGGGTCGTCATCAAGATCATGGTACAGATATCGATCAGCCACAATCTGGTAACACTGTGATATATGGCCAAGCATGTCAGCAGTGAACACACGAGATTCCGTTCGAGCCACAAAGGGCCACAGGATCCACGAAATGAGAATAGCCGACCACAGTCCAATCAAAACACCTAGAGCTCGTGTCCAAGTACCTGTGACTGGGTTGGCATCTCGCCATCGCTTAGGACCTTGCAGTTTGTCAGTGTAGATACCCAACGCGACAATTGTGAAGGATAGACATCCCATTAGGCCAGAACGAGGATGATTAGATACTGTAAATCGGTAGACACAGGGAATCATGAAGATCGCACAGAATACTCCCATGATATAAGGGCTGGCCTTGTGATCTTGCAAAATTCCTGCAGCAAGTGCACCAAACACTGCACCGATGACAGCCACCACGGTTCGTACAATCAGGTCATGGGCGTTTCCACCGGCTCGAGGATGAAGGGAGATGAGCACCAGAATGGGAGCCCAGAAGGCGTCGTAGTGCTGATACCAATCATGGTCGTTCAACCAACCAGGCAGCGACAGAAGGGTCACGGCAATAGTAGTCTTCACTGCGAACCTGCTCTCAAATCCCTGTAGTCGGTGAAGAACCTTCCATAGCTTGTACCGAGCAGAGGAGATGTCCCCATGCTTGGCATCAAAGTCGGAATGGTCTACTGCATTCACGCACATCTGCTGTTTCTGGTTTTTCTCACCATCTCGGACAACATGACGTGAAGTGTTCATGTTGAACGTTCGATGAAAGATCTCTTCCACTTCGGCCTTCACACGGAAGTAGTGACCAGCAGTCTTTCCACCTCGGTCATGCAGAGATTGGGCATTGGACCAGGTTAGGGCTCGTTTCCAAGGGTATCGGGGAAGCGAAAGACGCCAGTGAGGTGTTTCCAGAGACATAATATGAAGGTGATGCAGCAGGTTGAACACGGCATGGCCACAATGAGACAGTCTCTGAACAAACAAAGCGTTGATGGCAGCTCGTCGAGAGATGTTGAACTCTTGTTGATCCACAATAAGCTTGGTGTACTGCGCATCAAGGTGGTTCATCTTGTGTTGCAGGTCGGCCATGGCTTTCTGAATCTTGAGAGATATGTCCTCTGGGGGATGCCGAATGTTCTTGATAAACTCCTCTGCCAGGGTCAGAGCCTCCATGATGGAGAGAACCAAATTACGAGCTCCTTCCTGGAACAACTCAAAGATCTTGGGGGCCATATCAGGAATGGCATGATGCTGGTGCTGGTTGAAGTAGTCTTCCTCGGCATCTTCCTTTGCGGTGTTAATGCTCACACTGAATATCTCACAAGGCAATTCCACAATTCGAATGTGACCGATAACTGTCTGGATGAGGTTTCGGACGATTCGCACATTGTCCTTGGAAAAAGTGGTCAACATGATTTCGTTGCACATGTTTCGATGAATGTCAGAGAGAGCTAAAGACTGGGCATTGAGAGCGTCCTGAGCCTTCTTACCAACTCCAGGTTCTGAAGCCATCATCTTGTGAACACAGTCCCGGCAGCAACTCAACGCATCGGCCATACAGTTGACCATATCAGCTTGACCAATGGAAGGGAAGATCAAGAGGTTGATGATCACTGGCAGAAGCATACCAAATAAATAAGGGATGCCAAAATCCCATGCACTCCGCCAGTGAAAGTGTGAACTGACGTCAATGTCTGTCAATGCTAACAAAGCAATACCCATAGACAGGAATCCGTGGTAAAGACGAATGTAGCAGGCTCTCATCCAAGATGCAATGGCAATAGTTGGAATAATAGCCACTGCCAACAATCCACCGTGTCCCTTCCTTGCCGTCGTTGTGGAGTCACTGACGTACAGGGCAAGGGCACCGATACCCATTCCGAGGGCCTGTCCAACAATACATTGGATCGTGATTTCGATCTGCGATCCTGTCCGACGTCCTGGATGATGTAGGATGGTGGCGATCGGAAGAAAGTAGCAATGGGGACCCAGCCAACGAGCTGTGGGGTGAATAATGCAAAGTAGGAAGCCCACAAAGTATGCCAGAAACGCTTTTAGGACCGTGATACCGTTTTTTGTGAGAATAGTGGTTCGAATCGCGTCATAAGTTGACACAAACATTCCCAGAAATAGCTGAATAGGCGACTTAACCTGGTTAGCCTCTTCCTGGGCCTTTTCCCTCATTTTAAGCACCACCATTCTAGCGTTTTCTTCCGTTTGTTTCGCGGGCTCGAAGATGGCGTCAAAGTATCCTTCTCGCAGCTCCTCCAAACCGTATGTCTCCAACAGTTCCGTGTCTTCATTGACAGCTGTAGTATGTTCCATTCGCTTCATTCGCGTAGACAGTGTCTGGAAATAATCCGAGCTGATCCGCTGGATTCGAGCTGCAGATGCGGTACGACTCATATTGGGTGTAGAGTTGATCGCTTTCAGGTTGACACGCGATCCGTGGCGAGAGTGACCCGGCGAGAAGGCTGGGGTACGTGTAGGACTACCTGACCTACTGACAGGTCTGCTTCTTCCACTCATACCCTGCGGAGTCAGAAACGGGGAATGCGGTCTGAATCCATACGAGCCCGTTGAAATAGGCATGGAAAGGTTCAGATCACCGAGGTGTAACGACGACCGTTGGTTTCGAACTCGGTCTCCACTGCGTGATCTTCTACGACTTCTGCTGCGACTTCTGCTCTCGTTTCGCGTCCTTCCTCTTCTCTCTGCCAGACGTTGGTTGACGAGCTCAAGATTCGGCTCATCGTCGGCTATGCGGACCTGTCTGTCGCCACTACTACTTTCGTCTGGTGGCGGTGGTGATAGCTCAAATGAGGGTGTCGGGGGGCTTTGGCTGCTGCTGTGAGAGGATGGGTGACTGTGTCCTACAGCGAGGTGCCGTAAGGCAGGGTTGTTGGAAATGGCCTCTGCTCCGTAGTCTTCCGACTCTTCGCGTCCCTGGCGACCTCGAGGCATGAGGAGGTATGTGTGGCTATTAGCGAAGCTGGAAGCGTGTAGCTGCTGTTAGTGGTGTGCTAGGTCAGGTTGTTATGTTATCGTTCCTGGATGAGTAACTGATATATTACAGAGTTTAATCTATGCTAAGGCACTGCCGCACATGCAGTCTAGAGGGGAGCGTAACAGGCACTAGGGAGTCACTTTGGCACCCTTTAGCCGCTCACAGACTATTTTTTCCCATATTGTTCTGATCCCGAGCCGTTTTTCTCGACTCCAGGGAGATGTCTCACTCATTAAAGTCAACTTGTTCCCCTCCACTCCAAAGAAAGTTTTTGATACTCATCTTCACCTCTCTCCAGTGGGAGCGTCTTTGCTTGGAACTTCGAACCTTGTACTCTTCTGACTCTCAGATTCAACGGCATACGGGACTTACAACAAGCGAACTAACACAAAGTTGGCAGGACTCCCGTGCACTCGTCAAACCCTAGATTATTCTGTAATGACGCACGAAACTCGGTGTCGAGGAATTCGGACTGACCTAGTCATTGTTATATAGAGGACCATCCATGCCACCTTGAGACATGTCGTCTATTTTAACCGAGGAGTGCATTGAATAATTATGTATATTTCATAGTTGACTCCTTAAGAAGGATGTACAAGTAATAGGTCTTAGTGTGGGGAATAAATAAATGCCAGGCCTACAGCTCTCACATACCTGGTTTCTCGACTCCTGGGAAGTGTAGACCCGGCGCGCATTTCTTCCGCAGCAGAGAATATAATGTGATGTCTGCCAAACCAGCAGTCAGGCAGAATGGTACAACGGTTGCAATGCTTGGCATATAATCACGCACTAAGCTCATGAGACGAGCCCAAAATATTTATAGCACCAGTAGTGCGAAGACCAAGAAACGGACAAGAAAGTCAGGAGTGGGAAAAATTAGAGAAACACCAAGGGTCCCCAACATTATAGCTGGGCATATCTTACTGTTATGCTGGTCATCTTTTCGCTTCTACCCTTTTTTGCCTTTTTCGGCTACGAAACCCACGAACCCTTACATGCATGCCTGTTTGGGCCATCCTTATCACGCCCGCATAAGCAATTATGAGCCGCATAGCAATCGAACACTGTGGAGGACTGGACACGCACTCAACCAACACTCAAAACTAAATCACCGACTCTTATTATCATCTATTCTTCTAAAAATGACTCACCACAAAAACAACAACAAGGACAACCACGACGACGAGCTCTACATTGAGGTGTACCAGAAGTACCTGGAGAAGGCCCGGCGCCTAATTGAGGAGCACAAGGTGCTTGTGGTGGCACTGTCTTGGTCAGATGCTTGCGAGGAGATTAAAACATGCCTCCAGTCTATCAAGGGCGAGCTGGAGCCTTTCTACCTGGAATTGGACAAGGAGGAGGCTATGGACCGAGTCGAGCTGCAGAAGGCTTTTGTCGAGATTACTTCCAGTAACGCCATCCCATCAGTCTTTGTCAAGGGTAAGCACATTGGATCTGGTGAGGAGGTTATTGCGCTCTTCCACGACAAAAAGCTCCCTGAGGTTCTGGAGGAGGCTGGCATTAAGCTTCCCACCAAATAAATGAAATGAATAGAAAATGCGATTGACCAATTATAATAGAAGACGAAAAGGAGACGGGAGAGAAGAGACCTAGAGCTGGCCCTCAAGCCCCTTACTCTGGGCGTCCTTTCGCTCCTCCCAAACCGTCTTTCCGCTGCAGGAACAAACCGTTTTATCGTTCTCCCACACGCCTGCACTTCGTGCAATTACACCCACCAGGGACTGGGGCTTGACAACGTCAGCGCTTGTGGAAACAGCCATTCCTCGGCCAATGAGACTAGAAATCTGGGTCTCGGACTTGACGAAGGCCTGTCCAGAAAAGAGACCAGATGCACTGTCAGTCTCGTTCACCTCCACACTACCCAGTGCCTGGTACACACCTCCTAGACTCTGAGGCGCATCGGAAATGTCTCCACTGACTCGGATGCTGGGGTAGTATGTGCCCTTGGGGAGACCGTTGAGTGTGATATCGATGAGAGCAAGTGTCTTAGAGACACTCACGATTCGGGCAAGGCCCTTGATAGGCTGGGCCTGGTCCTCGGGGGCGTGGCTTTCAAGAATGCAAACGGCTGCTGAGTTGGGCTGACCAGTTCCTCGTACAATGGCGTCCTTGCCAATATTCTGGACGGCCTTGACAATCTGGGAGGGAGCAGAAGTTCCGGTGACGCTGATGAGCTGATCAACTAGCTTGCAGTCCACGGACTCGATGCCTTGGACATTGGCAAGTGCCTGCTTGACAGAATCACAGCAAGACTCACACTCCAAGGGAACAGCAAATGTAGTCTGGCGTTAGTATTGAAGTTTTTCGGAACTGTTGGGAGACGGTCAAAGACCCCGGTTCCAGTTTCTGTTCGCATGTTACTCACAGTAAATGACATCAGGGCGGTGTGAAAAGTGGCGTGAATGTCATATCACGCGGGGTTGATCTATATGAACAAACTCAATTTCACGCACCGTTTGTCAGCAGAATATCATAGTGCACGGGTGGCACTCATAATCTAAAACGCAGATTAATTTGCAGGGGCCAGCACGCGTAATGAGACTTGTCACGTAAATGTGGTAATAATTGTGGGGCAACAATTTATTCAATGGCTACAAATACTCATGAAAAATACGTGATTGATGTTTTTTCCACAGTTTCTACGATGCTCTGCTTGTGAGCTGCTTTCACTTCTCTCCCTCATCTCCCAAGTCCTCATTCACTGTAATAGCTCTCATGCATCACCTTTTATGCACTCGTATCTTCGACTCGTAGACTGTAACCTAATACCTCCACGTCATGTTCTCGAGAATCCAGCAGAGCGTCAAACAGTTCACAGATGAACTAGATGGCGCCGTCAAAAACGCCCAGAATCAACAGGCGGCGGCGCAACAACAACAGGCCGAGGAGCGCAAGAAAAAACTCATGAGCTACAAGACTCCAGACGTCGAGCGCATGGAGCTCGATGACAACGGATCGTCTGCTCCCTCTACTGAAGGTGGAGCAGCAGATGCCGAGACTCCATCGCAAACAGAGCCCGAAGAGTACATCATTGACACCCTTCCGGTTCCTGACAAGGTCAAATCCCACCTGCGGAAGTTCCAGCGTTACGAGGCAAAGTACCCTGATCTTCTCAAGGCCTACAGAGTGGAGAAGAAGAAGTCCGAGCTGGTCAAGAGTATGGTGGAGGATTTCGAGCGTGTCTTACAGGAGCGGACTCCTTGCTCTGGTCTCAATGAGCCCCAGGCTCTCGTTGAGTACCTTGAAAACCTCAATCTTAAGAGTGACATGCAGAGCAATGAGCTGCGTTCATTGTCTACGAAAGTTGACACACTCAAGAAGGAGGTGGATAGCACTAAAAGCAAGGACCAGGACACCATCGAGAAGCTCGAAAGCGACGTGGCCCGTCTCACCTCTGATCTGAAGGATCTGGAGGTCGAGAACTCCAAGCTCAAGGAATCTGGTCCCGCCGAGATAGTCAACGACTCAAAGAGTGAAGCTCGGGCTGAGCTGGAGATTAAGGATGCCAAGTTGGCCGAGTTACAGACCAAGCTGGACGGCCTGAAGAACAAGGTGGGAGAGATGGACAATGTTAAGGCTCAGGAAGATAAGGTGAAGGCCCTCCAAAAAGAGCTGGAGACAGCTAAGGGTCAGGCCAAGGATGCCGAGGAAAAGATTAAATCTGCAGAGGATAAGATCAAGGCGGCTGAGGACAAGGCCAAGGCTGCATCAGACAAGGCAGACAAGTCTACAGCCGGCAAGGACTCCGAGCTTAAGAGTCTCACAACGGAACTGAAGAAAATCAAGGACGAAAACAAGATTGCATCGGAAAAGCATGTTAGCGAAATCACCAACTTGAAGGAGCAGCTGGAAAAGTCAAAGTCCGCGTCGGAGGAGCTCCAGGCGATGCGAAAGGAACTTTCTGATGCCCAATCTGGGGTTTCCAAGACCGAAGCTGAGCTCAAGGAGAAGTTGGCTGAGATTGAAAAATCTCGAGACAACTCGGCTGAACTAGAAAAGCTCAAGTTGGAGCACGAGGAGGCCACTTCCAAGGCCAACCAGATTTCCAAGGATCTTGAGGGCAAGTCTAAGTTGCTGGAGAGCTTCCAGAAGAAGCTTGGCGATGCTAACAAGGCCAAGGAGAAACTCGAGAGCGAACTTGATACAGCTAAGGCCGAGGCGGCTTCTGCTCTCGCCGCTGCCAGTACCGCACCTGGTGCTACTGGTGGCAAGGGCAAGAAGGGCAAGAAGGGAGCATCTCCTGCTCCCGACAACAGTGCTCAACTGAAATTGCTGGAAGATGCCAAGCAGAAGCTCGAAAAAGACCTCGCTAACGAAAAGTCGGAGGTGGAAAGTTTGCGTGATCAGCTCAAGGAGATTGGTAACGATCTTGTCGAGGCCCAGAAAGCGAACGAAAACAGTGACGTCAAGGATGAGCTTGAGATTGTGCAAAAGAAGCTCACCGAGAAAGAGGAGGAGGTCGGAGAGCGCCAGAAGGATGTCGCTGAGCTCAAGAAGGAGGTCGAGGAACTGAAGGCCCAGTCTTCAAAGTCTTCTGAGGACGCTAAGTCTCGGGAGTCTGTCAAGGCTGATCTCGAGAAGGCCAACAAAGAGCTGGCTGACGCATTGGCCAAGGGCCAAACTTCCGAAAACGAGGTTGCAGCCCTGAAGAAGGAGATTGAGTCACTCAAGAAGGACCTTGCCGCTGCTAAGGAGTCCCAGGATGTGTCAAAGACGATGACCGAGGAGCTTGAGAGTCTGAAGAAGGAACTGAAGACCACCAAGGACAAGCTCGCGGAGGCTGAGAAGACCACGGAAGAGCTTAGGGCTACTAAGAAGGAGGTAGAGGAGCTGAAGAAAAAGCTGGAGACCACCGAGCAGCATCTCTCTGCTGCCGAGGACTCCCATGCGCACTCTGCCAAGCTCAGCCAGGACCGATTCAAGGAACTCGGCACTACCAAGGAGCAACTCTCCAAGCTGGAGGAGCAGCTGGGTTCTGTCAAGGCTGACCTGAAGATTGCTAAGGATGCCGAGGCTACTTTGGTCAAGAAGACTGCTGAACTAGAGAAGCTGGCTGTTGCTGAAACCAAGCTCAAGAAGGATCTTGCTGCTGCTACAGCAGCCTCTTCCGATTGGGAGTCTAAGTTCAAGGAGGCTGAAGTTCGATACAACAAGGTCGAGAGCCGCATTACTACTCTCAAAACCACTCAAACCAGATTGGAGAAGGAGAAGAAGGATGCAGTTGCAGAGAAGGCAGCCTTAGCTACCCGTGTTGAGCAGCTCGAGAAGGAGCACTCTGCATCTTCTGAGTCTGTGTCCAAATGGACTCGAGAGAAGGCTGCTCTTGAGAAGGAGCTGACCGAGGCCAACAACGAGGCCAAGATCAAGGAGGCTCAGAAGGACCATGCTCTTAGTGAGGTAACCGAGCTCAAGAGTCAGATGGAGGAGGTTGCTATGCGAATGAGAGAGGTGACTTCTCGTTGCGAATCTCTGGAGGATGAGGTGTCGGATGCCCATAAGCTGTTGCAAGAGCGAACTCGAGAGACTACCACTATGCGACGGCTTCTCAACGAGACCGAGGACGGCAGTGAAACCAAGATTCGAGATATGCAGGAGCAAATTCGAGCACTTACTGACGAGAAGGATCAGCTGGAAGCCAGTGCCGCACAGTCTTCCAGACGACGCCAGCGTGAGCTCGAGGAGGCTCGAGCCAAGACTCGAGAGCTGCAGCATGATGCCGAGGAACTGCGAGCTGACAAGGAGCGAGCCCTCAGAGACCTCCAGGCTCTGAAATCTTCCCGAGAGTATGCTGACAAAGAGTCCAAGAGCGCACAAGAAGACATGGAAGAGGCTAGCGGAGTCATTCAGAAGCTCCAGAACGAGCGAAAGGTGGTCGATGGACGCCTGAGTGAGGCCGAAGCCACCGTTCTGCGTCTCAAGCAGGCTGTCGATGATGCACAGCAGCGAAACGACAAGCTGCAGAAGCAGCAAAAGATCCTGAACGAGGACATCATCGCTCTCCAGACCGAGAAGCACAGACTGGAGGGCAACCAGATCAGCAGCACTCAGCGACCTGTGACCTCTCCTATCCAATCTAGAAGATCGTCTGTGGCCTCCAACACTTCTTCTCAGGTACCCACTCCAGCCGCTGCTACTAACACCGCTTACATCAAAAATGTGCTGCTTGGTTTCCTGGAGCACAAGGAGCAGAGACAAAACTTGCTTCCCGTTATGTCTACGCTGCTCGAGTTCAAGGACGGAGAGGAAGAGAGATTTTGGGCTGCAATTAGTTAGCGAAGGAGGACATTGCAATACATCATAACAACCATAGATATTGATAGATACTAAGTCTAAATTTGTATTGTGGAATGTGCTCCAACTATCGTAACAGTACGATTACGATACCACTGGTCACACTGTAGATGTAATGATTACTACATTCACTTTATTTATTCATGCTCTAATTTTTCAGCAATAGCATCAATAGTGCGAATGGCCTCAATACTAAGCTGCACGGCGGCCACGGCGGGGCTGGTTGCCCAGCCGTGCTGGGTCTTGGTACCATTGGGTCTGGCCCACACACTCTGCAACAGTAAGCTGGTTTGGCCCAAGAGCTTTAGCGACATCAAGACCAACATTAACAGTCTTGATGGTAGTATCGTGCTCGAGAATCAAACCCCAGCCTCCACCCTGACGTTTCCACTCCTCGACTTCCTCAACAACTTCAGGTGAGGTCTTGATACCAGCGTTAACCTTCCAATCAAACGTGTCTCTGTCCCACAACACAGACTGCATACCTAGCATACGTACAATGGCACGCACACGGTTGTCAATAGAGCCATAGGGGGGACGGAAGTAGCGAGGGATGATACCAGCGGTGGCGTTCATGGCCCAGTTAGTCCATTGAAGCTGAGCAACAATTTCCTCATTGCTGAGTGAGGCAAGGTTTGGATGTGACCACGTGTGACTGGCCAGTAGGTGGCCCTGACGATGCTGCTCTCTGAAGATCTCTGGGAAACGGACCACATTGACACCCTGGACGAAGAAGGTTGTTTTCGAGGGGAGCATCTCCAGTAGTTTGGGAGTACTAGGGCTGGGGCCGTCGTCGAATGTTTGAGAGATCTTGTTGCAGGTTCGAATGTCGTCATAAGCAATACACAAGTGGCAGTCAAAAGAACATGCGGTCCGTTCGACTCCGTCACAGACTCCGAGCTCTCGCTTTGCAATGTGGTTCGGCACGGTTGCGAGGTCAACATAGTCCAACGGAATATACGGGGGATTGTCTTGAGGCCAAGCTGTCAGACCAGTGAAGGATGCCAACCATGGGGGAAAGGGTTCGGCAGCCATAATGGACTGCTGGGTGTCAAGAGTGCCGCTCTGCGCGGAGCAGGGAGCCCACCATTCGTTGTCTTTGTGTTGCAAGAGATCTTCGACCGTGAAGTTGGCCTGTGTGGCTGCGGGCAAGACGAAAAGAATCAGCGCCCTCCAGTTCTGTGTTAATATCAGGGGGTGGGGAATCGAGTGTGGTGGGTATCACAACTCATCAGGGTATCAGCAAAGGTATCTACCATTATCTATCATGGAGTGGCGGAAGCGTATGACTGTCGACGAAGAAGAAAGAAGGAGAGAAGAAGAGGAAGAGTTAAATCACACAGACTATTGTGGTTGGTAGACCGACAAGGTTATGGGGAACATCAGATATTGGGAGCACAGTTTCATTGACAACACCTGGAAAGCTTAACTAACTGTAACTAATTGTAGTAAAACAGAAACTGGGTAGGAAAAGGCTGGTTGAAACAATCGAACTATGCTTTAATGATTAATGGCTGGTTCTGGCCACCCAGAGAAACAAATATTTCCACCATCATACACATAACAGGTCATCCGGAATTTGAAACGGCTGCATTCTATGATAAACGTTTTATGAAACACGTGGACCCTGGGAAGTTTTAGGTCACACAGCGGTTTTCATGGGCGTTAGATTTTAAAGTATGTGGCGAATGACCTTAATAACCCTAATCATATCTATATTTGTAATACAAGTACAACGAGGAACGATTTAGTAAGTCGAAGGAAAGTACACCAGATCACTATATGAGTATAAAAGACCTAGAAATTTGGGGATCTTGGTTAAAATCCGATACCCTTTTCCTCTATTTATTGCGTTGCAAGCCACACTACTGTACCCACAATTCTGTCTCACTGTCTATTTAAACACAGCATACAGATAAGCTGCAGAGTTATCAGATTGGCACACAACCATCCAAGTGAAAAGTTCGACACCGTTATACACACAACACACACGCCCAAGCCGACACCCCCAGATGACTATCACGCTCAGCGAGAAACGACTCCCCACTAAGGTGGACGGAACCCTAGCCGGACTGCCCGATTTAATTCTTGGAGGCGCTGTCTTCAACTACATCTACAAGTCTGATCCTGAGAACATCCCTGCCACTGCTATGGTGGACGAGGCCTTCTCCAAGGGAATGAGCGCTATTGACACCTCGGCTTACTACGGACCCAGCGAGGTGATTCTGGGCGGTGTGCTGGACAAATTGAAGGAAAAGTGGCCACGAGAGAGCTACTACATCTGCACAAAAGCAGGACGAGTGTCCCAGGACGTGTTCGACTACACCAAGGAAGGCATTCGGGCCAGCGTCGAGCGATCTCTAGATGTTCTTCACACCACTTACGCTGACGTGGTGTACGTTCACGATGTTGAGTTCAAGAAGCCCGAGGAGATTCTGGAGGCTGTCACCACTCTGCACGAGATGCGAAAGGAAGGAAAGGTCCACTATGTCGGCATCAGCGGATACCCCGTCGAGTTCCTGGCTAGCATGTGTGAAATGCTGCGAGACAAGGGCGTACCTGTCGATATCGTCCTCAGCTACTCCAACATGTGTCTCCAGAATACCCTTCTCCTCGAAAGCCTCGATCGTTTCAAGCTGGCCGGCGTGCAGAAGGTTCTCAACGGATCCCCTCTGTCAATGTCTTTGCTGAGATCTCAGCCTACTCACTCGTTCCACCCTGCACCAGAATCTCTCAAAACGGCTGTGGCCAAGGTCGTGGAGTACACCAAATGCCAGGACGTCGAGCTTGCCGACCTGGCCCTACGGTATGCATTTGCCAAGTTTCCTGGAGGCACCGTGGTTGGAGTCTCAACTGTCGAGGAGCTTCAGGCGGCTCTGGACAACTACTGGCTGGCAAAGAGCGAGTCTGTCTCAGATCAGGAAATGTTCGACAAGGTCAAAAGCCTATATGGCGACCAGTGGAACCTCACTTGGACTAGTGGTAACATCGCTGGAGATGCTTGAGGGTGTATGATAGAGATAGAATAGATAAACTAACGATTAATGACAAGCCACGAGGCTTCTAAGCCACTAGCCTAAGAAATATATACGTATTTATTGTTATTTACTTCTGTTCGTCACGGATTTTTCTTGTCTTACTCCTTTTCTATTGCAGCACATTCTGTCAATCGTCTCAAACGATCTTGACGGGAATGGGAGGCGTACCTCTCGACTTGAGAAGCTCAACTTCGTGCTCTTTATCTGCAAGCTTCAAGGTCAGGTCTCTCAATTTGTTTTTCAGCATTTCATTCTCTTGCTTGAGTTTTTCGTAATCTTCTCCACACACAGATGCTCTCCGGATCGACCCTCTGCGTTCAAACTGACGTCCCTGGTCCTGGTAAGACACTGTGCTGGACACTGAAGACAGCGACGACGATGACACTGAGTTGGGAATGTTGTAGGCCGAAAACACGGACGCTGTGCTAGTTGGTGAAACCCCGTACTCCTCAGGCCCGCCTGAGAGCGAGGCCTTTCTGAAGTGGCTGATGCTCTGGCCATCCGTTCCAGAGCCTCGTCGGTCCTTCAAATAGTTGATTTCTCGCTGTAATTTGTTGAAGATAGCCTCCTGTTCGGTCTCCATGGTCAACATGTCGACACCGGAGGAGGGCACAGTAGCCCCTGAAACCAAGGGGGTACTGACGGAGTTGCGCCTGGACGATGAAGCTCTAGGAACAGCCATGGCAGCAGAGGCAGAGATAGAGATTGGGCTCGTGACGCTGGAACGGCTTCGTCGATGCATTGTGAAAGATTTGGGAAATTGTGAGAGTGGGTGACTATATGTGCTTTGTGGTCTGAAAATGAAACCAGAGGTTGGAAATGAGTTATTGGCTTAAGCTCTTTGTGTTTCGGGGGGTAGGTTTTCGAGTTGAAGGACAGTAAAGGGATTCTTGAGCTGGGAAATAGGGAGCGACGATGATTGTGTCAGGTTGGGCTGTTGTGAAACAAGAGGTTTATCAGCTTTCTTCTTCTGGGGCCAGTGTCGTCGACAGAGGGGTAAAGCTGAGACACAGACTGGATTTGATCGGCGGGGAAATAAGTGTGGGTGGGTTGTATAATATAGCGAAGTGTAATGTAATACAACGTCCCAAGAAGACGACTGTGGTGCGGATTATGTGTCTGTTGGTGTGGATAAGTTAGCCTAAACCAAAAAGTGCGCTAAGCCCTGGAGGAATTCTCTTCTGTATATATACTTGTCCTGTCACCCACCGATACCTTTCTACAAGGTACGCCTCTCCCAGGGTTGCTTGCTTTCCACATCCGCACTGCCCCGCTACCTTGTAGTAATTTGAACAAATGCAAAGAACACCTGCGTTGAAACTGCACCTCCGTGCAGCCAAGCTGTAGATTGGGGTGTGGGCCGCGCACGTCCCCACATTTGAAGCATTAACAAAGCGAGCAAGTAAATTTAAATTGGCTGTATTATACCATTCCTAGATAGTTCTTCTCCACATACGCTGGAACCTGCTCTTGTGTACATGGTATAAATCTAACGATGCGCGTTTGGGGAACGTAGAAAATAAACACTCCGACCAGACTACTTGGAGCCAAATCCACCCTCACACGTGTCTCTCTGTTAAAGCTAGCCTGCCGCCCCTACAGGACCATGACTGGAAGACGAAAACTGGGTATGGGAATGTGAGAAGTTAACAAGTGAGGCATCTGCTAGACGGACCTGGTGGGTAGCTAGCCAGATAAGAAATAAATAGGGGCCAAGGGATATGTCAGAATCTAGCTTTACAGCCAGTTGCGGTTGGCCTCGATATTATTAGTTGTGGAATGTCAAGTGGCGTCGTACAGCCAAACTGTACTTCAGGCTGTAGCCCCAGTAACAGAAAAAGTCGTCTGCCTCAAGTCGAAACATGCTTCTTACAGTAAGTTCTGAATTCAAAGTAGGATAACACATGGACTAAATGTGGAAAATGCAGTAATTGTGTCTAACCAGGGAAAATGTCAGACATGCCAATAACCTGTCTGCTCGCTACGACGTAATTACTACAGCTGACAGACTGCGCCAGAAGCGTCATTTGGGAGACACGCACTGTACGCAGGGGTCTTCACGTGTATATTAGGCGGGGGCACCCACCATTTCATTTGAGGTTGCTGGTATATGTAAAATACTCGCACCATACATTGTCCCATCTGAACCCCAGTTTCATGTAAAGCCTGGCTTACATAATCCTCCCAGTGAAAGATAGACAACAAAGATACGAGACCTTGCATCAAACAACCAACATACCTGTACAGTAACAGGTATATCACCTACTGCTGTGCACCCATAAATTGGACATTCATGCGAAGGATCAATATCAATGCTAGCGTGGCATTGTGGACCGTGTTCACCATCCTGACGATATGGATATCTTTCGCACTACACCAGCCTGATGTCCAATCATGCGATATAGCGCGCAAATGGATCTCGACCGCCCACATTGAAGGTTTCGACTCCAAGCATTCGCGGTTCGCTGAAAAGTACTCTTTGCATTTGATTAAAGCGTCCCAGGATGCCATTCCGCTACCCATTCGACCATCGGGAGTACCCGTCATTTTCGCCCATGGTAACGCTGGGGGGTTTCGCCAGATCGGACCTTATACCGACATGGCGAAAGAGCTCAATGAGGAACTTGGTCTGCTAACCAAGGGGGATGCGAAAACTGAATTCGACTTCTTCTCCGTCGACTTTAATGAAGCATACTCCGCTTTGCATGGTCGTACTCTGCTTGACCAGGCTGAGTATCTCAATGACGCCATTAGCTACATCTTAGACATGTACAGGCAGAACCAGCAAGAAGGACAGCAGGTGCCCGAATCAGTCATTGTACTGGGGCACTCTATGGGTGGAATTGTGGCCCGTGTAGCTGTCACTTTAGAGAACTACCGACCCCAGAGTGTCAACACTATCATCACATTGGCATCTCCCCATCTCATTCCCGCTGCCACCTTTGACGCCGACATCACCAAGGTCTATCACCTAGTCAACGACTACTGGAGATCGGCATTTGCTGAGGGAGATACAGACGAAAATCCTCTCCGAGATATTACGATTCTTTCTATTGCTGGGGGTAAGAGTGATACCATGGTGCCCTCCGACTACGTGTCTCTAGACTCTCTGGTGCCTGCAACTAATGGCCTCTCGACCTTCACCAACTCAATTGCAAGAGTGTGGACTGGGATTGACCATGATGCAGTTATGTGGTGTCACCAGCTTCGACGACAGGTTGCGTCGGCATTATTTCACATTGTTGACCCTGATGTTCCAAGCCAAACGAAACCTCGAGATGTACGAATGTCAACATTCCACAGAAGTTTCTCAGGCTCACAGTCTCTGTCGAGTGCAATGCAGGACTTTATCAACATTGAGGCCAAACCGCTTCGCGACGGCGTCCAACAGAAACTGGCCGCAGGCTTCTTCTGGGGTCGCAACCTTCAACTGCTGACCAACCATGTCATCAACTACGACTCCCAGATTGACCTATACGAGCGAAAATCTGGAAGTCTACTGAAAGCATGGCAGTGTCGATCTAGACAAGGCTCTTCCTTCCGCCAATGCAAGAGGATATACCCACTACTTGTCCCCGGAGTCGATAATTCAGTTCTCTCACATGTATCTGTGAACGGTATCCTTCTTCTGGACATTTCCCAAGAGGCCAGTGAATCTGGAGACTGGATAAACGTTGATGAGATGTCTATGTCCGCTGCCCCCTTCAACATATATGGAAACACGGTCCTTTCAACTTCCAACATGGTTTCTCAGGATATTGCATTTCCAGCTCTTACGTCCGGCCTAGTCTCTTACAAGGTATATACCTCCGGAGAAGTTGGACTCATAAGACAGTACATGGGCCGAAACCATCTCAGTAGGACTTATGATTCCAAATACCTTGTTCCTCATTATGGCCGCGTGGACATTTCATTCCATGGCGATGGCGCTCCATTTGTGCCTTTCAAGCTTAAGACACCCACAAAAACAGACATGGTCACAAGATCATACATGTCCCCACTTCATCTACAAATATTTGGACAGGGTAAGGTCACTATCTCAGTTGATTATGTTGGATCCCTTGGAAACCTCTTTATGAGATACCGAACTCTGCTGTTCTCGCTTCCCACAGCCGTTCTGTATGCCGTCCTTCTGCTGCAGTTTTGGAGATACTATCATTCTGGTTCGGATTCCAAGTTTATGTCATTGCGGGATGCCACTGGTCTCTTCGCAAAACATTATCTTTCCTGGGCTTGTCTTGCTGCGGCGGGCCTCAGCTACTTTGTCCAGTTTGAGTTCGTCAGAGACCTCCTCCACTCCGTTCAGATCCCTTCCACTGGTGCCAGTAAAAGCTATGAGATTGAAACCTTCTACGGATCCCTCTACACTCATATTGATTTATTTTTGGGTATCAGCGGACCAATTGGGGTGGTTTTGGCCCCAGCATTTCTTGCTCTTGCGACTGGTATCGTTGTGATTGTTACCGAGATTGTCGTTGCCCTCACCACACTGGGATCTTTAGCCATCTCAAGAGGACGACGAAAGATTTCACCACTCGAGACCCCCAAGAACGTGACCATTGAGAGCTCTGACGACCCTGTCGGAGATTTGTTTCATAAACGGACGGTCATTATCGCACTCCTGGCTTTGCTGGTGCTGCTGTTTGTTCCTTACCAACTTGCATTTGCGCTGGCCACTGCTTCTCTGCTCGCATTGACAGCATACTTTGACTCTGAAGAGCCCACTTCTGCATCTCATGACCTCTCCACATCTCTTTACGCCAACAAACAGGCACAAGAAAAGGTGGGGTCTTTCATCAATTATACCACAACCATGTCTGTGGTCATGGTGTGGACAACGTTGGTGAACATCCCTGTTTTGGCTGTTTGGGTCCAAGGTATGGTTATTGGAAGATCAACAATCTTTTCCTCTCATCACAACCTCCTCTCCATCCTTCCTACACTGTTGTTCATTGAGAACTTGTCGTTCCGACGAATGCCTGAACGTGGCTTCCCCATTATCACTTACATCATTCTTGGATACGCTTGTTACAACTGTGTAGCATATGGAATGATGCATGCCTTCATGGTTCATCACTGGTTTAACCTGCTTGCCGGATGGCTCCTCTTCACTTCCTACAAACACAACAACGCTGTCCCCAAGGAAAGCCGCATTGAGTAAAGCATCCTGGGTGCCAAAAATATAGATTGATAGAATGTTTCCATGACATATGCCATGTTTTAGCAAAGCCTTTCCGTACTGCGACGTACTAGATAAAAGTAGCGCTTCTCCACTCTGGAATGTGACACTGCCCCTGCCCTTAGCCAACGGTTCATATGAGCTTTGACACCTTATCAAGACCGTCGTGTGACCGTATCGGCTAGATCGTTGTACATCATCAAACCCCAGCACAGAAAGTCCAATAGACTATGTAGGATACGTACTCGTACCTGTCGATCCATGGCTCATACTGGTACCTGTACCAGTACGAGCAGTTTATTCTTCTGTTAATCGTAAAACCGATGCCGTAGGACGGCTTGACCCTTCGCTCCATGTTCTATAATCAGCCCAGCTAGTACCAATGAACGGGTCCAGTGTACCTTCTATACACGACTCCTTGTCATCAATTGAGGTCTTCGAAGTCCTCTAGTTTGCGGGGACCCAGCCCCTCTGGTCTTACCTTATAGTATCTGTGAGATCGAATGTAACATCCCAATATCAAGTAGCTCCAAACCAGCCGTTTCTCATGTTACATGTCTTACATTTGGTCAAATGTGCAGGTCACGCGTTTAGTTGCCCCATGAACCCTTGTCTATGCGTTGCAACACGTATGTATTGCCTACTGTAGTCAATTCGCTTAAGCATGTGAGTTGGCAGGCAACGACATTATCGCAACCCTAACCCCATGTCTGTTTTGGGACAAATGGACCCGGTCTTTTCTCGTTACTCGGCGCTGTGGGATTTACTCAGGTCAGATCAGAGTCTGGCACAGAATGTGCACTGTGATGACCTCGGCCAAAAACATGCGGCCTGGGTTAGCTGACGAGAGAGAATGCCCACGACCGCTGCAAAATTTTCCACAAAGTACTTATGGGCGGCACGGTGAGCATTAGCTAGATTCGGCGACGCCTGCCGTTAGCGTCTATGTGAATTTCTGAGACCGGAACAACCTTTACAACGGTTTTTCCGGTCGGTGCTCAAAAATATTTGCGGGTAGGCTACACCTGACAGGAAGGGCTGAGCTTTTTTATTGAGTCATGCAGGATCCAAGGGACAAGACATGATGGTGATGGGAGGTAGATCAGGGGACTATGAGATGTTTTAAAACTGGTTTCTGTACTAACGATATATTATGAGATATAGGATTGAATTCCACTATGCCTGAGAAACAACTTATCCACGTACGATCTTTCTATCCTCTGTTGATCTTGTATCATCTCGTGTTGACCCTACAGAGATCTCGGTCAGCAAGCTTCACCCAGTAACTCAAAGAAAACCATCGTTTCCCCAGCTCAGTATCCGTTCATAACCGCAGGGGCGGTTTCGATAAAAACTGCATTATAATTTATATATCACGGAATGTGCCCACGTCTCCACAACGTGTGCCTTCATTCTGTAGAAACAATGTGGTGTCAAACTGGTCTAATTCCTGATTTAGCCTGATTCGAAAAAATTAAGCTTCATGTACCTATGTACATATTGCCTGTGTGGTCTGTATCAATGGGTGCAGCGTGAAAGGCGCTGAGTCGGGAAACTTGGTTAATATTATCACGTCGAAAGTATCCAGAGTTGCTTGTTGGCGTGTTTAGCGTCATCTCATGATTAAGTATCACGTATCTCGTACCTTGAAAAGTGCGTATATACACCCATATGGGTTGGCTACTCTCTGAAATAGTCTTCGCAAGATACAACAAAAAGTGACACATCGGGGGATGTGCCAAAACTTAATTAGGCGGAGGTTAAAGTATGAAAATATTCTCTGGAGTCATCTCTTAGCTAACTACAACCACCAGTATAGCCTATCACCAACTACCTATGACCATGTCGCGTCTGGTTCGACGGCTTCCTGGCCGAATTCCCTCGTTTCGAGTGGCTCATTCGCTCAGTTTGACTGCTCTTCGTCATTATGCCACTGCCACCAACATTGATGGAAAGAAAATGGCCAAGGACATTCGACTGGAGCTCCACGACGAGATCAAGCAGATCCAGGCTAAGAAGCCCCATTTCCAGCCCAAGCTGATCATCATTCAGGTCGGCGAGCGACCCGATTCTAGCGCCTACGTGCGTATGAAGCTCAAGGCTGCCCGAGAAGCCCAGATTGACTGCGAGCTGCGAAAGTTCTCTGAGGACATGGCTGAGGAGCACCTTCTGGAGGAGTTGGACATCCTGAACGATGATCCTTCCGTCCACGGTATCCTGGTCCAGCTGCCTCTCCCCAAGCACATCAACGAAACCCGAATCACTGACTCTGTCATCACCGCCAAGGATGTTGATGGTTTCGGACCTCTCAACGTTGGAGAGCTGTCTAAGCGAGGTGGAAACCCCGCTTTCGTTCCCTGTACCCCTAAGGGTGTCATGGAGATGCTGGATCGATCTGGCATTGATCTGCGAGGCAAGAACGCCGTTGTGATTGGCCGATCCGATATTGTCGGTACCCCCGTCGCCTCTCTTCTCAAGGGCGCTGATGCCACCGTCACCGTGTGCCACAGATACACCAAGGACCTCCCTGCCATTGTTAAGAATGCCGATGTTGTGGTTGCTGCCATTGGAGCTCCCAACTTCGTCAAGGGCGAGTGGCTCAAGCCTGGCGCTGTTGTTGTCGATGTTGGTATCAACTACGTCAAGGATGAGACCAAGAAGTCTGGACAGCGACTTGTTGGAGATGTCGACTTTGACTCTGCCAAGGAGGTTGCCTCTTTCATCACCCCCGTCCCCGGAGGAGTTGGCCCCATGACCGTGGCCATGCTGGTTAACAACGTGGTCACTGCTGCCAAGCGACAGTCCCTCGAGCAGCAGAAGATGCAGGTCAAGCCTCTGCCCCTCAGACTGCGAACTCCCGTCCCCTCTGATGATGCCATTTCTCGAGCCCAGATCCCTAAGAACGTCAAGACCGTTGCCAAGGAGGCCGGTCTTACCGAGCACGAGTTTGAGCCTTACGGAGCTTACAAGGGCAAGGTCTCTCTGACCACCCTGGACCGACTCAAGGACCGAAAGGACGGTAAGTACGTTCTTGTGGCCGGAATCACTCCCACTCCTCTTGGAGAGGGTAAGTCCACCACCACTGTTGGACTTGTCCAGGCCATGTGCGCTCATCTTGGCAAGCTGGCCTTTGCCAATGTTCGACAGCCTTCCATGGGCCCCACCTTTGGTATCAAGGGAGGAGCTGCTGGTGGAGGATACGCCCAGGTCATCCCCATGGACGAGTTCAACATGCACCTGACTGGTGACATTCACGCCATTTCTGCCGCTACCAACCTTCTGGCTGCCGCTATCGACACCCGAATGTTCCACGAGTCTTCTCAGAAGGATGCTGCTCTCTACAAGCGACTGGTTCCCTCCATCAAGGGCAAGCGAGATTTCATCCCTTCGCAGCTGCAGCGACTTGAGAAGCTGGGCATCAACAAGACTAACCCCAACGACCTGACTGATGAGGAGATCAGCAAGTTTGTTCGACTCGATATTGACCCCGAGACCATTACCTGGAAGCGAGTCGTTGACTGCAACGATCGACTTCTGCGAGGTATCACTGTCGGACAGGGCGCCAGCGAAAAGGGCCGAACCCGAGAGACCGGTTTCGACATTTCCGTCGCCTCCGAGTGCATGGCTATTCTTGCCCTTTCCAACTCTCTCGCTGATATGCGACGACGACTAGGAAACATGGTGGTTGCCTCTTCTCGAGACGGTCTCCCTGTTACCTGTGATGACATTGGAGCTGGAGGAGCTCTCACTGCTCTGATGAAGGACGCCATCAAGCCCAACCTCATGCAGACTCTTGAGGGAACCCCCGTCTTTGTGCATGCCGGTCCTTTCGCCAACATCTCCATTGGTGCTTCTTCCGTTCTTGCTGACAAGATTGCCCTGAAGCTGGCTGGTACCAAGACCAAGGGTGATGAGCCTGGATATGTCGTTACTGAGGCTGGTTTCGACTTCACTATGGGCGGAGAGCGATTCTTTAACATCAAGTGCCGAGATTCTGGCCTTGTTCCCGATGCTGTCGTCATTGTCGCTACTGTGCGAGCCCTCAAGCTGCACGGTGGAGGACCCGAGGTCAAGCCCGGTGCTCAGCTCGCCCCCGAGTACCAGAACGAGAACGTTGACCTGGTTACCGCTGGTGCTAAGAACCTTGGCAAGCAGATTGAGAACGCCCGATCTTTCGGTGTTCCCGTTGTGGTCGCCATCAACCAGTTTGCCACTGATACTCCTGCCGAGATTGAGGCTATCCGAGCCGCTGCTATCGAGGCTGGTGCCGCTGAGGCTATCGTCTCCAACCACTGGGAGAAGGGAGGAGAGGGAGCCATCGATCTCGCCAAGGGTGTTGTCAAGGTCTGTAGCCAGACTGATAACGTCGAGAAGAACCCCAACTTCAAGTTCCTCTATGACATCGACACTTCTGCTGAGGAGAAGCTTAACACCATCGCCAAGGAGATGTACGGTGCCAAGGGCATTGAGCTGTCTCCTCTTGCTCGAAAGAAGATTGACACTTACACTGCCCAGGGCTTCGGCAACCTTCCCATCTGCATTGCCAAGACTCAGTACTCTCTGTCACACGATCCTGCCCTCAAGGGTGTGCCCAAGGACTTCGTCGTGCCTATTCGAGACGTGCGAGCATCTGTTGGTGCTGGTTACCTCTATGCTTTGGCTGCCGACATCATGACCATTCCTGGTCTGCCCACTCGACCCGGCTACATGAACGTTGAGGTCGATTCCAAGGGCCAGATCGAGGGTCTGTTTTAAACAAACAACGATCAAAACACAAAAATCAGTGGACGACGGCGGTGCTTAAAGCACTCATTCAACATTATTAGACATTGTTCAACCTAACATTATACAGAGAATAGATATTTTAGATGTATGACACCGTAGGAGTGATTTACCTCTCTCTATAGATTTGTATGGAGCTGACCACAACATTAGGATCTTTCTGTAACCACTGGACGACCGTATTTTCGTCGCCACTCTTCACTGCAGTGATCATTGAGGGCGCCTTGTGAAGACTGTGAATGTTTATTTGGCCCTCCTCATAGACCACAGCAAGACACCCCAGTGTCACGGGGTCGCTCTGGAAGGATCCCTGTAGCTTGTTGAATACAGAACTTATATCTGTGTCTGCGTCTCGTGCCTCTGATAAGGCTTCGAGTATCCTCCCACTCAATCTTGAAGTGATGATGTCTTCTCCACACCCAGTGGTGCAAACACCTATGGTTCGAGAACCCTTCTGTAAGCTGTAGCCACAGCCATACGTGGCCACTGGTCCCACTCTTCCTTTGCTTTTCAAAATAGGGCCTCCTGAAGATGTGGCAATAGCCATATGCTCCCTGTCACCCACAATAACACCAACGGTGTCTTCTGGAACAGTGGTAGGTGTCTTTGAGCTCTTCTCTAAACTTTTCCACTTTTCCCACACCCTTTGAGCTGCCGGACTCTTGAGATCAACATCACCCTTGATCCCCAAATGCGATTCTATATTCTCCTGGCCATGAATATGTACTGGCCTGTGTCGTTCTAGAGGCAATGAAGGGGCGGTGTATGATTCATGCAGTGCTTTGGCTGTCGAGATAGGATGTGAACGAGTTACTCCAGACACACTCGCTGGCCTGACACAGTTAGTATCGATATACCCCGCATCACACGCAACATCTCCATCGATATCCCATTGAGATCCGTAACCAGCATTGACGAGAGGAGAGTCCTCCAGCACTCGACAGGCGTTAACAGCAGCATCTCCTACTGTTTTACCTTCTCTGACGTCTTTTATTGCCAATTCACACGCTTTCTTTGCTAGCCGCTTGTAACGAGCATAGTTTTCTTGACTATGTGTGCCAGCCCCCAGATGAAGGGCTATGTACACCATGAGATGGAACGAATAATGGGTATTTGTTAAGACAGTAAATATCTGAAATATTCAAGTCTACAACACGAAACAAATAGCACCCCCTTCAGTGCTACAGCTTCTGTATTGTCGTTATGGTATCCTCAAATGATGTGTGCGTATGGTGAGAAGTAGAGAAGGAAGTCTCTTCAGAGTTATGTAAAGCCCAACTAATTAAGCATTGGCAATGTGTTTTGGTTGGTCTCCACAATGAGTGCTACACTAAGCTTTCCTAGACAGAATTTAACATGCTTCGTAAAAGGTGAGAGGATACTTGTAGTACGAAGTCATTGAAGCCTTGAATGGAAAAAAACAAAAATATGTTGAAGCTTTTACAGTAATAGAGCACATTGTACGAAACCACCTCTAGCTCCTTTTTCATGAACCGCGTCTACTTGTACTCGTACCAGGTACTAAATCCACAACCTGAACCTTATCACTCACCACACGTCATCACGACGCATCATAGTGAGATCTTCTTCCATCGCCGACCAACCCATCATACAATGAACCCTCTTCGACTGGCCGCAATTGCGTCGACCGTGGCTTTGGCTGCCGCCGAGTGGGCCATCAAGGACACAAAACTCTCTGTGTCTTCCCGGGGAACCGAGCTCGTGTCTCTACCCTTCACCAGTGAGGCTGTTGATGCTGTTGTCCCTCCCGAGGCCAGCGTCGACGTTGTCTTCTTCACCACAAACAATGGCAAGTCTGCCGTACCCCATCAGAGCATGGTGATCATTTCCGACGAAGAGACTGGTCTGGAAGCAAGTTACCCCGTGCTGGTGCGACCTAACGGACGAGGCAAGTTCGCTATCACTCACTCCCGTCTCCCACAGGCCCTGGTGGCTGCCCAGCGACCTCTCGATGTCAAGGTTGTTCTGGGATCCTTCGACACAAAGGGATCAGAGATCCTTGTTGCTCGAATCTCCCCTGAGGCTTCAGAGGAGTCCAAGAAGTACAAGAAGGCTGAGCGACATGCCACTAAACCCGAGATCAAGCACGTGTTTCGACCCGCCGCTCGACAAGTTAACGCCTCTGTTGCCACCATCTTCTCTGCTGGCGCTGTCGCTATCTTCGGTGCTCTTCTAGTGGCTTGGACTGCTCTCATTGGGCCTGCTACCCTACTTGGTCAGGCCTCTGGCGCTCTCAAGGCTGCTCCTCTGGGTTACGTTGGACTCCTGGGTTCTCTTGTCGCCCTTGAGCTCGTTTTTGTTTCCTACTTTATTGAAACGTCCATTTTCACCACATTGGGAGCTGTTTCTCTCATTACTCCTGTGGCAGTAGTTTCGGGAGTGTCTGCTCTTAGAGAGCTTCACGAGAGACGGGTGACTGGACAGAGAGAGTAGTTTGGTAGAAAGAAGGTAAAAATACATTATTATAGACTGCTATGTGCACTCTGTGTACTCGTCATTAGATATATTCATAATATGCTGCTTTCACAGCAGGCTATATACATTGTGGTGGATAACAGAGGTTAAACCTTTCCGAAGAGAAGACTGGAGTTGGTACCTCCGAATCCGAAACTGTTGTTCAAAGCATACTTGACTTCCCGATGCTGGGTCTCCTTGGGCACAAAGTTGAACTTGAAGACCTCAGGGTCAGAAACCTCCTCGAGGTTCAGAGTAGGAGGCAGGTCTCCAGTTTGCAGCGCCTTAATGGTAAATAAAGCCTCCACGGAACCAGCTCCACCTAGGAGGTGGCCGATGGCGCCCTTGGTAGAAGACACTGCAACATCTGACAGGTTTCTACCCTCGAAAAGCTGGGTCAGAGCAGCATTCTCGGCCGCATCGCCAAGAGGAGTAGAGGTAGCATGAGCGTTGACGTAGTCGATCTTGTCTGCAGAAACGTTAGCTTGTTTGAGAGCCTGTTTCATGGCTCTGTAGGCTCCATTTCCATCATCAGGGGGAGCGGTAATGTGATGAGCATCTCCAGAAAGACCGTAACCACAAACTTCAGCGTAAATAGGAGCACCACGAGCAACTGCATGTTCGTACTCCTCCAGAACCAGAACAGCCGATCCCTCGCCCATGACAAATCCTCCACGGTCCTTGTCAAAAGGTCTAGAAGCTTTTGAGGGTGAGTCGTTCCACTTGGTGGCGACACTCTTGGCCCGCGCAAAACCACCGAGGGCAATTGGGTGCATACAGGCTTCGGTTGATCCAGCAATCATGGCCTTGGCATATCCCAGTCGAATGAAGTTGGCGGCGTCTCCTATGCTGTGGGCTCCAGTAGCACAGGCGGTAGATACTGAATGGTTGGGTCCCTGGAGACCAAACCGCATACTGACGTGTCCAGCTCCCATGTTAGCGATAATTCGAGGCACAAAAAGAGGCGAAATACCTCTGGGACCCTTGTTATTGAAGGCTGTGACTGTGTCTGCAAGTTCAGCCATGTTTGCAATTCCGGTACCGATGGAACATCCAATGTCCGGATGTTTACCTGATTCTTCAGCGTCGGCCAACAACTTACTGTCGTTGACAGCTTCCTGGGCAGCCACCATAGCGTACTGGGCAAACAGGGGCACTCGTTTGATTTCTCCAGCAGCCAGGTTGGAGGCTGCAGCTTCAGACCATTCGTCCTGGGGAACCACTCCACCTACTCGGCAAGACAAGGCTTCGAATCGTTCGTCAAGAGCCACAATTCCCGATTTTCCGGCAATCAGTCGGTTCCATGCCTGCTTAACCCCGACTCCGAGGGGGCTGACCAGACCGAGTCCTGTCACCACTACTCTTGTCATTTTGTGTGTGGGGTAAAAAAGTTATGTTCGAAGTGTAATATCTGCATGATTTGGGTGGATACCATACGATACAGATAGTAGAAATGATCTAGACTGAGTGTGAAAGTAATATAAGATCGGTAAGAAGGGACGTTGTGAGAAATTAAGAGACCTTCAAATTACAACATTCTTATTGTGTTGCTTCAAATTACTTTACTATGGAGATATCCTTATTTTTTCCCCCTTCATTTTGGAACATTACAGTATTGTCTGGTATCGTAGCTTCTTGTAATAAACTGTAAGTAAATAAATCACTTTTAACAGTAATATACTTAACCGGGCTATCCTCCAGAGCCAGTCCAAGGGAGGTTTAAAATTGCGCTCAATATCTAGTTAATGGCACCCATATAAGTCACAGAATTGAAAAAAGGATGTCAGTCAGACAAGAGAAATATAATTACCGAGTGACGGAAATTTTGAAGGCCATATGATACAGCACTGCTGTGGAACTCCGTACAGTATTTCATGCTGTACAATTGAGGGCATTTGCCCTGTAACTCCCTAATGCAAACAGCTCAAACGGAGGTAATTCCGAAGGACTATTAGTATGTATCGTGTGTTTTATTGTATCCAACTCCCAAGCTGTACTGAAATAATATCGCACCAGTACAGTATCGAAAAGTAGAAATTAGCTTGAATGACAATTGCTATAAAACGATGGCACCACGTGAACGAGGCAACTCTATCGGGGAAGTCATGAATATGAGGCACAATTGTGTATCCATGCCCAGCTGTAACTATCGATTTCCGCTTTCATGCACAGCAATTGTGAGTTTACAATATTACCCCATCGTATAGTCTTGTGCTTTTATGCCCTTTAAGTCAGTATGAGGAGCACAGGGATGCGGGAAGTCTCCACGCTGTAGTATTGTCCTCATTTACAGTAGCCATTTCTCTAAGCTACGTAAGTTATTTTTTTGTTGCCTGATGGCTAGTCTCAGGTTTCACTGTGGCGGAGAGAATTATACTCGCTTTTTATATGGTTCGGCTGGTATGAACATGTGGGCGTTCATATAAAGAGGGGAGCAGAGTCATCGGGTGCCCTGATACAAGTACTGACAATGACCATTGCTCTAGGAATACGTACTCCTGCTTCATCAACGGCTCCAACTGCGACCGACTTGTACAAGTACATACCCTATCACCTGTGAGACCTAAAAAGACGGGTTCCTACACCACATCGTATTGCTCGAAAAGATCTCACTGCACAACCAACCCATTGTTCCAGACAAGGAAACTCTGTTTGAGTGTGTGATGAATGACAGGCGACCAAAAACGGAGTGACAGGCACGATGAGACGTGTGAGTACTAGTATGTATATGCTAACACGTATACACGTCCAATGGCGTGTGTATGTCTACACCATTGTGGGTTATAAGTGATTCCCTTTACCAGGGCCTCATTAAGGAATGTCATGCTAAAAGGCAACCTTGCAGGCACTGGAATCCCCCCCGTTCCCAATATCCTGTACAGTATCCCCTAAAAGGATCATAGTGCGTCTTGAGCGCTTCTCGATGCATGTAAACAAGCACGATATTCAGTTGGTACCTTACTGCGGCGGGAACGAAATGGTGTAGCGAGAACGATTCTGCCTGTCGTAGATACCAGTGCTACTTTTAGTGTCCATTTATTCTCTTGACTCCAAATATCTTGCCATGTCTTGCACTATATAATTAGCTCGGCAAATTTCCACTCAACAGGAGGGTCCCATGACGCACTCGCAAACTGAGTAGACTTAGAGAAATTAAGCTCAGTCCCAGAACGGCGTCCAGACTTGTCGATCAGAAGAGAGAGGGAAAAAGTACAAAGCCCACCCCAAAGGTTCAGTAACTGGAGGAGTGGGGACAGGACCGTGCTAGTGTGGACGAGGAGGGGGAAGGGACGGCTGCCACTACTCGAACTAAGCGACAGGACTTCAAACTGCTCGTGTGATCGTTCCCTTAGACCGTTCGCCCCAAAATATGGCTCTTGGCACTCGTATCTTCGCGGCTCACATGCCTGGCCCACGCCCCATTCCCCCAATAGCAATCTCAATCTTGCCGAACAATAGGACTCAGTTAAAACCTAACCAACCTTGCCATGCATAAACTACGTTGGAACGTTCAAACTGTAGCACCACAGGCTACATGGGATACCTGCTAGACGTGCAGTAAATTTTCTATGGACCAATATGAAAGCCCTGGCTCGCCCCTCTAAAACTCACCCTTCTTCGAAAATGCTGGCTCTCTACGAGATCCTCAACGTGCCTGTCAATGCCGGCGGTTTCGACATCAGCCAGGCCTATCGCACACGATGCCTTCAACTCATCAAGCTACTGGGCAAGAGCGATGCCTACCTTAGCTTCTACGCCGTTTCTGACGCCTACCAGATTCTGCGGGTGCCTCAGTACAGAAACAACTATCTAGCCTGTGGAGACGACCCCAAATTCTTTGCTGCCTTCGAGCCCCGCTTCATAGATGCCATCGACCTCTTCACATCGCTTTTTGGCCTCCCTCAAATGGAGCCTCTGGTATGCAATGCCAGTACCAAAAACCTGAGCGCCCAGTCTGCCGTTTTCCAAACTGTCACCAAGATTGAGAAAGAGCTCTACGGCAAGCAGAAGTCCAACACCAAGCTGGTCTTGGTCAGGGACAAGTATATTAAGATGCTACGACGAATGGGATGGGATAAGAATAAGGTGAACGAAATGCTGAAGGGAAAGAAGAACGCTAACTCTCAGGATGCTCTCCAGGCGTCAGTCACCTTCTACAACTCTCTCATCAACGCAGACTTTGCCGCAGACGCAGACTCAGACGACTTCTCTCATGTCTTCACTTCAAATTACCAAGAACAGTTGGCCCCTTTCAGAGAACTGCCCTTTGGTGCTGATTATTGCAAGGCCCTGGGCTCGGCATTCATGACCATCTCTCAGTCTTTCAAGGAGAAGCTTGAGCATAGCAGACTATCAAGTATGTTTGGAGGACTCGATACAGATAGCTGGAAGAAACAACACGCAGAGCTGGCCATGCGACTGGGCGAAGCACGGGATCTCTGTCTTCATGCTGCCGCTTACTGGAGAGACAAGCAAATTTCGGGCACCGATCAGGTAAATCTATGCTATGCTGCTTGTGTTTACCAGATCATTCTTAACGTCTTTGCTCGAGATGCAGTGATTATTGCTCACGACTGTCTTGAGCGAAAAGGCAACCGAAAGGCGAAACTCCAGCGAGCCAAGCGACTGTGGGCTATTGGAAACTGGATGGTTTCTGCTCCTGGTACTCCCGTTCCCTACGAGGACACCCTGCACGAGGTAATTACTATTACCGCTCAGCTTGAAGCAGGTGTTATCCGAAGACGAACCGATCCCGAGCAGAAGGCTCTGGATTACAGCACAGTCATCGATACTCGAGGTCTGTGGGAAACAGGTTCTGGAATTGGTGATCCTGATACTTTTCTACCTTACTCACCCACCCTACACCAAGGGGCTGCCTTCTGAGAAAATTAGAGGTAGAATATCCAGAGGATCAGGAAAATTCACATAATACGAAAATCAGGGGATGGAGTGGAAAGAGGATGACTTGTACAATAGGAAGTAATTAATGTCTAATAATAATATAATATTATAAATGAGTAATTTTGTTGAAGTTGGCGGCCGTGATTGTTATATGCGGGTCAGCACCTGGTGCTTTCGGGCGGCTATTTTATGTGCTTTATTGATGAAGCTGTCTGTACTCTTCGTTATCTTTTCTGAGGTGATCTTGTTTCCTCCTCTTCATCACACCTAATTTTAAAGACTATGGCAACCTCCTTATTGCCTGACGAAATCTGGGACTTGGTTATCCAACATTTGGATTTGGGGTCACTGGTAAATATCGGAGATACCTGTCGTCATTTATATACCCTGATTGATGATTCAGAAGCCATATTGCGCTCGGCGGTTGCAGATGCAGCCCCTTGGGTGGAAATTGGTGTTGATGGTCTTGAAGCCAATTCTTGGAGACGATGTGCACGGTTTGTATACGAGCAACAGAAGCAAGCACTTAATGTTCCGAATGAGTCTTTTGACGATATCTACTTCGGGGTTCTTGAAAATGCCAGCTCTATGCCTTCCAAGACTCGGCTACTTGATGTGACTACGGTGGAAAGGTTACCCGAGGATTTCGAGCCTATTTTCGAGAAAACCACAATGAAACTTGGAGGAACAGGTGTCGAAATAGACATGAAGACGCTAGGGTTCAACAATATTGCCGAGCCTGAACACAGGACGTGTGAGCAAAAGTACGGTGTTGATGTATATGCTCGTCTTGGGTTCGCCGAGTTTCATTCGTTGGAATACAGCAATTCCTCCGAGCTGTTGATTGTGGAAAAGTGCAGCAGAGGTGCACTGATGAAGTGGAAGGATGGGATTATCGATGTTGAAAATGCATATGTTTTCCAGTTTAGGGGGACATGCAGTGATGTCCAGGTCTTGCCCAATGCCATGTTGTGCTTAGAGCTATATGAAGACCATCAAGCAAGTATCACATATGTGGATCATGTGAGACGCAAACAGATAGAAGTTTTGGAATGGATAAGCGATTACATGTGGTTCACGACGCTACAGTATCATGGATATCTCTGGATTGGATTTGGGGGAAATTTGGTACCGTTCTTCATGGATATCAATAGCACAAAAGTGCGATTCGTGACTGACAGGACGTTGGTGGGGGGCTATGAGGAGTTTACACTTCCCACGCAGGGAAAAGGAATTTACAGACGCTATGTTGCATACGGAATCGCTAATGGTGTTTTCTACGATATGGCATCTGGGGAAACGGTGTGTTGCGATGATCCGTTCTTGCCCCGCTCAGGCAATTTCTTTGCGGGCACTTCTCAAGGAAAGCTTCAGTTCTTCAGAATCTCCCCCGAGCGCATCATTTCTCTCGAAAACCAGTTCAATGCAAAGAAGGAGACTCTTGACGATGCTCTACCCTGTCAGTGGTTTCTGAGCTAAGTATTGGTTCCAAGTAATGTGGATGAGCTTCATGCGGCTCAAGTTTGCTTCCAAAGTGCAGCGGGGTTGCACCTATAACCGAAACATCAACTATGTCAACCCACATCCCTTGTGCATATATCCATCGTTGAGTGCAGATGAGAACTGTGGAGGGAAAGTGTGCCGGTAACGGTCTTCCGATCCGATCTCGGCAGGTCTAATCTGGTCTGTAGATGTGGGGAGCGTCAGGCTAAAACCATGGAACTAAAAGATGGAGTGCAGGTGGACAGAGTACAAGTACGACGATACGATACGTACAAGTCGGTACTTGTAGAGGGAATTGGTAAAATATATTTATCGGCCTGTTGAAGATAGTGCACTTTTAAAGTAAGCGTATGACCCCCAGTTCTTCCTATATTTAAACTGCTATTCACTTGTAGACGGTGCGGCGGTAAAGTTGACCTCTTTTCTTCTCAGTTTTTTATTGTGGGGTGAACTAAATTAGGTTCCAGGAGAGAAAGTGATAAAGCGTCTGATGTCCAGTGCAAATGCACTTGGTAAGCACCTCTTCTTCATCTTGCACAACCACAACTACACAAGAAAATGAGCCCAGCAGAAGTCGTCCAGCCCGAGAACAAGTTTGCCCACGGAGCGCCCCACCCCCACCAGATCCCTAAGATTCAGGGTCTGGAGAAGCGAAAGTGGATGTTGCAGCACATGGCAGGAGCCTTCCGAATCATGGGCCGAAAGGGATACACTGAGGGATCTGCCGGTCACATCTCCATTCGAGATCCCATCGATCCCAACACTTTTTGGATCAACCCCATCGGAGTCCACTATAGCCTCATGAAGCCCTCTCACATGGTCCATGTTGATGAGAAGGGTAACATTCTGAAGGATGGAAACCAGGCAGCGGTCAACACCGCCGGCTTTCTGATCCACTCTGCCATTCACAAGGCCCGTCCTGATGTCGATGCCGCCTGCCACACTCACAGCATCCATGGAAAGGCTTACTCGGCGTTCGGCAAGGAGTTGGAGATGATCAACCAAGACGTCTGCACCTTCTACAAAGCTCACTCTGTCTATCGAGCTTTTGGTGGCGTTGTTTTGGGAGACGAGGAGGGCCACAAGATCGCCGAGGCTCTGGGAGATAACATGGCTGTCATTCTGCAGAACCACGGTCTGCTTACTGTCGGTCGAACTGTGGATGAGGCCACCTACTTGTTCACTCTGATGGAGCGATCCTGCGAGGCCCAGATGCTTGCCAACTCTGCTGAGTGCAAGGGCTTCGAGAAGCAGTACATTCACGATGAGGAGGCTAAGTTCACATTTGATAGCAGCTGCGATATGGGCACTCTCTACGCCGAGATGCAGCCTGACTACGAGTACGAGCTGCATTGTGAGGATTTCCGAGACATGTAAGCTTCCCCGTCACATACATATTAACATGAGTTTGAAAATTACGTAAACCAATGAATCAGCATGTTTGGTAGAGATACATAACTCTCGGTGCATTTTCCTGAGCAATACCTTCGTTAACACCAGAGTGGATATTACAGAGGTCCACTGTTAGTATCGACGCGTGGGAATGGCAACTCCGCATTTTGGAAGACTCTGCAGCCTTCCTCACCGCGTAAGTTTGGGTATTCTCTACGGCACTGCGGTTATGTGATTTAGCCCTTCCTTAGTGCGGACTCCGATACAGATTATGCAGGTATGCCAGATAACACAACTTGTCAGCGGCACAAAGACTAGAAACTGACAGGTTGTAATATGGTATAAATTGCACTTCCAGCAGCTAAATAGTATCATCATACATTTCCCTTGCTACAAGCACGCCTACAAGTACGAGCTTGTAGCTACTGTACCTCAGCCAGCGCACCCACTCTTCCAACCTCCCCAAGCTCAAGGTTCCAACCGTAGCGCTATTAGATATTGTGTTTGATAGTCTGGGTGGGGGTTACGTTTTTGGGTCGAATGGCATGTGGACAGATATTAAACAACGATACACTTCCAATTGGCACCGTTTGACATTTACCAACTCCCGGATTAATCTACAATGGTTGTTGTAATTGGATCTGGAGTCATTGGACTCACCTCAGCCTACTACCTTCTACAAGATGGCCATGAAGTCACTATTGTCGCGCGTGACATGCCCACGCCCGTTGGAGAGCCGGACCACGATTGGCCTGGAGAATGGGCATCTCCTTGGGGAGGAGCCATGTTCCACCCTGATCCCCGAGCCCAAGGTGATGAACGAGACATCCAGCGAGAGACCTTCCGTCTCTGGTGGGAGCTGTATCATGCTGACCCTTTCACCGGTCTCGGATTTCGAATCGCCAGAGATTTTTACGATGAGACGTCATACCCTGGTTCTGAGTCGCGGGAGAAAGATTCCCAAAACCGAATGTGGGCTAGAGAGTTCCCTAATTTCAGATGGCTTCAGGACCACGAGATTCCTGCCAGGGCCAAGCAAAAGACCTTTGGAGGCCACGTGACCCACGGAGTCGAGTACCTGTCCGCCTCAGTCAACCCTTGGGTGTATCTCAAGTGGCTGAGAACATTCCTGGAGCGCCGGGGTGTCAAATTTGTCCAATCTGAAGTCACTTCTATTGCCCAGGCCGTGGAGATCGCAGGAGATAACACCAAACTGGTTGTCAATGCTTCGGGTGTCGGTGCTAAGCACATGGAACCTGTGCAGGATTCCGCTGTCAAAGCTGTGCGTGGCCAGACACTTTGGGTGAAGACTTCCTATGACGGTCCCATGTGTTCTCGAACTGGAAAGTACTATACCTATGTTATTCCCCGGCCACAGTCAGGAGGAATCATCATTGGCGGTATTTCTCAGCCTGGCAACTTTTCGAAAGTGGTTGACGATGAAGTTAACCGAGAAATTGTGACCAAGGTCGACACGATTTGCCCCGATATGATTGCTAACGCACGTGCTACCCTGTTTGAAAAAGGTGACGGACCGTTGCCCGTCACTTCTGAGTTTGAAGGACTGCCTGTTATCAAGAAGATTATTGGCTTCAGACCCGGAAGAGACGGCGGGTACAGAATTGAGAAGGAGAATATTGCGGGGGGCTTTACCGTCATCCACGCCTACGGTTTCGAGGGGCAGGGATACATTTACTCCGGCGGTATCGGCCAGCGAGTCGCCTGGTTGGCAGCCACCAAGGCTTCTTTGTAGCTTGTTTTCCCATGCTTTAATGAAAGAATAGCTTTTCAAACAAAAGGCAATAGGACGGTAAGATAGCGAATGTTACCAAATAGGGCTGGTCATTAGCTGGGGTTCCTACGGAAGGAAAATGCCTATCAGTCTCACGTTGGCTTAGAGAAAGCGGAGCTACCCGACGACTAGTTCAGATTATACACCACCAGTTCATTATTTACGACCTAATGACGTTTTAAGTCGCTCTTCTAGATACATACCGTTCCACTACCAAAAAAAAAACACAAAACATGACAGCTTCAGTTGGTCTACAACGATGACACAAGGTGACATTGACGTCGATATGTAGATATGTACGAGCAACGCTGTGACGCATCGGATAACCCGAGGAATATGAATTCCCCAGATATTCACAATATATCCACCTTCTCCGCTAATTTAACGCTTATCCATGCGCAACGAACCGTTCCTTCTGCCTTCCACACTTGCGCCAGATTTCATCTATGCGGGGATCACGAGTCGAGTGCACATTACCGCACTGCTATCATGCACTCGCCAACTAAAAGCGGTCTCGCCTACCTCATTCGGAACAGATTGTCGAACTCTGTTAACCTTGACCACTCCTGAAATTTTGGGAGCCGGCGGAACATCCGTCGGTAACACGGCCATCTGCACCTTAATCAACGTAAACTGTGCAATAACATTCGTTAGAGATACCAAATCACTGATACTGCTGTAAGGGACGCCAAATCAGCATGTGGGGAACCTCCCTGATGTAGATAGCACAAATTCTTTCCTCTACAATCACCAGCTTTCCCATTTTTGCGTCACGTGCCCTCACCATTCATGGACTCTGTCCAATTGCAAATTTTTCATTTCATGTAGCTTATGTCGCCCGAGTCAACGGGTCGCCTACCTAAAATGTACAACAGTCACAGTTCGGGTTTGAACGGGGGGCACTCAGATTGGCTGTAGCCAATGACAGAAGGGCAGTTGAAGATAGTGGGAGGTCTGAAGTTTAAATTTTGCAGTCCTCGTTTGGCATGCCGCAGATATCATGCGCAATCGGTTGGTTAAACTTTTGAATGATGGGAAATTAAATTTGGCTCATGTAGTGTTTGGTCCTGAGTGTGGCTAGCCTTGCACGCGCAGAGTGGATAACAGCGCGGCGCAGCATGAGACATGAGCTCGAGGAAAGAAGTAAAAATGCGTCGCTAAAAGACTATAGAGTCAATAATTACCCTTATCGCCCACTATTGACCGTATCAAATCTCATATTTGAGTCTTGTGACCTCCTCATTAAGACCTTCAAACGCCGTTGATGTACATAATAAACTCTTCCTTGGTTTGAAAGTTTCATAGAACAATAAGGGCCCGCGTCTAAGATAAACCGTAATCCGCCGTGATTCGATCACCGGCTAGATACGAAAAAGTATTGCAGTGGAAAAAAGGCTAGTGTTAGCTTTCTCAAACATATATATATCACGACGCAAGATCAGCTCTCAACTCCCCAGACACACAACAGCTGCTGCCACAACAATCTCCAACAACCGGTTTTGACCTTTAATCACTTTGACCTTGTACCGGACCGATTTCTACCAGCCCAATGACTGACTACGATATCGAAAAACAAACTGGAGTAAAAGCCGGGGCCTTCTCCTCCTCAACTTCCCTCGAGTACCCTCCCCAGGGATCCGTCGAGGACATTGTCCAAACTCACCCTGACAACCTCTTCTTTCGAATTCTCAACAACCTGAAGGCTGAGATTCGAGGTATCGATCGAGTTCCTGAAGAGGAGCAGACTGACAACAGTATTTGGAACGCCGCCTCTATGTGGTTCTCAGCCAACTTTGTCATTGCCTCTTTTGCTCTTGGAGGCCTTGGTGTCTCCGTTTTCCAGCTGCATTTCATCGACTCCCTTCTTACTATCATCTTCTTCAACATTCTCGGTATGGCCCCCGTTGCCTTCTACTCCTGTTTCGGCCCCAAATTTGGTCTCCGACAAATGGTTCTTTCTAGATACTGGTTTGGATACCAGGGTGTTCGGTTCCTTGCATTTTTCAACTGTATCGCCTGTATCGGTTGGGGTACGGTCAACACAATTGTGTCGGCCCAAATGCTCCACACTGTCAACAATGGAGGACTCCCCGTTCCTGTGGCTATTGTTATCGTCTCTATTCTGACCTTCTGTGTCTCCTTCATGGGTTACCACTTTATCCACTACTACGAGAAGTGGGCCTGGGTCCCCAACGCTGTTGTCTTCCTCATTATTGCTATCCAAATGGGACGATCTCACGCCTTTGAGTGGGGAACTATGGACGTCGGAACATCTGAGGCTGCCAGTGTCCTTTCTTTCGGTGGTGCTGTCTTCGGTTTCGCCACTGGATGGTGTCCCTCTGCTGCTGACTACACTGTTTACATGCCCAAGAAGACCTCCTCTGTGAAGATCTTCTGCGCTCTCATGCTCGGTCTCGGTACTCCTCTTATCTGTGTCATGACTCTTGGTGCTGCCTGCATGACTGGTATCCGAACTACCCCCCGATTTGCTGCTGGTTACGATGCGAACGGTATTGGAGGACTTGTTTTTGAGATTCTTGTCACCGACTCTCTCCACGGCTTCGGTCAGTTCTGTGTTGTTGTCCTCGCTCTTTCTACGGTTGCCAACAACATTCCCAACATGTACTCTCTTGGTCTTTCCGCTCAGACCATCTGGTCCAAGTTCAAGCTTGTCCCTCGAGCTGCCTGGGCTATTCTTGGAAACGGTGCTGTCATCGGCATCTCCATTGCTGCCTACTACGCCTTCGAGGAGTTCATTGATAACTTCATGAACATTATCGGCTACTGGCTGGCTGTCTACACCGCCATCAACATGTCTGCCCACTTTTTCTGGATTGGAGGATTCAAAAACTACAACCCCGACATCCACAAGGATCATACCAAGCTCCCCGTTTCTTATGCTGCCATGTTTTCTTTCTGCGTCGGAATTGCTGGAGCCGTTCTTGGTATGGACCAGGTCTGGTACATTGGTCCCATTGCTAAACTCATTGGTGGAGGAGCCGATATTGGTTTCGAGATTGCCTTCGGCTTTGCCTTTGTCTCTTTCAACTTCACTCGATGGCTCGAGCTCCGATTCCTTGGTAGATAAGTGGTGGAAAAAAGTGTCTTCTTAACACTCATTCGTTATTACTCGCCTATTTATTTAATTTTATTGTTTGAAAAAAACCCACAACCTAGACTTTAGCATAATGGCTGTACTGTACGAGTACTCGTACTTCTAATGAGAGGTATCGATCGGCCACCTCGCTCGTGTACAGAAGATGACACTAGGGCTCAAATACGAGTAGACCCTTGCTGTAAAATACAAGTCCGGGCTCATTAGGATAGTGCCGATGATCGACTTTTGTCTCAGACAAATGATCTCTGTGAGTCCTAACCCAGATAGACTTTGGTGAATGGAGTTGAGCCACTAGCTAGCACGCGCCTGGAGATCTGAACAAAGCGTAAGCTTTCTTTGGTGTTTTACAGCATTACATGGCTGAGGTGTGTTGTTTGTTTGTCCCCAATCTCTCCCCAGAATTTATATCACAGCACGATGACCCTTTGTTACATTCCAATAGCACAAGGAGCCACCACCCTTCATTCCCTCAGTCAGACAATACAACCTTGGCCAGTCGTCATTAGTACGTGTGGCAACTGTATAAAATGTTATCAACTGTTTGGTCGGATAATTTTATGAAACCTTTGATAAGAGAACGGCAAAAAAAGTAATAACGAAGGACAATACAGCCAATAGCTTGGCACTGCAGTGATATGAAACCTTGGTCCCAAGTTGCTAAAAGTCGAACAATAGTTGGAACCTGTGCATCCAGGAACATCCCAACTAGACACGAATAGATACCAACATTTTAGATCACTCAAATGGCTCCTCGCTGTACCCTCGATCAGGGCTCTCTGCTACCAGCTTCCTAAGAATGACCTTGGCTTTTTAAGACTGATAGAGAGGATGACTGATCATATCTTCTCAGTATGCAATGACGCACATGATTAATATCCTTTATCATCGCGTTCCATTCCATTCAATGCTGCTATGGTAGCCATCTCTATTTGTAAACCGCTTTGGAAAGTGCACCAAATTACTACCTCACCCAGCACGTGAAGGGTAACTTTCAGATGTGGGAACTACTTGTACTAGTCTGTGATTTGTAAGCCCCATCCATGACGGAGTCCGCACATCCTATTCATATGCATTGGCGGGAAGTTAAAAAGGTGAAGAGTAGAAACACTGAAACGCTTGGGCAGAGCTGTTGAGTCGTGTCAGCAAAAAGACGAGCAATAAAATCAGTTTCCAAGATAGGTGTTATGGTCCATTGCTATTCTCTATAATACTAGCCTAAACCCCCACCCACAAACCCCACCAAGGTCACCAACAAACTAGGCCAACTCTAAACGCCATCTACATAAGCCACCAACTTCTCGTCGTCGATAACACACGCTAGACTCGGACACTCAATTCTTCACAATGGTTCTTCTCCCCTGCTGTGCTACCGGCTTCAAGCATGATGGTGAACTCTCTGGTGAGTTCAAAGACTTCCATGGCACAAAGACCTACTTTGCAGGTAAGCCCTCCGATAAGATCGTGTTGCTTCTGACCGACATTCTCGGTCTCGAGTATAAGGGCTCTCTGCTACTGGCAGATCAATTCGCCGAGGAGGGTTTCTTTGTTGTTGTTCCCGATCTTTTCAACAATGATCCTGTAGCACTCAACCCTCCTGAGGGCTTCTCCCTCATGGACGACTGGTTCCCTCGACACACCTTCGAGACCACTATTCCTTTCACCAAGGAGATTGCACAGCACATCAAAGACGACTTCAAGCCCACATTCGTGGGAACCGTCGGATACTGCTACGGTGGAAAGCTCGTTGGAGCTCTAGGAGCAACTGACCTTGTCAACGCTCTCGCCTGGGCCCATCCCTCTTTCGTCACTGTGGAAGAAGCCAAGGCCATCAAGCATCCTCTGATAATTGCCGCTGCAGAGACCGACAATATCTACACCCCTGAGCTGCGAGCCAACGTCGAGGCCGCTCTTAAGGAGTCTGGAAAGACCTACTTCGCAACGCTCAGCTCCAAGACCGTGCACGGCTTTGCTTGCCGAGGTGACCCCAATGACCCTCCAGTCAAGTTTGCTAAGGAGAAGGCGTTTGCCGATTTTACCCAGTGGTTCAAGCTCCATGGTGGTAAATAAACTCCGTCGGACCGTAATGATATTAATTGGTGTAATCGTATTGCTTTCGTTATGTGTAGCGTGTGTAGGCGACGCCTTAATATACATTATTCTATCTCCTATCCCATTTTCTAGCTAGTAATCCAACCCCCCTTTCTGTTGCCAGAATCGCCGTTTGGCCGAAAGATCCTTTTTGATGTCAGATCGACCCTTCTCTTCATCTGACGACAGATCAATGGGATTGCTCTTGGCCCCACCATCCTTGTTGTCAGAGCCATTATCTTCATCACTGGAAATTTCCATCACCTCACGCGTAGCAGCTCGTGCAGCGGCTCTATCTTTGGTCTTTTTGCTCTGGTCAGCCTTGGGCTTGTTTCTATCTGCTGCTGGGCCATTGGGAATCCTGTTGTCTGATGCGGGAGACAACTCCTTCTTCTTCAGAGACTCCTTCTTTTTCTGCTCTTCCTTCTGGGCGACACGCTTTTTCGCCTTGTTGGCATCTTCTGCCTGCTTGGCCCGTTCTTCCTCGTCCTCATCGTTCATCAGCACGGAGTTGTACACGGCGTCCTGTGGAATCTTGAACTCGTCCCCACCACCAGTGTACATGAGTGGCTCGGTAATAGCGTCGGGTGTCTGGTCTCTGACAGGACCCTTCAGCTTGATGATTGATGTAAGCAAACTCTTTCCCTGTCTCCCCTTGTATCCGGTCTTGTTCATTTCAAGACACTTGCCAGAAAGCAATTGGAATGCACCGCTAAAGGCACGCTTGATGTTTCGCATGTTGAAGGTTCCTTGCGAAATGTTGTTTTCATGGTCATCAGGATCCCGAATAGCCACAGCAAAAGGATTTCGACCAACGAGGTCAGGGTATAGGCGTTTGCTGAGGTAGCCACAGCTACCGTCCATGTTGAGAGCAACACGCTCGTAGTTAAAGTTGACGCCGTAAAGCTCGAAGAACTCGATCAACAGAACTCCAAGATTGTCCATCGGGCTAATGTCACCCGTCGAGATTCGAGGGTGTTGAATCAGGAATGAGTACACCATGCAAATAACTGAAAACCCACCAAGGCCACCAGTGAACACTTCATTGAGCCGTCTGCTTGACAGAAACTGCTTGACAATGAGTACTAGAGGTCGAAGAGCAGGCATAGTCTTGCTCCAGTTCGTGATAGTGGATGCGGTCTTGATTCCTCCGTCCTTCTCGAACGAAATGTCAACATGAACACCCGTTCTCGAGTCAATAAACTTGATGATAGGCACTCGGGCCTTTGTGATAGTCTGGAGCTCAGCAACCTTCATTCGGCTTCGAATGACACTACTGAGCTGGTAAATGCATGCTCTCTCGCCGTAGTGTCCATGAGGACTGCAGACAACGAGATCGATATCACTCTGGGGCAAGTGCATATTTGTGGTGAAAGAACCGAGCACGTGCACCTTTGCGTCTGCCCATAGGCCGTTCACGGCTCCTCGGACACGCTCCACCAAATCCTGACGTGCCTTAATCTCCGACTGGGTGGGAGAAATGTACTTGACGAAGTCCATCACTTCTTCTTGTAACCAATCAGAAACTCGGTCATACTGATGGTAGTTCGACTTGATCCATGGGGCCTCGAGATCCTGTTTTTTGGTGGCAGGGCCTGAGCTCACGTCGTCTACTTCCTCGATTGTTCGCTTACGCGATCTGACAGGCTCATCTGGCTGTGTGTCTTCTTCATCCTCCTCGCCGTCCGAAAAGTCAAACCCGACGAAATCCTCGTTCATGTCCCACTCACTGGGATCGGCTGGTGGAGGAGGAGGAGAGCCTGAAGGGGGTCTGGGTGCAGAAGTGGGAGCTGTGGAGGCTGAACCCTGGTTGTCGTCATCAGAATCACTGTCTGAGGAAACTGAAGTCGAACCAGCAGATCCTGCTGTTCTTCTCTTCTTGGAGCTTCTCTCAGATCCATCGTCGGACTTATCGTCGTTCTTGCCTGCTAGAACATCGTATCCGTTTCCTGAGTTGCGACGATCCTGGGGGCTGGAGGGCCCTGGTTGGTTCTTCTTCTTAGCCTTCTTTCGCTTCTTTTTCTTGGGCTTGTCCTCGCCATCCTTGTTGTCCTTGGTATCATCTGTGCTGTTACGCTTCTCCTCCGTGCGGTTGTTGTTATTGCTGTTGTTGTTGGCGTTGCTAGCCCCTGGTTGTTGGCCTCTACGTCGGCTCACGGGTTGTGCGATGGGGCGGTTCCTCAGATCCGCCTTTGTAGCCACCGTAGCTGGTGGCAGCTTGGTCGTTCGTTTTGCCATTGGTGACAATACCTCAGAGAACAATTTTTTTGTGCCTAAACGATGTGCAGTTTGATGCAGGGAACTCTAATTTGCTTATGTAATGCTGGTTTGGATGTGGAGAGTGTGGCAAAAGAGGTGGACACAATAGGAAGGAGCTGCGAAGAGAGCATCTGGGATTATATTTGAATAACTTGAAAATTAAGACGAATAGGGTTACACGGACTGGTTACGGTCCCTGGTTATGGCCGCATATGGTATCGCATAATAACAGTGAAGTACACGATACCAACCCAGTGTTGTGGCAAGATAGAGAGGATATTATTCGAATAAAGAGAAAATGTGGGTAATTTAAATTGCAGATATTTGGTACCTTACCATGAGTTTCTGATTTGTCAAATTTGACCTGACATCCCTCTCTTTCAATGAGACACTGGTTCGCCACATAGGATACGCCACTCAGAGATCACTGGGACTAGATTGTCGTATAGTGAACCTACAATATACTGTAGAAGTGGTTGCTTTGTTATAACAGGACTGGAGCTACGTGAAACTCCCTTGCTGTATACTCGTATACATTGTTAGCAGTCTATTCCTGAGATAGTGTACAGTTACTTAAAGTGGTGTTCCGCCCATAGGCGCAGTTAGTCTTGTTGTGTGTTGTCGTGTGTTGTCGCGTCTATTGTGGCACTGGTGGCCGCCAAACTCCGCCGCATATGTTGAAGCCTCGCAGGCCCCACATGTGTTCGATCTCAGCATAGCTCATGCCCTGAACTAGCTGCTGGCGCACAAACTCCTCGTCGTCATCAAGGCAGAAAAAAGTGAGAGCCCTGTGTTAGTTTAGGTAAGGGGGAATGATGAAAAGTGTCGCATATACATACAATCGGATTGCTTGCCAGAAGAAGAAGGAGGTTGCCAGAAGAAGCAGCGGAGATGTTGTGGTGTACCAAGCTCCAGTCACGGTTCTACAGGATCTGGAGATTGTCGACCGGGCTCGTTCCCAGATTCCAGGTTTGGATATCACCACTTTTTGAAGGGTATTTCGGTCACGCGATGGAGTCGGTGTGTGTATTATTTCCCTTTCAAACCCATGCATGCTTTCCTGGACTTTCCTATTGTCCTTCTCAAAATGGCTATCCTGCTCTTGTTGCTCAATTTTAACTCGGGGGCGTTCCTCGTCAAATCGGTGGTCCTTATCAGTGCTTAGCTCCTCCTCAAAATGGTCATAAATGGCCTCCGCAGGTCTCCTGCTTTCGGTTTTTGTCGTGTTTTTAATGATACCCTTTTTGGTGGTTGTGGGTTTGGAGACAGGGTTTCCAGGTGGCTTTGAAACAGGTTTAGACACAGCCTTTGCCGACTCCTTGCGTTTCGCATCTTCAATACCCTGGTACTCCTGACTCAGCAGATCCATCATCAACTGGTACTCCCGTACAAACTGCTGAGCCACCTCGGGACCCTTGCTGGCCTCAATGGCACCCATGTACTGTTCCAGCTTGTCCTCCACTAGTCGTGTTGTCTCGTGGATTCTGGCCTCAGCTTTGGGATCTGAACTGCGGCTTCGGGGTCTTGTGTGTCTCTCTTGTGGCTCCTCTTGTGGCTCAGTAATGGTCACCTTTTTCTGAGGAGATCCAGTAACAGCATTATAGCCAGCATAACGACGCAGCTGTGGCATGGGGTGGTACATGGACATGTCTTCACTGTCAACCTCCTGCTTAATCTCAGGGTACTCGTCTTCGAAATCCCCGCCCTCGTTATTTATGGGATTCGACTGGCTGCTGTGTCGTGGTGGAGTGTTTCTCGATCTGCTGTTGCTCCGTAGACGCGTATTGCTGGTCGATTGTTCTTTGTGGTCTCTATCTCTTTTAGAGACGCGTGTATTCCTTGTTTCGGGGATCTCTTCCTCCTCCGTGTTTCTTCTGGGCTCCACCAGTCTGTACCGGGAGTAACTCGCACCGAGATTAATGTCCACATCCTCCTCGCGTCGTAGACCCCTTCGGAGGCGCTCAAACCGAGACAGATCTGTCTGGATGGCAAATCGTCTGTGAGGATCTGCCATTGGTTCTTTAGGGTATGAAACTGGGCTTGTTCTGATTTCTTCTCGAAAGTCGTCAAGTTGCTGCCTAAGCTCCGAAATGTCCTGGTGTTCAAGCTTGAGTGCCGGCGGCTCAGTGTCTTTCTTTTCTGTCCTCGCAGCGTACAGTGGAATGTACTTCGGTCTGTACGGTTGACGCGTCGTCATGGCGATGAGTTCAATTTATGTGTCAAGCCACCTCAAATAATATGCAGGATAGTTCAAACCTCATATACGATTTAGGGTTGTCCCATTTGGGTGTGGTGTGAAATTGAGTCTACACAACCACGACATCTCGTGTTTTACGTGTATTTGTCTATATCATGAGATTATGTTATGTTTTCTACGTGTTATATATCACTCGGAATATTTTTACCCACTTTTTTTTCAAATTCGTGTATTCTTTCCTTCTAGTGATAGGTTCTGATGATTGTCCCCACAAAGTCTGCCACACCCTGAACTGCACCAAGAACACTGTGAGGCTCCTATACAGCCAAGAGGAGATTAATGAGACCCCTTTCGGAAATAAGCACAATTACGGCAATTGAAAGTTCGAACTGCTGTACTTGGCAATGTATTTGGTTGATTTCAAGCCCATACGAATAACCGTTACAGAAAGAAGGATGTATGGCCCAAGACTTGTCGCCAGAATATCTGGAATGTCCCCTCTGTAGCCTTTTTATACAGCCAGACCTTACATAATCGACATCTGAATAATTCTAAACAGCTACGGATGATTTTCTGTAGTGTATGGGAAAACGTATTGCTAGCTTCTGTACGAAACCTCTCCAGCACAAACCATGGTGTTACACTAAAAGCAACTTTTTCCACTTCTCATTTAAGTATAGTAGCATTAACTATTAGTCAAGTTGAAAATTTAATTGGGCACTATCTTCGGTGCCCTACGTTTCAAGCCCCATTTATTGTACCTCCCATCATTAGTTGATCACTAATCGTCATCCCTCAATGTTCTGGAACCCATCGCACTCCTGCTGGGCAACGTGCACCATGCATATATCATGCACAACTGAGTTCTACAATGTGAGACACCCACGACATCACTAAATGGTTACCATACACACTAGATGTAGAATATATCTCCTATCTGTAACCCACACTTTTGTCCTAGCTATTATACATTATTGCTATATAAATTTTAAATTCCCTTCCCTAGTTGCGTCTTGGTAATCTACTGCTTGATCTCGTACTTTCGTCGGAACATGTCATCAATGTTGGTGAGGTAGTAGACTCCCTCCTTGATGTGCTTGAGATCTCCCTGAGGCTCAAAGTTCTTCTTCAGGTGAGCCTTCTCTCGGAGCTCGGTGGCAGCCTCGTAGTCAACGGGGGTCTCGGTGGTTCGGTTGTCAAGCTTGGCCTTGAAGTCACAAGCCTTGACAATGTCAGAGATGTCGCCCTTGACGGTCAGAGAGAAAAGGGTGGAAGCGAGACCGGATCCGTAAGAGAAGAGAGAGATTCGCTTGCCCTGCAGCTTATCTGTGGGGACGAAAGTCAGCAGAGAGATGAGAGAAGCGTACACGGAGGCAGTGTACATGTTACCGGTGTTAGTGGGTCCCTGAAGAGAAGGAGCCATTCGCTCAGCGGACTGAGCCTTGGCGATACCGAGGAAAGTCTTCTCGACGGTCTTGTCGGTAAGAGAGGCATCGTAGGAGACGGCGGCAACCTCCTCGGGGACCTGGCCCTCGTAAAGGCTCTTGTCGTTGAGGTAGTCGTTGTAGAGGAGTCGAGCGTAAGACTTGGTAACGAGCTTACAAGTGGGCACGTGGAAGGCAGAGTAGTCGAATCGGTCGGCACCCTTCTTATCAGAGTCCTTGAACAGACCGACCTTCTCGGCTCGGGCGTTGTAGGCAGCATAAGCCTTGTCAAGGGCCTTTGTGTAACAGGTCAGGGAATAGTGACCGTCGACATAGGGGTACTCAGAGGTCAGATCAGGCTTGTAGAAGTCGTAGGCGTGCTCGAAGTAAGATCCGTGAACGTTGTCGAGAACCAGAGGGGCATCGGGGCCAATGAGCATGGCGACACAGCCGGCACCGCCAGTGGGTCGGGCAGCACCCTTGGCGTAGAGGGCAATGTCTCCGGCAACAACGATGGCGTTTCGGCCGTCCCAAGATCGACCCTCAACCCAGTTGACAGCGTTGAACAGGGCGTTGGTTCCTCCGTAGCAGGCGTTGACGTTATCAACACCCTCAATGTTGCTGTTCTCGCCAAAGAGCTGCATGAGCACAGACTTGACGGACTTGGACTTATCCAGAAGGGTCTCAGTACCAACCTCGATTCGACCAATGGATGCAGGGTCAATGTTGTTGTTCTTGAGCAGTCGAGAAACGGCGGTCAGGGCAAAGGAGTAGATGTCCTCTCGGTCGTCGACAAAGGCCATGTTGGTCTGACCAAGGCCAATGGTGTATTTGCCAGCAGCGACACCATCGTGCTTCTCAAGCTCGGCCTGGTTAACGATTCGAGAAGGCACGTAGATCTCGAGTGCTTTGATTCCAACGTTCTGGGGTTGCGACATTGTTGATGTTGTTGGTTGGGTGTGTTGGTGAGTATGACAAGTTGCAATTCCACTCTGCAGGACACGCTTTTGATCCAGGGATCGTGTTTTAAGTTTGCGACTGGTGCGAGCAGTGCGAAGGTTCCGACTAGTTACCCGGAAGATGTAACTGAGCGCATGTAACCTGCACAGACATGCACGGTGTGACGTCGGAGATGGTAATGGAACAAGGCTATCGCAAATGACAGTAAATGGTTGGTTGAAATATTATCGGATAATAGGGTTTATCTCGGGTATTTCTGGGTACGCGTGGGTTCTGCAAAAATCCTGGCCCACGGGGTTTTGTAGAATCGAACTGCCACACTTCAACCCACCAATCGTGTATGCCTTTTTTGAATGGCACCACCCCAAATAGGCATGAGGCATGCCACATTAGGATAAAGTAAATAAGAGAGAAAGGAGAGGAGGTATAGTTTTCAGGGTGGTATGCCAGTCTTGGGGTGCTTTGATTTTGGAAATACGTGTCAAATATGTACCATGGAGTTCTGATAATGCAGGGGAATGAAATTGTGTGCCGTAGCCACTTAGGGGGCCACTTCAAATCAATCTCGCCTATTGGTGGTAGATTTTTCAAATAACAAACTCTCTTTAAAGCCTTGGAGCTAAACAATTTTCTGTTATGGGGCAAGAGAACGATAAGCGCGTTGAAATGGCGAAATTAAAGGAGTGAGGGTCTAAAGGAGATCAACAGAACGCGAATAGTCAGGATTTGCGAATTTAAAGTGGATCACGATGACTTATGACAATACATTGGTCTGGAATAAGTGTCACCCGCACGTTGCTAGCATTTTTTTGGTCACCTTTGTAGACGTTTTATTTGCTTTTGGCTAACTATTTTAACCATGGCTGTCACGAACCCCTTTTCCCCTTTTCCCAGCAAGGCACGAATGGGTGGCTGTGTCGAAATAAGTTCCAAGCCATGATCTCCATTAAAGTGGTTGGGGTCCACAAAATATAAATGAAGCTTGCTGAACGCCGCTCGTATTTCTGGTAGGCCTCTCAATTGCTTGCAGTTGAGACTGGGCAGGCCCTGGAACTCATGGATGCTCACCCTTACGATATTCAACAAGGTCAGTGCATTTCGGTGAGTTTGTATCCCAACGGTTGGACCAGAGTTGATCCGAATATGCTGTGGAGGCAACGGTTGTTGGAAAATAGGGGAATTTGAGACAAATAAAGGCAGAAATCACAGGGATCAACGTGTACTGTGTGTTGCTTATAGGTCAAGTACCAGGTACTCATAAGGGATGGACACCCCTCATGACCCATTGTTATTTAGAACAATGAAGGAGTCAAGGTTATGTTCTGGCTGCCCTAACATACTGATAGGTAATTAATTACTGTAATATCAGCCTGCAATGCAACAACGCATCCCCATGTCAGAATGGAGATATATATAAATCACGTTTTCGGGGGTATGAAAGATATAGCTTACACTTAACCCGTGGTGTTGAAGCAAAAACAAGTTCTCGTAAATGATGGCCTTTCGTCCCTGGCAGCTCCATTTTCCCTCCATCAGTAACATATACATCCTGGCACAACACGTTCGTACTGGTACGAGTGTACCTGGTACCTGGTACCATGGTACACATACTTCCGGCTTCTAGATTGTCTTCTTATCTGACTAAGGAACACAAATCCAGGTGACCTCTTGGCGTTGAACCCCTAGCGTGAGAAGGGGGGCTAGCTAGTAAGGAGAAGGCGTAACTCACAAATAGAGATAAACTACAACCTGTCGTTAGCTCGAGAATCCGTTGTGCGTCACGGGTGATGATCAGTTATCATCGGAATAACCTATGGTGGAGTATACAATCACATACGACCACACAGAAGATCAGGTGTGTTATCGAGAGGGTACGAGGACCAGGTACTCGTGCGTACTTGTCGCTATTATTCACAAATCATTTTCGTGAGCTGAAACATGAACCTCAATGCAGACCTCGTGCTGACATTCAACTCACAGAGCCATTATTACAAAGCCAAAGTAGGAAGTACTTGTATATAGGGCATGTTGGAGAATAGGAAGTCCGAGACCTCGCACTTCCAAACAGCCGAAGAAATCAATAGATATGATGCTGTTGCAACAGAAAAATACCTCGCCACCATTACCTGGCGTCGTTCGTGCCTCGATAGTAGACTACGCCTCCTTGTGACATCGGCGCAGCAGATGCATAATAAGCGCAGCACCTGACCAAGTCAAACATACTAGAAAGGCGTGTATAATGACGGTGATTGTATCATTTACACAAGAGATGTTCTCCCTATTTATTGTGGGAGGATACTTGGTCGTTTGATACCTCACAAAGTAGCAAAAGATGTCGGAGACCAAATCCGTGTTAATTCCCCAGTCATGACGTTTCAGAAGGTGAGACAACAGTGATGAGCAATTATGAGTGGTATAAATAACTGAATCAAAGATATCTGACATTCAGTCGGATTTATAAGCACATTAGATGCTAAAAATCCGTACAAAATTGCTCCAACTAGCGGATTGCGCCTTCAGAACCATTTTCAAGACCATTCGTCATGATGCATCGCCCTGTGCAGGTAGAGTTTAAGTTGCGCTTATCAACCTAGACTTAAATATCAACCACCCTGCCAGCTCGGCTTGAACCAGTCCACATATTTAGCCCCGCACTGAACCACTTGCAGCCTATACAACAATGAAGGGACTTTTCGGACGAAAGAAAAGCGACAGAGAATACTACGGCAGCGACCAGGCCAGCCACACTGGGTCGCGAACTCAGCCAGAGCACCATGGACCAACCCCAGGACCTCCCGTGGGCCCTCCTCCTGGATCGCAGCAGCAGCAGCAGCAGCAACCCATGGGTGCCCCACCACCCCCTACTCCTGCCCAGAACTCCGGTAGCCGGTCTGACGCTCCCAAAATGCTCAATGCTCGAAACAACGATGTGATGCATGAGCGATTCGTCATTATCCATGGTAACGCTGGACCCAAGGGCCTGGATGGTGTTAACTGCGGAAACGTTGTCGTCACTCACCATCTCAATGAGTTCCCCTCTCAACGGTTTCCCGTTGCGGATAACTACTTTAAGGCGTTTGTGCACCTTGCCCCCGGCCCCAACCAGTTGTGCGTTACATACGAATACCCTGACAATAGACAACCTGTTTCTACGTCACTGACACTTATCTACACACCAATGCTGCAAGATCCTCCTCTCCACCTGTGTCTCATTCTTGGTAAAGACTCCAAGGGCGAATTTCAAAGCCAGAGCTACAAGAAACAGATCGAGGGCAACTCACTTCAATTGGCCGTGAAGAAGATGAGAATGGCTGGCTACATGATGAGCGCGTTTACCAACGAGATTATGCTGCGAAACGGCTTTGGTAACCGAACTTTCCGATTCCACGAGGAGTGGGATGTGGATACTCTCAGTAATCGAGAGAGCAAAACTTGCAGAAGCACCATCAAGGTGCACATCGTGCGTAGCGAGCTTTCTGTGGCTGAGATCAACTCCCCAGACTATGCGCAGCAAAACAGTAACGGTAAGGACACTGGAAAGCTCTTCAACATTGCCTACGATGCTCTTAAGCGGCACGGCCTGCCGTTCACCCAAGATGAGGTGGAACACCGAGCTGCTTGTGTCTTCGTCGACTCCGAATGGAATACCAAGCGACAGCTAATCACTGGACACGCTGCTCTTGGTGGAGGTATTTCCAACGTTAGACTTGCCATTTTTGGAGGTCACGCTCTCTGGACTTGGCCATCTTGTGTTGAGGAGATGGTTCCTGCTCTTCTCGATGACTCTGTGGTGGATGTTCGAGAAGTCGCAAACGACTCTCGACAGAGCGGAAGTGCATGGGAGGCTCTCAATGTGTCTCAAGGAGCATTCATGCACGAAATTGGCCACCTGCTGGGATGTCCCCATCAACCCGATGGTATTATGTTGAGAGGATACCTCACCTGGAACCGATCGTTCCTGGCGAAGGAAGTTACTCTTGGAAAGGGATTTCATCGTCCTTGTCTTCCTGCAGACGAGTGTTCTTGGCACAGACTGGATGCCCTGCGTTTTAGACACCATCCCTCTTTCCGACTACCCCATGAGCACTTCCCTTCTCCTGGAAAACCCAACCTCTACCCCGTGGAGAATGGTACCATTGCCAAGGCCACTTCTGGTATCTACTTGGTTGAGGTCCACGTCGAGGATTGGTGCCGAGGTCATCTGGAATTCGCTGAGGACCCTCAGCGAGAAGTTTTCCTGTTTGAGCATGATCTGCGACAGGCCATCAAGGACCCTCAGTACCGAGACCCTAAGAAGCCAATGCGACTCGAGATTCTCAGTGTTGGTGGCCAGGTGACCATTGACGACTTCTCCAAGGCTCTTTGCGCACGTGACCAGAACAATGCCTTCCAATCCTACGAGCTTGGAAACAAGATTGGCGATGAAACAAAGGCATACTTTGGCCATCACAACCTGCTCGGCGTTCGTCTTTATGCCGGTGATGCAGTTGACGGTGTTGAGTTCCTCACGCAAGGATCTTCTGTGCTTTTTGGTAAGAAGGGTGGTAAAATGAACGAGACCATATTCGAACCTGGGGAGCACATTGTTGGTTTTTTTGTGCGAGCCGGATACTGGCTTGATGCCATCCAGCTCATCACCAACCGACGACGATCTGCCTTGGTGGGCAAGGCTGGAGGAGGTGACCCCCATGAGCTTATCCCTCCTACTGGATACAGACTGGTTGGTATGCACGGTCATATGGTCAACTGGCTGTATGGTATCGGTGTTGTCTATGAGGCGGTCCAGTAGTTGATCCAGGACGAACAAGGTCAGTACGACTTCTTAAGGGGAGTCCCCAGGAACCATATATCTCGTCATGGGACAGAAATATATATATTTTGTTTAGACACAAATGAGAGTGTATCAACGTTTTCAGGGATACCGATAAATTCCAGAGTGAAGTACACACAGGCTAAAGTAACTCTTTGATGATGTAGCTCGGTACCTTTACGACTCGAAGACCAGAAGATGTACCTGGTACTTGTACGAGTACCCGTACTATACCTGGTTGATTAGTTCAAAGGTATACTCAACAACCCTCCCCCAAACCCTAGACGTCTTACCCCGCTCATGAAGCGCGGGTTAAGTTACAGTAGGAGTGTTTTATTGCCTAGATCTTGTAGCTCCCAAATGATATTGGGCACCTCGAGAACAACTATCCAGATAGCACCCTCAAGACGTCTATTTTTCTATTTTTTTTGCCGGATTAAGAAGTTGCATCTTTGATTTGCTGCCTTACTTGAAAATGCTACTCTTGTACCGGTGCCCTGGTATCTCGTAACTATCCCCAAGTTGGTTCAACTGACACCTTGACACAATGTAACATTGATCTCAACGTGCCGAAGCATTGGTTCTTTAGAACATTAACGCCGCCAAGGAAATAACCGCCACTAGTTCGTCTGCCCAACGCTTCCATGTGCCCAAAAACGTGGGCATATTAGAAGTCAGACCTTCAATGAAACAAGCTGACAACTTGAAAAGTGAGTTGGAGTGGGCAGAGTGTCAAGGAGTGGGCACAAACTACACCAGGCCATACAATTGAGTACATGAGTATGGGAATACCCTAGAGAACCCCACTCTACGCAGGGTCTAGAGACAATGAGAGGTCAACCCCCGTCAGAACACAATTCTGCATCAATTAACGGTTGCAGCACAATGGATTAGATGCGCTCTAGAGACTTTGAACGGGTGAGAACAGTACGGCCCGCTAGTAGCCGTTGAGGTTGATGTTGCATTCCTGCAATTGGTAGCCAAACCCGTAGGTAGTGTTCAGAAGAAATACTTTCTTGACGTTAGATCTTAAGTCCCTGCAAACAAGTAAATATCAGATCAAATTTGCAAAACCACTACGATAGAAGGGCGGGACGTTTTTTAGGAGTGTGGATGGAACCAGGTAGATTCGGCTATACACTGCTCCAAGAGGGTCTCTATTGTCTACCTTATTGATGTGTCACTAGTCAATTGCATCTAGAACACAACACAATACCCCACCAAAATACCTAATATACAGAAGAACAAACTCGACTATCCCCTAGGGATTGTAACCCGGTTACTTCTTTGTCATGCTCCGAACTTGCCGGAAAGGATTGGGCAGCCAGCCGGAGATTTTTTTGCAGTTGTGGCGACCCTTGTTGCCTTTGTCACACAACTCTGAGGCCGTTGTCTTGGCGACTTCCAGTCATCGGGGCCACCTCAACAATAGTATTGTAGGTGAGGGGATGGTGGGTCTATCAAGAAGCAGGGAGAGAGCTTGTCTTCATGACCCCGCAATAAAGAATAACCGAATTTCAGATCCGAAAAAAAAAAAGCAAACATTCTAAAATAGAATTGGTATTCACAGAATTCGAAATATGAACAATAGTCCCGCGATCTCAATCTGAGACGGGGAGGGCGAGGCTGCTTTCTAGGCGCCCCTCTAGTGCGGAACTATCGAAACCCTAATATGAAGTAGTTCAACAGGTCCACCCTGCACGATGTCTGAGACATGCGCAAGTGCCTAGGAATGGTATAGGACCGTTACAATGCGGAACAGATAGGGGCGTGGGGCCTCAATAGGGATCGGTGGCGACCACCATCATGTGACGGAATGTCCACCATACAGAACGGGAAATAAGTTAGATTGAAAAACAACGCTAGCAACAATATTGTAGCTTCTGATTCGGTGACAGTACCGGTACAGTACCACAACATTTTGGTAATAGGCCACTTCAAAACCGTTGTCTTGTAAGCCTCAATAGTTACAGGACCAATGAGAGGCAGAGTTGAAACTCGTTCTATCACTAATCCGCTTCCGACGATGTTGCTCTGAAAAAAAAGGCTGTTAGTGTGGCTTAGACACTCTGCAAGGACAGTAGCTTCAAATGGCAAAACTGTGCCTGACTAAATGGTGGTGGTAATAAATGGCGATTATTGAATGACCTTTATTATGGTTAATGTAGGCTTTTGCGCTCTACAGCCAGTGTAGATCAGTCGACAGGGTGTGAATGTGTTCGTAAATCTGGCAGATCATTGAAGATCCCTGATTGGGTTGGTGATCTCCCGTTTGTTCTACAACCATGCTCACTACTGTAGCTATACACAAATGGTTTGATGTATTGGGTAACCACAACTTCTCCAGAAGAATAGTTGTTCTTAACTTAGGCCAAGACTCTATAACTTACAGGTCATAATCATGTTCACATCCAAAACCCAACCAGCAGTAGATCTGGATAGAGTTTCGGTTGTGGATTTCGTGATTGAGACTGAGGTGGCAGGGTATAGCGTGGGCTGCAATTGGAACGAGGGTTCGGTGGAGGAAAACAAGAAAGAGTAGGGGGAAAAAATGAAGGCCCGGTACCCCACACTTCTTAGTCGATATGTCAAAAACAGACTAGGTTATACGTTCCTAGTAACGCTTATTGTTTGTTCTTCTTGTCATTTTGATCGCGTTGGGACAAGGTTCAGGAGCCACTGCAGTCCAAGAATCGAGCTGCATATTAAAGCTGTAAACAAGATGGGCAACAGAATATAGATGCGGTTGCAAATCTGGTGACAGTAGCATTTTAATACAAACAGAACGCATAAAATCTGAGACTGTTTCAACTTTGTATTCAGATGTTGCCTTCTTACAGATACCGTTGCAGCGCTAAGATGTACACATCAGTTAAGTTTGTATCGTACATGAGATCCACCTTAGTGCTAAGTAGCGGCCACATAGAGTAAGCCACAAAGATCAGCGATGATCAATCCGGGTGGTCCGCTCTGTCAAACAACCACAGCGCGCCTCTCGAGCATGCTACCCCTCGTTTTCGTTGTTGTAGTAGCTCGAGTTGTAGTAAGTGCAGTCTACCCCGACTTTCGTTAGACTGAATGTACACACCACTTAAACAAAGAGTATTAGCTTCAAGCTACTCGGAACAGCCAAGAATGGTACACAGTGCTCCAACAAAGTGAACAGTCTTATTCTAAATGCGGCACCCATGTCAACCACCCAGAGGTGTCGTGTAAGCAGCCAGGCACCCACGGTCGGTAAAGATCCTACCTTCCTCTTCTTGTATCTTTAGTCTTAGCTCCCTGCATCTTCAACAAGTCTGTAAGTATCCACAAAAGTCAAAGTGACATTGCAGGGGTTCTGGGATGAACAGTTTGATATATGGATAGCTAGTCATGGGACCGACTACCAGGTACAGTATTCATGGTGAAGTACTACATCGACAGAGCTATTGTTGCTCACCAACGCGGGGAACGACTGTGATGGCAGTTAGCGTACAATAAAATGTACTACGAGACACCCGTTCCGTTCACTGTAGGAGCTCAACAATGTAGCACATTCCAAGAGGTTGAGAACCAGGTCCCTAAAGTCGGACAGGCACCTTCCAATTCCGGCTTTACATCGCCTACCGAGGTCGGTAGACTCAAACCATGGCCCTGTAAAATGGATTCTTTGTTGTCTTTGAATGACGGAAAATACCATGTTTCTGCAGTAGCTAGACTCTAACTCAGCCATACCTTGTGACGCAAGATGGTTGGCAATACAATGGTATTGACCAAGATACCCAGAGTCATGGACACTATATAAACCAATTGATTCCCCCCTTGAAACCACAGAAAACAACTACCTTCTCTCCTCTCTTCTCTTTACTTCAATCACATCAACAACTATGGTTTCCTTCACCAAGCTTACTGTTGCCTCTATGGCCACTCTTGCTCTTGCTGCCCCCGCTCCTGTTGACCAGGAGGCTGGCCTCATCCAGATGCGAGAGGTTGTAGAGTCCCACTTCGGCGGAAACAGCGAGATCGCTAAGCGGTTCGTTGATGATGCCGTTGCTCTCGATGCCCGAGCTGCTCAGGACTGGATCGCTCTCTTCAACGTCTTCCAGAGCTTCACCAACGCTGGTGTTTCTTTCTTCCTGAACTCCATCCAGTCCCTCAAGAACGTGTCCCCCCAGGAGGCCAACGCCGCCATCACTCAGGCCATTCTCCAGGCTCGAGGAGCTCTTAACCAGCTTATCCAGTGGCTGCAGAACTACAACGGACTTGCTGGCTGGACCAAGGTCTTCGTCAACCTGTTCATCTCTTCCGGTCTGAACGCCTTCATCACTAACCTTGGTCTCTTCCTGGTTACTCTTTCTACCGCTATCTCTCAGAACAAGCTGGTTAACACCTTTGCCGATGACATCAAGGGTCTCATCGCCACCATCACCCAGGCCGGTAACCTGCTCGCCGACACCATCCCCGGTTTCCGACAGGATGCTTCCATGCTTATTGGTCTCAACTCTCGACTCCAGGGTCTCTTCACTGACACCATCTAAACAAATATTCCAAGTATTTTGTTTGGAGAGTTTTGATATATTCAAGTAACTTTAATTATCGTGATATACCGTTGAAAGGATCATAGGATCAAAGCGCGTAGCTCTGAAAACCAATGTAAACAAAAGTAAACAAAAATCCACACCGCGAAAGCCACACTCAGTCTCTGTCCTTGTATTCTGAACCCACCCTGGTCGGGTTAGTTGCCTTGTGTGTGATGAGCTTAATTCTACAAACAATAGCATGTAATTAAAGTTCCGCCCCTGGCATCTTTACTCATAACCTCAAGTTTCAGATTGAAACGAAAAATAGACATTGAGATGAAATGTAATATTTTGAGTGACTCTATAACATAGATCACTAATTTCACTGTGTAGTACAAGTGAATAGGAACAACTAACGGAATGTTTTATCATGAGGAGTAAGTTCCATCTATCGTACGAGTACGAGTACGTATCGTAGTAGGAATACTCTTATTAGAAAAATGGCAGAAAACCAATCTTTTCCATAATTTTTTTGAAAAAGGTAATATAAGTACTCATGTTACTCAGGACAAAATTCTCTTCAAAATGATACCAAACAAAGCTTTACAAAGGCCAGTTCTTACCTATCCATCACTTCTATTACCATCTTAACCCCAAAATAAGCTTCTCAGAACTAGTTCTCTCTCATAACCTAACGCACGGGTTGACAACTCTTCATCATCATCAAAAATGGACCGACACGACAACCGTGGAGGAGTGAGTATTGTGAATCGAGAGCTCAACCTGATACATACAAATGCTAACTACAGCGACGAGGCGGCCGAGGCGGTCATGGTAACACTGGCCATCATGGAGGACACAACCAGCACCAAAATCAGCAACAGCAAAACCAGCAGCATCAGCAGAACCAGAACCAAGGTCAAGGACAAGGCCAAAACCAGGGGCAATCCAAGAAGCTTGAATTCCCCAAGCGAGAGCCCATTCTGGATATGTCTCGATTCGAGAACAAGCGAGTTGTTGTCAAGGTCACTGGCCGAAAGATCGAAGGCACCTTAAAGGGCTGGGATCAGCTCATGAACCTGATTCTCGATGATGTCAAGGAGACAATCTACGAGGACGAGGAGAGCGAGGACTTTGCCGAGTTTGAGGGACAAAAGGAGGGCAAGGTGCGAGAGATTGGTCTGGCGGTCATCCGTGGCCCCAACTTGCTTTCTATCTACCCTCTGGATGGAGGAGAGGGAATCGAGGTTGAACCCAAGCCCGAGGTGACTATTTAATTGGATAGTAATAGAGTGTATATTATGTTGCCATAAAGGGGTGGTACTATGGAGGTGTCCTCCTTAACGGTTATAATGAGAGTCTGGAATGAGGCAGCATGGGTATTTGTGCGATGCGATAAGTAAGTAAATCATGGGCTGCGTGGACTCCAGGCAATTTGGAGCACTATGGTTACTCAATCTATGTATACATTTAGGGCTTTCACGTGGCACTCAAAAAATATGTGCAGTTCTGAACAGGAATCATTCACATTAGAAAAACACGCTACCTCAAGTCTTAGTAATCAATAGAAGCATTGAGGCCTTACGGCGTGTTAAAAGTTCCTCCTTGTAAAGAAGACTTGAATATCACCCCTCTCACAAACTTCATTAAAAAATATCCTCACTGCTTTCACCTCCTCACGCACCACATCCACCCACATTAGACTTGCCTGTCCCACGCTTGATTGGAATATTGGCTTCACACAGCATCACTGACACATTGACCAGTATCGTACAACTCCGACACCAGGTCCGATACTTACTCACCCAAGTCAGCTGTGAGTACAATATCCGAAAGGTCGCTGAACACTCATGCTAAGCACTTGAACACGTCTTTAACACCAAATGCAACTGGAACCCTCTCATCTCGTGTACGCCGCGTTCTGGATCTTTGGCCTGGTCAACAACGTGCTCTATGTGGTCATTTTGACGGCTGCAGTAGATCTGGTGGGCCCTACCACACCCAAGGCAGTTGTGCTACTTGCTGACGTGCTCCCGTCATTCCTGATAAAGCTGGCAGCCCCGTTCTTCGTTCACAAAATACCTTATGACCGCCGAATAACACTGCTGGTCGGCCTATCAACCGTTGGTATGCTGTCTGTATCATTGGCACCTCCTTTATTCCTCAAGTTAGTGGGTGTCGTTCTGGCGTCGTTTTCTTCAGGACTCGGGGAGGTCACCTTTCTACAACTAACCCACTTTTACGATACCAAGGCTCTTAACGGATGGAGCAGTGGAACGGGAGGTGCTGGTCTGGTGGGAAGTGGCCTGTTCATGCTACTGACCACTGTTCTTGGAGTTTCAGTGAAAACATCCTTGCTCGTCTTTGCATTCTTCCCTCTGGCATTCTTGGGAGTCTACTTCTATCTATTGCCCCCGAGAAACTACCAGCGAGTACCAGGAGCCTTCCCTGTACGCAACAATGATCCTGAAACAGGCATTGACGCACAGCCCCTGACCTGGGAGTTTGTGACGTCCGGTTACGAAACCACTTTGGCTCGTCTAAAGCCATTAATGATGCCATACATGCTTCCTTTGTTTCTCGTGTATTTTTCGGAGTACACAATCAACCAGGGAGTCGCACCTACGCTTCTGTTCCCTATTGAAGAGCTCCCTTTTTCCAAATTCAGAGATGTGTATGTCACTTATGGAACACTGTACCAATTGGGAGTGTTCATCTCACGCTCCAGTGCCCCGTTTGTCAGAATCAGACGAATCATGGTTCCTTCAGTTCTCCAGTTTGCCAACCTCGTCTTTTGCGTTGCCCAGTCAATATCTCCGATATTCCCCAACGTCTGGTTGGTGTTTATCCTCATCTTCTACGAGGGACTTCTTGGAGGGGCTGCCTATGTGAACACCTTCATGCTAATCACGGAGCAAGTTGACCTAGCGGACCGCGAATTTGCCCTTGGCAGTGTTGGAATGAGCGACTCGGCTGGTATTGTTCTTGCCGGCCTGGTGAGTCTCTGGCTCGAACCTGGACTCTGCAACTACCAGGTCAATGATGGCCGAAACTGGTGCACTTTGGAATAGCCCTATACAAGTTCTTGTAGCCTAACCAAATAACTTATTTAACCAAATTATGCATTACAAATCTATTTTACTGAGCAAGCTACTCTTCGGATCGCTTCTTCTTCTTCTTCTTCTTCTCTCCCTCGTCATCGCTGTCATCACTCTTTCGCTTCTTCTCCTTCTTCTCCTTCTTTTCCTTCTTCTCCGATTTCTCCCTCTTCTCCTTTTCCTTCTTTTCCTTCTTCTCCTTCTTCTTTTCCTTCTTAGCCTTCTCCTCATCCTCATCTGGTGCAATGAAGGCCAGTTCTCTCTGGGCCTGTTTCTCTGCACTTCGAGCAGCTTGCTGCTGTCGCTTCTCCTCATCGGCTCGTCGTCGCTTCTCATCGGCACCCAAGAAGAACTCTCCAGACTCGATCTGCAAATCGACCTTTCGGGGCAGCTGAGCAGGAGGGAATGCGGTTCGGACCTTGTTCTTGATAGTCTTGGGCTTCTTTCGAGCAACGTTTCGCTTCTTGAACTGAGGCAGGAACCGACTCCAGTCCTCCTCAGCAAGCTCGGGTCGCTTGGCAAGCTCTCGCTTGATCATGAGCTCCTTAATGTGGTAGATGGGGTGAATGTTCATCATACAGTCCTCAATAACTCGTCGCAGAGTCTTCATGTGTGTGTACGGGCCCATGACAGAGACGGTATTACCCTGAACAAGGATATAGCACTGGGTCAGCAGCTCGAGTGCCTTAAGAGTGTTACCGTTAGGTCCGAGAAGTCGCTGTCTTCGCTTGACAAATCGCTCCTTGTTGCTGGTAAAGTTACCAATCTTGATAACATCACATGCAATACCGTCCTCGAGAATCTTGACTGCCTGGGGGAAAGGAACGGATCGGGCCAGCAGCTTGATGAGATCTCGAGCGTTCATAATGGCATAAGGATCGTAGGTTTTTCGGGTGGTCTTGACGGTCATAGATCCTTCAACGAGATCTAGAACACATGCAATACCCTTCTGATCGAGAGCCTTGGTGACATCTTCCCAGATTTCCTTTAGGTAGCCTTCACGGTACTTGGGGAACAATGTGGCGAAAGAAGACTCCTCAGCGAAAGGCAAACCGGAGGCGTTGTCCTTCTCGGTAAACTCATCCTCGGCCCACTTGTCAATGTGGGGTTGATCCCATGGCTTATCTTTGTTGTGAGTAGAGACCATTTTCGGTTATGTAGTAGTGTGTCGTGAAACTGTCTACCTCGAATGAGATAAATTTGTCGCATAAAAACTTAATTTTTTTGTATCAGAGTTTGGCGCATTTGACTTGTGTTCAAGTTTTCACTATTATCTCTTTGGTTTACTTGAAAATTACTCGGCCCAACAAGTTTGAGTTCATGCACGTCGAACCACCTAGAGAAATATTTTGAGAGGCGTTGTTTGCCATACAGCATACACCTACACAATACACAATCATGGCTAAGACTGCAACGACAAAAGCAAAGACGAGAGCTACACCATTCTCCAGACCGACACGTGATAAGACAAAAGGTGTTAAAAAGAATGTGAAAAAGACCGTTTCCAAGGGCAAGAGCCAGAAGCACAAAGATTCCGCTCTCCTAGATCTTGTGAACGAGCCTGAGGCTCTAAGAGATGTCTACTCTGTCAAATCCAAGGAGACGCTTAAGAAGGAAAGGAGCGAGGCTCTGTTGAAGCAGAAGGAGGAGGAACGAGAGAAGCGGCTCGCTACCAAGAAGGAGCTCGAGAAGCAGATGGACGATCTGGCCAGCTTTGGCCTCTAACCAACGTACTGTACTGACATTTCCACGAATATATTTATTGCATTTTTGACAACTGGTAGAGTGGAGTTTATAGAGTAAAAGTACGACGATAGAAGAACGCCGTAGCACACTGTTCACAGTTGGACCTGTTATAGCTATCGTACTTGCAGTGCTTGTGTATTGAGCTTTGAGCCCCAAGGCGGTGACATACCGTTGGGGCGCAAGAGCATACAATGTAACTACACTACGAGAAATTCGTGAACACACATGAGTAGTGAAATAAATATAAATAAATAACTGACCCGGTTTTGACAGGTTTGTTCTTAGGCCTTGATGATCATGCCTCTTCTGTCCTTGCCTGCTCGGGAACGAGAAAACCATCCTGTTTTGAGCACCTTGACCAGCTCGTCCATCTTTTGCTGTTGCGCATCAGCACTCAAAATGGAAGCCAAGATGGAGAAGCACTGCAACAGTCTGACAGGGGTATTGGCACCCTGGGAAGACAGTTCAAAGTTAGAAACGATTCGTGTCAACCGCTCAGAGTGAGGAAGAATAATGTAGTCTCTAAACGCACACAAAGTCATTAGACGAATGTTGAGCTGATCACGGTCCATAAGCAGCATGCCCCAGAACTTCTCACTCTCTTCGGGTTTCATACTCTTTCCGTAGCCATCAAACTCCTGTTGAAGCGGTAAAAACACACCCTCCCAGTAGGGAAGGACATCTGAAAAGAAGTGGCCCCAGACAGTGGTTAAGTGAGCAATAAGCTTATCGTCAGGGACTCGGGACATGGTCGAGTCCAATGTGTACATGCCTGATTTCAGCAAATCCTTGTATTCCTGTAGCAAGGACTTGGCCGTGGCATGCTCTTGAACCCGCAGGTTGGTGTGCATCACAACCAGCTTGTTCAGATCCTCGATAGGCACTCTGATGCCTTCACCTGAAAACAAGGGTAGCACTCGAGAGCACAGGAGTGCCCAAGCATCATCAGCAAGTTGTTCCTTATCCTCTTTTGTCTGGTTGAAGCTCTTAAGCTCTAGAGCACTGGAAAAGCTCTTGTGTAGAGCACCCGGAGAAGAGCTTTGGAATGAGTACAAGGAGCCACCCTGTTCGTTGATGAGCTTGGAGTTGGAAGATGACGACGACATGAAGGCAGCCGCCGAATGGACATCTTTCTTCGCTCTCAGTAGAATCGAGTGGGCCTTGTTTTTTGCACTTGGAGAGTCGTCCTTGGCTCCACCTGATAAGGTATTGTTGTAATCTCCTCTGGCAGATGCCATCGTCGGTGTGATGGGCACGTTGCTGCCGATGCTCGCGATTCGCTCGAGCTCCTTTGAGGGTCGATTCAATGGACTTCTTTCGGCCAATGAAGGGCGAGTGCTAGGGAGTTGTGTTTGAATAGTAAGGTCAATATTGCCTTTGCGCTTGAGCTTGGGCTTTAAGCTCTTGGCTGAAGATTGTTGTTTGGCTTGTTTCGCAAACAACTTGGCCTTAAATAGAGCAGACTGTTTCGAGGGCATACTAGGGGCATATGCTGCAGCTGCTGCAGCCGTCGAGCTGTCAGTCGACGCTGTGTTTGTAGTGGAAAGACCCACGTCACTGTTACTAGCGACGTTACTCACAACAGAGCTCATGTCAGATTTCACTGATGCGCTGCTGGTCATAGCGGCACTTGAGCTAGAAACGTTGTTAGAGCTAGCAGCACCAGTCGTCGCACTTTTGGGACTGGAGCTTGGGGATCGCTTACCTGAGATCTTTTTACCCAGTTTGGAATTTTTTAGACCGCTGTGGCCATGCAAGTGGATTCCAAAGGGATTGTTAGAGTGCCCAAAAGACCGTGTCTTCTTTGGACTGGTGTCTGGAGGGGTTTCGTTTTGGGACACTGGTCTTTGTGTCGACTGGATTGGAATGGAAGATACTCTTCTGAGGGCAGTAGCAGCAGCAGTGGCGGCAGTAGCTCCATCGAGCGTGCTCATAGACTGCTGGACCGTGTTTGCGCTGCTATTTGACGAGTAAGACCCAATAGCAGAGTTTCCACCGTATCCCTGAGACAGTCCTAGACCTGGGTTGGAGTGAGTTGGAGTGACAGGACTGTTTCCACTGACGTTACTGAGATTTATAGTCGAGTAGTTGGAACCGATGAGCGTTGAGTTTGAGTCGCTTTGGCCGTAAAATGATGCAGCTGGCGATGATGGAACGGACGAAGTGGCGGCTGAACCGTTGCCCACAAACGGGGCATTTGGACGCACTAGATTCCCTGCTGAGGCTGATCTGGTGGACTGACTCTGTACAGACGGTGGCTGCTGAAGTGGTTGCTGCTGGTGCTGTTGTGGGCGAATGTTCACAAAATCCTCCCCTCGAAGTTGCGGGCTAGGCCCTAGACTTTGGGTTCCGTTTTGGTGCTGATAAGGCACTACAGGGGGGATGTATTGTGGCGGCTGTGGCGGTTGCTGCGACTGGTGAAATTGCTGCTGATGTTGTGGTTGTGGGCTGTTGTAGCCCGGGTAGCTGCTGAGAATAGGGCCAAACGGGTTGTTATTCATCATAGTGTTGTTGTTGATGTTTTGTGTGGTAGGGATAGGCGGAGGGGGTACGTTAGGAGGCATGGGTTGATGCGGGGGCGTATTCGAGTTCATGTTGGTGGACCCATTGGTACTCGTGGACTTGGGCTGTCCGGGAACGAATCCGGGTAATAGTTCGGGAACAAATGGACCTCCGGAAAATCCCCGCAAAGCATGGGGCGAATGGCTCGAACTCGAGGAGTCGGAGGAGCTTCTATGGTGGCTGAATCGTCTTCCGCGGGCCTGGGGCGCTCGGGAAGTGAACCCAGCAAAGTCCGGCTGGTCCTCTTCGGGTATACTGTCAATCATGACGTATGTCGATTCGAATGTTGGGTGCCAACTAGAGTATGTGGAGTCCTGTATGGAGGTTTAGAATATGCAGGAGGGTGGTTTAGGTTGGCTTGATTGGGAATCTACCCTAATTAGTTGAGCACCAGAAGGGGCAGGATATGGATGGAAGAGGTAAGGCAAGTGGTGTTTGACGTAGTAGTGCGTGTGATGGAGAAATCAGGGATGTGGTGCGTTTTGATTTTCACTCAACATGACACGTATTAGGCGTGGGGCTGTGCTAATTATCATTAAGTGTTTTTATTTATATCCGGTGACCAGAACCTTGGGGCACAATGCTGGCTGATGGAATACTCCAACAACTTTATAAATGTCTTGGGCGCCTTTGTTTCCTATAAAATATCTCGCAGTGTAGATGAAGAGTGCATTATCTAAGAATACAGCAACTGTGCCGCTTTTATCATGACATCATCATGAAGATACAGTTCACCTAATACATACAGTAATGAGTAAGGCGGGCAGTAACGTTGGTGCCAGTAGAAGGTACTCGTACTCGTACTCGTACGGGTAAAGGAGAACCTATATGGAAGTTCGTTACTGATTAGTCAGAATATTCACTATTGTTCATAAGGGCTCAATGTTTTCATAATAGAGGGGGTAAAATACTATTAGACCCTTCTTTGTAAAGCCCAATCGCAAAAAGTGGCTTGAGGGCTACAAATGAAGTAATTTCCAACTAAATTGGTAGCTCCCAATCTCTGTTTGTACTTCGTACAGTATGTACTGAAGGAGGATCGAAGTTAGGAATAACATCGCCAAAACACAGGTCATCTGCATTCCTCTACTCACGCTTGTATTTAAACATGTACCTGCTACATATTAGTCTGTCGGGGTACTTACTCCTCGTACGTCGTACTCGTATGAACTCGCGTTGTATTTTTGTGAATCTTTCCTGTATCCATCTTACAGTAGCTTGTGAACATGACTGTCATCACTTCAAGAAGAGAGCGGAAATGCTACCTAACATTAATGTAGTAAATACCGGGTCAAAAAACTTGTTAACCCGCAAAAAACAATTGTTTCTCTTTTCTTCAAGTACGAGTACTCGTACGATACCATGGGGAGCTTCCAATTGTAATTCCATCTTCCAAAGAATCCCCTAACAATCTCGTTACGATCCGGGGAAGCATAAATTATGCACAACTTCTCCATGGAATGTCATAGAAGCGCGTAAAACGATATTTGTGATATTAGCCGTTGCCGTAGTTACATGAACTGATAGCCCTGCGACCAATTCATCAACTGGAGTGAGATAAAATAGCCAGCACAGTATTTGTAGCCCCGTAATCCCACCTATTGGGACTCAGCCCACCTCGGCACATGACTTGAACTTACTTCTGCATGTACATGGTCCAGTGCACTTCACTCTCACAGTCATTCAACACCACAACAATGTTCAAACGGCCCTCACTACCCGCGAACTTCCCTGAGCTCCTCACCAAGACTTTTGAGGCAGCTGTAAAGTCTGGTGATCTCATCTACACCGAGAGCACCCAGGAATCTGCCACTGATAACGGGGTTGATGTGCGATACACCTTTGCCCCTGCCTTGGCCAAGAAGCCCACCAAAGACGATAACAAGGCTGACGAGAAGACGGACAAGCCTAAGTTCAACCCCTTCGAGAAGCCTGACCCGAAGCTCATGCTGGTCCCCGACTTTGGAGACTACTCTCTGGTTCTGAACAAGTTTGCCATCGTTCCCAACCACTTCTTGTGCATTTCCAAGAAGGTGATTCCTCAGACCGCTCCCCTCACCCCCAATGATCTCGAGCACTCGTACGCTGCCCTTCAGGCCGCTCAATCAGAGGGCGCCAAGTACCTTGGTTTCTTCAATTGCGGACCCAACTCTGGAGCCTCAGTTGATCATAAGCACATCCAGTTTATCGAGCTGCCTAAAGACTTTACCCCTTTCCCCGAAGCCGTAATCAAGGCCAAGGGACGGGATTACAAGCCCGGTCAGCAGCCATTGTCATCGGAGAAGGTGCCCTTCGCACACTTCATTGTGCCTTGGGAGGCTGAGTGGGCCGAGGAGGATGCTAAGGCAGATAACGACGCTGAGGTGACAATTGAGGATCCTGTTGCCGAGGAGCTGGGATTCAAGTTCAGCACTGTGCTGTCAAGAGTTCTGACTGAGCTCAGAGTCAACGACGCTCCCAGCATCTCCTACAACGTCGTTTTCACTGACAAGTGGGTCATGGCTGTGCCTCGAAGCAAGGAATCATACAAGGACATCAGTGTAAACGCTACTGGAACTGTCGGTCTGCTGCTGGCGAAGTCTCAAGAGCAGCTCGAGCTATACAAGGAGGAGACTCCGCTCAAGGTACTGACTGAGCTTGGTTATGTGAAGCCTGTGGATGAGGAACATCCTGAATACGATTACTAGTTTTGAATAGATCACAAAAGAAAACGCCGCTGCACGGCCATTGGGTAGATCCCTGCCAGCGCATTCATTTTTTTTTTGATTCTAGGGAAATACATTTAGCTAAATAAGGCCTATAACAATGTTAAACCCGCACGTCGGATTCGGATTCGGATTTGCAAAAAAGCTGTAAAGACGTAACATTCTACTGATAGCCATGTCACAACAAAAATGTCATCTTATTTGTCTATGTACACTAAATTTCTGAGGTTGGCCAAGAAGGCTAAACCTCGATGTCATCAATAGACTCGAGGAACGATTTTTCCTTCTGTCTGAGAAGTTCGGCCATGGGGTGGCTGCTTTTAGCCTCAATCTGGAGTTGAGGGATAAAAACCTCTCGTACCAAATGACCAACGTAATCTCCAATGTCCTCCTTCATGCTGCTAGTTTGGGTCATGTATTCATCAAGATCATCTCCCAGAATGTGCTTCAGCTGCTCACTCACAGTCTTGGTCCGAACTAAAGGTTTCCCCTTAAACTCGGCGGCTGCAGTAGTCTCGTCAATCTTGAGATCTTCCACAGGCAAAGTGAGCATCCACAGCCAGTCACAGTCGACCTTCGCAATGATATCTTCATCGTCGTTGAGAGCCTCTAGCTTGATAAGTCTTGAGCGAGCCCCGTAGCTGTGAAACTTTAGAATCATACTCTTGAGCTCGGGGTCGCAGTCTGGGTTGTTAATGAGATACTCGGGATCAATCTCATCCATAGAAAGCATAAGGGGGGTCTCAAGAGTGATACTCTTTGTGACACCATGGGCAGAATCAATGAAGCCATAGCAGAAGAGAAACTCAGCAGCACTCTTACCTGGCCCATAGTTAATGAAGACCTCGTCCCCTGCAAAGACGGAGACACCCTCGTCAACGACTAGAACCACATCTCCATTGTTCACATCAAATCGGCAATTGGCCCGTGGAGAGTGGTTCACATAGTCGAGAACAGGAACCATGGTAAGAGCCAAGTTATCAGATCCAGGAGACTCAGGGATTTCTAGACTTCTAGAGACAACCCACTGCTCGGCTAATTGAAACAGTTGCTCCGAAACTAGTTTCTCACCTCCCTTCTTACCAACAATAGCCTCATATCTTGCCAGAACGTGACTCTGTTTGTGCACACAGGCCATTAGCAGAGATGTTCCTTTAAGACTGTCGAAAATCTCATTTTCAGGCCAGGACCAGGGCTGGTCCATCTCCTTGGCTTTAGGAAGAGAAGATACATAGCCACTCATATCTGATGAGCCCTGAGAAGCGAGCAGGGCCATGAATAGCACAATGATATCCTTTTCAGACTTGAGCCACTCCAATGACGCTCTCATAAAATCCAAATACTCTCCATTGAGGTATTTGCTATCCTTCGACCATGTGGACACATGTTTGGCGTCAATGAGGAGGTCCTTCGGGACTCTCAGTACAATGCCTGAAACATTGTCTTTAGTGAATCTCAGTCCAGTGCCCTTCCCAGAGGACTCGAAGATCTCCGTATCTGTGAGTACCACTTTGTTATCCTTTATCCAGTTCATTGTGTGGTATTGGAGTGGTTTAGTTGAACAGTCTCGGGATGGGCTCACTTTGCATATCGTGCATTAGGTTCTGATAATGGCCATAAAGTCTTACGCTACCCATGGGAAGCGAAAATCCTTGGGACATGGGAAAAAGGAAAACCCCAACCCTATATAAAGATTTGAAATTTTGATTTGACCCTTTGCATTACGGAAATAGAACAGCTTCACGACACAACTTAACAAAAAAATGGCCAGCTGGGACGACGAAGACTTTGAGGTGCCTGCCGCCGCCACCCCCGCAGTTCCCGCCAACTGGGATGACGAAGAGGAGGAGGACGTCATGGACTCCTGGGACGCTGAGGAGACCCCCAAGGCTCCTGGACCCAAGACCACCGTGGCTGCCCCTAAGAAGGCCCAGCGACAGCAGATTGCCAAGGTTGAGCGAGAGATGGCCGCCATGAAGCTGAAGCCCGAGGACGCTTCTACCAAGCGAGACCGACAGCGACAGGCCGAGCTTGACTCCGATATGATGAACGCTTCTGAGCTGTTTGGAAACTCTGGAGGTATTGCTGACAACATTGCTAAGACTGAGGTTGCCCCTGCCCCCGCTGCCCCCATGAAGCTCTCTGATCTGGCCATCTTCCACCCCAAGGATAAGAAGGACTTCACCAACCTGAAGGAGACCCTTGCTCCTATTCTCACAGACCTTAACAAGACCAGTCCACTGGCTTACCCCGACTTTGCCATCACCTTTACCAAGGCCATGGCTGAGCCCCTCAAGGTTGAGCAGCTCCGAAAGCTCATCTCTACCCTGAACGCCTACCAGAACGAGAAGATTCGAGAGGAGAAGGCTGCTCGAGGTAAGAAGAAGAAGCCTGGTCTTGCCGCCGCCTCCGCCAAGATCAACGATGATAAGGATACTACCACCTTCAACGACAACTTCGACGACTTTGACGATTTCATGTAAGTGGACTCTAAATGCGGACTTTGTGCCACTGGGGTGGCTGCGACATGCTCTGGAACTAGTTGCCACATGAGGCAGAGGGTATCGAAAGCATGTACGCACGGACCTTTCTTAGAGGTGGTGTAATGTAATGTTTGATGACCTGCCATGCCATGGCATTTTAGACATCGTATAGTTAAATCTGTCTAGTCTGATGAAACCAAACGTACAGTAGATACACGAATGTCGCCCATAGTAGACCCCTCCAATTTTGTAACATGGTGCTCCAAATATTGTGTCTGTGCTGCTTGATGGATGCAGGAACAGCTTCCAAATCATTGTAAAATACATAATATCCAGTAACTATTTGTAGGGTGCCACTTATTACCATATGATACATCAGCTCACCCCTTCATCTTACCCAATCTCTATGCAGTGCTTAGGCACTCCGCGTACACTCTAGCCTTCCCAGATACAGTACACTTCATGCAGTGCAGAACACACTAAAACTCTCCTACAGCATTATTCCGACACACAACATGATCTGTATAGAGTGCACGGAGCCGGTGTCGTCGTTATACACGGAGTACTCGACTGACAACATTCGACTCACCGCTTGCTCAAAGTGCAACAAGTTTGCCGACAAATACATTGAACACGATGGAGTACTCATCTTCATTGACCTGCTGCTACTCAAGAAGCAGGCTTACCGACACCTAGTTTTCAACGTCCTCACACCTGACACGAGCTCCAGCACAACCAATGATAATCTTCATCCTCGTGTGAGGCGATTATTTCTACTGATTACCCTATTCGAAGTATACCTCACGTGGGCGCAGGTTGAGAAGGGTCCGCAGACACCTCTGACGCGCTACCTGCTAGGGCTGCCAATTATCACGCAATACAATTACTTTCTCATCATTTGCCTGACTGAGGCAATTACGTGGCACGTCTCGGTTCGTGTTATGGCTAGGATACTCCTGGGCTGGAAACGTCCAAACGCTCTATCTACAGCACTGCTCATTTCTTCAGCAACAAAACTACTGCCGATTCTCATGATCATTTGGGACTATGACGTGCCCCTGGCTGCTGCATTGGTTGGCTGGGCTGTTAATTTCAACGTCGTTGAAGCCCTTACTATCATATTGAGCTGCTCATACTTTAAGGCCATACTCATCACAGCAATGTCCAGTATAGCCAAGGGGGCAGTTTCCAGGTTCATCTTCATGCCCATTTTACTCAACGACTGTGACGTCGAGTTCCCAAGTCTTGATGTCAGCGCCATTGGCCAACCCACACTCTTCGCTCAAGTCTTCCAACTTATCAAGACCTACGCCGAGCGTGTTTAATTTATTTAGACAAAACTAAAAGTACAGTAAGTACAAGTATCGTACGTTTACGCATAACATCACTAATAAATATATCTATCTTCTAAATCTATGCAGCAGCAGCTTCTGCAGCAGCATCGGCAACGGTGTTCGGGTTGGGTCGCATGTTAAACAGGAACAGCAACTCCTCTCGGGAAAGGCGTGCCATCTGTCTCTGGCCAGATGGGTCCAGGGCTGACTCGATCATCTCCCGCTTCCGCTTTTGTAGCTCCAAAATACGATCCTCCACCGTCTTCTCAATCACAATCTTGTGCACCGTGACATCTCGCAGCTGACCAATACGATGAGCACGATCCATGGCCTGTTCCTCGACGTAAGGGTTCCAGAAGGGATCCATGATGATCACGTGATTGGCAGCCGTCAGCGTCAACCCAACGTTACCAGCCTTGAGCGAAATGAGCAGCACCGTAACATTGGGGTCCTCTCGGAAAGTTGTAACGGCTCTTGATCGCTCGTCGGCATGCATGCTGCCTTCATATCGAAGGTACTCAAAGCCAGCACTGTCAAGCTCCTCTCCAATCAAATTCATGAAGGACACAAACTGAGAGAAGATGATCGTCTTCTCTCCAGGGCTCTCCTCCTTGATTTTCTGTAGCAACTCGACACATCGTAGGGCCTTTGCCGAGGGAGGTAACCTCTCGTCATCCTCCTCCTCCGCCTTCTGCTTCTCAGCCTCTCGGTGCATCTTCAGACGGGCCTGCTCCGCCTGAATCTCCCGAGTCACCTCACGAGGAGACTTTTTCTCGAGATGCATCTTCTGGAACACTCGGAGAGGAACCATTGTGCTCTGGCTGATGGGCTCTCGACAAGTCATACACAGAGGGGTGACCACAGATGAGAAGTAACTGACACTACACTCGTGGCAAATGGTGTGGCCACAAGCGGAAAAGAGACGGACCTGGGACTGAGGAACAGTATCTGTACAGATAGGACACTCGAAGCCCTCGGCAAGACGCTTCTCCTCCCGGGAGATTTGAGCGTCGTCATAGGCGTCTCCAGGTGCCTCGCTAGAAGTCTCTTCGTCAGCCTGTAATGGGGAGCCAACTTTTCGCTCTTGGAGACGCTTGAGACGGTCCACACGCTGATCCCGGGCCTTTCCCTTACCCTTGCGGTCTCGGGGATCATCTTCCTCCTCGTCTTCTTCACTGCCAGTTGCCTCATCGGACACGAGCCACTCACCCTCCCCGTCAGAATCCTCTGCGGCATTTCCGATCTTCGCAGCACGTCGAGGGCGAGCTGGAGAATCACAGCCATCGTCGTCTGAGTCCATACCAGCGTTGTTTGCACGTCGTCGGGGCGCCTGGATCGAAGGCTCAGGAGTGTCGAAACTGATATCAGGTTCAACATCTTCACCCTTGGCCGAAGAGTCACCACAACTAAGAGCAGGAATCTGCTCTTCGCCCTTAACACCATCACTTGAGGTAGTACCAACCACTGTGCCTTCGGTCGGAACGACAGGGACATCCTCTGCTTTGACTGCATCTCTTCCGTTAACAGAAGAAGCAGCGGAGGTGTCTGGGCTGGGCTCGTCAATGATATCAAGAGAAGATAGGTCGCTGTCGTCATTTACAACAAACTTAGACAGGTCCTTCTCCTCCTGCTTAGCCGTGACACCCTTGGAAGCGTTGTTGGAAACACCTAGCAGGGTGTTCAGCTCATCCTCCACTACAGGATCCATCTTCTCGACCTTGGCAGAATCGCTAGTGCCTGGAATGATTTCCTCAATTTTAGAACATCCAGCTTCAGCTTCATCTTCATTTTCCTCCGTCTGTCGTCGAAGATCATCAGCATCCTGCATCTGTTTGAACAGAGTAGCAACCCGAAGAACAGTGTTGGGAGCAAAAGCCTTACAGCCCTCAATGACGAATGACAACTCGTCTCTGGTGAGCTCCTTCTGATCAGCACCATCCTCAGCAGCTCGAACCAACTGGTAGTGGCAGCATGCCTGTCTGAGTCGTAACAAAAGAACAAGAACATTCTGGTAGTGCTTGCCAATACCACCCTGGCGCATAAGTCTAGAAACGCGTCGCTGAGCCCCAGTTTCAAGGTCTTGGTAGAACTTGCGTTCGTCTTCAGAGAAGTCGATAGTGTCAGTCTCGACGGTCTTGGGAGGCAGATTGAGAATGGGTGCTCCATTGATCTTGGAGTCCTTGCCTCGACGAAGCATGATCATCGCCAGCAGCGACTGTAGACGTTTCATACTGCCATCTCGCACAGCGGTACCGGACATGGCTGCCTTCTTAATGCCCGAGGCAATACTCTGGTTGAAAAACTTCTCCTTATCGTAAGGCTTGATCCGAAGAAACTTGACCAAGGACTGCAGATCCTCGACCGAGTTTTGCATGGGCGTACCTGTTAGGCACCATCGATACACCGCGTCCAACTTGTAACAGGCCTTAGCGCTGGCGGTGTTTCGGTTTTTGATGGAGTGAGCCTCATCGATGATGATACGGTAGAAGTAGGCGTCGCCCTCGTAAAAGGGAGAAGACATAGACTGGAATTCTTCTGGCCTCATCGCTCGCTTGATACGATGCATTTTACCATCAGAGCCTCGTCTGGTTTCAGTCACCTTCAGGCCAGAACTGAAAAACATCTTCTTGTGCTCTGTGACAAGTGTCTGGAAAGACACCAGCACAATATCAAACTCGGACAGCTTCTCCCAGGTATTATACTGCTTCTTCGTAGATGGACCGTGGTACAGTAGTGTTCGAGGTCTGTGTTCGGGCTTAATATGGGTGTCAAACTCGCTACTCCACATGTGCAGCAATCCAACAGGAGCGATAATCAGAGTGCATTTTGCATGTTTGGGCACGTGATCATGCTCCTCAGGGTCCTCCATGGGTTTGTTCGCCCAAAGAGCAATAGCCTGTACCGTCTTTCCAAGACCCATTCCGTCGCCCAATAGCCCTCCTCGCTTCAGCGGAAGCTTTTCAGCATCAAGCATCCATTTGACTCCGAGACTCTGGTGAGGGAGCAGCTTGGAGTGCATTGAATCCGTAGTCATGTTCTCCACGTCGTCAAAAGCACTGTCATCCACGTCAGTACCCACACCAGCTGTGGCGGACTCGAGAAGGCTGCGAATGCTCTCAGCTTCGTCGGCATCCATACCTGCAGCGGCGTTATATGCTTCCTCCTCGTCTTCCGAATCAAGATCAATGGCGCCTCTTCCAAACAGTGAAGGTGCAGTACGAGGACTGTTCGGGAAACCTCCCAACATCTGAATTCCGTCCATCATCATGTCCGCATCAAACTGCGCCCGAGGACGGTAGGTATGAGCACCAGGCCGTGGCACGGCTGGCTGCTGTAGTCGCTGTAGCTGATTCTGATTGTGTTGCTGAACTGTGGTGCCGTTCGCCTGAAGTAGTGTATTCATGACGAGGGTGACGTATTTATGGGGCTCTGCAAAGAACCGGAGCATGAGTTCAGTTCTCTCCCGTAGCGCTTGCGATCGAGCGCCCTTTTCGTTCCAGAGTAGACGGGCATTTTGATCTGCCTTCTGGGCCATGGTGATTCTGGTATGGTCATCAACATCAGAATTTCTGTTGATAGCACGCAGTCGTTGTTGAGCATCCGTGTATCTCTGCTCGGCTGTTGCAAGTCGGTCCTTCAGAGTTTGGCGAGCTTTGATTGCCGAAATTCCCACAGATCGCTCCCTGGCAGCTAAGTGCGGGTTGGCGTGGAACTGGGCCTCTCCTTGCATGTACTGCTCCTCCAGCTTGGCACTCTTTTTGTTCATGGTGATTGCAGTAGGCTGAGTAGGCCTTGGTGGCACGGGGGTGGTCTCAATGATGTCATCTTCACCAGAGTCAGAGCTTAGGGTTATCTCCTCCGCTGCTTTGTGTCGTTTGGGGTCGCTTTGAGAGCTTGAGGCCTGAGGAAATGCGCCTGGGATATTCGAAGATGAGAAGCCAGCTCCCATGGAGTTCAGAGAGTTCCTGTAGGCATCCAAGCCATTCTCCATTTTGGGCCGAATGGGCCCAGGTGAGGCAGACTCAAAAGAACGCTTAAGACCACCTCCTGACGAGAGGCTTTGAATATGCTTGTTGAAAGACTCTCCATCTGACTCCTCGTCACTGGACAACAAACTGATAGCTTCCATGTTGGTGGGTGCACTGTGGTTTGATGTTGACAAGCGTAGTTTTTCTGTTTGAGTAAAGATGGTAAACGCGTTAGAGTTATCGAATGCAGTTCAGGTGTGGCTTTGAGTAAAAAGGCTGAGTGGCGGCTAGATATGTATTTGAAGGCGATATTTGTATTATTCTAGAGCCTGGTGGCAAAATGTATAAGTGGATGAGGCAAATGCTCTGTCAGTCGGCAGAAAACCCGAGTTAACAGCAGTTATGAGAAGCCTGAGTTAAGGTTTCTTTTTTTGGGCCGTCACATGACCATTCGGGGAAGTATAATTAGAGATGTGGAAGTGATGGAAAAGAGTGGAACAAGGACTGTAGCACAGGTCAAGAGTCGGTTTAGTGCCTAGTTGCTCACCATATGGGTTTAAGTGGGCCCTGGTACTGGATATCAAGTATCGGGGGTCTAGGACTCTCCTACGAATAATAACGCGTTTACTGATAGTGCCTTCCGAAAATCAATTAACAGACTGGATAGAGCGATTAGACTCGCATTGCTGTCAGAGACGCCCAAGGCTGTATGCTGTCTGCAGGACGTGGATGAATACTGTGGGGTTGAATAAAATGGGATTGTCTTACGATGCAGTAGTATTGGTAGATACTTGTATGCGTGGCGAGGGCAGACACATTGTCCCTAACCGGCGGCATTCAACTCTTAGAATAGCCCCCTCCCCCCCTTGCATTAGCTAGTGTAGCAGAACGTCCAATGGGGCATTATAAACAGGACTGTCAGAAGTAAGAATGTATTGAATGAGCAAAAAGAAAAGAAAAAAAATAAGGTAATGAAAGCATGGGGTGACAATTATGAAACATGCCAATATGAATTTTGGAGAGGTATATATTTACTAGACCAAAGCTAACTTGTATGTCTTCTGTTGCCGTTTATCGACCCTTCTAATCACATCAAGATGTATCAACTATCGTAGAACCTCAAAAAAATATTGAATCGTACATATTCGAACCAGTATTTCTACTGTAGGGTATCTGTAGCTGGAAATACAGTACGAGTACGAGTACACCCAACTATAGTTGGCGGGCCATTGTTAGACGATTAGAGAGTATTCATCACCCTCTTATGGAATGAATAATTGAGCTCGAGTTCCTTATTGTAGAAATCGGCTATTTTCAAGCCCAAATTCTTGAATCGTAATTCAACACTTATGTCATTTATTCATCTCGAATTGGGACCCCTGAGTATTTGAAACTATCGTACTTTTACCGCAAAACCCGTACTCGTACATCGGAGGACGAGTACCAGCTGGTACGAGCTACAGCAATACACTTGCAGATAATGAATCTCTTACCATTCAATCCTGAGATTTTCGTCACTTATCGGTAATTAACATAATAACTCCATTCTTTTACATTTTTCAATTAAATGATTGTAGTCAGGCCTTTCGCTTTCGGGCAGCTTCTCGTTCATTGGCATGCTGGACGGCTGCACTGGAAGCCAACCACGCGTCGCTTCGCTCCCATGCTCTGAGACCCTTTTTGGTGGCCTTCTCAATCATTCGCTCCTGGGTGACGTTCTTAACCTCCACCTTGGCTCCGTCCCGAGACACATTAATATGATGTCGCTGAAGTCCCTCCTTTACAGTGGCCTTGAATCCAATGTAGACAATCCAAGTGACGTAGATAAGACCAGCGACAATTCCAACTGCAAGGAAAATAAATAGAAGTGATCGCACTCGTGCAAACGTGCTAATAGAAGGACCCAGTTCGGCATCGATGAAACCTGCGTTGACTAGCTCCTCATACCGACGCATTGCCTCCTCTTTCGAGAGCATCTCACGAGCTCTGTCCACAGACTCGCCTCGGTCAGTTGAAAGCAGCCAGCCCAAGATACCCATTGTATATGAGTTTGTGTGTGTGTAAGTGTGGTGTGTAGTGGTGGTTCTGGTGATTCTGACTAGGTTGATGATACTAGTTCAGAAGTGTGAAAATGTGTGTGAAAATGTGTGGCTGCAGTTGCAATGATTCGTGATGTAGTTATTGCGTGTGTAGTTCTCTGTAGCTGTAACTGTGTGGTGGTAGTTGCAGTGCAATTGACGTGTAGATGAGAAGTGTGTAAGATTTTGTAGAGGGTTCAAAAGAAAGATTACCAGCGACAGATTTATGCAGTCCCAGACGCACATCAAAACACAGCCACCAGGATAGTGCAGGCACGGCTGTGCAGCGGAGGAGTACTATACATGACCTACACAGCTAACAAGGGTCTTCATATCAGCTGATGCACGTATCGTATTCAGGATATTAAAAATGATTTACCATCTGCAAGTGGCGTTTTTCTGATCAATCCACCTGGCATGCTGTTATCCGCACTATAACCCCACCTATGAACCTACCCCTTCCAATTACCAGAGGGTTCAAACAGAGTTTTGCTCGCTTCCACCCACTCGCTATTTTCAATTAGGGCCAAACCTTCATATATTTTTAGAACAATCTTCAAGTCGGAACGTTGTCAGTATAGGCTCGGGCGTCTATCATCACCCGAAAGACCGATCATGTGTGGAACGTTTCATGGAAGGCTGTGTAGCTGCCGATACGAGATGGGCGCCGCATAGAAAAACTGAATTGAATGATTTAACCACACAGCCCGGTGCATCACCACTGTATCGACCTACTCGCTAGGGAGAGACGTTATGGACAATTATGTCAATACGCCGCCAGCCAGAAAACGCAAATAAGAAAATGCTTTTAGCAACGGAAAATTGGTCAGAAATCTTTCTGCCCGTTCCGGAAGTATTGAGGAGACCGGAACCAAGTTCAGCGACTGTGAATTTCGAGATTTCGAGCCCAATTACTCAGCCTCGGTTTGTACGTCACACCACCCACTTGCTTCCAAAAGCACACAAGTGAAGTATGAACAAGGAGTGCAATATAGTGGCTGGATCAGCCTTATAGTAGTCGGATACCATACGCTCAATACGTGTTAGTGCGGCGTAATACAAACTACATTGATATTACCTGATACCGTGCTTTCCTCACATTCAGTTTAAGTGCATCTTCCTGTCGATAGCTCTACTTGTACGAGTACCATAAATCGTATTCATGGATTCATCATAACATTACCTGTACTATAAGACTTTTCTCTACTTTCTAATTATACAGAAGCGACGATTTCTGCGGCCTGAGACAAACTGTCCACCATCTTTTTGCACTCGTCTCGTCGCTGGACGGTAAAATCACTCTCCTGCAGAAGATCGTCGAGCTTCTCGTTGAGGTATAGCTTTTGCAGCAGCTCCTTCTGCAGCAAGTCCTTAGAGTGCTTCACCAGATTGAGAGTAATCACCTTGGGCACCAAATCGTTCATGGTTCGTCGCACAATGTTGAAGTAAGATGTGATGAGGAGCTTAATAACATCAGTCTCCATGGACTCCTTCTCATTCAGGGTTCCAGAAGCCTTGAGAACAGCAGGGGGTGCCTCCATCTCGGCCATCTTCTTCTTGTTCTTGGAAGAGAAGAAAGATCCAAAGAATCCTCCCTCCTTGGATTCCTCCTTAGGGGGCTGAACAGTCTGTGGGGCAGGGGAGCCTCGCTTGCCCTTGCCGGAGATCACCTCAGTCTTTGGTGCGGGATGGTGCTTATCGTGGATGAGAGAGAGAGCTGTGTGGCCGGAAATGAAGTCAGGATGACCAGTGTTAACGTAACAAGCCTCCGCAGACACAATATCGGAAACGAGAGTGTTGGTAGGGATGAGAGCTTGCTTCAGGAAGGCTACAACAAGGGTGAAGATCTGGTCCTTGAGCTTGGGGTAACGCTTCATACCAGGTCGAGTAAGACACAGCTGAGCAATTCGAACCAGCTCGTCGTAGACAAGAGCAACACACTTCAGAGAAGGCTCCTCAAATCTCTTGATTTGTTGCTTAACAATCACCTCAAATGCCTCAGTTCCCACAAAAAGAGCAGGGGAAGATCCAGAAGAGTTGTAAAGAATCGTTCGAATGTCAACATCTCGGACCTGGTCAAAGGGGTCAATGGCCTTAATACCGTTGGCGTAGAGTTCGTGGAATACGAACGAGACTCGGGCACCTCCAGACAGCTCGCTGGTAGAAAGATCTTGAGAGTTACCATCGAGGTTGGTTCGGAACTCGTTGGAGAACTCAGTGATGAGGTTCAGGACGATGTTCGAGGGAGATCCAAGCATGTCGTCTCCGCCCAATGCGGACAGCTCGCTCTGGTACTTGGCAAGAGTGCTGTGGATCTTGCTCTTGATGTCGGGAAGCTGCGACTTGATGTGGTGTCGCAGAATCATGTTCAGCTTTCGAGCAAGGAAAGGGGTTCCGCAGAATTGAGCCTTGGCTCGGTATGAGGGATGACCCTCGAAAAAGTTCTTCTCGTACTCCAGAGCAGCGCTAATGTTCTTGTTGGTCTGAATGTCCTTCTGGCCTCGGTTGATGACAGGGACGTATCCGTATCGAAGAGGAATCACTCGTCCGGCCAGAATATCAATGACATCGGTGCCCTGGTCCATCAGATCAATCTTAGTAAGGACACCAATGGTTCGGGTTCCCTCGGGATCGACTTCTCGCGCGAGCTTGAGACCATCGGAGTTGGCCAAATCAGTGTTGGCAGCAGTGACAGACAGAATGATGGCATTGGGCTTGGAAATGAATCCCAGAACCATCTCCTTGATCTGACGCTCGATATCCTTGGGCTGGTCTCCAACAGGGACCTTTGTGAGTCCAGGAAGATCGACCAGAGTCAGGGTTAGGACCTTGGGCGAGTAGATTCGCAGATTGATAGGTGAAGACGAGATTCCGGCATTGGATCCGGTGACCTTATCGGTTTCTTTGGCGATCTCGTTTCGGATCTCGTTGAAGTCGGTGAACTTTTTGCCGGGCAGATGCAGGAACTCTCCGTACTCTTCGGTGTCTGGCTTGTTGGTCAGCTGGAGCACGAGGGGTCGTCGGGTGACAATGCCAGTTCCTCGAGGAAGGAAGTCTCGGCCGACAATGTTCTCTAACACTGACGACTTTCCAGACGATTGCGAGCCCACCACGGTGATCTGTGGCAGATCAATGGGGTTGACGGTTGTTCCGAGTGTGGCGAATGCGTCCTGGGTTAGAATAGTTCTGAGGCTGTGAGATTGCGGTCACGAAGGATTAGTTCATGTTGCCAAACACGGACGTGATAACAATAAAGAACCTCATAGAATGTAATGAGTGAATTAGAGACCGATGAATATGATCAAGGCATTTTTGACGTTATCATGAACCTGAATTCTCGTGGTTCAATCCTTCCTTGCCCTCTGTGTTGTGTTGTTAGCGCACTGTGCCAGGTGTACGCTACAGTGTGCATGTTGGCGATTAGGAGAGCACCGCACCTAGCGCCATGCCACGCGCGTGTATCCTTCATAGTGCACGCATCAACACCCGCTCGAAGTACTCACTTGAAGACGGTTAACGGTCTTGATTAGATCCTCATCCATTTTGGCGAGTGTCGCTGTAGTGCAATGTGGTGATGTGTTGATAAACTCTCGATAGGAGGTGCGTTGGGAGGTTTGGAGAGTGATTAAGGTCCGGCTTATTATGAGATTAGCAGATGGTGGCAAAGTAAGTGGCAAAGATACAGTAGCATTGAGAGAGGCGCAAGAAGAGAGGTAATATACGTATGCCTGTTTAGAAGCTTTTGTTCATTTATTTTGTGCTATGGGGTAGAGGGCGACCATCACCTTCCCCAATCCTCGGCATAAGTGTGCGTAACAATTACTTGATGATGTTTGTTAAGGAGAGTGTAAGGAAGGTGCTGTTTCAAGGATTTCCCCCTATATCTGAGTTTTTAGAGTCTCATGTATATCTGCGAGTTCTGTTTAATTGACTTTTGACTCTCTGACTGGCTATTTTCAGGTATTTCCCTCTCACCCCAATTTCACCATTAGACGTGATTTCTAGTTTTGTAATATTATTAACTAATGTGTTATCCGAATATCTTCCGGCCAACTAATCCCAACTAAATTGTGCATCGCATATCCTGCAAGAAAACCTTGATCGAAATTTATTTGATCAACCAATTTTGGAGACTAACATTACACAACCATGGTCCTTCCTAGAAACAAGAGACGGCCTGCCAAGCCCAAGGCAGCGCTCAAGCCCGACAACCCTGACACAGAGAAGCTCGAAAAGCTGTTTGCCGAGCTCACACAACTCGATGAGGATCTCGCAGCAACAGATATCGTGTGGAAGGAGACCAAGACTGTGGAGGAGAAAACTGAGAAGACTGAGGAGCAGATCTTTTCCACTGTTAGCGACCTTGCCAAGCTGTGCCATGCCCATATGACCAAATGTGGTGTTGCCTTCAAGCCCCCTGTGTCCGTTGACATTGCCGTCCATACTGTCTCTGATCTGCGAAAGGTGTTACCAGCCTTCACTGGAGAGTACCAGAACTTTGTGTCTCTGTCTGACGGCAGTGAGGCTCACGAATTGATGCAGAAGGAGCTACGTCTCAAACTGAGAGACGTGTGTGGCGGTATCTCGACATTTAGCCGTGTTGTGCAGTCTCTCCTGAAGATGGACAGCAAGGCAGCCCAGACAATGCTCGATAATGTGCCTGTGGGTGACAGTGATGAGGATGTAGCTGAGGCAATGGACAATCTTACAGTGGAGGAAAACGGAAAGACCTCTGGACTATCTGCTGAAGAACAGGAGGAACAGATTGCTGCCGAAGCATACTCCAGACAGCTGATTCGAGTGGCTCAGACCTGGAAGTACTGTAACGCTGTTCAGGAATTCTGCAAGACTCCATTCTTGGATGTTGCGAAAAGACGTCTTAAGGAAACCTGTCTGGTTATGACTGATGCAGTCAACGAACTTAAGGAGTGGCTGGATAATGCTGATGACGAAGATGACGATCCGTTTGGACTGGACGACTATGAGGACACTGACGACGAGGCTGAGCCTGCTGCCCCTGCCGCCCCTGCACCTCGAAGCGAGGAAGCTGTTTCTCTGGCAGAAAAGTGGCATGCTAAGCTCATCACTCTGTTCAAGCTTGTCCAGGCCCTGGCATCTCGGTATTCTTCTCTGTGCAAGGCCGATTCCGATGCTGCTTCCAAGGAAAGACTGGTGGGTGTAAACTCGCGTATTTATAAACTGGCAGCTGGTGTCGATAATCTGGTAACCGGCTTCCTCATGAATAGCTCTGTTGCTGAGCTCGAGGGAGAATCCGCCAAGCTGGATGATCTTGTTCGAGACTTGGCTAAGTCTGAGCGACTCAGCCCCGACGGATCCAGTGATGCGGTCACTGTCTACATCGACAGTGCATTCTCGTCAGCTTATGGACTCTAGTGGAAGGGCGATGGTATATAGTATGGAATGAATGATGGATTCAATGATGATCTCGCTTGTCTATTTTGCGATCTATATGCTATGGGTTTTGGGGTGATAATTACTAGCCTGTAGTGATCATCAATTGGCGGAAGTTCGGTGCTTTTGGTTTCTTCTCTTAACAAACTCGACGATCTGCTGAGAACCAGCGAGAGTAGACACGAATTTCCGCTTGCTGGGGTTCTCATATAGAAGCACGCCTAGCTCCTTGGCGTAGGTTGAGACGTCCTTGTACTCGTCGAAGTTCTTGAACTCGGTAAACAAGTAGCCGTCGGTGGCACGGATTCGGTCCATCTCAAGCTGCCACAGCTTGATCTGATCTACGACGGTAGGGGGGAGGACGTGTTCAACGCCCTTCATTCGTGGGTGGGCATGAACGGAGAGGTATGTGATGATTTGTTCTGCAGTAATACCGTTTGAGAGAGCGAATCTAACCGAGTCTCGGTTGATCTGACCGGTTACCATGTTGGCAAACCGTGTCTTCAGATTGACAAACAGGTTGAGTACAGCAATCTGCAGTGGAGACTCAGTGTAGGCATAGAGTCTGAAATTGGTTTCCAGAATGATAAAACCGGAATCTGCCGCAACTGAAGATGAGATGGTGTCTTGGGTAGCGGCTTCCATACTTTGACTGGCAGTTCTGAGTGCCGCGGTTTCAGAAGTCAGGGTAGTGGCCAATCTGGTAGGGTAGAACCGCCTAGACGATGCCTTCCGCTGGTAAACAATGCCGTAATCCCGTAGATCTTCCAGCATATGTTTCTGCGTCTCGGAGAGTGCACTGAGAGAGTAGTCCTGTCCGAGTTCCAGAGAACCCAACATGAAGATGAAGTTGAGCACGTCGACAGGGTCCATCTGCAGATACTCTGACATGTTGAGGTACTGGAGCAGCAGAGTCCAGATTTGAGCGTTGACGTCCTGGAGCAAGAACTGGAAGCCTGCATTGGTGATTCTCAGCCCTCCTCGTTCGGGTTCCATTAGTCCACTATGTTTTAACAGGTTGAGCACTCCGTCACTGGGTGTCCTTCCAATCGACGTTCCAACCATGAAATGCAAGATCATCTCCCATTGAGAGACAGCATGGGCGTCCAGAAACGCCACATCCACCTTGTGTTTGTCCTCCGTGTCACAAGGCACTCCAAACGATATATTCTGGTCTCCTCCCACCAGAGCTGCCCTTAGGTTCTTCTTGAATGTCGGATTGATGATAATGTGGGCCTGGGTCTCGGTGAAAATATGCAGTAATCGCAGTTTCTTTTGTGTCTCGAGCTTGAGTCGCTGACTCGATGGTTTCACCATAGCGTCAACGTCCGCTACCGCTATGGGATCGGGATTGAAAATCATACCCATGATGAGCGTTCTTGCCAAAGCAGGTAGCAGTCGGAATACCGCAAGACATGTGGCTGGAGACTGGTACAGCCGTGTGAGCACCGCCTCTGGAAGCCCCTCAAGGTAGTCATTAATGCTGTTTTTAAACTGGCTCGTCATAATTGGTGTGATAGCCGTATCAACAGGAACTGTTTGTCATATCATGCAGGTTCTTTTTAGAGTTCTATGGACATTGAATGATGGAGAAGGGTTCAAAGAGATAGAATACAGTAGATCACAGTGGATGGGGGTACTGGTGGTTGAAACAAATATATTCACTTAAATTTCAGTCTTAATCAACCCGGTTCTATCAACTTTACTCTTGTGTCTGAGCCCAATGATGGCATATAAAAGCACTGAGAAACTTGCTGACAATACTTAGTTTGTCAAGTAAATAGTGGGTTTCCCATTGGGAAGTTACTTAGCTTCATCTGTGATTGAAAACAGACATGGGGCGTAACCCAGGTCACTGCTGGCTCGTAGTCTTATGATCCACTGCCCAAGCATTCCTTGTAAATATATGGGTCCCTTTTAACCAGGTTCCATTCATTCATCATCTCGTGTTTACTTACGTGTTTACTGCACCTCACGCTCTCACGTCCCTTCAATGATCTCCTACATTTGTAACCTAAATTTGAAGAGTGGGTGGTGTACACGTTGCACAAGATCGTAATTTAGGAAAGCTATTGAAACTGACTATTGATCAAGGTGGTATGAGCTATAGGTTCACTCGGTAATTCAGTACATCCCTTCCCCGAAGTAGTTTAGCGCCCTCATTTCATATCGCCCCTGTCCCTTTAACAGGTTACGAGTACCTCCTGCGAGGAAACACCACCACCCACCACTGAACTCAAACCTGAGAACACGACATATCTAACTATACATCAGAATGGTGAGTATGGCAAAAGCTGCTATGATCCGGCAATCAACTAACCCAGGTGACCATAGGAAACACGCACGACGACCTGATTCACGACGCGGTCCTGGACTACTACGGCAAGCGATTGGCCACTTGTTCGTCCGACAAGACCATCAAGATCTTCGAGATTGATGGAGACAACCACAAACTCGTCGAGACCCTGCGAGGACACGAGGGCCCCGTGTGGCAGGTCAGCTGGGCCCACCCCAAGTTTGGCTCTATCATTGCTTCTGCTTCTTACGACGGCAAGGTGTTCATCTGGCGAGAGGAGAACGGTCGATGGACCAACATTGCTCAGCATCAGCACAACGCCTCCGTCAACTCGGTGGTCTGGGCTCCTCAGGAGTACGGTCCCCTTCTTCTCTGTGCTTCTTCCGACGGCAACGTGTCCGTGGTCGAGTTCAAGGAGGGAGGCAACTGCGAGGCCACCACTTTCGCTGCCCACGACGTTGGCGCCAACTCCGCCTCTTGGGCTCCCCCTGCCGTGTCCGGCTCGCTCATTCAGCCTATCAATGGCAAGGCATCAAACAACATTCGAATTGTCACCGGAGGATGCGACAACTTGGTCAAAATCTGGAAGTACGATCCTGCTTCCAAGACATACGTGATCGAGGAGACTCTTTCTGGCCACAAGGACTGGGTTCGAGACGTTGCCTGGTCTTCGTCTGTTCTGTCCAAGTCCTACATCGCTTCGGCTTCTCAGGATAAGACCGTCATCGTGTGGACTCAGGAGGGCAACCAGCCATGGAAGAAGAAGCTGCTGCAGGACACTCCCTTCCCCGATGTTGTGTGGAAGGTCAGCTGGTCTCTGTCTGGCAACGTTCTGGCTGTTTCTGGAGGCGACAACAAGGTCACTCTGTGGAAGGAGAATCTCACTGGCGAGTGGGAGTCTGCTGGTGTTGTCGAGGAGTAACCTTAGAGAATGTATGTATGAGTATTGCCCGGAGAAATTGTAGTGGATATGTTGTAACGCGGGCACAGCTTACCGCATGTCCAATTCATGTATTATCACCATGGCGGTGTAGAAACTATTGTCTGTGTCATGAGGTCATTGTCCTTGATACTTGCAATGGTATGATCATTGTGCTTAAGCTACGACTGCTACGATTACAAGATTAAATAGATAATGTTGATCAACTATTCTAACTAAACCACGTTGACCAGATCGGTGACGATACCAACGAGATCGTTAGCGGCTCGCTGGCCCTCCTCCATGACCTCACTGTGGTCAGCAATACCCTCGTCGAGCTTAGCAGCGTTATCGCTCAGAGCACTATCGGGCTTCTTAATCACAACAACGTTGGTGATAAGCGACAGAGCAAGCACCTTGATTCCGCAATGTCGAGCAACAATTACCTCGGGTACAGTAGACATGCCGACGGCATCAGCTCCCATGGTAGTCAGCATTCGTGCCTCAGCTCGAGACTCGTAGGTAGGTCCAGAGACGAATGCATAGGTACCCTCGTGAATGCCTCGAGACACGCCCTGCTTCTTGGCAATGTCGTACACGGCTCGTCGCAGGTCGTGGTCGTAGGCGTCAGACAGAGGCAGGAATCGGACTCCGAACTTTTCATCATTGGGACCTCTCAGAGGGTTGTTACCAGCGAGGCCAGGCAGGTTGATGTGGTCGTTGAGAAGCATAATGTCACCAACCTTGAAGTCCTGGTTGAGACCTCCGGCGGCATTGGTGAGGATTACGGTCTTGATGCCAATTTGAGAAAAGACTCGGATGGGGAAGACGGTGTCCTGGATGTCGTAGCCCTCGTAGAAGTGGAACCGGCCCACCATGCAGACAACGGGGACATTCTTATCACCCAGCAAACCAATGACGAGCTTACCGGCGTGACCAGCCACAGTGGAGACCTTGAAACCAGGGATATCCTTGTACTCAATTGTGACCTGAGGCTCAGCCTTGAGAGCGTTGGCAAGGCCACCGAGGCCTGATCCACACACGATGCCAATCTGAGGGTTCTGGAGCTCCTTGGGCAGTTTGTCGGAGATTGTGTTGGCAGATTTAAGAGAGAGGTCGAAGGTTTCGGTCATTTTTGGGGTAATTGTGGTTGTGTGGTGTGTATGTGACAGAGGGTAGAAATTTGGCTAACTAGTTTGGTTTTGGATCCGCCACTGCATATAAACCATGTTGGAGAGAGTAGACGGCATTGAGATAGTGAACTATATCTGGACATACCGCGGATAAGCCGGTAGGGTGGAGAGCGGGTGGAGAGCAAAGAGAAAGGTGTTTTACGGTGTTTATCAGAGTGATTACAAGGTATGTGTTAGGCTCCCTACGTCTACCGTGGTTCTGTAGTGTTCCGTGTGTCTCTGGGTTGACGTTATCTCAAAGCAGTTATTAAGTAAAGCCTAAGTACAATGTAGGAGTTCTGGTCCACTCAGAGATATTTACAGGGCGCATTTCTTCCTCAGTAAAGTTTATAAGGTAATCGAATGTATGTAAAGAAGGAAAAAACGAAAAAACACAAACATGGGGAGGTTTCGACAGAGCTGGAGGGGAAGAAGCATTCCTCAAGGGACACGGGAAGTCAAGGTGCTAAGGGGGTCGTTGTTGTTAAAAAAGTGCCGTATGTACGTACAGTAGTAGAATCTCTCCCACATACAGTACTCGTACGAGTACGAGTACGAGTTGAACACAGTTCGCTTGGACAACTGCATGGTTGTGCAGCATGAATCTGTGCATATATGAAGGGACCCTTGCACTGTTGGTCTGTTAAACGATTTGCTCATATATTATCAGAATTTCGTGAGGAGAAATTACTGCGCCTCATTCTATTTCTAGATTTCTACTCCGAGCAACCTGATATCTGGGCCGCATTTGTCTTCCTTTTCTGCTATTTTTGACGAAAAAAAAAGTCCTCGAACAGTGGAGTTGTTTTAAGATGGTGCTAGACCGTGGTCTGGACATGAATTGAAACCCTGGTTGTCTGGTGAATCCGACGCGTTCCTCATCGTTTCGAGATTTGTTCTTCTCCTCTATTGTCCATTCGATAATTACGGTGGGTGTTCTATTTCTGCCTTAAAATAAATCACCTACCTCCTACTGTAATATCTGCTCAGTAATATCTGACCGCCAAACATCAGGGCTGTTGTTGGTTACTTACTGTGGTGCCATTTGAAAGTCTTCAATAAAAGATAGAGAACCGTACGATTACATAGAACATTATCAACATATTGCTGGTCCGCGATTCCTGTTGACGCAAGGTACAGTACGAGTACTCGTACATACTCGTACTTGTGCTTGTATTCGTACTTGTGGCTGTACTCGTGCTTGCAGTAAGAGGAATTGCACTTCCATTACCAGGACCAGAATTATTACTTGTACTCGTACTCGTACATACAGCAACCTCTTGGAATTTACGAAATAAAGCAGCAAAAACACATAAAGCACCAACTAATATTATACAAGTACTGGTACAATCCTAGTCGTCTCCTTAAGCCCGTTGCTCTCTAAGTTGTGTTAAATAACGCGAACCCTGCTCACCTATGTTGCAGAGGATCTAACATTACCGTATTGTACCAGTTCGTACTCGTACTGCAGATCTTCCTTTCCAGTGCTTCTAGACTTTGCCGTTTTGGGTTAATGGAAGCAAGCCCCTAAACTGGGCCATAGCTCCATTCCTTGATAATATAAGTATAGAGCAAAAAGGGTGATAAACCGCGTTCTACCCCGCGTCTAGATCTCTTTGAGATAACGTAGAACTTCGTGTATGGTCGTGAACACCTGTATTGTCTCACTTTTCGCCTCCTCCATGCTCTTGCCCACAACCAACGATAGACTCTATTCTTTACCGTTGTGAGCATTAAGCTACCCAAATGGACCCAACATAGGCTGATCCCCTAAAGCCAAAAAGCTGGATATTTCGGCCTCCCTAAAATCTGTTCCCTCCGCGCCAGGCACACGATCCATTATACCACCCATAAGTAAATAGAGTACCAGTTCATCCCACCACGTACTTCATCCCTACAAGTACTCGTACTTGCACTTTCAGTTTCACTCCTGTAATTTTATCTCGCCATGAAACACACTCTAACCCAGAATAGCGAACTCTCTCAAGGTCTTCTGACCGATTTAAGTTGGACGGACTGAACCACGCCAAAATCCGAAGCTGGTCCTATATCGCGTTCACCACATTATCTCCTCACCCAAACAGCACCGCCTTCGCCTCGCCGATATTGTCCCGAACTCGATATTACTACCCCGACCAGGAGTTGGCCAACAAGGCAATACACAATCTAATCAACCCCTGCAGCTCCCACGCGCGGATAATCGTCTGATCTAAGGGTTCGAACGACCACAACTCTTCCAAAATGTCCCAGGGTATAAAGGGTATGAACTTGCTCGGAGACGGCGGCAAAAACAGCTCCCTTGGAAACGGCGGCAAAATAGACCACCTCAGCGGAGAAAACGGAATGAACTTATTCCGACAAATGACAGAAACAGAGATGAAGCAGACTCAGCGGGTTCAGTCGCCAACTTCGCCCAACCCAAACTCCATATCCAGACTGGCATGTGTATCTCCTCCGCATATGGTCCAGATACAGAGCCTTTCCAGCACCCCCAAAGGCCCCCACACCCCGAGGGATACTCCATGTATTACCCCGTCGGTATACTCTCCAACAAGAGACGGAACACAACTTTCCGAGGCTGAAGGAGCCCGAATCACCCGCCAGATTGAAGACCTAAAAATTACAAATATGACGCTCACACAAATCAACCAAGACCTCGAAGCTCAGGTGCGAAAACAGCAACAGGAACTGAAACTCCTTCGTGAACGACGTCCAAGCACCACGGAGAAGACATCTAGTGAGTACGAGTCCAGCTTGAACCACATTGATGTGTCTAATGAGCTCAGCTCTACCGCTAAATCGCTATTGGAAGCTATGGGGGTCAACGGGATTGGTCGACCCACTCAACTGGATAAGTGCTTGGAGTTGAGCACCACCCTTTTACAGGAGTACTCTGAGGCCGTACATTCAGTTTCCAACGTCGATGTCGGTGTTCGGGTCAAGGGCTTATGAGTTTTCGGCACATGATTCATGCTTTATTTATTCTCACTTCATTAATTTTTGCTCAATCGCCCCACCTTTTTGTGTCTCAGACGTGTTCGTGTTTAGACCACCAATTAAACTCTCGAGTTTAAGGGTTATCACGCAGATTTTGAAGCATGTAATTTCAGTGAACATTTTTCTCAGCAGCATTTCTCAGCAGCTCGTTCGAAGTCGGAGATGGCGTTTTTCGGCAAAAAGTCGCCAATCACAGGGAAACAAAATGCGCGCAAATCGACTGGACTCAAAGCCGCGTCGACACGATCAATTATCAACAAGTACCATCAGCTCAACAAGCGAAAGCTACAATTACAGGGGCTGAAAAAGCAGATGAAGAAGGCGGAGGAACAGGGAAAAAAGGCAGAAATCGACGCGGAAGTGGCACAAATCGACTTGGAGATGGAAAAATTGGGTGGCCTGGAGGTTTACCAGAAGGCCTCCCTGAAGGGCCAAGACCAGACCAGAGGAGGCGACTCATCGCATGTGCTCCTCAAGTGGCTAAAGAACGAGGGTAACGAGCTGGCGATCGAGGAAGGGCAGGAAAAGAAGCTGCTGGAGGTTGGTTGCTTATCCGTATCTAATGCGGTGTCTAAATCAACGGAATTCGACACGATAGACCGGATCGACCTGAGATCCAATGATCCACTCATTAAACAGCAGGATTTCCTCAAAAGACCCCTTCCTAAAGGCGACCAGGACAAGTACCATGTGATTTCGTTATCATTGGTGCTCAATTTTGTGCCTGTAACAGCTGATAGAGGCAAGATGCTCCAGCTGACAACCAAATTTCTGCATCCTCAAGGCCTTCTCTTCTTTGTGTTACCCAAGGCGTGTGTGGAGAACTCTCGGTATCTGGATGGCGAGCTGTTCGACTCCATTATGACTTCCTTGGGCTATGAGAAGCTGGAGGAGACTACCACAGACAAGTTGATTTACCAGCTGTGGAGATGTCACCAAGAGAAGGCCAAGTATCAAAAGTTCACCAAGAGCGAGGTCCGAAGTGGTTCGACGAGGAACAACTTTTGCGTAACCTTGTGAGGTAATTTACTAAGAGGATGCACGACTGTGTAATGATGTAATTATTAGGGATAGGAATAGGGGTTCACCTATGGTGAAATGAAATGACCCTGGTATCGTACATATAAGGGCAAGAACGTCCTAATTAAATCAGCAAAATGTAATCACCAGTATGTATTATCGTGGTATTTATTATATTAATTGTATGCAAATTTGGGGTACCGGTAGCTGGAACTACACATGGGGAGGCTCGACTCCCAAGAAAGACCAGACGGTACCAACCACGGCCATAGCTCCGTAAATGAGAAGCAGTACATAGATGAAGAATCGCTCGCCTCCCTTGATGTCGTGCCGGAAGATCTTGAGGTAGAAAGAAAGAGGCAGAATGAGACAGATGGAGACACAGAAGCCTGAGCCCATAAGAGCAATGATCTTGTCAAACGAGGGGAACACCATGGAAAGAACCACAAAGGTTGCCACGCAGAGGCAACGAATGGCGACTCGGCCAATCTTTGCCCCTGGTGTTTGGCTAGCTTGGATGTTAAAGAGAGCATCGAGAGTTGCAATAATAGGTCGTGCGTTAAGGGGGGTCTTGGACAGAGGAATAAGAGCAATAAGCACGGTAACAACGAGGTTAAGCACTGCAGGGTATCCCTCTGTTGTCAGAATATTCTTTGTCACCTCGTCTTGGATCTGGTCACCGAACATGAGGAAACCAAGAACACCCATAGCTAGATCCATACCCAGAGTGATTCGGTACGTGGTCTTCAGGCATTTTGTGTACTTGTGGGGGTGTCGCATATCTCGGTAGATGTTAGGGAAGACAGCGTGACCTCCCCAGGGGGCCATGAAAATACCAAATGACAAAGGAACGAGGATCCAGGCGTGAGGGACCATGCTGGTTGGCATGGGGTCGATGAGAGAGCCAGGAGCTGTAGGCTTGACAAGTCCGTCAATGAACACAATGACGATGAGACCCACAACAGACATAATTCCCATGACGGAGGAAATAGACAGGACTGAGAGAGGCAGAAAAGTAGGAGGAGTTAGCACGAAAAACGCAACAATCTTCCACTCTGTCTTGGAAATTTGGGGTACAAGAGCGTTGAGCGAGTCTGCGAACAGAACTACCAGAGAAATACATGCTGCCACCAGTTCCAGAGAGAAGAGTAGGGAAACGAGCACTCTAGCTCTGGACCCGAAGGCAGCGTAGCCAATATCTGCGTATGTAACGAGAGAAGGATCCGTATCCATGCATTTCGCCAGCAGTTTGGCAGTGTAGTGTGTGGAGTATGCAGATGCCAGAAGAAGAACCATGCCAATACCCCAACCGGCGTACTTGAAACCCAAAGGCAGAGAGAGGAGGCCGACGCCAATAAGAACGTTTACAGAGTTGAACACGGTCTGGGGAGCAGTAGACTGTCCCTCAACGGTTGTAACAACAGTTCCGTCGGCGTTTTCCACTCGCTTGACCAACAGAGGAGCGTCTTGAGATACGAGCGAGTCCAGTCGTGATCTGGGCTGAACAGACTCGGTGTAGGCAAAGGAGGGCTCATCGAGAAAGTCCGACTCGTCAAACACAGATTCGTCGTCTCTCGTGTGATCCCCTCGTCGGTAAGGTGAGAACTCATCATCGTCAAAGTACGTTCTTTCTCGGTTCAGTCCCTGGGGAGGATCCAGATTCAGGAAGGACTGGGCTCGCTGAAAAGACGAGGCAAAACGACCGATGGAGTTCACACCAGTAAAAGGAGACGAGGGCATAGACGGTATCAGAATAGACGACCGTCTCTGGCGGTCTTGGGGGTAGTCGATTGGGGCAGTTCCGTATGACATGGTAGACAATGTGGTTTGTTGTTTGAGGGACGGTTGATAGTGTGCAGTGTGAAGCGGATAGTGAGGAAAACGTTGGTTTTGTGTAGCGGCTGGTAGATAATTTTTCCGAGGTTGCGGTCGGCTGTCGGAGGTTTGAGAGCGAGGATTTTATTTCTAACCCACCGTGTTCTGACCGTGAATCACTTGTCACGAAGAAATCAGTCCTCCTGATCCCCTGAGGTCTCAGAACCTTATGCATGCCAGAATGATAAACACACACAACAAACGATTTTGGAGAGTGCAGACCATCGACAAGGCAACATGTTGTAGGGGCAGCAAAAGGGAAACAAACTCCCTCAAAATAGTCCTCACAAGGGAGAAAAGACACCTGTAATGCTCGATCCTCTATGTTACGTTTTTCTTCTCTTTAAAACCCATATCATCAGGTGCGATGTCCACCGATAACTAGCTACTTATCCATTGGCTGCAAGTGAAACTAGCATGAGGGCTGCACTATTAAAAAGCAAAGTGAAAAAGTAGGTGGAAATTGGATACCAGACCCCCCTATAGCGGCTTATACGTGGGTATTATCATGTTTTATTTTGTCTGCTTTTATCGGTTAGTTCTAAATATCTCGTTTCCGGTTACCCGGAAGTCTACCTGGCTTCCCCTCCTCACAACCCCTCCTGCAACATATGTGACATGGTTGCCTCTCACCCCATCAAGGTTGGAGAAATCTTCCCGTAAAAGTAGTGTTTCCTGTTGATACCCGTCAAAAGTTAAAGGGGTGAAAAATAATACCAACTCAAACTCCAAGCTAAATTATCCCACTGCATCAAAGCGAAAACTCTGACTCGTTCGAGGAGTGAGAAGTGATCAAACCCCGGAATAATGAGACTCATTTCGGGAGAAAGCTATTCCGTAGATCGCGACCAAGAACAGCTCACCCAACAAATATGCATTCCATCGCAGCTGCACAAACAACGCACCGCTACCCACCCTGTCCTCGCTTACAAAATGGTGTGTTCGCGCGCCCCATGCATCTTCCCCACAGCCGTGTACTCGTACTTCAGGGTTTGACTGACAAGAGAAAGGGAGGTCACATGACGTGAAATGCGAGAAGGTGTAGAAAAAGAGACATTGTGAAAACAGATCCTGAAGGTTACCCATGCCCGATTGGGGCACTCTTTGTCATTCAGCGGCTCGGTTAAGCATAGTCAGGCTAACTTCGGGAACAACTGGGAGCTCCGAGTGAGGGAGAGACAGGAGAGCTGATAATAAGCAGAAGGTGATGACGCTGTACAGTAAGAATTTGATGAGTTCATTTTGATCTTGAAAACAGATGAGTCTATATTAACAATGGTTAATTGGATTGTCGTTGCGGTCAATGTTTTCTAGGACCATGAGGAAGCACTTCTACAATACGAGTATATATCGTACTCGTACTTATCTTATCTATACTGTACTCGTGTTCACCGTATTGAAGCTATCCCCGAAGTACAGGGGGGTGAATAATGGTTACTTGGAGAAGTTAGTAATGCCTTTACTGAAAGGATGCCAGGAAATTAAGACAACGGTGTGACTTCTTTGCCGGAAGGAAAAATCTTTCCACCAATATACCTGAAGGACAATCTCCATTCTATCCCACTTGCTCTTAATGATATGGGGCCAACCGATGCAGGGTATAATAAACCCTGTGGCACATCGTGGGGCATGTTTTTGGGCAGCTCCTGCACAAGCACTGATACTTAGACGTCAATACGGGAGTTTTTTTGTTAAATTTCTGACCAGTGATATGAATGTGTTTTCAGGTGTCATATACTGTAGGGGTACAGTCTCTGCCTTAAAGGATAACGAGTAAAATATCCTCTTCTCATGTACGAGTACCAGTACATACTGTACCAAACTGCGGAACAGTCACCTTATGACGTGCTTCTGAGCATTATGAGCTGAACCACACAGTCGACGCTAGTTTGCGATTTCCGCTAATACATCTATTACTAATTGAAGTGTCTTTATAAAACTTCCCGAAAGGGCCGAATACGAGGAGGGAAGAGGTTTTATGTTTAAAGCGGAAATTTGGTAAGGGGTACTCGTAGTGAGCAAAGACGTCGAAACCTTTGCATCTGTTATTCTAGCAATGATAATTCTCAGATAAATTACGATTCTTGCAGATTTTCGTATCGTACAAACGATTAACTCCATGGAGAAGCTAATTGAGTGGCAGTAGACTCGATTTGGGGAAGTGCTAAACATTATACTTGTAACAACCACAAGAACCAAAGCCATAAGTCAGGAACATACCAAACAGGAGGATCGCACAGGAGGAACGCGCAGGAGGACCAATTGCAATAAGCACCATAGACGTTGCCACTATGTGAACGACATACTATAAGCTTGAGTCAAGTTTGCAGAACGAACTGACTTCTGTGCACTGGGAGTGGCTACAGTTGCTTGAATACACTAATGCGAGAATAAGAGCCAGCCACGAGTTTAACCAGAGCCCGCTACTCATACCTTCTTGCGAATATCTGATTGGCCTGAAATATCGCAGCCACACTCCAGCAAGTCAAGGTTTGTAGCTAGTATTCCTTTCTCCGTAACTCAAGCAAAGGGTTTATACTTTTTCATCTCTTCGCTTGCCGTTAGGCTTGGTTGTACACTGGATCATCACGAACCTTGATGATTGCATCATTGAGCAGTGCCAAGACTGATAAGGAATAAGTGAAACGCAATCAATTTGACGCACTACTGAAAATGTCCTAGAGAACACTAAAAAACTTCAGGGTACTAATTGATGACACATCTGTGGCTTTTACTAAAAATATGGTCTAGTATATCACTGCGAAACCCTCGATATTGTGGCTGATTAGAAGACTCTAATTCTTTGTTGAAGCGAGACATGATATGCATACACTCGAGTTAAATATCGAATATTTTTTCCAGGTTGTGGAAGAGCAAGAAATCTATCTAGGAAAATGTCGTCCAAGGATTCCTTTAACATTGATCCGAGCATCCACGAGTCCCCGGATGTTTTGAGCTGGATCGCCTATCAGCTGGGTATCCCTCCTAGTGAAGACACTGGAGACTTTCCTCTGGAGGTTCACTTCATGGCTGAGAAGTTTCAGGAGATGACAGAAGCCGAAGCTGTTGATATCGTTCGGAAAAACCTGAAGTATCACAGCAACGATCACAACTTCTCGGACCAGGATCGGGTTCTACTAACCCAGCTTCTTGCTGCTGTTGATGGAAGTAGCCAACATCGTGGATCTGAAGAGCACAGCAATGATCAAACAGGGAGTGACGAAAAGGCAGATACCGAGAGAAATCCAACAGAAGAAAATGAGGATGTCAAACTGCTACGATACTGGGCCACTCTGTTCCACTGGTGGTCCCCATACCCGGAGGTTAGGTCTGTAACCGATCCATACGATATCACCGACTGTACCACAGAGACTTGGAGAGTCTGGGTTATTGGTACCATTTGGGTGGGCGTCTCAGCATTTGTGAACCAGTTCTTCAGTCTTCGAATGCCCCATATTACCCTGACTGTTTCTGTCTGTCAGCTCCTGCTGTATCCCTCTGGTCGACTTTTGCAGTTCTGTTTGCCCGATTGGGGGTTCACAGTGAGAGGGAGAAGATTCACTCTTAATCCAGGAATTTGGTCACAGAAGGAGCAGCTTCTGGCTACTATCATGGTCTCATGTGCATCAGGAACTCCATATGTCACTTCAAATGTTATCGTCCAGTATCTTCCTCGATTCTACAACCAGCCCTGGGCTAATGACTACGGTTACATGTTTCTGCTCATGTTGGTGACCCAGATGCTCGGATTCGGATTTGGTGGACTGATGAAACGAGTGGCCGTCTACCCTGTCAAGGCCATGTGGCCTACTCTACTACCCACCCTAGCAGTAAACAGAGCTCTTCTGGCTCCTGGACGTAAGGAGGTTATCGATGGCTGGAAAGTGTCGCGGTATACCTTTTTCCTAGCAGTCTTTGTGTTCTCGTTCCTCTACTTCTGGGTCCCGGACTATCTCATGAAGTTCTTCAGCACTTTCAACTGGATGACCTGGATTGCTCCGAAGAATCTCGACCTGGCAGTTGTGACCGGGTCTATTGGAGGTCTCGGCTACAACCCCATTTCCTCATTTGATTGGAACGTTGCAGTGTCGCGGTTCCAGCCAGTCTTCACGCCATTGTTCTCTAACCTCAACACTTACATTGCCAGTCTCATTTCGGGTCTGGTAATCCTAGCCATCTACTACACCAACAACAACTGGACAGGATATATTCCCATCAACTCCAACAGACTATTTGATAACAAGGGAAAGGCGTATGATGTCAAGAGAATTCTCACAGACTACAAGTTTGATGACAAAAAATACAGAGAGTACTCTCCCCCATACTACTCGGCCGGAAACCTCGTCTCTTACGGATCTTCGTTCTGCGTATACCCCCTCATGTTCCTGTATACTATTCTCATGGACTGGGACATCATGAAGGATGCTTTGGTGGAGATGGCCAAGTCGATGAGACATATCACTCGTTCTAACTACGAAGGCAGAGACGATCCATTCTCTCGAAGAATGCGGCAATACGATGAAGTTCCTGACTGGTGGTTCTATCTCATTCTGGTCATCATGTTCGGTCTGTCTATTGCTCTCGTGGAACACTGGCCCATGCAAACTCCAGTGTGGACGCTGGTGTTCATCATTGGCCTAGTAGGTATCTTCCTGTTGCCCCTAACTATCATTCAAGGATACTCCGGGGTTCAGATGTCTCTCAATTACCTGTCGGAGCTGATTATCGGATACGCTTTCCCAGGCCAATTCATGGCTCTGAACTTCGTCAAGGCCATGGGTGTCCAGATTTCCACCCAGGCCCAACACTATGCCAACGACCAGAAACTAACTCACTATGCTCATCTGCCTCCTCGATCAATTTTCTGGCTGCAGCTTTGGGCCACTCTTGTCAATGGTCTCATTTGCATGGGTGTTGTCAAATTTCAGATTACCAGTATCGACGATCTTTGCGACCCCAAGAACAAGGATCGATTCACCTGTCCTGGAGATACCACCTTCTTTAGTGCTTCCGTGGCATGGGGTATTATCGGACCTAAGAAGATGTTCGATAACCAGTATCCCATTCTCAAGTGGATGTTCTTGCTCGGAACTGTGCTTGCATTGGTCTTCTACGCTGTCCAGGAACTCATTCCTAACCTCGTGATGAAGAAATACCCCCACAAGACAGATCAAATTGAAAATTTCAAGAGAAGGGCTCTCATGTTCAACCCCATTCTTTTCTGTCATGGCTGCATTGACTGGGCTCCATACAATCTCTCTTACAAAACCACGGGTATCTACCTTGCAATCTTCTTCAACTATTACCTGAAGAATCGGTTCATGAATTGGTGGAGAAAGTATGCTTATGTCTTCTCAGCAGGTATGGACACTGGTATTGCGCTGTCAGCCATTATCATCTTCTTCTCGGTTGAATATGTGAAACACGAGCTCAAATGGTGGGGCAACACAGTGTCCGATGCTGGAGCAGACAACAATGGACCTCCAGCCAGACTCCCAATTCCTGAAATCGGCTACTTCGGCCCTGATAGTGCTCATTTCCCATAGACTTACACAACAGTGACAACGAGTGTTTGGTTGCAATTTGGTCCCCCTATAAACATATTTATACAGCAGTAAAATCATTCAATACATTTTTATAACATTAGTTTTTCCAATCGCAAGTCTAGTTGACCCACTTTCGAGCATTCTTGAAGAGCGAGATCCAAGGAGACTCGGCCAGATCCTTGGGTCGGTAAGAGTTGGCGTCCACCAGAGACACTCGCTCAGGATGGGGCATCATGGCCAGAACTCGACCGTTGGGAGTTCGGACACCAGCAATGGCGTTAGTAGAGCCGTTGGGGTTGAAGGGGTACCGCTCAGTAGCGTGACCATAGTTGTCAACGTACCGAACAGCAGCCAGATGCTGGGAAGCAAACTTGGCCTGCTTCTCCTCCGAGGCGAAAGAGGCTCGGCCCTCTCCGTGAGCAACAGCAACGGGGAATCGAGAACCTCGCATGCCACCGAGGAAGATACAGGGCTCCTTGGCCTCGTCAACAATCTCGACCATGGTGGTTCGGCCCTCGTACTGCTCAGAGGCGTTTCGCTCAAAGGTAGGCCAGTTGTCGGCTCCAGGAATGATCTCCTGCAGTCGAGACAGGAACTGGCAACCGTTACAGATACCCAAAGTAAAAGTGTCAGCTCGCTCAAAGAAGTTGGTGAACTCGGACTTGAGCTCAGGGGAAAAGAGCACAGACTTGGCCCATCCAGCTCCAGCACCGAGAACATCACCATAGGAGAAACCTCCACAGGCAACGAAACCAACAAAGTCGGGCAGCTGCTGTCGTTTCGACGAGAGATCGGACATGTGGACATCGACGGGAGTAAAGCCGGCTCGCTCGAAGCAGTAGGCCATCTCCATGTGAGAGTTGACACCCTGCTCTCGGAGGATGGCAACCTTGGGCTTCTGAGAGACCAGAGACTGAGGGATGGACTCAGTAGGGTCAAAAGACAGCTTGAAAACAATACCAGGGTCGGCATTGTCGGCAATGTTGCTGTACTCCTCGTCGGCAGTCTTGGGGTTGTCTCGAAGACGCTGCATCTTGTATGAGGTCTCGGCCCAAGCCTTCTGCAGAGCAGCTCGGCTAGACGAGTACACGGACTGACCGTTGAACTTGACGTCGACAGTCTGCTCCTTGGAAGAGATGACGGGCTTACCAACAACCTTGACCTGAGAGGCAGGGATGCCGTTCTTGGTCATGATGGAGGTGAACTCAGCGATGTTGGAGTCAGCAATCTGGAAGACGGCACCAAGCTCCTCGTTGAAGTAGGCAGAAAGAGCATCCTTGCCAGTAACGTCCAGAGAGACACCACATCGGCCAGCAAAGGCCATCTCCAGAGCGGTGACAATCAGACCACCATCAGATCGATCGTGGTAGGCCAGAACAATGTCGTCCTTCTTCTGGTGCAGCTCGGCAACAGCAGTGAGGAAGCCCTTGAGAACAGAGTTGCTGTCCACATTGGGAGCCTCGTTACCAAGCTGAGAGTAAACCTGAGACAGAGCAGATCCTCCGAGTCGCTCAGAAGCAGACAGAGAGACAAGCACCAGAGAAGAGGCCTCCTCTCGCTCGAGCTGGGGAGTCCAGGTCTTAGAAACGTCCATGACAGGGCCAAAGGCAGTGATGACCAGAGAAAGAGGGCCAACAACCTCAGTATCATCCCACTTCATCTTCATGGACATCGAGTCCTTTCCGACAGGCACGGCAATGTCCAGAGAGGGGCACAGATCAAGAGCAATGGCCTGAACAGCCTCGTAGAGAGCTGAGCCCTCACCTTCGTGAGAAGCGGCAGACATCCAGTTGGCAGACAGTCGAACTCGGTCGAGAACAGTATCGGAAGCCACCAGGTTGAGCAAAGACTCAGCCACGCACATCTTGGCAGAAGCGGCGGGAGAGATCAGAGCCAAAGTGGGCTTCTCGCCCATGGCAAAGGCCTCTCCAGTCTTGACACCACCGTAAGAAGTGATAGTGACGGCGACATCGGCCACGGGAACCTGCCAGGGACCAACCATCTGGTCTCGAGCAATCAGACCAGTGACAGATCGATCACCAATGGTGATGAGGAAGGCCTTGGAGCCGACAGCAGGCAGGTGCAGAGTTCGATCCAGAGCCTCGCCGAAGGAGGTAACGGGGGACAGATCCAGAGGCTGGAGTCGCAGAGGCTTGGTAGCAGCAACTCGAGACATCTTAGGAGGCTTACCGAACAGAACAGACATGTCCATGTCGATAGGGGTGGAGCCGAGCAGCTTGTCAGACAGAACCAGACGCTGCTCAGAAGTGGCAACACCAACAACTCCGTAGGGGGCACGCTCTCGGTCACACAGAGCCTTAAAGGTGTCGAGATCGGCAGCAGCAACTCCCAGGACATATCTCTCCTGAGCCTCACAGCACCAAATCTCCATGGGGGACATACCAGGCTCGGCGTTAGGCACGTCTCGCAGCTCAAACTTGGCTCCGAGGCCGTTATCGTGGACAAGCTCGGTCAGGGCGTTGGAAAGACCACCAGCACCCACATCGTGGATGGACTGGATGGGGTTGGCGTCTCCGAGGGCGACACAGGCGTCAATAACCATCTGGGCTCGTCGCTGCATCTCAGGGTTACCTCGCTGGACGGAAGCAAAGTCGAGATCAACAGATCCCTCTCCAGAAGCGACGGAAGAAGCGGCTCCTCCTCCGAGACCAATAAGCATGGAAGGTCCTCCAAGAACAATGAGGGCGGCACCAGGGGTAATCGGCTTGTTCTTAAGAGCAAACTGAGGTCGCACGGTACCAACACCACCAGCAATCATGATGGGCTTATGGAAACCTCGAATCTCCTGCTTACCAGCGTGGTTAGTGACAGTGGTGGTAAGAGTTCGGAAGTAACCAGAGATACAGGGTCGGCCAAACTCGTTGTTGAAGGCGGCGGATCCAATAGGTGCGTCCATCATAATGTCATAGGCAGACGAAATGTGATGGGGCTTTCCAATGTCCTGCTCCCAGGGCTGCTTGAAGTCAGGAATGAGCAGATCGGAAACGGAGTAACCAGAAAGACCAGCCTTGGGCTTGGAGCCTCGACCGACAGCACCCTCGTCTCGGATCTCTCCACCAGATCCAGTGGCGGCTCCAGCGAAGGGAGACACGGCAGTAGGATGGTTGTGAGTCTCGACCTTGGCGAGGAACTGAACAGGCTCAGGCTTGAGAGTGTAGACCTGGGTCTTGGGGTCAGGGGCGTAGTAGAAGCCGGATCCAGCGGCCTCGAGCACAGCGGCGTTGTCGGAGTAAGCGGAGACGGTGTAGCCGGGGTTCTTCTCGTGGGTGGTTCGGATCATCTTGAACAGCGAGTGAGGCATGTTCTCGCCATCGATCTTCCAGTCGGCGTTGAAGATCTTGTGTCGGCAATGCTCAGAGTTGACCTGGGCGAACATGAAAAGCTCCACGTCGGTAGGGTCTCGCTGGGGGAAAGCGTTCTGCAGGTAGTCGATCTCAGGCTGGTCCAGAGCGAGTCCAAGAGACTTGTTGGCCTCGGAAATGCCGGAACGGGGCACAGAGACCAGAGGCTTAGGCTCGTGGTGGGCGAAGAGGTCCTTCTCGGTGACAGGGGCGCCAATTCGGATAGCCTCGGTCATTCGATCGTAGATGAAATCAAGGAAGGCACCAGACTCGACATGGGGACCCAGAGGGAAGCCCTTTCGAACCTGAATGAGCACAGCCAGACCTCGCTCGACTCGCTTGACTTGGGGCAAGCCACAGTTCTGAGTAATGTTGGTGGCCTTGGAGGACCAAGGTGAGATGGTGCCAGGTCGAGGGATGATTCGAAGAAGGTACGAATCGGTGGGGAGCTCGGCCTCATCGTTGACGGCAGCCTTGATCAGAGCAGCGGTCAGAGCATCTCCAGAGTCAGCCTTCTGGTCGTAATCCAGCAGAGAGTCGAGCAGCTTAGACTCGGTCTCGGTCAGAGCAGCATCTCCAGTGTCAACGTAGTGGACATAGATGGCTCGGATGGCAGCCACGGCGGACGAATTGACGGCCTTGTTGATGTTCTCGAGCAGAGAATTCACTCGGAACTGAGAGTAGGCCTGGGGTCCAGCCAGCGTGAGCATGGTTTGGGTGGGTTGGGTTTTGGAGGGTGAGATTTCTTGGGTAAGAAAAGGGAGACAGGTCTGTGGTAATATAATAAGGTCTAAATTTTTGGGACATTTTTTTATCGGTCAGATAGGGTTCAGAAGTTAACTGAAGAGGATGTAGGGAGGTGACTATTGCAGCAGCGAGTGGAGTGTGGAGGAGATTACAGACGTCTTGCAGGGCTTATTGAAGAGAGCAGAACGTGAAGATGACAATTACGTAATATTCATCTCGTTGCAACCCCCTCTATATGCTTATTCCGAGACCCTTTGATAATATTTTGGCACATCCACATGAGCCTATGATGTTAAGCTTCATAGTTCATGGAGCAGCTTTTGAGATTGAGCAAAAGTGACAAAGACGTTGAGAGCTGTCGAAGAGAGTGTGTCACCAGGTGCTTCTTTCTTTTCGATCAGTCTAAATTGTTTTCATTTTTTTGCATCTCTTTCCACTTCGCTTGTCCTCCCGATCGTGACCAGTCACTCCCCCTACTCCCCCGAGCATCCTCACAACTCATCGTCTTCTCCCCACAAGTCGTGACTCAGAGACTGCCTGTGAGCGGCAAACGGGGGGACTGAGTAGACGAGAAGCATGGCATGGCATAGATGCAACGTCTGAGGAGCAGAGCCAAAGCGAAAGGCCCAGGCCACACTCGGTACACGCCGATGCTGCAATCGCAAGCGTGGCGATGGAGGTTGGCAGGACCTGAGTATCTCTAGTGCGTGTGGTACAGTGTAGCGGCATAGCCAAATTGAGAGGTGTGAATAGAGTGGGTCGAACGAATCGGAGAGAGCCAGATTATGCTTGGCTGTATCTCGCCCAGTTCACAAACAAGAAAGGGTCAATGTCAACGTCAGTTAATCATCGTCCTTCGATTGGTTAGTGTAATTTTGCACACCTTCGTATTTTATTATTTGGGCTCACTAACTCCACTCTCTGGATGGGATAACCATGAAGTCTTGTCACCACAACTTTTTTGCGACAATCTCTTATTTAGAAAACTCTGTTTACATAGGGTAACATGTTCCTGACTCGTGGACCCTGTGATCGATGCGTTCTCCAATTTCATCTTCTTACTCTGGGTCGTTCTTATCTTTTTTGTCCATGCCGAAAAACTGAAAACTTCTTCAGGTGCCGTATTTCCATGCACGGCTATCGGTACGAGCAGGTGTAATTAGACCTGGTGCCGAAAAAGCGTCACCTGAAATTCTAGTTTGGATGACTAAGTGAAATTGAGATTAGACACTTAAGATGGTAGCGTATTGAGAGGAGAGGAGGGTTTGAAACAGGTCACTTGAGTGCACCAGGCGCCGTGTATAAAGCTTGGTGCCGTGTATCATCTAACTGATAGGTGAGTCACTATCCTGACCAAGTTTTATAAGCTCATGATCCAACCATTAGTTCAGTATATTTAGAGTGCCTCACAGATCGTTTGTATAAGTAGTGAAGGAAAGGAAGACGGTAAAGACTTCTCTACACACTCAGATCCACAGCGAAAATAACAAATGACAAGAACTGTACGAAGTCTCTCGTACTTGTACCGGAGTACGTAAAGGATGTACCAAAGATTGTACACACGAAACTCGACCTCTCTTTAAACTCAACACCAGGATGGACGCAAAATCTTCTCAACTTTGATTTGAAGAGGCAGTAGACAGAGAGTGGATATCAGCGTATACCGTGCCTATCTCTGTAACCAGTCAACTAATAATTTCCTTCATGTTCACTCAAGAGCAGACCCTAACCACAGATACCAGTGATAACGGCTTTTACCCTAACCCTGTTGGAGCGCCCCCAATGCACGGCAGAAAAATATTGACGCCTATCCCAACATCGTAACCATACAATCTACATCAACCATTACACCCTTACAAAATGCCCCAAGCAGGTCTCAAAAAGAGAGAAAAGACCAGCAAGGTCAAGAAGCCCACCGGCAAGATTGCCCCCAAGAGAGCCGCTCCTCGAAAGATTGCTCCCCGACGAAAGAGCGCTCAAAGAGACGTCGAGATTGCCAAGAGACACCAGGCTGCTCTGACCGCCACTACAGAGAAGCTGTTGGCCTCTCGAGTCGGCCATCTGGAGATTCTCAAGGGCAACCGACGAGAGATCGAAAAGAAGAACAAGGAGGAAGAGGAGAAGAAGAAGAAGAAGGCTGCCAACGCTCAACCCAAGTAAAGGGCTCTCACGCTATCATCAAGTGTGCGCCCGGTACACGATGGGGGTTCAAGTCGTCTCAGGGTTCTCTTCACAAACAATCATGGAGCGATCTTGGTAGAGCCTCGGCACTGTACCGTACTGTCAACGGTGGTCTGGACCTTGACGAAGAAAATTCGGTTCCTGTAGTCCAGCTTGGATGTCTCGAGTGACGGGCTACACACCTTGTGTTTTAACAGTTTTGCATTATCAGATATAGGTATTCTATTCTTATTTATAGTACAAGAGTAAATGGCTTAAGAAGCGAATCATGAGGACCCTTGGGTTGATATTCCCTGCAGCGATACTGTCCACATATAAGCACAGCTGAACGCATCCTGGCAAAGAGACCGTCTTGCAATACAGGCTTTTTAATCATAACAAGTTCATTAAGTAATTCGTGCTTGTATAACACCATGTCTATTTACACGAGTAGTTTCTACTGTATTAAGCTCAGTCAACCTCCTGAAGCGAGCTCTCCATACTGTAGTATGTACGCATGTCTTGTACAAGTGACTTGAGGGTGAAAAACACTTACTCAGCGTCCCAATAATACCAAGCCAAGTGTATTGTGGCTTCATTTTTCCATAGCAACTCGTGCAGTACCTTCAGCCCTTACTGCTCCTTTTTGGACTCCTTAGCCTCGGCCTCCTCCTTGAGTTCTTTATCGGTCTTGAGCTTGCCCTCCTTCTTAAGCTTGGCAACCTCGGCAATGAACCAGGTCAACGTGGCCCACAAACACAGTGCAATGATGAGCAGCATCACAGTGTGAATGTTGAGAGCGTTCCAAATGAGGAACAGAAGAGACAGAATCAACAGCACAAACGAGCCATGAGTTGCCTTAATTAGGGTAGGGGTTGTTCCAGGAGTGAAGATAGACTCCCACAGATCCACAAAGAAGTAGCCCATTATGACGAATGACGATTGCTGGTGTACAGGTGGTGGCGATGTCTACGTCAGTCGTTGATGCATGCTTCCTGGCCTCGCATAGATCAAAGTTAAGGGTTGGGGTTAACCGAATACACGAATTGAACACGGTATTTTGACTTATCTCATAATGCCAGTTTCATACAAATACAAATACATTAATTCCTGGTTATACAGTTCCCGCCTATGCCTCAGTCTTCACACTCTCCAACTCGCCCAATAAGGGAAACATGTACTGGGCAATGTGAGGGTTGACAGTACCGGCATAAACCACCTTGTCAACCACATGGGCCAGCGCCAGCTTGCCCAGATCATTCCTGGCAATGTTAGTCATGACCAGAATAGCGGCCGGGGACACTCCACTCTTATTGTCCAGTCGGTATCGTCGAGCCTGATCGTACTCCGCGTATTTCGCCTCCATCTTTCGTCGGTGCTCAAACTCCGCCCGCTTTTGCGCGTCAATAGTAGCAGGGTCCACGGGCTCCTTTCGGGGCTGGATTCCCTTGATGATGAACTTTTTCGTTCCATCTTGAAGGCTGACTACCATAGCGGCACTTCGAGTGAAGGCCGCATTGACATTTTTGATAAACTCCACGGCGGGAAGCAGTCTATGCACGCCAGGAGCAGAGCCCTCCTTGCAGTAAGGCTCAAATTGCGACTCGTACGACTTCCACAGAGAAATCTGAGTAACTTCACCTCCACCAGTTTCTTCATACGAGGCTCGCATCCATGCAGTGGCTCGATGGGGTTCAGGCATCGTAAGAAGGTTGTTCAGAACAGCTTCAGGAAGACGAGGAGCCGGCGAATCTACGGTGGGGAGATTCTTCTTGGTGGGTCCTGGAGTGGCACGAGGAGGAAGTCGGATGTAGTCGATGAACTTCTCGTGAGGGAATTCGAACCGTAGCAGACGGGCCAAATGGGTTGACAGAATTTCGGCGTTTGAGTTGTTTTCCAACAGCCGGGTCACAAAGGCTCCCCGACGAGTGATTTGGTAGAGGAAATCGAGAGCAGCAATGATGAGCTCCTCATCAGCTTCCACGAGTAGCATCTGCACGGTCTTGTCCACAATCTGGTGCCATCGTCGCGCCAACAGAGTGATGATAGGGAAGGCATCTTCCTTGGGCTCTGTCTCAGCTTCTGGGTGAGCATGGTATTCGTGGACCAGCATTCGAGTAAGTGCTCGGGTGGTGGAGATGATGATGGCTCGGTCAGAGGAGGTCTCCAAGAGCTGGGCCACGGCCTGCAGGAGGGGATCGTCATAAGAGGAAGGAGAAACATAGAACGAGATGGACTCGCAGATGTCAACGGCATAACTGAGCACCTCGGATGTGAGAGAAGAGGGCGAAACCTGCAGACACTTGAGTACCACCTCGAGGCCCTTGTCGCTAGTAGCGAGGAACTGGGCGTTTTCGGGATCTAGAGCGGCGTTTCGCAGGATCAGCATGATGTCCAGCACGCTCTGATGCACCCGGTCGTCGGCGTCTGTGTCTCCTACGTGTTCTCCATCAGCTGATTCTTTGTGGGTCAAAAATCTGGCCTTGAGAACACGCTCCAACAGGTCGGCGATAAGAGGTTCGTTGAGTCGGAATTTGAACTGGTCGGGGGCATTGAAGGTGGCCTGCACAAGCGCTGTAAGAGCCCAATCGACTTCCGAATCGATACCCGATCGAAGCGAGAACGTGATTCGTGTGAGGAAGTCAATACCAAAGTGGCCGACTCCAAATGCGTTGGCCTTAGCGATTGAGGCGGGCGTGGGCCGTTTGACGGGAAACATGGGGGGATTGACAGTTGGCGTCATCACCGGAACAGGCATAGGACCCGGGGGCACAGGGACAAACTCGTAAGCATTCGCGGCCTGATGCGGGACCATTCCACCATGGTGACCTCCAGGCATACCTCCATCAACGTAAGGAGAGCCTCCCTGGTAGCCCGAAACCTGGCCAGGGGTGCTTGCCAGCGAGGAACGCGTCGAACGACGGGGCATATTTTCGTTGTACATTGGTGATGTCTGTACAAGTACCGTCGTCTAGACTGGACGATAATTAGAGTGTGGTGATGTGATTTGGGTGTGTCGAATTATTGTGCGTCTTGGGAGGAAACAGCTGACTCAGCTACACGTCGAAAGTTTATTGATGTTAGAGTCCGGGTAGGAAAGTAGATGAATACTTAGACTTTAATTGAGTGTTTTACTTGATATACATGATGTACGAGTTTTTGTACTTCTACCCTTAAACACACTACACGAGAAATCAATGGCGGGATCATAACATTCATACTAATATTAACCCAATGTCTCCGGTTAGAAATTCTTTCAGTTGGCACAAATGCCCTTGTCAACACTAAGAATTGAGCCACTAACCTGAGGGTTGGTAGCAAAGTACATAGCAGCATTGGCAATGCTCTCGACAGACACATCTCCAGTATCATCAACCTCCTGGAGAGGAGTCTTGAAAGACAGCTCTTGAGACTTGGTCATTTCAGTTCGGACATATCCGGGACAGATTGCGTTGGATCTGACAGCCACACGGCCTCCCTCAACACACATGCTCTTAGTGAACATGATGAGAGCAGCCTTGGTAGCTGCGTAAACAGACAGGCCAGGGGAGACAGCTCTGAGTCCAAGAATTGAAGAAATGTTGATGATGCAGCCGTTTCCTTCGGCCTTTCTGTCCGATTCAGCTCTCTCCGTGTATCGTTTCTGCCAGGCGTCCATGGCGAACTTGGTCATGAACATGGTTCCCACTAGATTGACGTTGACAACGTTCTGAATGTCTTTGGCCTCAGTATTAGAGAGAAGACCAGCATGAGCGATACCAGCGCAGTTAACCAGAACGTCGACTTCGGAAAAGTTCACACCAGAAGGAGCTTCGGCAGAAGTGACGTCATGGACAATGCCTTGATGGGGCTCGTCTCCCTCAGCTCTCTCAGGCAAGGCAGACAAAGCGGCGTCGATTTCTTCTTTCTTGTGAGAGAGAACGACAATTCGAGCTCCCGCGTTAGCAAAGGCCTTTGAGATACCAAGACCAATACCTCCGGATCCTCCTGTGATAAGTGCTGTGGTGTGTCTGAGAGACATTGATGAATAGAGGTGTAGTGAGAAGCTTTCGAAGTTGGAAGACGGGCCGGATTAAATACAATAGACAAGCATTATCCGAGCATTGCCAAGACTTGCTGGCCAATAATCTCGTCTATACTCTCCGGATATATCTGCCCACTATCGTACCAAGTGCCAGGTACATATCTCATGCATCGGAGAATTAACGGGCCACAAGCCGAGGCAAGAAGAGGGTGGGGAAGGTGGGGTCAAAATAAGACAGTATCTCATAAAACGGAAATGAGTGTCATGAAGGTTCTAAAAGTTCACTTCTCAAGTCTCTGTGTGTATTGCGCGTGATCTATAAAGAGGGTATAACCATGCTTCTGCTCAACGAGCTAATAAGGTACGCACGATTGTTGGGTGTGGGGTATGCTGAACGTATCTTTGATTTACAACCACTGAATCGCAGGCAATTGGATAGCTACTGTACACTAATTCTCTCCAAATATTTCACAGTTAATAAGAACGAGCACATTTCTTCAATCTCTCCCTCACTTCCTAAACTCGTGTCTCAAGGACAGAATATTTTAGCTGCACCAGAGGGGATTTGATGTACGATATGACGAGAGCACTACGCTTGGGCGATACAAATCTCTTCCAGGTAATAAATATCGAAAATTCGAAAAAGCAATTAAATGAGAAACTCGTCTTTTCCTGTAGATCTAGATCCGAAATTGCGGGCTAGCAGGTAGACGGCTACGCCTTCTCGGGCTCTCACACAAGGCTCGATTTCCAACAGCCGACACTCGTGGTGGTAAGAACAGTTACTTCTCACATTTAGACTATGTACAATAAATTAAAGATCTTCATCAGTGGAAGGGGGAGCCTTGTTATCGGATCTCATGTAGACATCGATGGCAGCCGAAAAGGCGGCGAAACCAGCACAGCCAACGAGAGCGGCCTGGGGACCAGCCTTGACGGCCAGACCTCCTCCGGTCAGGCATCCGGCGGCCACACCGTTCCAAATGTCATTCTTGGCTCGCAGAGACTCGATGCAGCACTCGGTTCCAGAGAAGACTCCTCCAATGAAACCAAAGTTCTTGGCACTGCTCCATGCTCGCTTACCCATGTCGGTAAACTGGATCTTCATCTGCTGCTTGAAAGGCAGGTCAGACATGGTCTGAACGCCCATTCCGACGGGAGCATCATATGCCATCTTTGTTAGTAAGTTGTGAGCACAAGTTCAATCAAGTGCGTTGGAGGCATGAACGCCACGAAGAGATATTGTAATGATTGGGCACACTGAAAGCCACTTAAATAACAAAATCAGTTCTCAACCAGATCTCAAGAAAATGAAAAGCTTCGGATCATTCAAGTGTACGCTTTCCTGTCACTCTGGACACGTTCGATCTAGATTCACTGGTTGAAAGTCTCCTTGATTTCAGTTCTTGACCACATTCTGAGTGACAAAATGCCCTCTCAACCTCATAATCATCATCTTCCTTCAAATATTACTCACAGAAGCCATGAAAAGACCAAAAACACCACCGAGACCGAAACCAGTGACACCAGCCATGACGGACTTACCGGGACAAGACTGCATGGTGCCCATGATGAGGTTTGCGGAGTACATTCCCTGCTGCTCGGGGGTCATATCCCAAAACGACCCTTGGGGAGGAGTGGGGGCTCCGCCGCCGGGTAATCCAAAAGCTGACATTTTTTATCGGTGGTGAATGTGTTGCACTGTCGAGGCTTTTGAATTTTTCACCACCCAGTTATCTCTGGGAGTTAATATTTTCGTTAAGGTTCCGGGTTAGTCATCCAGTGGCGGATATCACTGAATGTCGAGTCATTTAGATGTCTATTTTTGAGTCTTTTAGATGTGAAATCAAAGAATGTCGATATTTATGTGTCTATTATCAGTTTTATTACTTTTTCGATTTTTTTTGCTCAATCTCAGCTAAATTCACTTTACTTAAACCCAGCATTTTATAGTCGGGAAATTACTTGAACCTTTTAACTAATTGACTTCAGGTTCAAAAGTACCCAAATCGAGCTCAAATTGAAACACAGATACAATCTATTCTTTCCCATTCGCCCCTGGGCTTTTTGAAACTGAAAATATGTGTTTTACCAACTTTTACCTGGTTAGTGATCACCGCACGGCTGTTCGAAACTCACTGTATCTGGCTATTTTTTATTTCTTATGTGGGAAAAGGTAACTTCTTGAACCGTACATAAAACTTCAGCTGTTAGCATGTATACACTTATAATGGCATGCCATTTTGATTGAGACAAGTTCAGTATTACGTAATCGTCCTGTGCCCCTACATCTCTCATCACGACCAGGAAAACTATTCACCATTACCATCCATCCTTTTCTTTTCGATACATCATGTATGCACACCTCAAAGGCAATGGCAGTTTGAGTAGGCGGGGTTAGTAAGCGTAAAAGCAAGCGTCTGAACAAAATATAGCTGCGGAATGCCATCACAGACATGAATCGAAAATGTGGACAAATGCGAGCTCTGATTGCTGGTGAAGGAACCAGATTTGCTACAAATAAACTGTAGGTTTTCCCTGGTATGCCTGTCTTGGACTCCCTCATAATATCACATGCTTCACAACCTTCTCCTTGTATGGGTACACTGTTCCCAATCAGTCCACCACAGAGGTTAGAAGGGGTCCATTTGTGGGGTCAGCCCCCCAGACAAACTGCGCAAACCACGGGCTCGTTTCACATGCAGTTAGTGGCGAACGAGTGACGAGCAGGAGTGGTGGGTGGTCGTATGGTCTGTGTATATTACCATCTAATAGGCACTTTAAGACAGCTTGTGGGGACTCAATGGCACAAGATTCACTACAGCATCCGGTTCAATCCCTTGGTCCCTGTCCATCACCCAAGGTGGCTCTGCAATTACGTCTTGCTGGCTACCCCGTCACGTATGAGAACGATCATTGACACACGGTTAAACTCCACATCCAAACTTTATGTAGCTTGATAGTAGCAAGTGTGGTCCTGGTGAGGCAAGCCACATGAAGGCGTCGCCCAGAAACGAGGAAGGAGTTGGAATTGGGGCCTGGAACTTGGTGAATCAATTGGAAGCGTACAATTGAACTGATGGTGTAAAATTTTCCGCTTTAGAACACCTATTACACCCACTTTAGCCCATTTTATCCACCTCATCTAGCCCGCATGCACGTGCACTATTTGAGGCACCAAGAAAAGTCTCTTGAACAGGCACCCCCAGCCGCAATGTCAAACTACTGCTTCACCGTGAACTCGATACATCAATTGCGTTGAAAGCGATTCGTCTTCTATTCGAGAAGCTTCTATTTTGACCAAAAAAGCCCTCCATTGCTTTTGCTTGTCCGTTTTCTCAAAAGCATCCACCACAACCTAGCACCAACCTAATACGAAACGCACTTTGGGTTGCTACTGCGTGCAGAAACGAGCCGTTATATTTAAGGCGGTGGCTGCCACTGAAGTTTCATTCTTTTCCGGACAGTAACTAACTGATTGATTATTTCAAAATGGCGGTAGCTCCTCGAATTTTGCTCTCCGCGATCACTCTGTTCATCGGCATCTTGCTGGTGTCTTCTCCCTCCAGAAGCACTCACAACCAGGTTAACTCATGGTCCTCTCAGGATCTCAGATCCCTGCTTGAAGACAATGGCGTGACTGTGCCCGAGGAGACCAACCGAGATGCCCTCATTAAGGAGGTCCGAATCCACTGGAACGACCTCACCTCTCCCCTTGACCAGACCACTACCACTGACCTTTCCAAGAAGCTTGGCATTGACGCCGAGCAGCTTAGCTCCAACTGGAAGCAGTCCCTCGGAAACCTGAAGAACCAGGCCGATGAGACCTGGTCTGCTGCCTGGGCCAAGTCCTCCAAGCTGGCCGATAACATCTACAAGGATGCTAACGTCTGGACCTGGACTTTCAACTCATGGACCAACGAGCAGCTCAACAACCTGCTCGAGTCTGCCAAGGTTGTTGTTCCCGCTACTGCTACTCGAAACGAGCTTCTCAACGATGTCAAGAAGAACTACAAGAAGATTGCCGAGGCCGCTGGTGCCACCGATGTTTCTTCCAAGCCTTCTTACCCCGCTAACTGGCTCTACAACACCTGGTCCGACTCTGATCTTAAGAAGTGGCTCGACGAGCGAGGAATCCCTGCTCCCCAGGGCTCCAAGCGAAACGAGCTGATTGCTGCTGTCCGAAAGAACTCTCGAACTCTCTACGTTAAGGGCGAGCAGGCTCGAGACAACCTCCAGAAGACTTTTGACGTCTCCAAGGAGGATATCTTCGACAAGGCTGGAAAGATCCGAGACAACGTTTTTGATGACTGGTCCAACTCTGAGCTCAAGTACTGGGCTGACTCTCACGGAATCCCCGTTCCCCAGAACTCCCAGAAGGATGAGGTCCTTGCCATTGTTCGACGAAACCGACAGCTCCTCTACAACGACTACGAGAACGCCAAGACCACCTACAAGAAGAAGAAGCACGTTCCTTTCGTTAAGCGTGCCGAGGATCTTGCTGACAGCGCCTTCCAGGAGGCCTCTAAGCTCTGGTCTGAGTCTCGACTCGGCTCTTTCCTTGAGTCTCGAAAGATTGAGACCCCCGAGGGTGCCACCAAGGATGATCTCCTCAAACTTGTGAACCGATACCGAAACGCCGCTGGCTCTCAGTGGGACTCTCTTTTCGAGTCTTGGGATTCCAAGAAGCTCGAGAAGTGGCTCGCTGATCAGGGACAGGCTGCTAAGGGTACTCACGACCAGCTCGTCAAGGAGGCTTCCAAGTACATTGACCAGGCCCAGCACGTTCTTGGCAAGCAGTACGACGTTTTGTCTGCTGATCTCGACAAGCAGTACAAGGAGGCCAAGAAGACCTCTTTCTCTGAGTGGTCAGACTCTGACCTCAAGGCTTACCTTGACACTTACGGAATCCCCACTTACCAGGGCTCCACCCGAAACGAGCTCCTTGCCAAGGCCCGAAAGAACCTTGGTCTTTTCACTCGAGGTGCCGACCCTAACATTTGGATCAAGACCCACGATGGTATCAACAAGTTCCTTGTTTCTACCAAATACAAGCTCGTCGACGTTGCTGATAATGTTGCTGAGCATGTTCATGAGCATTTCCAGCTTCTGCCCGGTCGTCTTGAGCGATTCTCGTCTTGGCTCCTGGCCAAGGCCACCGGCAAGAAGGTCATTGTTGTCTAAGCAAGACCCAACGGATGGTATATAAATGTATAAATTTATGATGATGTTGAATACTTCATGTTGATAGTAGAAGCGTTTTGAAAGAAGCACCACAGTATAGATCCAGGGTGTAAGTACAAGTGATAAATAGGTTGACGCGCTACTGGTAATACCGTGATACAATATTGCTGGTTAATCATTCTAATGATGGGCATGTGCTACTACGAGAACATAGGAAGAATGTGCTTGTATAATACATTCAATTGTTTATGTTTTTATGCGTGTTTCTGCGATGGCTCTCTAGAGACTATATCTTAGACGCAATAAATAGGAGTGGAGACGAGAGGGTAGAAGATGAGAGAGACAAAGGCAAGAGAGACCTCGGGAGCTCCAATGAGCCAAAGTCGAGACTTTCCGGGGGCCTGTTCGGATCGTCGCTGCTGTCGTCGATACGTCCAGATTCCAAGAGTTCCCAAACTGAGCAACCCGGCGAGCCACGAGAAGCCCTTGGTGGTCTGTTCTGCACCCTGGAGCAAACTGAGCATGTGCTGGTCATCACCAATCTGAATGAGACCGACCCAGTTAGACCACAGAATCGACAGAATTCCCATACTGTTGGAGTATACGGCAAAGTAGGGGAATCCCAATGCCACCAGAGGTGAGTAGCACTCGTTCAGCTTTTCAACATCGGTGTTGAAGAACTTGAGGAGCTTAGTCTCCCACTTGGCGGGCTTGAGTGGCTCTTCAGACAGGCCACGAGCAGCATAGAGGCCGGTGAGGAGAGGGAAGGCGGCGCAGTACAGGGCATTGGCTGCCAGGTTGCCACTGAGGAGCCAGAAGTCGGTGGCTTGCTGAGGTGGGTCGTGTGGAGCTCCAGAAGACTGCTGAGGAGTCTGGGGAATCTGGGAAGTCTGGGGAACTCGCTGGGACTCCAGATGGGGGTTACGGAGCATGGGAGGAGGCTGCTGGAGCAGCTGCTGGGGGATCGGGGCTGACATTGTGGGGTGATGAAAAGATCAGAATTGATGCAACTGTGATGTGGGCTATAACTTTTCTCCCATATCTTCACTAATTACATGACATAATTAGTTGGAAGTTACTTTGTAAGTTGCAGTGTGATGGGGTTCGATTCCTGCGTGTGCATGTTTGGGATGAATGTCTTTGGAACATCGCTCTTTCCAAGTTGACAGGTCAACGGAAGTAGAGGCAATATGCTAGGGCCGAGCTTGGTGACTGTTACTGTAGATCAGGACAAGGTCTTTGGACCACACAATATGCTACAGACTAGTGCTACAAGCACACAGTTTGGACAGGCAGAGAATAAGACGGCTACCTTGAAATAACCGATATTATATCAGGAAGGCACCCTACAGTATTCTTGACAGGATACCTAATACTGCCTCCTCACTGACGCTTGATGTTGTCTCTCGGGCGAAGACACCATTGATTTCTAGTTCCGTTGCGTGCGCTACGATAGTACAGAACGACCAAATTACTGGTACTATCCAGGCATCAGGCGCGTACTCGTACTGTACATCTGGGTGACATTAAACCTGGGCTGTCCAACTTCTGTTGTAGTAATACCACCTATAAATTGGTAAGATTAGACCCCGCAAACCCAGACTACAAGGTACAGTGAGGCCAATGCCAGCCAATACCAGGCTATTAGTTCACCGTAGCCCACAATTACTGTGGAATATGCAACGGAATGTTAGACTGATTGATGAATGATATAGTCCAAAGTCATGCGCTAGGACTTACTTCATTCGTTGGCCCTTACTGAGGTGGCATTATAATTCCATTGGCCTGCAGCCCAGTCTAGTCAGAAGGGCGACCTATTGTACCAGGTAGTTCCGCATCTACTGTATTCCATTTCCAGTTTCCAAGAGCACAACAAGGCGGATCTCTCATACACACACGACAGCTCCCTACGTACGTCATGTCCTCCAGTTACTGATTCTTCAGCGTATCATCGCTGTTTGTTATTGTACCCCTAATGCGTATTGGAGATGGAGTGCATAAACGTTATTTAACCTATTCACGTGTGCTCAGCCTCGGCCACAATCATGTTGTCGATAAGGCGGGTTTTTAGACAGGGAGGATGCTGGCTTTTTAAAAATCGATATAAAAGACCTAGATCATTACTAATGACAATTTCTTTCAGTCCCTGACCTACTCATTTCTCCACCAGGCGCCATCCCGCCCTACAAATTTATATGCACCATTTTATAGCCTTTGGAAACCATCAACGGAATGTTTATGTGTGTTCTAGAATCTTTTGTGGGAGGAAGAACACATGTGGAATTTGAGGGTTTAATGGAGAATTTTGACCATCATAAATTTTTTGTTGTCCCACCCAGGCGCTCTTACAATCAACTGCTTCAAGGGGCGAACAAAACTGGCCCGTTAGATCAACATCAACAATTCAGGGCTTGACAAAAACAGTGATCGGCAATTTGGGATGCAGAAACGAGTCGTACGCAGCAGCAGTGGAGCCTTTCATATGCTTGTATTCGAGGGTTTGTTTTCATACTCAAAACGGGCGATGTCAAACACATTTGTTTTGATGCTATAGGTTTTACACACCATATACGTAGACTATTGCTTTCTGTGTGTCAGATCCTGCTGTCTCTCGGCTACATATTACACATAGACTCGAGCTGATACGAGATTCGGCACGTGTTGGTCAATGTATACCTTGGGAGGTTGAGAGATCCTGTGTTGGGCCATGGGGGGAAATAAACGAGGTGAAATTGAGTCGACAATATGTTACTGTCATCTCGGCCATTAATTTTCTCCACTCCTGAGGAGATTGTTCAATATATTGCAAGCAGGTAATTTCTGCGATGAACTCATCAAATTGGTAATATCCCCCGAACTGATCTCATAACTACGGGCTTAAGTAACCTAATCGGCTTTTGTCACCGGGGAGACGGTTTGCTTGTTGTGTCTAGTTTCCATGGTTACAGAACTACAGGCTTACATGAGGAGACGTTTGTCAACGGTTCTTGTCAGACATGGACTGCTTTCTAAATCGCATATTTCTATTTCCTGGTGGCCTTTTCGATTTTGCAGCTCATCGGGGCTCCCTTTACCCCTTTTTCACCCCATTAGGAGACTCAGCTTTACTTTTAGTTCCTGATTTTTCGTGTCTCACCCTGCTGCTGCTCGTTTCATGGATAGACTCCGTACATGGTACGGCGAAAATTCGCTTGGCCAAATAATAATCTGCCGTGAGGCCTTAGATGGCCTGGAATGGACCTGTGATTGCTGCTTTGGGATAAGGGGTCCTTGGGGTCATATGACGGCTGCTTAGGAGTTGACCCAGTGGCGTGCTCACCTACAGATACCTGTACAGAAAAAAACCGTTGCTCAAGCTGTCTCACAAGCCACCCAGACAGGGGTGCACTGTATAGGTAGGGGGTTTACAGGGTCTCGGGAGCTGGTGTTGGAGCAGAAGCAGGTTGCGGACCTTGCCGTGTGACGTCAAAGATGTCTAGCTTGATATATTTATCCCCCATATCCTATTATCCGAAGCTCCCAATTATTATCGATTCGCCCAGTCATGTCATTATGCATAGTGCCACCATTCGTTCAAGACCTGTGTGGCCGGTAGGTCAGAGGATTGGGAAGGTGCAGGGGCGTAGTGGGGGAGATGAAGGGGTATGTCTAGAGTTGTCACAGAAGCTATAGACGAGCGAGAAACGAAAGCAGTAGATTCTTAGAAGCAGCCCGGGCACGCGCACATAACTATTGGCAGCAAAACCGCTCAGTCTGGGCACTTCATAGTCACCCTCCCAATCGCTGCTGAAACCACCTACGCGCATTAAACATTCCAGACCATACATAGGGTTTTCAGAACCTTAACGTTATACCAACAAGGGCCTTTTCCCTTAGTCTTCTTTGTGTGTGTGTGTTGGGTGTAACTCATAGGAATAAGTACCTGGGATAAGTCACGGAGCTATCTATTATATCACATTCTCCACACCACTTCTCGGAACCCACCCACTACACATACACACATACTCAGCAGAGATACAGAGGGGAATCCCAACACATACCCACAATCGCCGTGTTTCACCCCACCAACGCCAATCTCTGCATAGACTGCATTCTCGGACATATTCAGCATCACACCTACGATACAACCGCTTGCAGACACCTCTTTTACTACAGTCAGCAAGACTGAGGCCATCGTCATAGCAACCGATACTTAGCCTCAGCTTCATTCGACGGATATACCAAGACCTCCGCATCAAACCACAAAATCACACCACACGACATCTAGTTCACACACATACAGGCACAGGACAGCTCATCGGTATTCTCTCAGCAGAGGCGCACACAACCCAACCACCATGTCATTGCCACAAAACATCCCCGCTGTCCCGGGGAACGAGAACACGCCTCCTAGAAAGCGAGCCTCGGGCACACGCAAATCGTCAGGCACCCACTCGCCACAGACTTACTCCCCTAACTACTCCCCCCAGGGGTACACCTTGTGCTCCAACGGCTGGAACAGCACATCGCTCCCCTCCACCTCATACCAGGCTCTAGCCGAGCAGTTGGAGATTGAGCGAACTGAAAGCGACCGAATCCAGCGTCAGATGGCCGAGCTGAGGGCCAAGTGCGAAAAGCTACAGGACGCTCAGGTTCACAATGAGGCGACCCTCACATCCCGAGACTCGCGGGTAGAGGAGCTGGAGCAGCAGTACAAGCGGGCTTGTGAGCATCGGCGTCGTGCCGAGGAGAGCCTGCTGGGCGAACAGCAACTATTTATTACTGAGAAGCACCAGCTGTTTATCAAGCAAAGCGAACTCGAGGAGACCATCTCGCATCTTAACAAGAAGCTCAAGGCCAAGGATGAGGAGCTCGGCGAGTACCAGGAGCGAGAGTCAAGCAACGCAAGTGACTCTCAGGCCAGCATGGCTGAGGCTGCCAAAAAGGAGGCAGATGCAGCGGCCCAGGCGGCTCAGGCACGAGAGACCGCTCTTCAGAAGACCGTTGAACGGCTCAAGCAGTCCATCACTGTGTTGGAGACTTCCTCCGAGCAGATCGGATTAGACTTTGCTTCTAAGGCCACTGCGTTCGACGAGGAGATGCGATCACTCAAGGAGATCAATAACGGACTGGTCGAGGAGAACGAAAAGCTGCAGATGCTTGTGGCTGAGAAGATGATCAACGGTGGTCTGAGTCTCAGTAACGAGCTCGCCATGGCTCTTGAGGAGGAAGACGAGAGCGAGGAGGACGAGGAAGACAATGACTGTGCTGTTGCCGACGGTGACGATGAGTCTACCAAGAAGACCAGCGACGATGACGAACCTGTCTACACAGAGTCAACCGTCTCTGTCACCGAGTACGAGAAGATTCGAAAGGAGTTGTCCAAGATGCGACTCGAGTACCGATCTTTGTACGCCACCAACGAGGGTCTCGTTTCATATGTCGAGCGAATGCTCAACCGGCTGCTTGAGTACGAGGATTTCCGGGATGGTGTTCAGAAGAGCACAAAGATTGACGCTGCCAAGGTTGGAGCGTTTTCTCGACGAGTCTCTAGCCGTGGTGGACCCGGCTCGGCCCTTGAGGAATACACTCTACGGGTCTCCAAGCGAGGAGAGCGGCGAGGAAGTTCTGGTGCTAACGACAATGCAAGCATTCACTCGCGCGATAGCACGTCTTCATACAATCCTCTGAGCACGAACCTGTGGTCGTCTGCATTGTTCAAGGGTGGACGGAAGGTTCCCGCTGGTGGAAGCACCCCTACCCGTAACGTTTCTCTAGGCATTGATGGCGTGGAGACCAACTCGGCAGCGAACTCGGCGGCTCCTTCCACCTCTACAGCCGAAGATTGCATGTCGATGAAGTCGGACGTTTCCATTGCTACCAGCGCTAATGGTGAGGATGGCGAAGTTTGCAGTCCAACAGCATCCCGAAAGAGCTCAACGCAGTCTCAGAAGGGGGGACTTAAACCGCTGAATTTGAGGAAGAATAGTGGAGAGCCAGAGCAAAAGAAGGGTGGTACTGTTGGGCTTTTTGGGTGGTAGATAGCACGAACACGCAGCATATAGCAGTAATTTAAGCATTAATTTAGATGGTTGCAGAGAAATATTGTAATTTAGGGGGTTCCAAAAAGATCGAGCATGGTGAACTACGGGTGATTCACTTGCTGGCACTGTAGTCGGGGTGTGTCTGTCGACTAAGTAAGCTATATGCACAACAGTTGACTTTCATTAGTCGTATGTAGGGTAGTTATACTGTACGTAGTATTCAACGCTTCAGGGGGATAATATAGTGCTTCCATTTGGTCAGGGATATAATATATGCAAGTACTAGATCTCGGACCTGCGGATTATTAGATCCAGACACAGGTATTATATGACACGTCTCATGCTAAAGTTGGTCGAGTAACTCGACGAGTACCTACATTTGACCTACCCTACTACTTTCATGTCTGAGCGCCCCTTGCTCGTCCTGGCTATCACGTACGAGTACAAGTACGTCACCATTCTTCAGCCTCAGTGTCTCAGGATACCCCTTACGTAGGCCACGTTAATTAGTCACGTCGCCAAACCCATTAAGTTAGAGTGCATACAGGATTGCTCGCTTAGATTCGTAACGAACCTTAGCGTAGACCGTACCAAATGGCCTTTTCTTGCCTCTGATCTAGCTCATTGAGTCCAACCAGCTAAATTCCAAATTCCTGTTGGCTGTCTTGCTGCTTTTTCTACTTCCTTTTTGTGTTAAAATTGCCCTCAAAGCTACATATTCTTTTTGGTTCTTCACGATTATTAAATCCTAATACGCGAATCGATCACCAAATCTGAGACATTCGACGGGAAGAGCAAAAATGACGCGTCTGATGTCCGTGCGTGAACCTCTCACGAATGCGGTTCATGTGCGGATGTAGATCTGGTATGTTCCGGATGTAAAATCAGCCAGTGGCAGTGCTTGCGGGCGAAGGGGCATAATTCAATCACCAGATTGGGGTCCAAAGAGGCCCGAATAGGAAGAGGAGGAGGCCTCTTACATCGGGTAACGTGGGTGAACACATATATGGTGTATGTGGAAAGCGGCCATCTTGGGCACTGGGGGTAGACTTGTTTGTCGACTGTCCAACCGCTATCCAAATATAGTATCTGTACATCGATAGTTCTGGTTGGGTTGGTAAGGTCGAGGTAATCAGATCATAAACATTCTTGACCCGCTTCATGGCCGAAACCAGTGTAAGCTCACGCTATGGGCGGAATGAGCATGTAAAAACTACATACCGGCCTGGAGTCCTACCAGATGCCAGTGTTGAATGTGATGTGTTTGGTTTGCCAAGGTGTACTGGGCTGCATAAGTTGGTTAGAAATGCTCTCTCATACTTGCACTGTGAGACAGTCTGACGGCAGGGTCAGATCAAAAGCAGCACAGGTTGTGGAATTTACAGAAAAAGAAAAAAGTCTTGGCTATGGGTGGCCATGAAGATCAGAATGAGTAGTGGTTTGGTTACCATAAGTGTACGTACTTGTAGAATGAGATTGTGGATCCTCATGCTCTTATCCTGGCTCTTCGAGCCACCTCGTTTGATAAGGAATGCATCTTGTCGTATGTATGCACGACGCACGTTCTCGGTATCTCTACCATAGGTGCTCATTTTTGGAGGTGCATTCAGCTGCTCAGCCTATGTGCCACTTCTTAGGCTGACTATTATCTTCGTCTTACCTATGGAACTTATCTAATTCTCACTATAACAGATCGTAAGCCCTGCATAGATATGTCCTCTTGTTACTCTTCAGCCCTGTGTTCAACACATCCCATCAGGACATCAGTGGACCTTTGTGAAAGCGAGCTAGGTTTCTAGACATCACGATGACAGTGAGTCTACTTTCACAGGTGCAGTATTACCAAAAACCCCGAAACTGGCCCAGACCTCGAGGTACGAGGACCATGCCACCCCAGATCTCCACCAAGGTTCCCTCTGAGAAACTCTGTTATGACAACCTAGGAAGGGAATATACCACCACTTCCATACCATCGCAGTGCCCTTCTTCCTGACTGACTGATACAGAAAGATATCAAATTCATCCCCACACGACTTGCTTATTTGTACTCACGATACCAGCCGAAACGAGAGATACCAGTTTGAAGATACTCCAATACCTCCCACTGACTCCAAAGACATTGATCGCTGGAATGATTTTGCACACGCTCGGTTTCTGGAGAAGTTCTCGAACCAGCACAAAGCTCTAGAGCTCTTGAGAATCTGCTGACTAAGTCACTTATCTTACAATGGCTACGGTAGCCCCACATCTCAGTTAAGTCACACGATCAAGCCACAAACTTACAAGAAACAGAAGAGTCAAAAAATATCTCTAAAATTACCTCACAGGGATACCCCCAGTTAGTGTCACTAAACCAGCCCCAAATCCGCCACTTGATACCACAACCCCGCTCCAACTCCACAAACGCACCACACATGACCCATGCCCATGTTCATGTACTCACATCTCCACTTCACGCCTAACTTAAACTCCAGTGGCTGCAGGCACAGAGCATTGTGGGGCTCGGGCATACTATGATAATGAGAACGGGTGAGTTATTGAAGCACAAAAAACATGCAAAAACGTTCCTCTTTCGTCTTCCTTCAACTTGCCCAAAATCCAACCATTTCTATGTGCTATAAAATGCCTCAGTAGTGGTTGCCTTCTGATCCCACCGAGAACCTTATTCATTTCAATCAGCCAAGAAGAGGGTGAGTCTGGGGAAGCTGTTAATGGTGATCAAAAGGTCTGAAAAAAAGGGAAAGATACCTTGACGTAGTATCGAGTGCTCTCCGTCGTTCACATCCCTCTTTGAAGACTTTCTAAACCGCCTTCCAGCCCTAATCAGCGACATGTCTCTCCTCCCCCAACCCTAATCGAAACTCTAACATGACTCCCAAAATTTCACCTTCCACACATTTCACATCATCTACAATCACACAAATGTCCAAACTGCACATTCCCACCCAGGCTGGAGGCCCTGTTGGCGTTTCCGGCGTGGTCAAGACCGTCGCTGCGGTCCTCAAGTTTGCTCCCAAAACCCCTATCGTTGAGGATGAGAACATCTCCACCCCCTTCCTTGAGGTCGGCTCCACCAACCTCATCGAGCCCAACTCCGTCGTGCGATTCCTCGCTGGCGCCAAGGAGACCGTTGAGTCCAACCTGCTCAAGTACGAGCAGGAGACCATCTACCGACTTTTGACTGGTCAGGTCCAGACTCCTCTGGATGAGTCTATTCTCAAGCTGTCCACTATCGCCTCTGGATCTGCCGAGGAGATCATTGTTTTCGGCTCCCTATTTGCCCTGAACGAAAAGTCCGGTGAGGCCGGCAAGTGGGTTGATGAGCGACTGGCTGCCAACGAGACCCTGGCCCAGGCCATCACCCGAGTCAAGGTCAAGAAGGCTAAGAAGGCCGTGGCTGCCCCCGTTGATCTGCCCCTTAACACTGGCGAGCAGAACCTGTCCGAGTCCTTCACCGCCAAGAAGTCCAACGACGACGTCATTAAGCCTGTTCCTGGCCAGCGAAACATTCTCATTACTTCCGCTCTGCCATACGTCAACAACGTGCCCCATCTCGGTAACATCATTGGATCCGTTCTGTCGGCCGATGTCTACTCTCGATACTGCAAGGGCCGAAACTTCAACGCCCTGTACATCTGTGGTACCGACGAGTACGGAACCGCCACCGAGACCAAGGCTCTGGAAGAGAAGGTGACCCCCAAGGAGCTGTGTGACAAGTACCACAAGATCCACAAGGATGTCTACGACTGGTTCCAGATTGGCTTCGACTACTTTGGCCGAACCACCACTGATAAGCAGACCGAGATTGCCCAGGACATTTTTATGAAGCTGCACGATAACGGCTACCTCGAGGCCCAGAAGATGACTCAGCTCTACTGCACCCAGCACAACGCCTTCCTTGCCGACCGATTCGTCGAGGGTATCTGCCCCAAGTGTAGCTACGAGGATGCCCGAGGTGACCAGTGTGATGGTTGCGGTACTCTCCTCAACCCCTTCGAGCTTGTCAAGCCCCGATGTAAGCTCGATGGCTCTTCCCCCGAGGTGCGAGACTCGGAGCACATCTTCCTGTCCCTGGACAAGCTGCAAAAGGAGACCGTTGAGTGGGCCCGAGAGTCTGCCGAGAAGGGAGACTGGTCTAAGAACTCTCGAACCATCACCGATGGCTGGCTCAACAACGAGCTGCACCCTCGGTGCATTACTCGAGATCTGATTTGGGGTACCCCCGTGCCTCTGGAGGGCTTCAAGAACAAGGTGCTCTACGTCTGGTTCGACGCCACCATTGGTTACGTCTCCATCACTGCCAACTACTCTCCCGAGAACTGGAAGGCTTGGTGGAACAACCCTGAGAACGTCGATCTCTACCAGTTCATGGGTAAGGATAACGTTCCCTTCCACACTGTCATTTTCCCCGCTACCCTGCTCGGAACCAAGCAGCCCTGGACCAAGCTCCACCATCTGTCCACCACCGAGTACCTGCAGTACGAGGGAGGAAAGTTCTCCAAGTCTCGAGGAGTTGGTGTGTTCGGAAACAACGCCCAGGATACTGGCGTCTCTCCTTCCGTGTGGCGATACTACCTGCTGTCTGCTCGACCTGAGTCTTCCGATACTCAGTTCTCTTGGGACGACTTTGTGGCTCGAAACAACAGCGAGCTTCTGGCCAACCTCGGAAACTTTGTCAACCGAGTCATCAAGTTCTCCAACGCCAAGTACAACGGTGTCGTTGCTGACTTCACTACTTCTGAGCTCGGTGACACCTTCACTCTTCTCAAGGCTGATGTCGATGGTCTGCTGACCAAGTACAACACTCTCATGGAGAACACCAAGCTCAAGTCTGCTCAGGATACCGCCATGGCCATCTCTTCTCGAGGTAACCAGTTCCTCCAGGATAACAAGCTCGACAACTCTCTGTTTGCCGACCATCCTGCCAAGTCTGCTGCCGTTGTCGGTGTGGCTCTCAACTTGATCCACCTGGTGGCCGCTGTCATCGCCCCCTTCATGCCCGAGACTGCCGAGTCTATCGACAAGCAGCTCAACGCCCCTGCTCGACGAATCCCCGACGAGTTCACCATCGATATTCTCGGTGGCCATCACATTGGCAAGGCTGCTTACCTGTTCAAGCGAATTGACGAGAAGCAGATTGAGGAGTGGAGAGGTAAGTTCGGAGGCCAGAAGTAAACGAGAACCGGAAACTAAAAGTCCAACATTTTGTTTACTACGGTATATAAATCTCGTGACTAGTGCGGGAATGAGATAGAATCAGAAAAAAATCAGTTTAGTATACACACTGTAATATATTGTCTTTATAGTATCAAGTATGGAGTTAGTACATACCCGTCTTTGTCTACTCCTCCTTGTAGAAGGAAGCAACGTCCTTGTTGAGTCCCTGCCAGAGCTCCTCTCCAACCTTTCCACGTCGACCATCGTCAACATCCTGTCTGAGATGTCCCTCAATACCCCAGGGGATGAGGTGCTCATTGTTCTTGACAGCGGGGTTCAGAAGAGCAGACAGCTCCGTGTAGGCACCGTACTTGGGAGGGTACAGCACGTAGTTCTTGATGCTAGACAGCCAAGAAGAGTGTCTAGACAGATCAGACGCCAGGTTACCAGGATCCAGAGACACGGACAGCACACCAGACTCGGGGTGGTGCTTAGACCATAGATAAGCTAGGTAGGCATCTCCAATCTTGGACTGGGAGTAAAGGGTCCAAGGAGAGGGGTTCTTGACCTTGGCGTGGTTGATATCGTCAAACTTGATACCTCCATCGTAAGGGCTCATTGCCACGACAGAAGAAGACACCCAGATGAGTCTCACGGTATCCTTAGGGGCAGTCTTGGCGGCTGAGATCAGAGCAGGAGAAATGTACTTGGACAGCAAGAAGTGGGCAACCACGTTAATACCCCATTGAGACTCGTGGCCCTGGGGAGTAAGGCTGTATGGAGGAGCCATGACTCCAGCATTAAGAATGGCACCGTCCAAAGTGGGGTACTTCTTTCGAATGTACTCTCCAGCTCTCTCTACGGTAGCCAAATCAGATAGATCAGCCTCCACAAAGTCAAAGGTACCATGAGAGTAGGTCTTCTGAAGCTCATCGAGGGTGGACTGGGACTTAGCCTTAGATCGGCCAACCATAACGACATGACTCTTCTTCTCTAGAAGCAGCTTGGTGGCCTCCAGACCAACTCCTCCAGTGGCTCCTGTGACAACGAAATTCTTTCCGTCAAGGTCAGGGTAGTCCTTCTCGGTGTAGCGGGGCTTGCCAACGCAGCTGTTTCGTAGGACTTGCTTGTATTCGGTGAACTTGGATCGGCTCGACATGGTGGGGATGTTTGTGGGAGACGGACTGAGAAGATAGCTCCTGTGGATTACAAGGGTTTATATCTACAGGAACTAAAATCGCCACTGAACCTTGTGGGTTTTGGATCGATATTACAGGGTAGAAGAGAACAGGTATGAAAATTTTAAGAAGTGGATCTCACTCAATTGGTGATCTTAAGCTGATTAGTTTCATCTGTTTCATAATATCTTCGCTTTCCGCAGAGCTGGAGGGTCCTCCAGAACCCCACCAAAAATGACATTATCGCAACCTTGTTTCCCGATACATCTTCGCTTCATTGGGACAATGATACTGGCAGCATGAAGGATGCAAGCCCAGTGTGTAACTGAGACCTGCTTTTTAGGACATCATAGCGTTCATAATGGTAGCCACGGTTGGGGTTCTCCGTTGTTGCAAATGACCATTTCCGCTCCTTCTAACCCCTATAGTGCAGATGGTTCAATTATCGCACAAAAGGTACAAGTAGGCTGGTTTTATCAGGATGTAAAAGTGTAGTGTAAAATTGAGCGGCTGAATCATGGAATTCCCACCACCCTGTTTATATCCTATACGGAACTATTATTTCGGGTCTTGCAGCTGAAGAGCAGAGTTGGGTGGCAATAAAACGAAAACGGGTATTCCTCACTTGTATCCTAGATAGGCTTTCGTCTTATCTGCGGGGGATGTTTTGGGGGTTAGCCTATCTATCATTATACCAAAGAGCGTGATCATGTCCCCTAATCACGTAATGGGAATGGAGAAGTCAGTGTCGCTATACAGGACATGCCTTGAGCTCCTGGAGCCGTGAAAAGCGGTATTAAAGACTTTGTAGACCAGTTGTTCTCAATTTTACTTCAGACTGTCTCTGAGACGACATTGACCTCTGAGAAGAAACTCTTTTGGAGCTGGTGAAGTTCATGATTTACTCAGCCAGGAAAACGCAGAAAATCCATGGGATCTGATTCAGTGTTCTTGATAGTATAAGGGAGCTCTGGGTAGGCGGCACTATTGAGGAAGGTGGGAGATGGTCCGGAGTCGAAGACAATGAGTCGATGCAGAGAGACAGGGTAGAGTAAACCTCCGTATTAAACGCAAGGAACCCTTGTGGTGTTAGATACTGTTTAGATCTGCCTTGCTGGTTGGGATTGCCTCATGCTTTCCGTAGTTGTACGGACAAACCAACAGATGTCAGAACTCAACATAGGTGTTCTCCACGCACGCGGGTATGTAACACATGAAGTAAGTGAGTAGATACTACAAGCACCAGTATACCACCTTGGAAAGACAATCCTTTGAAGGATTTTGGCGTGTAGGTTTTCAAGCGTATTTAAGGTGCAATTGGTGGGCCACTCTTTCTCGTATAATCACCGAACAAAGAAACGGCTAAACCTTGACCAAAAATCAACAGTATGGCGTTCAGTATGGCGTTCTGAATCCTATGTCAGTATCATTCATAAAAGCATACGCTGGGAAAATCTATTGCCCTAGAACTGTGTTGATCAATTGCTGGATTAGAGTCGGTCGACAGAGTTGCTATAGACAGCTAAATTATACAACGTAACCTCCATGCATGTCCTGTATGGATTCTGGTCCCACCTTGAATGACTCCGATCACAGAGAGCAAAAACGGAAGAGAAATATGTGCCAGAAAAACAAACTGACTTCCAAAAAGAGAAGAGGACGACAGGACTCGAACCCGCAGCCTTTGGAGGACGTCGTTCAGAAGAACCGAAATCCAATGCGCTACCATTACGCCACGTCCTCTTGGGATGAGAATCCGGAGTGTGTTTGGAGTATAAGAACGTAAAAAAGTCGATAAAAACCAACTCAAATTCGTTTCCCGTCATTTACTGTCTGTTTTTGAGGTTTTGATTACTTTTTATTTTTTCATTTCATGTTTTATTTATTATGTTTTGCTCATTATGTTTTGATTGATTTCCAAGTCATGATCCCACGAACCGAGACCGATACACGAGCACGAGAACGAGCACCAAGAATTGGACACCCTTGACACCACCGACCCGATCACCGAGACCGATTACGATTTGCAAGATTCATAACCCGGGTAACTACCATGGTACTGGTACAATTACCCTGGTACTCGTACTCGTACTCGTACGTATATAGCTGTAATGAATCTTCAGAATAAAAAAAAAGAAAAAACATCGAAATCAAATATTCTGACTTACGAAACATTTCACGAGGCAATGGACGACTGCCTGGTACATTAAAGACATAGTCATGGTCCATATATCCTCGAACATATCCTGTCTTGACAGACATCATCGTGATACCTAAAAGGGATGTCCACCGAGGAGGAAGAACCGAATAACAAGATAGAAGTACGGTACGATAGGTAGGAACTTGTAGAACTACAAAATGAAGTTATTATAAAACAAAGAGGTATTCGTTACGATTAACCAAAATAAAATAAAAAATAGTGTAATGCTACAATTACAGCAAAAAGATATCGACAATTGCAGGACTCGAACCTACGCGCGGAAACCGCATTTGATAACTAGAATAGTTAAATTCAAGTCAAACTCCTTAACCACTCGGACAAATTGCCTGGTACAAGAGGCTCGGCTGCGTTCTTTCCATTCGAGCCATAGGAACTCATCACGTGACCAGGAAAAAAACTGTATTAGAATCGTAAAAAACAACGTAAACGAGAAGTGTAATAGGTTAGTATTCGGTATCATCCGAGAGAAAAAAGCGAAGAGAATCTAAAAATAGTATTTACGCAATGATCAAGTCATCACACTTTTCGCTAAGCTCCGTCAAAGATACCATGCTCAGGTGCGTCGATCATGTAAAGTGGAGTCAGCCTAAATTCACTACGTAAACAAGATAAATGTTCAATAAATAGGTGTAAAAATGACTCATATTAACTATTAGAACTCTCCTAAGTACCTCCCTTATAGATATTATATTTTTTTGCACTTAATCTTCTCAGGTCCTTTCCATACTTGATCATCAAAGGAGTCGAAAGGAGTGGGACTAAGGAAAGACAACCCGCAATGATAAACACATTCCTGAGCCCATCCAGGTTAATCCAAGGTGATAAGCAGAAGGTAACGACCATAGACATGATGTTTCTTACCACCACAACACCGATCATGGCGTCTGAAATCATGTCTCTGTAACAGTCCACCAGGTAGGTGAGGGTGATACTTCCATTGGCACCGAATCCAACCGCGAACACACCCAGGCCAACCATTGGTACAGCCCAATGGGTTCCAGCTGAAATAGAGAGTCCAAACATGAACACGCCTGCGGTCATAATCAAACCTGTTGGAATCAGCATGTAGAGTCTCATCTCGGGTTCGTAGATGCCATGATTACGCTTGGTGAGGTACAACATGTGCTTATCGTTCAGCCAGCCTCCATAGAAGGAGCCAATCAGCAGACCAACAAAGGGAGAGATGTTCATATTTCCAATAGCTTCTGATGAGAATTCATAAGGTGGCTGGGTGAAGGAGTTTGCCAGAGTGGTCGCACTCATTGCAAGCCAAGTAAGCATGAATGTGTAGTGAAGTGTAACAAAAATAACAATAGGAAATGACACCAGAACCACAAAGGGTGTATAGAAGGTCTTAAAGAAGCTTTCCCATGTTCCAGGAGTAATGGTATAAGGTCTTATCTGCCATTTGATCTTTCCTTGAGGTCGCTTAAGATCACTGATATCTCGGGAATCACCCTTTTCTCGCTCAAACTTGGTTTCTTCGAAGAAGAATACTGAAAATACCAAGAAGCCACTTCCCATTCCCCCCAGAATCCAGAAACAGGTATTCCAATTGATATTGGCTGCAATGTAGCCAGCAGGAACCAGTGATAAGAAATTGGAGATTGCAATAATGACCATAAATATTCCGTTCATAGTTCCTCTCTGGTGAACAAAGTACAGGTCGGCAATAGTCATCTGGATCATAGCCTCACAAAGAGAAGTAGCCAGACCTTCAAGGAAAGAAGCAGCGTAATAGTCATGGAGGTATTTCATTCTAGCCTGCCAGAAGGTAGATGCGATAGTCAGGATAGTAGCGACAAGGTAAACTGGCCGTTTTCCAAACTTGACTGCAACCGGAACGAAAAGGGGACATCCGATTCCTAGACCTCCAATACCTAAAGCAAACCCATTGTTGAGTTCATCAAAGGAGAATCCCAGATCAACATTCAAATTGCCCCAGAAAGCGGTAGCGATACAGTTGCAAGAGAATGCAACAAGGGTGAAGAACAGAACAAGGAATAAGTTCAGAGATTTCCTCCATGGGGCCCAATTGAGTGGGTCATTGGGGTCCAGCGAGGGAGTGGGGTGAAGGGTGGTATTGTTGAGAACTGTTGCTAGCCTTACTGTTCCCGGGGGCTCAGAGCCTGAGACGGGATCATCAGTAACCTCCATGACACCTGATTCAATCGAGACAATCTTCGAGCTCTGATCAAAGAACTTCTTATCAGTCGAATCAGGGGAAGCCTTCGAGTAATCTCCGGGTAGTGTTTCAACTGTAGGCCCTAAGATCTGTTCTCCCAAGACGACAGAAGACCTGGCAGTCTCACGAGTGTTCTGCGGAGAAGTTGAAGAGAATGTCGGTGGCTGTCGGGTGTCAAGTGGCACCCAGACACTTGGGGGATAGGTTGGAGTGTCAGACATTAGCCGTCAGTGGAAGGTAAGCTCAAGTATATCGAAGCAGATCAACACACATTGAACAAGACCGCTGGTATATATAACCCTTGGCGTATATATCTGCCGAGTTAGTTTTGCATCTATAATACTTTCGCCGATGTCTTAACAACGAAGCATAGTTTCGGAGATGTTAGCTTTGCTGATAAGAGCGCTTGAATGATCCATACGAAGGTATCGATGCATGTAGCCTAAACAGAAGTGGGGCAATAACTAACCACAAAGGGTAACCAGTTATGATAACCGAATCACGTGACATGTGGTTATGATATTGTGTCAATGTCCCTGACAATTGATCAAGTTTCCTCCCGTCACTTGTCTCTCTCAGCTAGTACCGCCCACAGAAACTGACGGACGCGGCTGAACGTCACACTGCTCTAAGCTTAGTCTGTTATCTAGGCGCGCTTAAAAAAAAGCAAATCCGGTAGCACTGAAACCTGCTTAATGAGTCGAAATATAGGAGGGGGGTGTACAATTACCTGTAGGTGGGCTTGGTACAGTAATGGTTCCATAATTGCAACCCAAGTTCACCTAGAAGTGTAAAATCACATGACACCACTTGTTTATTACCAGCACAAGCAGCTGCGTAGTGTATGTCAGTTCAGAAATTTGTAAGTCTATACTTACCTCCACGAATAGACCTTCTTATCGGGAAGGAAGGTATATATTCTGATAACTACGAGGTCGTGTCTCCACCCCCACTACAACAGCAGTAGTAGGGATCTAGAGAATAAAAAGATCCCTCTTTGTTGTAGAGTGTGACCAACAATTACACATCGAGTAGTATGCTACGCGAGCTAGAGACAAGTTTGATGATACAAGGAATTCCATCTTTAATCGCCGTTGTAGTGTCTCACCATAGAATCATCTCGTATTGGCGCGCGGTAAAAATCATTTCCTATCCAGGCAGTCTGGTACGGTTGTTGAGACCTCAATCTTTCTTGGAGATAACACCTGGTAGAAACCATAGATATGGGTTCTGTTGTAGTACACAGCCCCTGGCCCGCTCGTGATTGAATACGCGCCAGCTACCTTCACATTAGTCGTTAATTGTATAAATAATCAGCCAAAAGCCTGATTCAAGCAGTAGGATATGGTGAGCTCTCCTCTGATGGCATAACGGTTGTATAACGATCCCACCGTCTCATCAAGTCCCGGAGCAAACGATGAGATGTAGCAAAAAATCTGGGAGCTCTGGGAGTTCTTAATCCTAAGCTGTTTTCTCAGAAACTTGACCACAACTCCAAACTGTTGAGTCTCAGCAATCTTATACACCGACTGCTTCAAAGTAGGTGTCGCTCCTCCAATTGGGCGGAATTTGAGCTGGCATTTGACGTTAGATTGCTGTAGTTGTTGTGAGAACGTCTCAAGGATTGCAGCTGTATCGGAGGGAAGTGAAGGGAGCACTGCTGAGGCGGACAGAGTGGCCGGAGCCACTGGTGGTGGCGTAGAGTCAATTGTGTCAGAATCAGTGGCAGTGGGAGCAGCTGGAGAGTCGTTTGGAACAGCCAAGGGGTCGTCTTTATGCAACGCTTCTGGTTCATACTGTTGAGTTAGATGAGGCTCTGGAGTAGCCTCCATCTGTGCTGTGGCGAGTTCAAAGGGCGCAGGAATATTTGCTGACGCGGAGACATACTCCTGGGGAGCTTCGTCGCTTGTGTCTGAATCACTTTCAATCATGTTGTTGCTTTGATTGAGGTTGTGACCACTTGTTCTGACCTGTATGCATGGGGTGTATATGCATGACGATAAGTTAAGGTGTAGGGAGTTCCAGATTGCATATCGGCGTTAAGGTGATATCGCAACGGAGAGGGGAGTGTAGCAATGGTTGTATCTACCAGTTAGTAATATACCACCTTATAAAAATAAAGTGGGTATATGATAACATGTACCGGTATTTATATTCCAGTGTCCCTAAACGGTGAGTCCCACCCTACATCCTTACCCTAACTATATCTCAACTGAAAAGTACTAAATTACTTATCCTCCCAAAGAACATCATTTTCTTCTGCACGTGATCTCCAAAATAAAGTTGTGTTCAGCGATTTTTCACCTAAGCGACGGTGCAGGAGGAAAGGACACCAGAAAATGATCACCAAGTATTTCACCAATATTGCTGTGCAGTTCAAGGCCAGCAGTGCTGGAGGTGAGTATCATCGACAAGACAGGTCACACGTGATAGGCCCGGGTTAGCAGGTCGCTTTTCCAGGATTTTAGTCACCAGACACAAGAAGGTCAGCGGAGATCAGAGCGGAAACTGATGTGAAATCTGAGCGATGGAGACTGAAATTCGACAGTGATCCCTTTCACCGTACGAATGAACATCTTTTCTATCTTTCTAGCTCCTCCGACTTTCTTGGCCTACTACCAGGTGTCAAACAGCCTATCCAACACTTCTAACCCAGCTCACACCGCTCGAACCTTTCTCGCAGCAATTCCTCTGTCTGCTAAGTCTGGCGGAACCAAGATTGTCGCCAAGGTGCTTCCTGAGGCTGGCAACGGCGAGGACAAGATTGAGGTCAAGTTCAAGGATGGCCACGTGATCAAGGTCGACCCCAAGCTCGGCAAGTTTGTTGATCTCAGCCGACAGTTTGATTCTCACTCTCAGAAGCTGAAGATTGCTGAGAAGATTGCCGCCTAAGTCGAAAGAACGGCGTTTGTATATACTAAGTTATTGTTACTGTGACTATTGCTTTTGTAGGTCTGTACCTGGTCTGACATAGTACGATACCACAGTCAGGGTTTACAGCCAAGCCTGTGGAGAAAATGGAGAAAATCGTATTGCCAACGCTGAACGGATTATAAAAGAGAAAGGCCTCAAAGTGACCATATGCATACAGGATCTCCAACATTTACTACGATACCACCCAGTGTTGAGACAGTACCGCCTCCATGCTCCAATCAGTATTTTAACATAAGAAAACTTACTGGCAGCTTCAATGAATACCACAAGTGTAGAGACTGATTTACCTGTCTACGTTGCGAAAAATCCGATAGGCCGAGAATTTGCCCACAGAACCTGGAACTTGCACAATGCAACCCCGCACCCCTATTTAGTAATGTTATTCTGCATTCCTCTGGTTCCACCTTACAGTGCGACAGTGCAAGTTCAAATATTTCGTTTTTCTGCACCAACGATAATTCACCGTTTGGGTCCAGTCCTCACGACCTCAAACGTCCAATGACGTATTGTGCGATAATTCTTAAAAAACCCAATAAACATTGTGGCGCGTGCATCATGAAACCAACTAAAGAAACGGCCAGAAAGGACAACCCTCCTAGCTGAAAAGTATTGGCGGTCCAAACCACGTGTTTTTTCAGCGAATATCAGCTCACACAAGCCTACAGTGTGTTTTCTGCACATACCCCAGTGGCAGAGAATTTCGATAATAACTCTATCGAATCACGTGATCGAACCTAACACGTGCGGCGGTTTTTAAGGCGGGAAATGTCTACAAGACGAAAAGTAAAAATGCAGTGACTGGAGATCCGCTACAGCCCAATTACTATCCTGAGCTTGTTCCTGGGCTTTTTGGTGGATTAATTGGGAGCTAAAATTGCAGAGCCCATCTGCTGGTGCTATTTACTCTTAGTTTTCAGCGCTTTTGCCCCGTCAGTTACAAAAGTAGCTGCAGATTGCCACAATCCACTCACAACAAAGCATGCATATTGTGCATATTTATAGCCTCAGGCGGGACTGGACTCTCTACTGGCCAGATCTCAAGAGGAGTATTAGGTGGGTATTATCCCTTTGCGGGGTTCTGTAGATTCCATACGGATTATTATATATTCAGTGTACTATATATAACCGGAGCTCCTCTCAATAGCTCTCCCACACCCCCCGAGAAACCTCCGCCTGACTGGCCCAGACTTCAAATCCCCTCCTCCTCCCAGCAATCTTCTAGATAAGCATTTTCCAGTACATCGTATCTTGCAACACCACACCTCACTAAACAAGTTTGTATTGTACGCATCACGCATATGATGTTCCGAAGAATTGCACCCGTGGCCCGACGAGTGATTGCTCGAGACGCCTCCAAGCACGCCCTGGGTATCCGGGGCCGAGCTCTGCGACCCATTGTCAACTCCATCACCACCCGAAAGGTCCACTCTGTGTCCCAGCTCAACTCCGCCCGAGTTGCCCTCACTGCTGTGCCCCACAACTTCCACACTCAGCTGCTGAAGCGACGATATTCCGCTCTCTCTTCTGAGTGCCGACAACTCACCTACCCCGACATCAAGGCCCTGTCTGACAACATTCTGAAGGGCGACAACGACAACATGATCCTCGTCGACGTGCGAGAGCCTGAGGAGTTCAAGGCTGGCCATATCCCCGGCGCCATTAACATCCCCGTCAAGTCTACTCCTGGTGCTCTGTCTCTGTCCGCCGACGAGTTTGAGGGAACCTTTGGCTTCCCCAAGCCCGACATTAACGACGAGCTTGTTTTCTACTGCCAGGCCGGCATTCGATCCTCCAAGGCCGAGTCTCTCGCCGAGACCTGCGGCTACCAGCAGCGAGCCAACTACGCTGGCTCCTACAACGACTGGCTCGCCCACCAGAAGAAGTAAATCTCAACTCTACGGTGTATATAATAGATGTTAGTAATCTGGACGTGTTGCTGTGGCGACTTGTGTAAACTGTACGCGTCGTAGATATGTAATACGATTCAAGCTCCCTGGCACAAGTACTCGTCGTACAAGTGGCCATGTTACCGTATGACTACTCGCGGTGCGGCTCGTCTCCCCAAAATGAGTCAATGTGTATTATGTTTCAGTGGCGTTCCCAGTATGATTAGACTGAAAAATAAGAGTATCAACACAGTGGCGAAAACTGTGCAGGATGACTACAATTGCACCACCATTATTATAAACAATTGCTTTCTTATCAGCCATATAAATTATATTAATTGCTCAAGTACTTGCTCCTACATATTTTTGGCCACGCCCAATTATGCAACAACCTCTTCAACAATGTCCCGTCCCTCCCTTCCCAGAGGAGGCACCCCAGGAGGGTTATTGATCATGTGGACAGGGGAGGCCAGACCCTTGGACTCTGCAAGAGCACTGCTTCGTCGATGAGTAGGATCCTTCACGTAATACTCGTCAATCACAGGATGCAACAACACGTTTTGGTTGGTTAATGTGACAATGGTGTTTGTGGGGATGGTGATCCAGTCTCCTCGCTCAAAAGTGAGGGGCTCAGAGGCAACCATGATAATGTTCTGCGACTTGTCGTGTCGCTCCATTCGGTATTGGCCAGGCTTGTACTCGAAGAAACTCGATCCCGACGAGAAATGCAAAGAGGCAGCCTCCTCTGTCTTGGAAGTAATGTATCGAGAACACACAACGGTCTCACCGTCAGTGACGGCAAAGTTGAGCAAGCTGGGCTCCGACTCGGTCACTCCAACGCTCTTTATCACCTCTTTAATGATCTCAATAGTCTTGATGATAGCCTCCCGAATTTTGGCATGGGGATGGTGGATATCGGTTCGAGCAGGGTCACAGCCCAACTTGTTAAGGGTATCCAGGAACACAGCAAAGGCCCACTCTGAGTCGGTTCCTCCCTCAATAACGTTGAAGTATTCTTCGTCCATGAGCCGAACAAGACGTGTCTTGATCTTGCTGAAGCCACTCAGGTTGCCGTTATGCATGAACATGAAGTTGTGGTAGACAAAGGGGTGGCAGTTGGTCTCAGAGAGAGTTCCAGAAGTCGACGCTCTGACGTGAGCAAAAACGAGATCACTCTTGGTCTTGTTGGCGAGTCGAGCCAAGTTGGTGTTGTTCCAGGCTGGAGTGATGGCACAGAAAACGCAGGGACCAGCATCTAGTTCCAAATCACGGTCCATGGTGTAATAACCGACTCCAAAACCATCTCCATTGATAGGACGGGTCATATCAAGTCGTAGACGACTATCAAATGATTGGCTTACGTTAGTTTCATGCTCAGATCAAAGAAATCAACTTTGCAAAAGATACTCACTTGATAATGGAATGTGCTGGACGGGTTAGCAGATGAGCCAGCAGGATAGGCTCCTTTCCTGCGTTAGTATGTCTTGTTCGTGTGACAATAGCCGATATACTCACCTTTGAAAATCAGAAATCGACACATGCTGAGATCTAGTGTGTGCGCAGGTCGTGTATCGCGTAGGTGTGTGACTCGTAGTTACTGCGATGGCGCATTATGCACATCATCGTGAGTATATATCACGTGAAATTAGGTTTGAGTTGGAAAACTAGTTAAAACCTTGTTCAATTGTGGCAATTGGGTGGTTCAATAATTTTGATGCGAGAATCTGAATAATGGAGGATGATTATTAAAAAATAACAGTATCACATTGATTTGAAGAATCACAGCTAACGGACAATATATCTACTATAAATGAGTTCACTTTTGCCTCCTTAAATAAAGTACTTGAACGAAAGACCCATGATAACTGCTTCCATGCGTGGCAAAAAGTGTAAAAGTTGAGTCAAAATTGTGCTGAGAGAAGTGATGAAACAAGATGGAGAAAAAAGAGGGATATTGAAAAAAAAAAAAATATTGAAAAAATAATTACCAAATACTGTATAAGCGCGTATTGAAAAAAATTCAATTCCAGCAATTCTGGCACATAATTCGAACCTTCCACTGATGAATGGCTGCCCCAGCGGAACTCATCAGGACTTCTCTGAAACACACTAAAACTTGGAGAAACAAAGGGATCTGGTAAACGGCACTTGGGGATCCACTTATTTGCTCGTTACAATGTGTCAAATTCCGATAAGCTAGGATAAATGTTAGATTATATAGATTGCACCCAAGAAAATATATAGCAGCATCACTTAGAGTCTTCCCACCTCTCCGACTCGATAGACGAGTTTGACACCCTTGATCTGATACTTCCGATGAAGCTGGTATCCCTCTCCAACTCTTTCCAAGCCTCCAACGATCTTGGGTATATTGCATACCAGCTTTCTAGTCTTTAACCAAGTGGAAGCATCTTTGAGATACTTGTCTCCAAGTTCAGCCTCCTCTGTTCCTGTAAAGAACACCTGATAAACGATAATGGTAGAAATGGTGATATACTTGGGAAAGCCCTGAGTATGGGCAGCGTCAGGTCTGACAGTAGTGTAGTGACTGGGGTTAGATGCTGTTTGAGCACACGCAGAGGCCGAAGAAGCTGTTCCAATAGCATCAAAAATAAACTTGATGGAACCATTCTCAGCCTTGTCTACTACGGCTGCATCTCGGTAATAGTATACCTTGTCGGCGCCTAGTTTGATTAGTTCATCGTCATTGCCACCATTTGCGGTAGTGATAACGCGATGACCTTTAAGCTTGGCCAGTTGTAGTGCATAACGCCCCACAGATGAGTTACCTCCCCATATGAGAACGGTCTGAGATGGTTTCCTCTCCAAATTAAGTCGAGTAGAAGAGAACAGACCATGGACAGCAGTGACATATGCTAGAGGAATAGTTGCCGCCTCAACACTACTGGCTGAGTCCGGTAGCTCGGTGTAGATGCCGTCTTTTGCAATGGCGTACTCGGCAAAGGAGCCCGATGGGTAGTCATTGTTGTGTCCATCTGCAAAGGAGGCAATTCGTTTACCAACCAATTTTTGGTCCCTAACACCCGACCCAATGGCAACAACGGTACCTGAAAAGTCATTACCCGCTATTTTTCCATCCTTCAGCATCTTGTTATCATTGAGAATCACATCAATGGGGTTCTGAGCAGCATAATCCACCTTCACGAGAATGTCATTAGGATCAGCTATTTCTGCCTTAGGTGTATTTCGAAGATTCAGACTGTGATTATCAGAGATGACTGCAAGCATTGCGTTGGTTTTGCTGTATCTCTGTATGTTTGTACCAGGGTATGTCAGTGTGAGGAAATAGTTGGTTAAAGAATGAACTATTATATTTTTTGTTCACATGAACTCATGCACCTTCATGCAATGTCGGATAAGAACCTAACACACAAAAAGCGAATGATCTGGCTACTGTGGAAATGGAACAAGAGAGAGGAGGTATAAATATCTTTTAGTAAACCAATCTAATCTGTTTTCTGCATTCACACCCTCCAATTGGATCTTTTCTGGAGTAGAAGGCCATTCAACTGATACGTTCATGTTAAAATAAAGTTGAGAGGTGGCGTTTTGTGTGGGGTAATGGGCAGGCTAACACTTAAATCACGTCATGATTGGTAATCAGATTTGTTTGCAAGAAGGAACTGATCCTTCAGTAGATATTATCAAATGGTTAATTACTTCTATATAATTCAGGAGTCACCAGGAGTCTCTACTCCAATGTTAGACGTGTCACAGGCTGAAAGCTTGTTTGGAAGATTCCTCCCTTTGGTTAACGACGTAATTAAGTTTTGGGATTTTTTTTTATTCTGAAGATACATTACAACCATTTTTTTTTATTCTGAAGATACATTACAACTATATACCTGGCAAGCCAGGCTATTTTTTTTTTTTTTATTCTGCTATTTTTTTTTTGATTCTAGGGAAATACATTTAGCTAAATAAGGCCTATACAATGTTAAACCCGCACGTCGGATTCGGATTCGGATTTGCAAAAAAAAAAAAGCTGTAAAGACGTAACAAGCGATTTTCGAGTTCGCTGTTCCTCTTGTCCTCGTCGTGACCGGATAAATATTTTTTTTGATTCTAGGGAAATACATTTTTTTTTGGCCAGATTTTGGATAGTAGTTCCCACATTTTCTATTTTTGGCAGTTCCGTCAATTTGGCCGAGTGGTCTAAGGCGTCCGACTCAAGTGTAAGCTTAGCGAGAGAAATCTGGCTTTCGGATCTCGCAAGAGGCGAGGGTTCGAATCCCTCAGTTGACATGTTTGGAGTGCTCCATTTTTTTGATCCACAATGATGACTTTTGTCAAATACTTGTTTAGTCGTCAGTGGGATTCATTTTTATTATTAAAGTAAGATTTTTGAAAGCCTTAAGCCTCCACATGACCATTTGGAAGGAAGCCACAATATGTACATACTGGAGTGAATACTTCTTCTTGACTTCCCTGTTGTTCATGCATGCTGGAAAATTCTTCATGCAACCATGTCTAAAGGCCATATAGATATGATAAGACACTATTGAAGCCGTTTTTTTAAAAAAATTTGGCCGCTAGAAAAAAAGAATTTTGAACTCTTATTGGCAAAAGTCTCTCGAAAATCACGAATTGGCATTCTGGCCGAGTGGTCTAAGGCGCCAGGTTCAGGTGACTGAATCAATATCCTGGTCTCTCCGGAGGCGAGAGTTCGAATCTCTCGGATGTCATTTTTGCCTCTCTTCAAAGAAGATATGTTGCCTCCTTTTTACTTTTACTCTGTACTTACATCCCCTTCTATCATGCGTGCTCCTGGCTAGTGTGGCTAGTTGCTTATAGCTGACTTTAGAATTTTGTTCTCATCACTTCTCTATTAGGCAATTCTGTCTACTGGGTGTAGTACTCATCTTATTAATCCTCCTCATCAGTATGAACATCTACTCCCGCGTTGGTCAACACGTCCTTGCACCATTGATACTCCGTGGTCATCGTCGCGACAACTTCTTCAAGCTTCAACAGAATGGTTAGAGGACCCAGAATACCAACATTTTCAGTGTAGTCTGTTTCTTCAAGCAGATCGAAGTAGTCTTTCTGAGCTGAGGCGAAACTTACTGTCTCAGCTGCCTCGAACGTGCGGAGCCCTTCCAGCTGACTTGAAAGACGGCTTCTTTCGAATTGAAAAAGTTCTTGCGCCCAGTGTTGCTTTTGAGAGTTCAGAGAATTAATTTCTCTACGACGTTCTTTCATTTTATCCTTCAAATCACCAAGGTCACACTGAAGTAAGAGGGTGGCAGGTGAATTCCTGGGTGTGCTCGTATACGTAGGGTAGAGCCGGTGGTCTGGAGGTGAGCGAGCAGCCAATGGAGCCAAAACTGGAACCGGCTCTATAGGCGGTAGATTTGGAGGCTCAAGTGGAGCCTGCATTTGTACATACCCATTCAACGGTGGAAGTGTGAGACTCAGGGTTCGGGGTTGAGCTTGAGGTGTGGGTGGAGGATGGTATGGTGGCAGTGCCGGTTGTCGGTCAGGCTCTAGTGATGGGTATTGGGATCGAAAATACTGGCGTTGTGCCTGCCAGTCATGTTGTACTTGAGATGCTTCTTGAGGTATATGCCCAGACCAAAGCTGGTTGCTAGGGTTTGCCTGAAATGGGGTGTGATAAAAACTCTGGTATGGGAGAGGTGGAGTAAATGGCAAATGTCGTGCAGTTGACTGGGGCGCAATTGATGTGGTTCGTGTCGTATCTGAGCTACTTTGTGGGTTCAGTGGAGTCATTATGAAGGTGCCATTAGATAGAGATCCAGTGTATACACTATTAGAGTCACTAATATTCTCGTGTGAATGATTTGACGAACCCTCAACTGCACCAGAAACAGAATTGTGGAGACAAGCAGGAACGGACGGCCCATAGGGTGTATGACTCGGGGCTCTTGTTGATAGAGATGGCGGATTCAGTTCTGAAGGCCTTGGAGGCGGAAAGGGCTCTATCATACGAGAACGGTTCAACCGAGTAGGGTGCTTGGGTCGAGGGTGCTGAAGAGTAGGCGATGGCTGCCTAGGAGCAGGCCGTGGATTCGGGCTCTGGGAACTAGAGGATATTGGTCGCTTCATTTCGTTTGATCCAGGTGACGTTTTTCATGCAACGGGTTAACTTTTGGGTAGGATAGGTTCCCCTAGGGAGCTATCTGTGTCAGTATCTCTAGAGGGTATCATTGAAGGTGAAAACTCACATCTGCTATGAGCTGATATTAGTTTGGTATCAGAGAATATCCAAGTGTGTGGGTGAAGTTATACTTCCTTTGGTATCTGTTGGGCCGTGGCCTGTGACAGTGAAAAGGTCACGCTGGGTGCTGCAGTTTTTATGCTGATATGCTGATATGCTTTCGATCAGATGAAGTAAGAACGAATGCCAAAATGGGTCATTTGAAGTAAAAATAGGGTAAAAATTGGTAATTCCTGAGTGTATCAACACCAAAGAATATATTGATAAGATCAAATAAAAGCCAAACACCCTGTACAGGCAAAAATCTGTTCCATCTGTAACCCCGCTTTCTCGGGTTGTGTTCATGAATACATTAAAAAAAAGGTCCTTGTATCTTCAGCACGCAGAACTTCAGAAGTACGATCCTGCCCGAAAAGGGTTTTGCCTCAGTCTCGGGAGCCCCCATGTCATTTTTGGCCTTCAACCCGTCTTCACCTCCTCACACCCTTCCTCCTCCTCGATCGGTGATTCTGAGTTTATACAGTAAGCTATCCGAACCACAAGTTGAAGCATTTTCTTTGTATGAGTTCATCCTAATAATATTGTTCCACAACAACTTCTCAGCCCTCCGGTGAACATTCCTGCTTACCATCCATGTTACATATTGTACATATGTGTCAATTGAGCAATAGAGACCAGTGCACCAATGGTGTACAATACATAGTTACAGCCAGTGGGGGGTGTGCAGTGGTTCACTCTCCAAACTTTGACCATCTTGGTAATATCGTCGTATTTCTGGCAGCAATGGGAACGTGTCTAGGTCTAACGGAACCCTCGGTGTTCGGTGGAGGTGTCAGAAGGTTGGACGGATATGTAACAAGCTACGAAAAGGTCAAAGGCAACGTTATACCATACCATTTTGACCTATCTCCAACGCGTTTTACTGCTGTGGAACCCGGGCGCCTGTTATTCCGTTCTTTTGGGTCCATTGTTCCAATTCAACAGCAACAGAAAGACACCTCCTCACCAGCCACGACCAAACCTCCTTACAGAGTCTTGTAATTCATACATCACGAGCTTCCCCCTTTCCCCTTGTCTTGTTCCCCACCTTTAAGACCCTTCCCCACATTGTGTCTGGGATCCTCCCTTCCAGAAATGCGATCAAAATTGCCTATCCTGGACGACTGGAAGTGTGGCATGGATGGATGGTAGAAATAGTGGCTCGAAGTGAAGGGAGTTGGCCTAAGTCGTGGTACTCGCGACGAGGGTGTATAAGCCATCAGCGCTTCTTAGAGAGTGCAACCTTCTAGTTGGCAAAGCTCTGTATTCTACGAGACTCTTTTACCAGTCCGTTAACCCGATAACTCAAAACACCCAGCACAAAAAGACGTTGAGATGAGAAGGATGCATTCAGTAATGTTAACAGTTCAAGCGGGGTAAAAAAAGCGATGAGGGGTGGCTGAAACAGCACTCATTCAGCTAGACGATGGGGAACAAACACGCTCAGTTTTGTCACCTCACTACTTGTGTTTCTTTTACCTGTTTCACTACTTTAGTAACTCCCTACTTGTAGAAAAGGGGTATAGCGCACAATGTGAATGGTTTGACATGGACCCTGAATCACGGAATATAAGCTTTTCCACTATCTCCCAAGTGATGTAAGATATGTATGTATGGCGATAAATGAAAAGTAGTGACTGATTACAGGCGTTAAACTAGGTTTTTCAAGAATGAGTCTAACGTGAAATACATCGGTATCTGAGTCAGAACATAAGAGCAGCTAAAGAAATGGAAATCAGTTATTGGCAAGAGAAATTTATGTCAAAATGATTCTGGGAGTTTCAAGTCTATTGTGAAACTCTCAGTTTTTCAATGCGACCCCTAGAGCATCCCCAAATTTCCAGTTTATTCCAAGCCACATTTTTTCACACACTATTTTAGCACACCCGCCAAACCTTAACCAGATGCGACGATATGCAGCAATCAGCCTCGATATCGTGTGACTGATCTCCTATCAAGTATATATAGAGTGCCATCTCTTACCTCTTTTCTCATCAAACAATCCGTTCCATCTCTCTTCCTACAACCAACCCGGTTTCTAACCAACCTCCCAACCACCCAGCCACTCTCCACCCAACCACTCTCCACCCCCACACACAAACACCCACAATGCCTTCTCGAGCCACCTCCAGTTTCTTCGATCGATTTGATCAGGTTGACTTCTCCTGGACCTCTTGGTCTGGTGTCTACTCTTTCACCTGGAAGCCTTCTCAGCCTGCCACCACCCAGACTCAGAACGCCTAAACTGCGTCCCAGCACGTCTCTCTAACACCTATTTATTAATCGAATTCGCATATTGAAACTTGTTGATGTATCTATCGTACCAGGTAGAATTATAACGTGCCTGTAACACGAGATTCTTCGTTCATTCCAGACCCCAATATGATTGCGTGACTAGCATACAGTGTCCACCTTTTTAGTACCCGATTTCGAGTATAGAACGTCTCATCGCTCACCTCATCGCTCACCTCATTGCTCGCTTCCCCTCCATTGTCGTGTGCCGATTTCATTTTCGGATCAGCACAAGCAACCTGGATAAGGATAAGGTGCAAGCCCGATAATTTAGAGTTACGAAAATAAACGGTGTGGAAAGGCGATGACATCGAGGCGCGATAAATATTGTCTTATTGGAAGTACTTAAGTACCAGTAGCAAATTGATAAGAGCCGTTAAAACATCGACCACATACCCAGTGATGCCATTTTACACTATATAATACAGGGCCACTCTCTACTTTTCACCTGCTTGTCTTATCCCGTTCATCCCAATCAAGATCTGAAATATATAGTACATCAAAAACACGTCTAAAAGTTCTGTTAATTGTTTCAACTAAAAAACAACCTTGCCTCTAAACAGGAAAGCCTCGCTAAGAAGTTTTTGGTACCTCCAGGCACCCCTTGGTGTCCATATGAGGCTTCCTCGTCTCATCTGATATTTTCGTAGTCATGCTCGCACCACCAATGCCCCACCGGGCTGGTCCGAGACATCCCGGTTTATTAACGTGCGGAACTGTTGCCGTTTTTGACAGTATACCCTAACCTCAAATCACGTCTTCGGCGACTGAGCAACTCGAAAAGGTTAATTGTTACTCAGGTTCTGCAACTATTCAGAGGTGCAGTGGCTATTTTCGGTGGTCCATTTTATGGAAGTGGGTCCAGAACTGGTTTTTATTTGTGTAAGACAGAACTCGGAAGGTGTGTATATCGAGCAGTAATATCGCCTGTAGGAACTTGAGCACACCTGGCTGGTGGTATTATGTACGTCTTCGTACTTGGACATTGTCATACCTTCCCCAGCCCTTACACAATTTCAAAGTAAATACGACAGAGTTCATTGAGATGCTACTTAGAAATTCAGAGACTACTGAGAAGATTGTCCTCGACTTTTTTCGGCAACAGTCATATCCACGAATGCCCTATAAATATTTTAATTAAATGTTAGTGTATCTATAATCCGAATCTGCCATTTTTAGTCCCAAACCTTCCGAACTTCTAGAACCTGTTTGACACTTTTGAGATGTCAACTCTCTGATCCCTCCCAATTAGGCTGCTCTAAAGCCATACTCTTTTAAGACGTCTTAGTGATCAAAATAGTAGCGCCGATGAGGTGATTAAAGTGGCTAAAACGATCTGGCTGATCGAAACCCTCGTATCGCTAGCTCCGTTGGTTTGAGTGGTGGTGATTCTCTGCACATTTTGACTCTCTTTGGCTCTCAGCCATTCGTCTGGTGGATACACGGTGGGAACACCATAGAGAGTAACTGTGCTTCCTGCTGTAGATGTTATGACCGTGGCCGTGGCGTTAGATGCACTTGAGGTGACATAGATCCCGTTGCCTATGCAAATGGGGTCATCTCGAGCATCCATGTCGGCCCACAGGGTGGTAGGAGCCGCAGACGCCGTTGAAGCCGTTGAAACGACGGTACTTGGTGCAAACACACAACTAGCGTACTGGAAAGGGTCGAAGGCAGCAGCAGTGACGATACCGGCAATGTAGGAAATGTTCATTGGTAGTTTAGTAGCTCCATCGCAGGTTGCGCCATCCCGGTGGTATTTATAACGGCCCATTTTATACCGCTTCAAACCCTGGCTGCTTCTTGTCTTAGCATGCAACCTACAGGGGGTTTGACCTAGAGAGCAATCTGGGGTACAGTACCATGGATACGATGGGTTCACTATATAAGGGCCAACATTGATTTCTAGACAATCGCGCACTAATAGACGCCCTCAGAGTACCAGGTATCCCCACATCGGATCGTGTTGATCTGTTGTTGATCACCGTCGATCCACTTCGTATACAAAAGCTTATGGGGTTAGAGTAATCTGGGACCGAGATTGGTAGCCCTTTTATAGCCAGTAATTGGACAGTTATAACGGGGAACTGTGAAATGGAATATATTTGATACAAGGAGAATCATTTGGTCACTTCACTGGTCATTTCCCCTATCCACTGTGCCCCAAACTGCCATTATCTGTCGCGACGGTCTAGACCTATCGTACAGTACCACAGAAATAGAAGTGAAAGTTTACGAAACGCAAGGGTCTATTCTGAACCAGTGCCGTTGCAGCAATGAAGGTAAGGGGGCTATATTACAGTCAACTCCATCCGAAGCTTCAACTAATAGTATGTACTTGTACGTTGGTCTGAACATGACGTTGTTAGATTGAAGGGTTATCGGAGGTCACCCCCTTAGCCCTTAGCTCTGGGCAGTGCTTACCAGTAGAGTCCTAGATTAGGATTACTTTTTCCAGAGCCGGTAAACATCAACAACTGCACGCAAGTAAGCTTGCCAAGGGTATGTATGCATGCAGTCAAAAGTCGACTCTCTTCCTCGCATTCAAACATCTCCTAAGTCACTCATGGCAGTCTTACAGAGGTCTGACAAAGGTGGGCTAGTCTTCGAGGGGCGAGATTGGCGGGCTAGAGAGGGATACCCACCCCAACGAAGCTACGGCTGTCGGACATCCGTAAGCTCACATCACTTTACTAGGGGATTAAAAACAGGGTAGCCGCTATGAAATGCCGTTTAATGTAGAGTTTATAAAAGATCTGAGACATTATGCTGTTAGTGTGGCTGAAGGCAAGGGATGTTTTGTGGTTGTCAGGTGGGAAAGGGGGCCTCTGGTTTATGCAGTCTCCTTACGAAGTCCAAGACATTGTCGCAATATCATGTTGCGCACAACGTATCCTATCGTACTATTGATAGATTGATATATCTATAGCTACTGTATGATCACCATCACTGGGTTAAGAATGGGGTCAAATTGTCAACCTTCGACAGGCGCTCTTATATCTGTCTCAACATCTCTATAAGACGAGCAAATAGACTCGCGAAAGTCTCACGCGGGTTCGCGAGTGTCTCAGACATACATTACTCCTTCCTTCCCAGCCATAATCATGATTATCATTAAATATATAGAGCCTACCAAAGGCCGGCAGAATACACTGAGGTGCCTCTGCTCACTCCAATTACGGACGAAATGTCCTTATCAGTAGAGTAAATGTTAAGGGGGATTTTGCAGGAGAAATGTTCGCAGGAAAAGGAGTCCTTTGGCCCATAGGTAGTGCCTCTAGAGTCGTAGTCTACCGGCGCAATGACCGCTGAATCGGTGATGTTAAGGATGTTACCAGGCGTACCTCCGTCACCGGGAGCGTTGATGTTGTTGCCATTGCCATTCGTATTTGGGAATACAAAGTCGCCCGCAATGCTTCGCTTACGATCCATCACCGGGGATCCAGGCTCGCTGACTGCAGGCCGGGGAATGTTGGTCTGCACTGTACTGAGAAGGTTGGAGGTTTTGCTTTTTGAGCCACCAATCATCTGGGCACCCTTCTTGTCGGCAAAATGCGTCACGAAGGTTAGCTTCAGCGACCAGTCCATGCAGATTTTGGTGGCTGCAAACTGAGACGCTGCGGTAGCAGGGACAACCATGTCGAAAGTGACACGATCACGCGAATCGTAGATGAATGTCATCTCCTGGGCGTATATTCGACGAGTAGACGGCAGAGGGATCATAGTGGGATCTCGAGACCCAGACAGGCGACGTCCACTGCCATCCGAGCCGACGGACGACCGTCTTCCGTTGCCAGGGTTGTTTGGGTTACCCCAGCCACTCAGTAAGCTGTCATCCCAGTCATAACCATGCAAATAACTTCTATGAATGGTCTCTGTGGTCTCCAATGATGCCGTTACATGGTAGCAGGGAGTCTGGGAGCCGGAGAAGTCGAAACTGAGAACCATGGAATCGCCGATTCGATAAAGTGGCTTGCTGAGACTTAAGGTGGCAATGTACTTGGAGTTTCGGGAAATGTGAAAGGTGGTTTTGGGGACCAAAGTCTTACTGATGAGACCGTTGGACTGGACCAGACGGTTAATGTGTGCTCCTGCCGAGGTACCGGCATCGTCTTCCTCGTCTTCCATGGACTGGTCATGTGATGCGTATGGATCATGCGATGTGCGAAGTGCCTTGATGTGTTCCATGAGCTGTTCTCGTGACTTTGGACCGGGTTTCGTACTTGGTCCAACATGATGGAGTCCAAAAACACTACTCATGGTTTCACGTGATGAGTCAGGCAGCTCCTTTACTGCCACTGCACTCTGTTCTCCTCCAATGGGATTGTCCATCTGGTGTGGGATCGAGTCACCATCATCATCAACGTATTGAAAGACTCTAAAGGGTGCAACAAGACGATGTGCACGAGATTTGAGACTTGGCTTTGCAGGTGTGGTGTCCCCATTTGACATTCCAGGATCATCCACAAGGCAGCTTTCGCCCCGCTGAGTTGAAACCACCAGACTGTAGTATATTCTGACGGCTTTGCCTCGATAACTGGGCGGCAGTTCACGGGGCAAGGTACATTTGTAATAGAAGGCTTTGCTTTCACCGGGATTGAGAGTTAGAGCGGGAAACAGCAGAGAAGAAGCACTTGAGTAGATCGGGAGACCTTCTCCCGAGTCACTTGATTGGGCTCCAGTGCCTTGGGTACCATTGGACTCGTCACCAAGTAGTCCCCAGATCATCTTGGTAATTCCTTGGGGGTTATCGATGTCGTTGGAGTTGTCCACTTCACTCAGATGGGCCAGTCCCATTGCTGCTCCTCTGTTTCGAATATGTTCCAACCGGGCAACATCCACCACTTCAGGATCCACCACAAAATGGCCCTCGATTCGGCAAGTACCCATAATGAGGGTCTCACGTGTACCATGGGGGGACCGGACTGGTGGCTGGACCGATCTTCGTATCGAACGGGCACGTGAGAGCCGGTTACTGGGAAGGGGCTCATAGTCTGTGCTCAGTAAGCCAAAAATCCGGTCCCGCCAGCCGTCCATGGAGCCCCGCGGTTGGTCTTCGGAACGGCTATTGTTGACATTGCGAAAGCTGTCGCTTCTGCTGCGGGTGTCGGTGCTGTGTCGAACATCGCTTCTAAGGTCTGTGTTGTCGACGCTCGTCACCTTTGACACGTTTCTAAATGTGATGACAGCCCGTACATCGTCACCGCCAAAGACTGTGGGAGACTCAAACACAACTTCGGCTCTGATTGACTCGGAGGTCATGTCGTGGTTGTGATGCTTCAGGAACAGTGGTAAGAGCTAAGATCAAATATGCAGATCACGTGCTCGAACAATGGGTGCAGCGTATTAATTGAGGGAGATCTTGGTTGAGATTTAAGGAAAGTGGAGTCGTATAAAGTCGTGGGGTGTCGGGTACGTCGTGTATGTCGTGTAGCAGTCGAGATTGCCGTGTAGCCGAGGATGTGATCAGGTGGCCAGGTTCCCTATATGTGTATATCACGTGGTTGGTGTTGTAGTGTAGCGTCCACGTCGATTATGGGCTTCAGTTGAGCAGAAAAGCGGCTGGGTAGGTGTTGTTAGCGAGTAATGGTCTCTCCAACCATCTGTGTCCACGCACAGTAATGTATGCAGTGTAGGTTGGCAGCTGCAGGGTGGGAAATGAACTCTAACGTACGTGGTGAAGGCCACTTGATGCTACGATTGAGAGAGTATCCAGAGCTGCGTGGGAATTACTCCGAGGAAAATATCTGTTCTTCAGCAGCTGTCAAGGTTCATGAGGGATGGATGACATCTTATTATAAACAAATGGAGAGCCTCAGCTACACACATCCTCTCGCAACCTAATGGTGAGCCTTAAAGTCAAGCTACTGTGGTGTGTGTTGGCGCTATACAGCGTGATAGTGCAGTTGCTACCAACAGGATGGGACAACAAATAGCATGGCATTATTAGTGTGGATGGTGGTCTTGGCAATTTGATGAAAGAAACGGCAATTGGGCTGTGTCAGATAAACCCCACTAACTGGTCGTTTTAAAAAATCCTACGCTCAGAGGACGGCCCAGTACATACATACTGAAACAAAATGTCCATCAACGCGTCTCTTCACAGAGTTTCACCAACTGTAAGCGGAATGAACAATTAGGAAACCACAATAAACCAGAACTTGCCCAATTGTACAAAAAATTAAAACTAATATCCCTGTCAAAACTGCAACGGTTGCATCCATGAATGTCACTCTATTATCTTAATACATATATACGTCTACTTGCGCTTAGAGCCAGTGTGGGTGCACGGGTCTTCTAAGCAAGAGCTCCTCCATCAAGACGCTCGAAAGCAGACTTAATCTTCATTCCAACTCGAGTACTTAGCTCGTAATCGTCAGACCATCTCTCTGCCAGATGCAGCCACTCCCGCACAGTTTCTGTGCCCTTGGGCCCCTGCATGACCCACTCAAACATAGCCCGCTCGTACAGCGCCGAAGGAGGCATCCAGGGATCTTTGTGCGTCACACTCTTGTTGTAGTGGTACTTGCCATTGCTCTCGGTGACAATCTGCGAAATGACATTGTCGTTGAGCATCTTGTATCCCTCTTCAACCTTACCCATGTTTCTCAGAGCCACAGACTGAAGCAGGTGTCGAACGGTCTTCTCATTCTCCTGCTCGGGAATATGACTGGGTGCCAGGGGAGCAGCAGAGTAGGCCAGTACCTCGGAAAACACCTTCTCCAGAGCGTACTCTGGCATCTTTCCGTAACCATTCCAGAAATATACAACTTCCTGGACAGGAGACACTCCAGCGGCATCTACAAGGTCAATGTTGTGTTGCTTGGAGATCTGCTGCATCTGGGAAATCTTTCGTGACAGGAACACGTCCATGGGCATGGTCTTGGCCATGAGCTTCTTCTTTCCAATCAGGCCGGGAGCCTCATTCAGCAGCCGGGTGGCAGTTTCCTTAGCCTTCTTGGCTTCCTCAGCGTTTCCAGCACGCAGGTTCTCTCTGTAGATTTCAATGGAACATGTGGCAGCCACGTAGGTGTACCATGCGTGCGACCAAGCGTTGATATCGATAAGTCGAATGAAGTTGGTGGCAGACTGCTCGTATCGGTTAAGGAAGAGCATGAACATGGTCTTATCAAACAGCATCAGAGCCTCGACCTGCTTCATCTCAATGGGGCCAATATCGGCGTCCATGATATCCACAGCTTTCTCCAGGTGGCACTGAGAGGCCTCCATTCGTCCCTGCTGAAGCATCCATAATGCCGAGTGAGGGTAGTATCCTCGGGCGGCAAGCAGGAGCTTGTGCATTCGACGTCGAGGGTTCTTGGGCAGAGTGTGCACCTTCTTAGAATGGCCAGATCCGCCGGTGATGGTGGCTGTGAGGGTGATTTCTGTATCATCGGCTGTGTTGATGTCATACTTGCCCTGCTGGATGAGATCCTCCTCGGTTCCAGGCAAGATCAGATCGGAGAACTGGGTGGGGCCGTCGTAAAACTGCAGCAGTACGAGCAGGGCCAGAGCTCCGTGGATGTTTCTATAGTTTGTGGCCTCCCAAAGCAGAGAAAGACCACCATCTCGAGAGCCTCTGAATCCGACAACGGACAGAATCTTACCCAAGGTGGGAGGAATGATACTGATGACAAGCTGCAGAATACCGAAACAGAGATCAACACCAGACTCAATGAATTCCTCAATGGTCTCCGATCCCTGGTGAAGAGCCGTGGCAGAAGAGGTGGTGGTGTTCATTGAGGCAGCAGAAGATTCCACGGGGGTGGTGGCGTTGCTTTCGTTGAGTCGGTTGAGCCGGGTCTTCTGGAACTTTTCCACGAGAGAAGCCATTTCCTGGTCATCGGAGACAGCCAGACTCAGTGAATCAAGAGTGGTCTTGTGTTCCGTGCCCTTGGAAGGCTTCTTGGACTCTCGGATGCTCTTACTGATCTCATCGAGTGTCTGGTAGGCCTTTCTCAGCTTGTAAAGAGCCTTGACAGACTCCAGATACGACTCTGAGAGAAACAGAGTGATGGCTCCCATGAGCTCGGCCTCGGCGAACGCCACTCGGTACTCGGTACCGGGAGGGTACTTGGAGTAGCTAACATTGGCTCCGTGGCTCGACACGTTTCGCTTTTGCCGCACAGCTGCAGCCTCCGCTTCGGCTAAAGCTTCAGAGGCACGGCGGATGCTCTCTGGCTCGAATCCCAGAGTGGCCTCAATGAAGTAGATGACTCCGATGACAAGTTTGTAGAAGGCCGACTGTTCACGGGCCACGGATTTGCTGTCCGATCCGGCCTCGTCCTTTTGGATCAGCTTGAGGGCCTCTTCGCTTCGGTCATCCATCACCATGTCCATGGCAATAAATGCCTCTTCGACCCGGAGAGCATCGTCCATGATGGCCAGCGAAACAGTCGAGTTGTTGAGGGGCTTGGAGGGCATGTCGCCGCCCCGTTTACCCAGACCTAGAGCCTTGAGCATTGTGTTTTAGATGGTCAATTGAGTGTGCAGAGTGCTGTCCAGGTGTTCAAGTTCCATGTTGGAGCAGCATGCCGGTTGTTGTGAACCTAGTTTGTGCAGTTGGGAAGGGGGCTCAGAATGGGAATAAAAGGGGCTCAGGTGATTGGACATGCGAGCTAGATATCTGGTCGGATGCGCCTATCTTAGGCAACCAAGAAATGCCGCTTTCAGAGTGCCACAGCCACCGAAACAGGCACATATAGACTGCCCCTGGGACCTCATATCTTCAGTTTAGGTTTTGAGCAACTTATTGTAAGATCTGAGTGTCGAGCTAGTCTGCCAACGTTAGGGTGTTAGAAACGCAAAATACAATCTCAGACACCGTTTCTTGAGGGTTTTTACACCTCGTCCGAACCTGCTTTTGGACCTGCGGGTGCCAAATGTGTCTGAAGCCTCGTCATCCACATCCCCACCTCAAAACGGTAATTCCAACAAGGTTGACGATTGGGCTTTTTTTCTGCGTGTGGGGCTGAGTAGCAGTATAACATGTTCAGGCGAGCTAGAGCTTTGAACGGATGTGCTTGGCTTGTCCAGCTGTCTTTGTTCTTGACTCACCCGGGTCTTTGTTGGTTCAAGTCGCATGCCAATACTCGAGTGAGTAGTGCCTCCAGACCCGATGTTCCATTTATAGTAATGTCTGCAAGACTTCTGAGGCGCAGCAAAGCCCACCGTATAGGGGTTCTTGCGGGGCAAAAAGTGCATGTTTGAGATGGCGAATCGATTTTAAGGGGGTGAATGAACAGGATAGAAACCACCATTTTTCCAAATCGGACACCTATTCACCACATCTTCCACGTCTCAATTCCACCCGCTCTTCAGAACAGAGTTCAGTCTAGCGAGACTAACGAGTTTATCCTCGAGAACATATGTGTCATGACGTAGAACTAGAAGGTTGACGGCCATGATGATCTCAGAACTTGTTCGGTGGCTATGTTAGACATCTTCACCTCCAATTTCTTGTCTTTTTTTCGCCCCTAGCACCTCTTTGAACGTCCCTCAGATATCTTTAACCTCCTGCCTTATCTCACATCAGAGTTCTTGGCTTCAAGCTCTGGCAAGGTTCGGTACGAGCACGTGGTGCCAGGTCAAGAGCCGGACCTGGTGGGATCGTCACCAAAGTAAAGAGACATTTCGGCAAGTCGAGCTTTTGTGCAGCATTCACATGGGGCAGTATAGGTGCTGGTATGTACTCTGGTACTGGTAAGTAGGAGTTCGTGGTGCTCAGACAGAAAAATATTATTCATAGTTGCCTGTGTGAAGTCGATTTGGTCTCAAAAGAATGAAGATATCAAGTCGCAGTACGATACCCTGGTACCTGGTACTTGTAGCAATGAAACATTGTAGCTAAAGAATATACATATTTTCTGGATGAGGCGAGTGAGAAGTCTTCAGATCTGCCTCTCTTGCTCCATACACTTACATAACTGCCGGTACAAAACACACCTACAGTATGATCCAGAGGGTCACGATGATCAAGCACACGACAAGTCACACGAATTAACCGTCAGTCACGCGATGGTCAGCCCCAGTGTATTAGTGTACAGTAGCAGTGTGGAAGTAAGAGTTCTGGCTGTGGACGACAGCTTCTGTATCTCCTTGTTGCACTCGTCAAGGTAGCGCAACTTGGCAACAGAATAATACGAGAGCCAATAGAATTGAAATGTCAACAACGTGTAGGGAGAGAAAAGTTGCTGGAATGGAAGTGGAGAATTTTGGGTAAAGGTAAATGCAAGCTCTACTAATCGTAGTAAGGGTACTGGTACGATACGCCTACCTCGCAGGTCGCCGCCCACTGCAATATGTCACCCAGCATCTTCTTCACGACGCATATATTTTTGGTAATGGTAAATAGCACATGAGACATACTTGTACTCAGATAAGGGAATATGTTAAAATTGTTGTTGACACGTTGGCGTTGTAAAAATTTGAGAGACGCCTTGTTATACTGTTCCGCAATGATCACCTCCCTCATACAGTAGTAATTCCACAGAGTGTGCACCTGCCAACATTCATTAAAGGCATCATCGTACGTGTCAAACTCGACATGCTTCTGTAGTGGGCTACAGAGGTGATAGAAAGAATCCGTGAAAACAATATCGCTCGGCTTGGCCAGCTTAATATGATTGTAACATTGAATATATTACAAACCAAGTATTTCCAAATTTATCTCCTTCCCACCAGCCGAGGGCTCCTGCATGCACACTCCCAACATGACGTCTCAACACTAAACCACCATACTTGTACAACTGGAGGTAGGAACATACATGAGGCAAGTCCACCAAGTTACCCACCGTAAAAAGGAACAAAAAGAACTCGCCGTAGCGAGAGATCAGGTCGTACCCGGAATCGAACCGGGGTTACTGGAAAGTACTTCGAAAGTCAGAATCCAAGGTGATAACCGCTACACTATACAACCTTTTTTTTTTTTTTTTTTTTCAACATAATCAATTAAAATATAAAATTTCCGAAAAAATCCTCCTTTAATGATGGAACATGGGAGAGCAGGGCCAGCTACGGGCAAAACCGCATTGTCACCCTGTGTGCCCGTCAGGCACGCGACTCCTCGAGAAGCCGAGGGTCTTGCTGTAGTTGTACAGCTAACTCACTACGGAGAAGCTGCACGGTCAGCAGTGTAGATACTACTTGCTCCAGGCTTTTCCTTGGCCGAGTCTGAGTAGAAGATCTGATTTGAATGTCGACGATGAAGTGCAAACTCAGTTATACTTTTCCTTAGTACAACGGGTCTGCTACAAACATCCTGAAAGTGATGATGGGATTATTGCGATTTGCAGTGAAGTCGATGTATGCCTTGATCGCCTCAAAAATGTAGTCGTCATGGCCGTCGAGACCCAGTTGTCTGAGGCCTCGTTCGGAGTACCAAATGGCATATGCAATTCGGGGTTTGTCGGGCTCACGTATTCGCTTGCCTGAAAACGCAAGCTCTGCAAGTCCCTGAATGCGGGGTCTGTTTAGCTCTTGGAGAGCTCTAGTGACGACCGGACACGTACACAGAATGTGGGTTACGAGGTCTCGGTTCTGAATGCTGTTGGGATATGGATAGTTGTTGCATATACCACAGCCCTTCTTTGTGTTTTTGTAGAAGGGGGATGGTTTACCATCCGTGATGTAGGCGTTTAGTTTGTTCTGCATGAGGTAGTTGAGGAATTGACCAAGTTTAGGGGTTTTGCAATAGTAGGAGAAAAGCTGACCGCAGGAACTTAACCATCGCTCTTCCGCGATGTCATGTGTTGGTGACATTGATTGAAAGAGGAATTTCCAGTATTTCGGCCATTGAAGTGGAATTGATTCTTTCCAGTAATATTTGGTGTAGTATGGCGTGATTTGAACTAGAGTCTCTTCTTCCTCCACTATGGTAAAAAAGCGGATGTAGTTGTAGAAGAGTTTTGTTTCTGCTTCAGATGGATATGCAGGGGCGCGTTGTAGGCCTTGACGGTGTCGAATGAGACTGAGTTGAGTAGGGTTTTGACGAATTTCCTCCGGAATCCAAGGCATCAAGTAGATTTCTTGATCTTTACAGAAGAGAGCAAGCTGTTCCAAAGCAAGCACGAAAGATCGAGAAGTACTGTTGATCCAAGGCTTTGGCTGGTCGTTGTGGGCGACTTCAGGGTCCGTCCACGAGAGAGTGCGAGTTGCTTTTGCTGGAGTTGATGTTTTTTGGGAGCTAGAAGAAGGTGAGCAGATAGAGAAGGAAGACAACGGGGAGATATCAGAGCAGAAGGACTGGTTGAGTTCCGGATTGTCTTCAGGGTGGATGAAATTCTGTGGGTTAGAAGTGTGAGCAAGCAGGAGGTTGTGACACATGTGGACGTAGGGTCCTTCATTGAAGAACTGTGTTAAAAAATCATAAGAGGCAGGGGCTCGAGTTCCAAGAACTCGAGAAGCTCTGACCAGGCGAAGGTTGGGACCAAAAATTGAGAAATTGAGAAGTCCGAAACCACCTTTTTTGGTTGGAGCTGTTAGTAAGTCGTTTCGATGGCATTTTCGAGGGGGTTTGGAGGAAGTTGACAGAATAAGACGGTCATTGACTTTGTTGCAGCAGAGAAGGGTGAGGTCTTCGAACATTTCGGGAGACCAGGTAGTGTAGGGAACTATGTAGATTAGTTTGGACAAAACGAATGTAGTAAGCATCCAGCATCGACCACGAGTGTCGAGACCCCACATGGGGAATTGGAGAACACGTTGTTTGACTGAGTTAAAGAATTCGAGGTTACGTTTTTCAACGAGCTCGGGGGTTCCGAAGAAAACACCGAGGTATGAGAAGACAGACCCTTTAGGGGTTGTCGTGGGGGGCTCACCCCAAGAAGATAGAGCAGATAGAGAAGTAGGATGAATGTTGAGGATCAGACGGCCCGAGTCCTCTGTTGAACCGAAGCTCTGGAAGTTTAGGTTGCCCGAGGCTTCCGATGAAGATGATAGAGTTGAGTCGGAGTTCAGAAAACCTGAGACCTCCTGGATAATAGTTTTTTTGGGGTTGATGGTCAAGGCCGAGGCCTTGCTGAACAGAGTAAGAATCTGTCCAGTAACATGAATGTCTTTGGGAGAATTAAAGAAAATGGCTACGTCATCTGCGAATGCAGCGAGTTTGAAAGGTCTCAGAGGGGTGTCCTTGAAGGTAAATTGGGATTCGGAGAATTGGGGAGGCTCATACAGACTGTGAGAACCTTTTTTTTTTAAACTTATCACATACATTGACTTATATATGAGGGATGCCCATTTTTCGCCCGTTTCCCACGGAATGAGGCCATTAAAACCCATGGAGAGTCTACTGCTCTCCACTTGTGTGTCCCCAGAGTCGGAACACTGACATTGACCCGAAGTCTCCAATCCTGAGACTTGACCCACACCATAAAAGATGTTGTCACTCCAGCCAAGGAGAGGCTAAGAGTCCTTAAATGCCGCTTAAAGCAGGCTTGTGGAAAAAAAAGGAGTAAAGAGTCATCAATTCCGGCCTCCTCGATTGATGAACAAGGTGTTAAAATAACCGCACAGAATCTGTTTGGTACAATTCTGTCCGGCGTGCTTTTGAGGGCACGATTGGCTTCAACGTCAGCTGACTGTGCAGTCTACTGAAGGAATTCAGTTATCTACCAGCCTTTAGCCGAGTGTATGCTTGTCCCTCATCGTAGCACCGAGAACCACATCGCCTTGAGACTATGATTTCTTGCCAAGAGGATGAGGGGGCCTGAGCATTTTTTGGGGTGATTGTGAAATTGTGATGTGTCTCTCGAAGCATGGATTTACTTAAAGTGAGAGAACGGCATCGGACGGTTGCCAGTTGTTAGTGAGTACCCAATATATCGCTTGAAGGAGTTGAAGTGTTTTCCATCATGCCCATCTTCGCCAATTTTCCGCAGGAAACGTTCAAAGTGCCAAATGGCGTAGGCAAGAACTGGCTTGTCCGGTTCTTTAACTCTCTTGGACTTGTAGACGAGGTCCTTGAGACTCAAAAGTGGCGAGATATGTAGTTCTTCTAGTGCTTGAAGAACTACGGGACAAGCGCAGAAGATGTGAGAGTAGAGATTGTGATGGGGATGCACTGGTGTGATATCGTTAAACCCACATATGCCACAGCCTGCTTTAGTATTTTTGAAGTGCTCAAACTTGTCCCAGTCGTCCGTGACACAAGTGAGCTTACTAAGCATCAAGTACTGTAAGAAGTTTCCTATTGCGGGTTGGGTGCAATAGATAGAGTGTAGTTGACCACAAGATTTTTTCCATGCCTCAACAGCCTTATGTCGATCATTTCCGTAGTTGACAATGAAGAAGTCCTCCCATGACTGGTTCCATGGAAGTTTGTACTGTTCCTTCCAGGCTTGTTTTACTAGCTGTGGCGTGATTACCTTTTTTGAAGTTGTACAACCAGATGTGAGATCTGGGCTGTTTTTTGCTTACTTATGCTCAAAAATAGAATTAAAAATCGCGATTTATGGACGCTATAGACTATGTGAGAGTATTATAATGGTATTGTATGATTTATTAAGGGTTCACTTATTGCATGAGCACCTTATTTTCTTTCTGTGTTTTATATTGGTGGATGTTCTTAGATTTGATATTAGTGATTAAACTACCGTATTTCACTATATTCCTGTCTAAGTCACATGTATAGGTCAGGTATTTGTTTAGGATTTGTTGAACTATAACTATATTCTCACCAATAAAAGTATTCTTCATTAACACCGAAATAGTATATATAACTAGACAAAAAGAGTGATTTAATCAAAGTGGGATATTCAGGATTAATATGATGTTACTTTTATAATCACCAACCCTCTATTTACGAAATTTTTAGGTCGTTTTTTCACTTTTAAATAGCCTAAATTCACCTCGAAGTTCATCAAAAATCCGCAATAGTTTAGTGGCTAGAATTTCCGCCTGTCAGAACACCAGTTCAGCACGCGGGGGACCGGAGTTCAATTCTCCGTTGCGGAGTCTCTTTTTGCTGTTCGTTTTAATGGTATTCCTTCCCTTTTTAGCTGACTAATCCTTGATGGGTTACGTTGCGTTCTGATAGTTCAAAGATTAACACCAGGGGGAAAGCGGTCTGGACAATTATTCTCTCTCATGTAACATATTGGCTTACATTGGCTTATACAATTCTTCTATATACTATTTGTTTGCTGAAACTAACAAAGCTATACCATTTACAACTCGTCTCGGTCCGAGTATTCAAATCTGTATCTGGCAGGGAGCTTCTTGCCATCCACCTTCTTGTAACCCTTGGTGGCAAAGTTAACAATGTTGCCATCGTTCTTGACAACAGAGCTGGGCATCTTGTACACCTTGTTCTTGTGAACATCGAGAAGAGCATACGATCCCTCGTGAAGATGGTGCTTTCCGCCCTTGGCATCAGCCGGGGGCTTCATGTAGGTGTATGGGCCCATTCCAAGCTCCTCAGCAAGTTTCTCGAGCTCGTCAGTAATGTCCACAAAATAGACAAACTTGACCTTGTTGTATGTCTCGTCGCTGGCGTGTCGAGCAGCCTTATGGATAGTGAGCAAGTCAGTCTGGAAGCTGTAAGGAGAGGTGGTCATGACGACACAAGCGGGAGAATTGGACTTCAGACAAGCCTCTCGCAGCTCAGCGAAGGAGTAGATTCGAGTAGCCTGTCGAGGATGTTTCTCCTCTCCTCCGTACTTATCAATAATAGACTGAATCTGGGCCTTCTGGTGTTCGGGGCCACCGTTGAGGTTGATCTGTTCGGGCATGGGGGTGATCTTGGAAGGCTTCTCTTCCTCGATATCCTCAGTATCCGCGTCATAGTCGGTGTCAGAGTCGGAGTCGGAGGCAGAGTCAGCCATAAGAGGCTCGGGCTCTGTATCGTCCGTATCAGAATCGGACTGGGCAGTAGCAGCCTCCTCCTGGGTAACCTCCTCGACCTGCTCAACAATCTCAACCTCGATATCATCCTTAGCATCAGTGAGAATCTCGTCTTCCTCATCAACAGAGTCGTTGTCAGTAGCAAGATCGGGCACATCGGATTCAATGACAAACTCCTTGAGGGTCTTCTTGGCAGGGGCGTTTCGGTTCTTACCCTCTCTGATGACAACGTACTGGTTGGTGAACTTGAGAATTCCCTCATGAGACATGTCTTTGTTGAAGAAAACGGGATGTCGGCCCTTCTTGAGCAGCACAATCTGGCTCTGGGTGGTATCCAGTTTAGACAGAGAAGGGTACTCTCGCTGAAGATGCTTGACAATGTCAGGAACAGCCTTTCCGGGAGCAAAAGAGACCTTAGCGGTGTCGATAAAGTCAATTGCAATGGCCTTAAGCACGGGAGGAACCTGGACAAGTTTCTTAGTGGTAGCGGGGAGGTACAGAATATGATGAAGATCTTCTTCAGTGCTCTCTAAGAGACTCTTTAGGTCAGCGACACTGGAAAGACGCTTGGTAAGGTTCTTAATTCGACCAGAAACCTCCTTAACGATGGTCACGGCCTCCCGAGGACCCTTGTAGTCCTCCACCATAGGCCGCATCTTCTTTCCAGTCTTGGGATCATTAAAGGGCCGGAAGATCTTGAGGGTAGGGAAGCCCTGGACCTTCCATTGGGCACACACAGGTTTGTTGATCTCCTGGTCGCAATCAACAGCAACCACGTTGGCGAGACCCTTCAGGCCCTTGCTTGCCTTCACGTACTCGGGCAGCAGACTTCGGCAGTGACCACACCAGGGTGCATAGAACTCCACAATGGAGGTTTTATTGGACTTGAGCACTGGGCCCAAGTTACCCTTGGCTTCCACCACGGGGCTGTTTTTGTAGAACGAGGCGAGAGCCACCGAGGCCAAAAACAGCAATATCAGCAGACATCTCATGTTGGTGACTAATTGTGTTGGAACAATGTGTTGGAGATGGTCCCTACCAGCTCTCTTTTAGCCACCGAGGCCCTGTGCACTGTCTGAGTTTAACACGCTTTGAGTTGACGGTGGCGAGAAATGATGTGGGATGTAGTGGTATGAAACTGGCTGAAATTTGAGCATAAAAGTATGAAATCAGCATCATGTTGTCAGCTACAGTGTTTCCTTCTTTTTACTACCTGCAAAAAGCATCCATTACACCCTCTATAAGACACTGTGTTGGCTCGTGTGCACCTCATGCATATGATGGAAAATCGCCAGAACGTTCCACCAGATCTATTCCCAAGAAAAGCAGGTGCCCATGGGCTAGACTGGGCCGAATTGTAGCTTGGTATAGCTTGTCAGTATATATTTAGACAGATTGTGATCGTCGAGGGACACTATTCATTTTTTGTTCTTTTGAATTTTCCAGTACGAAAGATACTTAACAATTTTTCATGTGAAAAACATCTCACTACAATAATGTACGTACAGTGACTGCAGTTCGTGTTTGGTGAATACATGAAGTGAAGCTGTGATTGTAAAATGGAAATGAACAAGAATTTTTTAAATGTCAAATCAAGGCATGATGTTTCTCTCCAACCATCATAACTGGTACCAGGTCGTGTAGTCAACTAATTTCTTCTAATTCTCGTTTCCTCTTCTAACGATTTCTACCCCACTCTCAGTAACATTACAATCTATTTACCTCGATGTCTTGTCACGATCCCCATAAGATTTGTCTATAACATACAATGGATTCTTGCTCCTGTGCCACCGCAAGAAAGAAAATTTATATGTACGTCGTACGAGTACATGTTATCCATCTTACACAATCGCCGCCTTAGCTGCGGAGCCTTTATAAACAAGAGCCACTTTAGACCCCCTTGGCGCAGCTAATGTCGCAGTGAATGTGTGGTCACTGACTGGCGAATTGCCCCGTCTTTACTAATGACCCTCATTTCTAACCGTCTTCAATATTTCTGTCTCGGCTTACCGTCTACGTTTGCACTTAGTTTTCACTGTATCGTTTTTCCTCATTTTGATTGTTCATACTGAAGGGTTCCGACCTGCTGTGCCTGCCATAGCCCATAAGAACACCGCAAGTATACACGCCCTTCTGCGGGGTAAGTAGTGGTGGGAAATCAAAGAGATACAGAATGGGGGTTGTATCTGGTGAATGTTGGAATCTAGGGTATATATTATTGGCCTAGAGTCCTCCTCTGACAGCTCTCTTAGTTCCTCATTCTCATCTTGGTTTTTTCTTCCTTCAAGCCAGGCCAATTTTGTTGCATTAAAGTTGAGATAAGAAATTTTGGGGGTCACAGCAGACCACATGACGTCAAGGCGGTATGCGCTGTGGCAAGGTTAAATGGTCTGCAGCAATATCATGTAATTTTGTTAGTGCAATAGTGTAATTCCACTACCTGTCAACCACCAACTGCCACATTTCTCGTTCCAAAAGTCTCGCCTGCGATATGACAATCGATACTGCACAACTGCGGGCGCAGAATACACTGCTACACGACCAGTACACCTTCTACCCCGCACATGTGACCGTCAAACACTGGCAGTTGCGTGATCTCATTCATGCCACAGATATGGGTGGAGGCATGTCCCACGACTCGGTAATCTACCCGTTCCACAACACCATACGACAGCTGTCCTTTGACGGATCCGACCAGCCGCTGTTTGATTTCCAATTTGAACCCCGCTGTGTCCGTGTTCAGAACGGAATTGTTGCTGCAGGAGGAGTATACGACCAGACCTGTGGACCACGAAGACCCTCGCTTGGAAGCAGTCTGTCTCGACTGACTCGTCCTCCAGCCTCGTCTCCCGGACTCTTTTGTGTCGGAAATATTGCCACCAAGGAAACCTACTCAGGAGAGATCTTCACAGGAGAAGCCATCAACAACGCTGTGACACTGTACGACAATACCACCAAGGCCCTTGTGTGCAACAACGACCACCTGCTCTACTTTCTGTCCATTGGCCCTGCATCTTTCGCCGTTGAAGACCAGTTTCGTTTCACCTCCGCTTTGAACCACGCCTCAATCTCTCCAGATAACTCCACAGTCGTGGCCTGTGGTGACTCAAATCAGGTCTACGTGTGTAACAGAGGAGCGTACGGGTGGGTAAAAACACACACAATTGAGATTGGGTCCGAGTCCGGCTTCTCAACTGCTTTTCATCCGAATGGTGTGCTGTTTGGTGTGGCTTCTCAAGACGGAGTAGCCCGCCTCTATGACGTCCGAAAACACTCAAAACCACTGGTGGAGGTGCCGTCGTCTCGCCGAGAAGAAAACCACGGCGCGTTCCGATGCCTCAAGTTCTCTGAGGGACCCGAGGATATCATGTTCATCTCCGAGCACAGCGGTAGAGTACACATGGTAGATCTTCGGGATTTCTCCAACCACCAGGTGCTACATCTGCCATACTACTCACGACCTCCTAAAACTATGCACCACTACTATCCCGAGGAGTGGTCTCAGCGGTCCATTCGATCAGCGCGATCTGGACGTTCTGACATGTCCAACTCCTCGTCAGAGTACATGGCCGGCTCGGATATGTCATTGGACTCCGAGCCCCAAATCACCCCAATCACAGACCATGCGACCAACTACGCTCCTCCAGTTTATTCCGCATTCTCGGCGGCTCCTCCCTCCTCTTCGTCTTCTAGAGTTTCGCTGCCCGCGCTCAACTCTGGAGAGACCCGTCGACTCACCTACCGAGAGCATGACATTAGCGGCATGTGTTGGAGTCCCTACGATGGAGGCTCTCTGCTTGTCGGAACCGAAAAGGGCATCACTTCGTGGCGTGTCAACGTGAAAAGCCGACGGGTGTTTCCTAGCTACGACGTATGCTGATTCCATACTAACAACAAATCCCACATTATATATTTATTTACTGGAATACCATTCGGACTATGCTGCAATGTTTGCTGCATGAGCGCTATCATGCATATCTATCGAGCAAACTGATTGTTGATAAATCATGCCGATCAGTGCATGCCGAGAGCTTAAAATCAAAATTCCAGCTTTCTAATCACAAAAAACAAAAAATGAATATTGCTTGCATATACTTGCAGGCCGAGCGATGCTTTGAGATACGCGAAAATTAGACATCTAAATCATGATATTAATTCTATCCTACTCCAAATACATAATTAGCCTCGAACGACGGAATCGAAGGCCTTGGCGACGTAAGCGACGTTGTGGGTGTTGAGACCAGCCATGGAAATTCGGCCGTTCTTGGTCAGGTAAACGTGGAACTCGTTCACCAGTCGGTCAACCTGCTGGGGAGACAGACCAGTAAAAGAGAACATACCAATCTGGTTAGTGATGTGGTCCCAGTTGCCAGGGGTGTTGAGCTTGATGAGTTCGTTCTTGAGAGCGTCTCGCATGCTCTTGATTCGGTTAGCCATCTCCAGCAGGTTCTCCTTCCACTCATTGAACAGCTCGGGGTTGTTCAGCACACGGGCCACGATTCGGGCTCCGTAGATGGGAGGGTTGGAAATTTCAGATCGCTGCAGGAAAGCAAGTTGCGACTTGACGTTCTCCGAAGCCTTGGAGGACTGGGTGATGAAGTGCAGGCATCCAGCTCGCTGGCCGTAGAGACCAAAGTTCTTGGCGAAAGACTGGCAGATAAGCAGCTCCATACCCTGAGAGACGAAGTACTGAACGGCCCAGGCGTCTCGCTCAAGATCACCGGAGGCGAAGCCCTGGTAAGCGGAATCGAAGAAGGGGAAGAGCTTCTTGGACTTGCAAACAGCGGCAATCTTCTCCCACTCCTCCCGGGCAGGGTCAACACCAGTGGGGTTGTGTGCGCAGGCGTGCAGCAGAACAATATCTCCAGGTCGGGTCTCGTTCTCAAGAGCATTGAGCATGCCCTTAAGATCCAGACCCAGAGTCTTGGGATCCCAGTAGGGGTACTGCTTAACAGTCAGACCAACGTTCTCGAAGATCTGCTTGTGGTTGGCCCAGGTGGGGTTGGAGATCCAGATTCGGCCGCCAGCAGCTCGGGGAGGGGTGTCTCCAGTGGCTCCGGGGGAAGGGGGAGAACGGCTGAGGAAGACACTCTTGGGGGGAGCGGCGGAAGAGGGGAATCGCGACAGGAAAAGAGATCCCAGATGGTTGGCGCCGGTTCCAGAGATGGTTTGACAAGAGGCAACTCGGTTCTCCTTGATAGCAGGAGAGTCGGGGCCCAGAATCAGCTTGGCAGCAGACTTGGTGAAGTCGGGCAGACCAGTGATGGGCAGGTACTCGTGGTTGGCAGTGGGATCGGCAACAATGAGCGAGTCGACCTTGGAGACGACAGGAAGAACCCAGGGCTTTCCAGTGTTATCTCGGTAGGCTCCGACTCCGAGGTCGACCTTCTTATCGAAGGTATCGGCCTTGTACTTTGCCATGAGGCCGAAAAGGGCATCTGCGGGGGCTGCGGGGACTGATGCAAAGTATGACACTGTGTTAGTTGTTGTTCGTGATGAAGGCTGTCCAAAATCGGGCTTTCGTGTGCTTTTCTGTTCGTACACAAGCGGCAAACGCCCGTTTTTCCTGATTGTGCTCACTGGATGTGGCAATGGTGGTGTTGCTGGTCGAGGGTGCGTCGTAGCTTCGGTTTGACTGGTCGCTTGAGCAATCAATGCGTTCAATTCATACTCACTTATAAATATGAATAAATAACTACTTCGAAAAAAAGGTAGTGGAGAGGGGAGGGTTGCTGATTAAAAAGATGGGGTGATTGGCGGTTTGGATTTTGTGTTGGGAACGTGAAAATAAAGCCAAAGATTTGGTTCAGAGTCACGTGGTGATAGAGACGAGGTAAAGAGTAACGAGTTACTGGCTTGGGGGCGCTCTGTCGGGTTAATAAATAGAGTCGTTAGTCAAATGTCGTGAGATGACGAGATGTTGAGTAGCTTCAGCGGATCTGTGGGGGCGGATGCGTCTCTTTTATATAGCAACCGGTCGAGACAATTCATCCTATTTAGAGCCTAGTTGCTACCAACTTTAGACTCCGAACAATTGTGAACATAGCTGAGAAACCCATGATACATACATGATACATAAAAGTCTGTCAGTCTCTTGCATGCCGAGGCTAATACAAGCGTGGCGGAAAAATAAAGGACAGCCTACCAGTACAAAAACTAGACCCACGACATTGAATGTCTCGAATTCATGACAGTGTCAGAAATGGCCTAGACAAGGGGAAAACGCGGGGCATTCTTACAGGTCAAAGATTGCGTCCCAATCTATTAATTCCCCCCACCCAGAACCCACTTATCTCCGCGACTCCCCCTCCTTCCGGCCTAACGGCTGTACCCCAGTTGTAAAGCCACTCCGATTCCCCGCATCTGAGCCTCTCACCAAGTCTCCTAACCCTCCAGCTCATTCAGGCAACACAGCACACGAAGCGCAGACTCGGCATGCATCCAAACTTTATTACATATTAGTACATGTCCTTACATGGCGTTGGGACGTGCAGTCTGGAGATGACCACTGTGGAGAGGAGCCCCAGAGACGCTATAGACCACTACTTGAGGCATTTTTGAGTAGCCATGAGGTTGCAGAAGGCTCAACTTGGCCTTTGTGTATCAATTGAAGCGGTAAGGTGCCTTAATTGTCCTTTATCTGCCCACATCTCGCTTTTAAATCACATGCGTATAACTCTCATTTCCCCTGCAACAGTCGAAGAATATTTCTCCCTTTTTTGCAACAAGCGTTGAATCGCCCCAGGCTCGGAAAAGGTCGGAAAGTCTCGGAGCGGATTGGAAGAGAGCCCCAAAGGTATAAGCCGTATTACTGAGGGTTTCATCCACTAGAACCCCACTTTTGAGCTTTGGGGACTTGTCACGGGCGGTGTTTAGCGCACACGACCCGATGTCTTTTTCGTTATCGTGGCTTGCTTTTACCGAATAATTAGTCACCTCGTAAAGCCATCTAAATCAACTTTCGGATGACGATACACGATAATTACACAAGTGTATTTTTTCATTATTGTCCACCAACCAACATGTGACATCTGACAAACCCGACACGGCCCAGCAGTCTAGTGCATCGCGCCTGTTCCGTACTCGCACATTACCCCAGCTCTTTTGGGGGCGTCAAATAACATTCACAACAGAGCCGATCATGAAAATCTGTGTCAATCGCAGCGGGCCATACTTTCTTCTACTGCGTCGGAAAAACCCTCGTTCTGACCCGACTCTAGCTCTTTGGGTTCACGCCCCATTCATTCTGGACCTCTCCTCAAACCCCTCTGCCGAAAAGTCCCAATCGGCTCCCAAAAATAGAAAATCCCGACGTCCCTGCATACCGTGCATTTGGCTGTATGTGGAATATGTGAACGTGTGTGGAGCGTGTTAACCCGTGTGGTCTTCTGTGACCAGTTTGCGTTCCATTGCCGAATGTGGTATAGTCGGGTTATTAGAAGCTATTCGTGTGACTGCTTGCAGCTATTTAGGGTCTCACCATCAATGTTTTCATAGAATACCAGACAGCAAGGGTTCATACTGTTCTAAGTTGAGTTATCAGAATCCAAATAGGGTGACGTCACAGTTCCTACTCCATCCACGTCGTATGATCTTGAATTGGCCCACAGGAGAGCCACATTGATTTGATTTAAACCACACGACGATATGGGTGGGTGAGTCACAACTGCAATAGGAGATGGTACCGGTGGAGTGTCGGTGTGGATAATTATTCAGCTGTCATTTCGTTGACGATATTACGACTTTAGCCGAGAAAAAGGCTTGGCAACGTGTTGTGCATTCGGACTCTTTCTGTGGGGTGGCATGTTTGTTCATGATGGGGCTTTATGGAAAAGTTATCGCAAACTTTATGGGCTGAACCGTACAAGTACTCGTACGAGTACAAGCACCTTGTAGGATGGTCGTGTGGATAGAAAATGTCTCCTGTTGTTGTACTTGTACAAGTACAAGTACAAGTAAATCAAGCTGTGTGACCCACCATTATGGTTGATAATCCATGGTCATATATCCACCGTTCCCTTTGAAAGTATCCCAACTTCCCAAACTGAACCATGACAGTTTGAGCCACAGGAATATCCACACGGCCCAAAGAGGGAACCAATCAGCAAATTCTCAACAAGTAGAGGTACTGTTTGGTGACCGTTCCGCAGCAAAGACAATATCTTGTAGAACAAACAAATACCCCACTTGACCCTCCCTACGGCTATTTCTACCACAACTTGTGGTATGAGACAAGGGTGTTTTACTAATACAAAAGATTGAGAACGCCAGTTCAGTCTGAGTGGGAGAAATGAGGCCATTCGGGTGGCTATTCTTACAGTAGAGACAAATACCTATCCATTGCCTCGATATGGCCATCCATTGGCTCGTTAAAGAGACTAGATACACATTTACCAAAACCACTTGTTTGATACACCCGCCCCCAAGCTCCGAGGTGTGCGGCTCTCAGCAGCTAACCGCCCATATCCACTTGAAGCGGAGTCTCCGCACACGCACTTTCCGTTGCATTGCGGCTCATTTAATGTATACCCGAATCAAGGTTGGGACCGTTGGGTACGAAGATGATCGACCTTACAATTGAGGATACAGTGAAATCTCTGAACTAGATACCCCTGAGACGCGTTTGACACAAGATACCTGTATAAGACGTTCACTTCTTATTACTTGCGTCGTCTATCTTCTTATCCATGATCTACAAACACACCAAAGACCATGTCATCAAGTGCATGCTCGACGCACATGGAATCACCTTCATGGACGGATCACGGACCCTCTATTGCGGCGATTGAGCTGGAATATACCTCAAAAAGGTCTATATAAGCACTTAAGTCATCCTATTCAGTCCCTCATCTCAATACACGCACACAATCACTACAATGAAGGTCCTTCTTATTCTCTACGACGCCGGCTCTCACGCTGTTGACGAGCCCAAGCTTCTCGGATGCACCGAGAACGAGCTTGGAATCCGATCCTGGCTCGAGTCCCAGGGACATACACTGGTTACCACCTCTTCCAAGGAGGGTGCCGATTCTGTTCTTGACAAGGAGATTGTTGACGCTGATATCGTCATCACCACTCCCTTCCACCCTGGCTACATTACCCGAGAACGAATTGCCAAGGCCAAGAACCTCAAGATCTGTGTCACTGCCGGAGTTGGCTCTGACCACGTTGATCTCGATGCTGCCAACGAGCGAAACATTGCCGTTCTCGAGGTTACTGGATCCAACGTGCAGTCTGTTGCTGAGCACGTTGTCATGACCATGCTTGTGCTGGTCCGAAACTTTGTCCCTGCCCACGAGCAGGTCATGGCTGGTGGCTGGGATGTTGCCGCTGTCGCCAAGGACTCTTACGATATTGAGGGTAAGGTCATTGGTACCGTTGGAGGTGGCCGAATCGGCCAGCGAGTCCTGAAGCGAGTTGCCCCCTTCAACCCCAAGGAGATGCTCTACTACGACTACCAGGGTCTTTCTGCCGAGACCGAGAAGGAGCTCAACTGCCGACGAGTCGAGAAGCTCGAGGACATGCTGGCCCAGTGCGACATTGTGACTATCAACTGTCCCCTTCATGAGTCCACCAAGGGTCTCTTCAACAAGGAGATGCTTTCTCACATGAAGAAGGGTGCCTGGCTCGTTAACACCGCTCGAGGAGCTATCTGTGTCAAGGAGGATGTTGCTGAGGCTCTTGCCAACGGTCAGCTCCGAGGCTACGGTGGTGATGTCTGGTTCCCTCAGCCTGCTCCTGCCGACCACCCCTGGAGATCCATGCGAAACAAGTACGGAGCAGGAAACGCCATGACTCCCCATATTTCTGGTACCTCCATTGATGCCCAGGCCCGATACGCTGAGGGCACCAAGAACATTCTTGAGGTTTTCTTCTCCGGAAAGCAGGATTACCGACCCCAGGATATCATTTGTATCAACGGTCACTACGGTACCAAGGCTTACGGCGATGACAAGGAGCACTCCATGAAGTAAATTAGATGCAATAAATACCAGTTTTGAACTGCTGTTCGACAGTAGATATATAGGTGACCCGTCTGTACCGCCTTCCCCCCCAGGTCGGGGATAAAACAGTATGCACAGCTACAGATAGGATACATGATACCAGGAATATGAACTATAGGAATGTCAAACAAGGCAAGATATGAAATAACTGAAATATTAAATAATAGAAGATGGGTGCAAAAATATAACTGTCAGTAGGCATTAAAAAATGGTCCCTAGCAGGATCGAACTGCTGATCTTCGCGTTGCAAAGAGGCTAATTTCTTATTAGCACGACGCCTTAACCAACTGGGCCAAGGGACCGGGGGATTATGCTGGAAGTGCGTTGAATCAATATATTCTTCAATTTACGAAAAATTTCCCGTTTTTTTTTTTTTTGGGTGGATGTTATATGAGGAAAAACAACCAACAAAAACCTCCGATTCGAATATGACTTGCGGATTTTTGCCTTATTTGCTGAAATGTATTTCCCTACAATAACAAAACCTGCCAAAAAGTCGGCTCAAACTTCGGCTTGGTAGGAGTGGGATTCAGCTATAACTAAACCAAATTCCTAAACCACAACATACTCTCTACGATACCCCTCATATTACCCCCTGAACTTGTTTCCGATGGACCTCGGAAAAGAAATTAAAATTCTGTCCGAGGTTCCGTTGTTCAGGTGTCATTTTCGGGATGTGACAATTCCAGGTTAGGTGAATCAGGAGAAAAGCAAAAAGGACTTCGGTTAAGAAAAAATGTTGTATCAAAGTAAAAGGCTACAGTATCGATCCAGGGCTTCCCACAAAGAGCTGAGACCCGAACCCCTAATGACTGTATCACAATTGTTACAGAACTGGCTAGCTGGTATCGTACTACTGATGACAGACACAAAGCAGGAGCCATTTCCCCACCTTTCAAATTTGACACATTTAAAAATAACAACAGAGCCCATTCGATACAGTTTTCTTGCCCGGTTGGGCAGAATCGAAGTCCTAAGCGACTGTCAACCGTCGTGGAATGTTTCTGACAAAATGCCCGTGTTTCAAGGGGAGGTTTGCAATCGCAAGATGGACAAGGCCTTTGTGCAACAACAATAAAAGTCTACGATAAAGTTGTCAATAATTCAGAAACAGCCAAACCAACCAGGGCAAAGGTCTGCTTCTGGTATGGTCCATAATATGGGGAAAGGGGTCTAAGACCAAGTCTCATGCAGCAGAGCATAACACAATATCGAATTCTACAACAATGACCCAGAAATGTCACCCCATTGACATGGAAGATTCCATGCACTTTGTTCTTGGACTCCAAAAAGCAAAGAGAGCCCTCCTTCCGTATACGTGCCGAACATGCAGTGATAAGAACGAGCAGACATGTGCAGCAGCAGGCTGTCGGAAATGAAGCCAAGAATGATTGTTGTACAATCCGACACCGGCAATGGCACGTCATGTGTCAGTCCCTTGACGCAACCTAGGCTTGGATTCTCATCTGGTTCAGTGACAGGTGGGAAAAAATTCTCTATTCTCAAAAACATAAAAACGGTTTCGATCGTTAGGCCGAAGGTATATTATTAGTGGAAAGTATGCACCTTAGGAGGTGCTGTAAGTTGTGTTGCAGGATGTTCTTTATACTCGTGGATAAAATATACGGCAACACGTATTCATGGTGGGCAAGTTGATCCGGGACCTTTCACGTGATCTCTTATAACACACGACAGACAGATACAAGACATTTGGATCAACTTCTTGTATGCACAAGACTCTTGCTACATGCAAGTGGCGCCACTGTCTTGTCATTATGTAGCCGTGCCCTCCTGCAGAAACCCGCCTACACTGCATGGGAGATGCATAGAACAAATGGTAAGGATGGGGCAAGAATTAACGGCTTTAGAACGAAAACCTCCGGACTCCACCTGCCCACTTTCCCGGAATGTTACCAGCTTATTATTGACCCGGATAATTCCATCCGTTTCGATCGTGAGGCTTTTAATAGACGATCAGGAAAAGGTGATTCGCAAATGGCCCCTGTTAGTCACACACTAACCAAGCAGCTAATTTAACTATAAGAATCATAAGTTTGGTGTACAGTAATTGTGTTTGGGTGAGCAGGAACGAAACGTATAGCGATACAGTATCGTAGTAAAGAGCTCAATACAGGGTTGCTTCTATTCCATGTCTCACCTCATTATGCACGGAAGAACATCGATGGTTTGAGGTAATGACGCACAGTTTTGGTGCAAGAGTTCTATTTCGGCCATGGAGTCAGCAGCTTGTCCAAAATACAACACTGCCCGCGACCCACCATATTATGCATCGATCCAAAGTCGTCCATTCCCTCGTACTTTTGCTGTTGTGTGTAAACTGGGTGGACCATGTGAGCAGCTCCAATAAAAATGTACGGAGGTTGTACATACCCTCCCACCCCTGTCGCAAATCATGTGCTCTTCCGTATAGAGAAACGCCACGTAACGAGGGTGGAAAGGACAAAAAGACACCTGACGGCGAATGTGTCTGTGTGGCGACCCAGACGTCACATTGCCAAAAGCAACCATGCCAGGGAAATTGACAACAGGACCACAGATGTCATCTCACCAAGTGTTTTTCTGGGCAAGTTGCACACTAGGTCAACAACGGCTTTTTGTGAACCCCCGGATCGCCACAACCCAAAGTTGTGAACAATAGTGTTTCAGTAGCAGGGAAAAGAAGGTTGCAATAGGGGGTCAGCCGCTCTAGTTACCCGGTACAGCTCAGAGGTTAGGGAGTCACTGCACACAGCAGTCACGGGAAATTGTAACATTTTCACTGGAGGGCGAAAATTAAATAGGGTACGGCTGCATAACGGTCCCAGAAGCTGCACGAGATGGTACAGTTTGTGTGCCTAGAGCTCACGTACCTCGAGACGTAAACGAATCAGGGAAAGACCGCAAAGAAAAACAATGGTTTCGACGTAATTGTGTGCCAAAAGTCTACTATTTTTTCCTACTCTCTTGTCTCTAAAGTTACTCAAAGACAGGTGAACTTTATATTCTAATGTCCATTCATTCTTTCGTGCACATATGCACGTACATGTGAGAAGCGCGCACTAAGCCCCAAAAGGGAAAACAAGACAACTAAGCACAAAAGCGAGACGAGAAAAAGCACTACAGTAGCCATTGTGTAAAGGTAAAAGAGGCACAGCATGGTTATTCATATAAGCAGTCACTTGGCCAGCATGTATGTGTAGAACTTAACTGGTGGGACCTCTCGAGAAATTTTGCCCGACATTCACGATCCGACTTTACCACTGTACACGACTGAGGTTTTCTCTCAAACAATAACAGCGATACTCGCCACGACTAGCTGTCCAACCGCCCTCACTCAGCAGACCTAAACGTTGGCGTAGCATAATCTGCACTACCTGGTAGCCAGCAGAGCAGCTTCCATTTACGTACAACTGTACCACCAGCCACTGCATAATAAGCCCCCACTGCATATTAACCCTCCCAATAAATTTAGCTACAGTTTGCAACGCCACGAGTCACGATATTGTGAGACGACGACCATTTGGGGAGTTTACAGCACAGACGACACCAGAGCGCCGCTACACACGAACTTTGCCACGTTGCGACCCTTGAACTGACCATCGCAAAAAAACTACCGACACAGGGGCTTCCCAATACCAGCATTTGCACTCGACACTGGTTATATCTTCACACGACACGACGTTATTGCTGCTGTTTCACAAACCAGCTCATTATCGACACACACACAACGGACAGATGGACCCGCTCGAAGAAGACAAGGAGTGGGCGTCGTCGCTGGACTACCTGGACTACGGCCCTCGACTCAAGCCGTGCGTGAAATCGCCGAGTTCTTCGTCCGCGTCAGGAGGTTCCAGTTACACAAATGACCCGTCCCCTTCGCTGGACGACATTCTCAACAACAACGCCCAGCCGCCATACTCGCTGTCGGCGTTCTCTGCATACTTATCATCTAAACACTGTCTGGAGACCCTGGAGTTCATCATGGACGCCCAGAAGTACGCCAACATGTACGAGGAAAACTCGAACGACCACAAACTGTGCATTCTATGGCAACGAATGATGTTGTCATACATGGAGAGGGACTCTCCGCGAGAGCTCAATATCCCCTATGAGCTGCGAGACTCATTATGCGAGTTACCTGCTAACCCGGCCCCCAACCCCAATACCCTGAAGGAGGCCGTTGTTCAGGTCAAGGAACTGATGAAGGAAAACGGATACTATCTGTTCATCACCCAGGTGGCAAATGAAGACATGTGTTGCTGCCACCCGGGCAACAACTTGTCAAACGAACGACTCACCAGCATTCCAGTTTCGGCCCCTGACCGACTCAGACCGCCTCTTAGAGCAGTGGTCAAACATAGACTTACGTCGCCAGCTTCATCGGGCTCCTCTTCTCCTACACAACAGAGTCCCGTCACGCCACCGGAGTCACCTTCTCTATTTGAGGTCTCTATGCTACATAACGAGAAGGCCTCCACCAGCTGCTCCACTAGCTGTTCTCCTGCCATGGCCATTGTCTCCTCTACTCAGTTTGCAACTGCCATTGATATTACCCCTAACAAACACGGTGTCACCAATGGCCAGACTCCCTGCGAGAGCCCTACGGAGTCTTCCTGGAGACGAGTCAGCAAGAAGCTGAAGTGGCGAAAATGAAGCATTGGTGCGACACAGCCACAACTATACTAACAGTCACCCAAAATATCACGTTTCGTGATTCCCCCGCTACACAACACAAACACGACATTCACACAGCGGCTATTTATTAGAGATGTACATTATTAATTATCAGTTATGCCACCATTATTGCTGTAGAAGTCATACCCGTGTGAGTACAAGTACGATCGTACATACGAACAGATGGTTGTTCTTGGTAACTCTTGTTGAGAAACATAAATAATATTTTCACTCGTGTGCCGGTACTGTAGTTTACAGCTCACTGGAGGGACCACCACCAGGTTCGGTAATCGTACACACCATGGGGAAGGAGAGGAAGTGTCCTGAGCTGTTCATCAGACTGAGATCAAGTCAGTAGGTAGTTCCTGCTGATATTTAGATCACTATCAGTGATATTGTGTATTGCGTATAAATCCAGCCAGATATTACATTCAACACTTCTAGAAACATAGTCTCCACCAGATAGCCTTGTGTCTAACAGTGGCCCTCCTCATACATGTTGTACGCACCATTGTACACAACGGTTTCCAACGGTAGCTGCCTCTCGGCTATTTGGTCGGCCCGAATGCCGTATTCTCTGTTGTTTCTACAACGTGTCCTTGCTTGTATACGCATCGGACATCCGGGTCGGACATTGGCAGAAAAAATGCTTACTTGGCATTGCATGTAGACGCAAGTGGGTCAGCGGAAATGCACGACTAAACCTCCGGTGGGAACCCAAACAGAGGTATCAGCCGATTGTAGGTACGTCGTTGGGTTTATATCCGATGCTTTGGTCACCTGCGTCTATCTATTGTTGTCGAGCAACCTTTTCCTTCTCATGATACTCCACTTTTCCGAATTAGTTTAGAAAGACAATCACGGTTAGAATTAACCGTCTACAACGGTCACACCGTAAACAGGTTTACACTTTGCGGTGGTTTCAGCTCATGCTTTATGTCTCGAAGTGTCTTAGACGGCAGGCGAGAGGCAGGGAGCTTCTGGAATATAGACGGGTAGAAATACGGTTACGTCCGTGTTTACATGGTGGGCAAGATGCTGCCAATTCTCTAACCCCTGATAGTCGTTCTTGTTTCATGTCTGTGACGATCCGTACGGAAGCAGTATCATGTTATGAAACCGCTCTGTCAGACAGTTGAGTGTGGAACGTTATACACATTCCGCCGTAGTACCAGGTACTTGAACAATAACAAGCCTTCGGAAATGGACCCAGAAACTTGAGTTGGGACTCCAGCTTGCCAACGGGCTTCACTGCCAGTATCAGCAGATCATGAACCCAAACACTATCCACATTCCTGCCGCCCCACCTACGATACGTACTTGTACTACATCCCCCTACTTCTCGTACTGTAAATGCATGACACAAATTAAATGGTTAAATAAATCAAACGCCTATCGGGCAACATCAAATGGCGTCATATGGACCAGCGGAGAAGACTCGCTTGCCATCTGGCCGACGGCGATCCACCCAGCTGACAATGTGCTCCTTGGACAGAGTTTCCTGCTCCCGTAACTCTCTGAGCTGCTCATCTGAAGGCTGGCCGTTTTTACGGAAAAATAAAGACGACCGTTTAGACGGAGATCCGCCACTTGTCGGTGTCTTTGCCGAGCCTAGAGATGACGTCGACTCCGAGAAACCCGAGTTGGCAACGCTCACATCAAGGGGAGGAAGAGGCAAAGCCTTATTGAGTTGCGAGGTGGACATTGAACGGCCATGTCGCTGAAACTGAACCGCAGTACCGGTATCTCGAGGCGCAGGGGGTGCAGATACCCGGTAGGGGTTGTACTCAATCGCACCACGAGACGTGGGCTTCTCCTGATCTACATTGTTCGCAGTAGGAGAATCATCTAAGGGGACTGGCACAGATGAAACATGGGCCCCTGTGTGCACCGAAGGATGTCGGTTGAGATGCACAGAAGCTGACACGTAGTCATCGACACCCATAGCCGTACTCAGAGACGTCTGAATATTGGTGTCGGATTTGATATCATCCTCAGTGACTATTGCGGGCAGAGGCGGAATGGCCTGGCGTTGTTCATACTCAGTAGACCACGACTTTCGAATGCCTTGAATGGTAGGACCAGATGTGGGGGTGTCGGGCGGCGATTCAGGAGCAGCCTGTGCATTGGTCGAATGGTGCATTGTCGGGACGTGATACGTCTGTGAAGACGCATAAGGATGGGCCTGCTTAACCACCGGGGTTTGCTCCAGCTTGAGAGTCAACTCAGACTGATGAGGGCTATTTGTAGGCTCACCCGAGGCAATCACCGTAGCCACATTGGACCCCACAAATGAGTCCCCCACAGAGCCTGCACGTGCCACCTCAGGTTCGTCTTGTTGATGTTCATGACTTACTGGGTGTGAGTCTAAACTACGATCACTTGCACCTGGGGACTCATATTTGTCCTTGCCCTTATCCTGAGCGATGGGATAGCCATAAGGAGGCCTGTTCTCCGAGTGGCTGCCTTTTCGATCCGGAGGAGCTTCAGCCCCACGGCCAAGCTTGCGCAGGTACCGAGGAGGGCCTCCCTGGTAGTAGTTGGCATCCGAATCCGAATCAGACGTGACCGCTCCTTGACCCATAGGTCCGTGACCCATGCCAGGACCCATGCCAGGGCCCATCATTGTCATATGCTGGGGGCTCATACCTTGTCTCATCATCGCCATGTTGCCCATGTTGCCCATACCCATGTTTCCCATTCCCATTCCCATGTTGTTCATCCCCATTCCCATGTTATTCATACCCATACCCATGCCCATGTTACCCATGCCCTGAGGACCCATGCCCATGCCCTGGGGACCGGCCATTTGACCCGCCAATGGACCAAAAGAGGAGCCAGAAGATGATGAGGCCGGAGATTGAAGATCCCGCTTGGGCGTATGTCTCTTTGACACATTCTTCAGTGCGCCACTGCTAGACATACCCATAGGTCCACGGTCCAAGAAAGCCGAATCGACAGAAGGAAGAGATTGGGAGGATTTAGAAGGAGCAGGACTAGGGTTCATGGTACCCATGCCTTGAGGACCCATCATCCCCATCCCTTGCATTCCCTGAGGGCCCATCATGCCCATGCCCATTCCCATTCCCATACCCTGTGGACCCATGCCCATGCCCATACCCTGTGGACCCATGCCCATGCCCATCCCTTGGGGGCCCATCATGCCCATCCCTTGAGGACCCATCCCTTGAGGACCCATCATTCCAGGCCAATAGCCATATGAATAACCATAAGGGCCCGGAAAACCCTGGGGTGAATAGGATCGCTGCATGGGTCCCATTTGTCCCATGTGGCCCCCCATAGATCCACCTCGTCCACCACGGCCACGGCCACGGCCACCTCTGCCACCTCTCATTCCTTGAGGACCTCGTTCAGCAGGATGCTCATATTCACTATCATCCGTGTAGTCGTTGCTGTACTCATAGGAGCTTTGGTCTGAAGAGTAGACCCCTGGAGACACAGTTCTAGGGAGAACCTTTTGGTTTTTGATGCCGGAAATTTGCAAACCGTTGTGTGAAATGTCGGAGGGGATGATCCGAGAATCCCGCTCATACACGGGGGACGCATCTGTAGTGGAAGCTGTCTTGTAAGCTTCCGAGTCCGAAACGGTGACCACAGAAGGAGCTACGGATGGAGTGTTGTCGTGAGCCATCGAGATAGGAGTCTCTGGGGCGCCGGGCGGTCCTCCAGCAGCAGCTCTAGCGGCCGCGGTAGCAGCAGCGGCCGTGGCAGCCACAGTAATGGGACCCTGGAAGCCTCTAGTACCAACAGGCTCTTCCGCTACACCACGTGCAGGAGCAGCATGGGCGTTCGGAGCATCTTGAGTAGTCGCAGGAGCAGCTCCAGAGCCAGGAACAGGTGCACCAACAGGTCGATCAGGCAACTGGTAAGGTGCAGTGTTATAAGGGCCCCGAGTGACATGAGACTCTCCCTGATCTCCCCATTCCGAGTCATCTGGTGTATTGATATCCGAGGGCAGATAGTGGTGACCATGCGCACCTTGCAGAGGCTGGTGAGATCGATGCAGATCTTGATCAATACTGCTGGTTGAGAACCCGGAATTAACTGAACCAGGCCGCTCTTCAAGCACAATGTCGGAAATGATAGGGGGAAGAGGCTTCTCTTCGCCGATATCGGCAACAGCAGGGAGAGCTGGAGCAGATCCAACGGGCTTTCGTTTCACCAGTTTGGGCGTTCGGAGCGGCTGCGGGGTCTGTACCGGTGTTCGTTCTGGAGACGAGTCGATGATCATGGAAACCACGTTCTGAAGAGGTTGGTGCTTTTGCTCTGAAGCCAGAGGGTTGATGTGCAGCTGGCTTAATGAGGGAGGGGAGTCTGGGACCCACATATCAGGTGTAGCGGAGCGAGACGCTGAAGAAGGAGACTCAAGCTGACCCAAAGTTGGAGTGCCATAGGATGGCGTGTGGTATGATGACTTTGAATCGGGACGTTTCTCCTCATCTCGTGGAGAAGCAGCCGCAGCTGCAGCAGCTCCCAAGACAGCTCCCACTGCCACATCACTCATTGTCACAGTGGCCATGCTGTTTCTAGTGCTTTGGGTGCTCATGGTCTGAACACCAAGATCACGGCTTGTCTGGCTGGGAACGGAGTGAGGCTCCGGGGTTGTCTCCATGATGTGCTCGTCTGGAAGTTCAACTGGGTCGGTCTGCGTCTGTTGATCACAGTAGGTCTGAGTGGACGAGTCAGCCATTTTAGGGGGAGGAGGAGGAGGAGGAGGACTCACTTTTTTCTCCGAGTTGCGACGCTCGATGCGATCAGCCACAGCAGCCACGAGGGGGTCCAGATCGTCATACTCAAAAGTGATCACCTTTTCGGACTTGCGACGGGTATGCTTCTTCTTGGGTGGAGAAGCTGCAACAGGAGGGACCGGCGTGGAAACAATACGCTTGGGCACGGGGCGAGGCTTGGGCTCTGGCGCCTTGGGCTCAGGCACCTTAGGCTCCGGAGCAGGTGTAATGGGAGGAGGGTACAAAATCTCCTCAACCACAACCCACCTTCGACCTCCAGGACCAGGAGCAATCTCCACTTCCACCACCACTGAACGGCCAAACAGAGCCTTGTTCATTTCGGGCTGCTCAATTGACAGAGAAGACATCCACACCCAGACGAAAAAGTCGTCAATGGCAACCTGGGAAACAGCGGCAGTCACCTTCTGCTCATACCCGGACTTGACAGCTGGTGCAGTGTCACCATTCTGGCCTGGAACAGTGCTTGCCCATGGAATATTCATGGGAATAGAACGACCGGAAAGAGCCGTAGCGGGTCTCTGAATGGCCTCGGTCGCCTCAAATCCAGATTGCTTGAATTCCTCCCACGTGGAAACGTTCTGGTTTGATCTCATCTTGTAGGAGTAGCCCTCGTCAGCATCGTAGACGTAGTTGTGGGGATTCGCAGATCGTGTACCGGTTGCTGGGTCCGTGAATGTCGAGTTGTAATGCTTTGACCACGTCTTCGCTCTGTAGTTTCCATGTTGACCAGCTGGCAGTGTTGAGCTCCGCACCTTCCACTCAGCAGCTCGAGTGTCGTAGTATACTTCATTGTTGAGGGGGTTCTCCTGCACGATGTCATGTAACACTCGTTTCGACTCTGGTGACAACTTCTGCTCCACAATCTTGGGGTCCTTGAACAGGAAGAAGAGCGTGTTGAAATCATCCTCAGTGGCAAAAACGGCCGGGTTTTCGAATCTCACAGTCTTGGCTGCTCGCTTGAGAAGTACCAGAGGCGACGAAGACAGCTTACCCACCGTCAGCGTTACCAGAGGAACAGGAACCAATCGAGATTTATGCAGAGGAAGAGGAGGGTAGACTGAAGAGACCAAAAGGGCCTCTAGAGAGCGAGGAATTCTGTTTGCCTCGAGCCGACTCTCCTTAGTCGGAAGCATGGTTCTTAGAAATGAGAAGAACAGATGATTAGTGGCTTCCGCCCCCCTGCTCCATGCATCGAGGCCGTCCTGGAACGACACAGGTCCATCTGCACCTGTGTTGACATCGAAAGCCCAAGACCCTGCCAAACGGGCCAGCTTTCGACCTCCCATTCCGTTCTTCTTTCCATGAGTGGCAATGGCTGCCAGCAAATCCATAAAGTCGTACAGAATGGAAGCGTGGGCTTCAGTTTGAATACATCGCGGGATCAGCGTAAGAAATGCGTCATGATCCGTTTCACCGTCCTTCTCGGCCTGGACAAACCTTTCATATACAGGCCAAGATACCACTCCTCCTGGCATTCGACACCAGCACCATTTGAGAACTCCACAGAGAGTGTATATCTCCGCGTTTCTGACCGTTCTCAGCAGCTCTTCTCCCTGTAGCGGTTGAAAGTTTTTAGGGAAGATGTGGTTGACTAGAGCAGGTACAGCGTTCGGATCAGACTCTGGTCTGAAGGGTAGCAATAGATATGGCGTCAGAATTCCTGTGTTAATAACGTATTGAGTCGGTAATCGTTCTTTTTACTCACCTCTGGCTTTGATTTCTCCTGTAATCACATGAACCAGATCATGGACCAGTGGTCTGGGAACCACCGCCTGGTTGAACATTTCTTCAGACGAGAAGAAGTTCTTGTATGTGGGTGAGTCCATAGGCTGGCTGAGATCTTCCGACAGCGGTCGTGGTGGTGGCAGATCTGGCAAATCCTTGGAGTTAGGACTCGGCGGGATCAGTGACTTGACTGGCCGCATTTTAGGTGGCGATAGGTTTCGAACTTGTTGTGGGGATACCTGTTGCTTAGGAGTCTGGTGATGTGAGGTTTCTGCGACAGTTGGCATCTCAATCCCCTGTTCCACGTGCGGTTTGCTTCTACGCGGAGAAGTGGGCTCGAAGTCGTTGGTCATCTGAGACGGCGGCATCTGGGCCGGTGGAGCCGGCTGCGGCACCGGCTGGGGCGCGACTTTTGGAGGAGGCAAAGGTGCAGCATTCGGACTGGGCATGCTTGCAGCTTCTGCTGGAACGGGGTATGGCAGTGACTCCTGTTTGGCCGCCCGTTTTGTGCGATAATGGTCGCGGATAGCGGCAATGGTCAGTTCCACCATTGTGTACGATTGAGATATTCAGGATGAGTATGCTGTTGTAAAGAGTGTGTTGAATGAGTGTATATCGGTCGGTGTGAAGTGCTTGTATTCCAGTGTGTGAGTGGAATTATCTTGTTCTGCGTATCAGAAAGAACCGGGGAGCTTTGATTAACCCTTATTTTGTGGGGACAAGTACGAGACAGTACCTCGTGCTGCTGCGGGTGTACAGTAAGCGGTATTACAAGGAGACCATAGCTAGACTCCAGATATTATTTGAGGGTCAACAGCTGACACTAAAATGAAGACGGTAGGGTTGTGGCGCGTTTTTTCTGGACGGAGAAGACTAGATCCAAGGGGTACGTAGCGCGTCCAACGCTCGTACATAAGTGCAAATCCTTCGCTAAAATCGCGGTAGGAACTCCTCTAAACTGCCCCACACCCCTATTTCCAACACGAGCTACTAATTTCGGGTCTGGGATCATCGTACTCCGTGTTAGAGTTTGTCTGTCCTGCATTTCATGATCCAAAGTGGAAGCTTCCAAACAAGACCAGGGGGTAAATAATAACAGCTGAATGAGGAACAATTTGGACCCTGAACACATGAGATATGCCGGATGTGTTTGACAAGTAAGTAATGCCGATAGTTCCGAAAAGGTCTGGCTGGAAAAACTTGTGTTAGCTTACCACTAGTCAATATGTTTCATCGCCGTAGATAGCCCCACGTCTCACGGCGATTGCCTCGCGAACTCAACTCAATTGGAAAAAGGAACCCAACTGAAGAGTTGAGCGGTTCCTGATGAGTATAGAGTCTCTTTAGTGAGCTGTGGTCCACCTTCTCATAGTTATCCTCACTGATAATCTATCGATAAACTCCCACTCTGAAACTCGAACCTACAACCACTTGTCGTGTCTTGAGCCACATGCAGATAAGGGTTTGAGTTTCATAGCTGGGAAAAATGTGCATCACATGACCTGAAATATCGATTTTTTTCCAAATTCCAACTTTCCATGAGACCAACGCTAAGACTCAGCAAAATGGTCAGTTACGCTGGAAAATTGGTGCTGGCACCCATGGTGCGATCTGGCGAGTTCCCTACCCGGCTGCTCTCCCTCAAATACGGAGCTGATCTGGTGTGGAGTCCTGAGATTGTGGACAAGAAGATGCTGGAGTGTACTCGAGAGTGGAATGAGAAGACTAAGACGGTCGATTTCACCGTCAGCCAGCAGGGCAAGGGAAACAAAGAGAAGAAGGCCATCATTTTCCGAACTTCGGAGGCTGAGAGAGACAAGATCATCTTTCAGGTGGGCTCGGCCAACCCCGACATTGCCGTAGCTGCTTGCAAGATGGTAGCCAAGGACGTTGCTGGTATTGATCTGAACTGCGGATGTCCCAAGCACTTTTCTATGCATTCAGGCATGGGTGCTGCTCTGCTTAAGACTCCCGACAAGCTGGTAGCCATTCTGGAAGCTCTTGTGAAGGAGGTTGGAGAGCCCTTTGGTGTGAGCATTTCTGTTAAAATCCGACTGCTGGAGACGGAAGAGAAGACCCTGGAGCTTGTGGATAGACTGGCTCAGACTGGTGTCAAGAACCTGACGATCCATTGCCGAACCACTCCCATGCGACCTCGTGAACCAGTTATTCGAGATACCCTGGCCAGGGTGGCTGAAGTGTGCCACAAGCACGGAATCACCTGTCTTGTCAACGGAGATGTGGAGGGACGGCATGAGCTGGCTGGTCTCCAGGAGAAGTATGGCGTTGATGGCGCTATGATTGCTCGTGCTGCTGAGGCCAACGCTTCCTGTTTCAGAGCCGAGGGTATGCTTCCTTGGCAACAGGTGACCAAGGAGTACCTTGATATCTGTCGAGAGTACGACAATTTTTACCAGAACACAAAGTACTGCCTGACTCGGATGATTCCCGGAAAGAGTCCGAGCTACAAGAAGGTGGCTGCTCTGAAGGACTGCGAGAGCCTGGAGAAGTACATTAACGAACAGTACGAGGAGATGCTCCAGGAAAGGGCTGTGCAGGAGACCAGTAAACCTGATGGACAGGTTCAGAAGGAGGAAAATGAAAAGGCCACCAAGGAGGTGGAGAACTCTATGGCCGAGAATGTGCAGGAAGCTGTTCAGGAGGCACCCATTGAAGAGTCCCCTCTGGCCACCGCTGGCAAGCATGCGCTGGAAGCGGAGGAACAGGCATCCGTTAAGAGGGTGGCTGTTTAGGTCGGGAAGATTAAAAAAAAAAAGGATCGGAAAGAAAAAACTGCTCTTGTTGCATTATAGAAAGGCAGTGTTATTTAAGTGTTAATGTATGTTATTGTTACACAAAGGGAAGAGGTGTACTGTATCTGGAGAATTAAGATGATGTATACAGGAGGATGTCGACATGGCTGCAACCAACGTCATCATCAGAGACTACAATATCTATGAATACAATAGACCCGTCCCAACACAGCACCTGGGCTCTAGGCTGTATCAAAGCTTGCCAGTTGGTTTGCCTGGCCATACTAATGCTCATATTGAACGACTTTATAATGAGAGCTCTTGGAGAAGATTACAACAAAAACAACAGTTGGGAGCTCTTCAATCTTACAAAAGAGCTACGAACCAGTTATGAACGACAAGTTCTCCTCAGCACACAATTAATCGAGGTTTGTGATGTCCAACAGGGAGTCAGGAGAAAAGCTCAAGTAGCACGGGCAAAGTACGAAGCCTACCTTGACCAGAACCAGATTCCTTTCTTTCATTCATACGATTGGCGAGATACCAGGAAACAGCTTTACTGTCCTCAAAATGTATGGATCTGTGGCTTGGATGGTATTTTCTCAGCAGTCTCTTCAGCCAAAGAAGAAGAGCTTGAAGTCAATGGCACCTACGGCTATGAAGGTTCTAGAAACGAGTTCTCTAGTCACCATGAGAGCAACTCAAGTGAGGAGTATCGGCATTCCATGTCTTCATCTTCATCAATCCGTCCAAACTCAGACCATGACGAAACTCACTATCACGAGGCCATACCGTCATTGTAAAATGAGTATTGAACAAAGGATATGTATATCGACTATATTTCATATCTACTACTATATGGACAAAATTTGTAGAGCGAGGGCGAGTATTGAGGCTGGTATTCGGTCGGGTAACATGTAGTTCAACTAATATGGTAGATATAGTTACCATCTTACTTATTGAAATACTTCACGCATCAAGGTTCCGAGGTTACTGTGTTAGTGATTCTATAATGTTCCAAATGATTCAGCATGCATGAAAACTGGAGATCGTAAATGAGAGCCAGCACAGCGGAGCAGGTATAAGGAAGGGTAGGATGGGTGATTTAGCAGCGAAAGGGCAAACCAGTAATGGTTTTAATCATCAAGTCAAAATTAAATAATCTCCAAAATGTCTTTCCGCCTGGACTATCTCCGTTTTTTTGCTCTTCGGAGTTAACGATCTGGACCCTCTCTGTACAGAGGAGAAACGCTACAGAGGGGGAATATCAAAGGTATTACTGTACCATGAGAGCTTCCAGTCCATATATGGTTGGTTGACCCTTTGGGGCCGTCCAATACCTGCTTTTCTGTTTCCATCTCTTGGTGGCGTTATCCCGAGTGATTACGCTCGGCTAGTGTCTGAAGAACCTCAAATACACCTTTCTCTCTGCTAGTCTCTACACGAATTATCTCGTTACTCATATATTTTAGGGAAGTTGTCTGACTCTTCAAACAACCGCCCGCGTATGTACAATGTACCTCTTGTCGAGTTTACTCAAGAGGAGTCTTTTCGGCAGGAGGGCCGAAAACAGCCTGCTTAAATACACACCAAGCACCGGCTCCGGCGGCGGTGATACCGGAGGCAATGAGCATAGGCTTGGTTCCCCGAGGAGCTCGGAAAATGGCTCCAGCAATGGCTCCAGCAGCAATGGAGTTGAAAGAGTCGTGCTTGCCTCGAATGTCAAAGAGAATCTTGGAGTTGATGATGTTGTAGAAGAAGCCCAGAACACCCAGGGAGTTTCCGAGGAAGGGACCTCGCTTGGTGATTGTGTTAAGAACGTGGTTAATCTTGATCTTGGCCGGTGCACCCTCCTGGACGGTTCGCAGACCCTCCATAAGACCCGAAAAACCTCCGACACCAAGACCAGTCAGATACAGAACACCAGTTCCGTAACACAGATCGTCGTTCCAGCCTCGGGATGGCAGCAGACCGTCGTAGTGAATGGTCTCATTCTCCTCGAGAGAGAAGTACTCCATGCCGGCATCGAGACCAGCCATGGGATGCAGCTTTGTGGTGTCGAGATCAGCGTTGAGGAAAGAGGCGGCGGAGTTAGCGTTGGGGTCCAGCTCGAAGGTCACCTCCCTGACCTCCTCAACCTTGGGCTGTTCCTCTTTCTTCTTTCCAAATAGCCAGGACATAGTTGTTTAATGTGTGTTTTGGGGGATGGTGGACTACAGGCAACTTTTTTTCACTTTCGCAAGTTTCAGGGTTAGGGGCCTGCTTTTTAAGAAAATGACACTTCGGAAAGGTTAAGGTGGTGATAAGGGGCAGAGAGAGGCTACGATGATCTCAGTACATTTATTTTGACACTCGCCGACTACAAGTTCTTCTCCTGAACATCGACTTAACTGACCTATCATCTAGTGTATCAAGTCTCATTGAGTCATTTCGCACTGACAGTGAGTGGAAAGAATAACGTTATATCTCCCAAAGAAGGGAAGCTTATTTAGTGGCACCGTATATGCAGAGTGGCAGACTTGACGGGTATTGAATTTGTGGCAAACAGGTTAACTACAGATCCCCACTAAATTCCCTCTTTTGTTGACTTGTTAGTAAGAAATATATAATCGAACATATAGAACAATTTACAAGCGACGTCGTTTCTTAGGATAAGAGGGTGGTATGTGCGATTGCATTTCAGGACTGGGTACCTTAAGTATCAAATTTGTAACATTCAAACACAAATGACGTGTCCCATGACAAATCTCAATCTCAAGACACGGTACTGGCTATAAACGGCAGCGGTCCCACCTATGGTCTCAACGACTGCCCAATGTGTTTTGGGAACTGTTCCTAATAAGCCACCATTTGAGATATACGGTCATATCCAGGTTAAAAAACAGCTTCCCGTCTGATCAGCCATATGCACAACTTTTTCCTTTTTCAATTATGATATTACTATGTGATACGTACAGTACGTTTTAAACAACAATTGCTCGAAGCCCTGTCTTACCAGCCCCGGTGGAAAGATGGAGGGAATCATCGGGGTTCATTCCAGAAACAATTACCAGGGACTCGTCATACTCGAAGCTTGTGTTGTGCAGCTCCTCCACGTGCTTCTCAGAAATGGGTGAGCCGAAAGAGTAACCTAGACGGCCCTCGTACTTAGAAGCAGGCGTCTCCTCAGTGTCCTGTCCAGAGCCAGTGATAACGTGTCTAATTTTGATTCGAGGGTAGACTCTAGCAATCTCGGCGAGATCGTCGTGCACAAAGGCGTCCTCAGCGGTATCAGTCTCCCAGATTAGGTTGATCCAGGTGAGATCCTCGGGGTGTAGATGATCTCGTTAATGATAGGAAGCATGGCTTGGATGCCGGTGTCTCTACAGACCATGAGCAGTTCCTTGACCATGTTGTGGGAGTAGTAGGGCTTTCCAATGGGGCCAATGACCTTGATGTGCTGGTTGACCTTCATTCCATCGAGGTATCGGCCAACCATGTCTTCACTGCCTCCAACATTGTTGTGCTTGTATTGCAGGTTGAGAGGGGTTCGGTTGTGTCGAACGACAATGTCAAAGGATCCAGGTCGGATTTGGATGGGGTAAAAGTGTTTGATGGCCACGCCGGCTCCTCCAGCGATCTTGGTGTCCCATTCAATTCGAACGCCAATCTGCTGACCGGGCTTGATGTTCAGAGTATCTCGAGGAGAGGGGAGATCGACAGTGTAGATGGAGGTGTCTCTGGTGAGCAGCACCTTCTCAGAAACAGCCATCTCATACATCTTGAGCTTGGAGTGAGCGGTGAGGAACGCGGGATCGTCCTTTTCCATATCATTAAGATCGTTCTGGCCCCGGAATAAGGTGGTGCCAGAACCACGGTAGAGCTTGAGACCAGCCAGACCCAGGGTGATGAAGACTCCTCCGACGAAAATCAGAGGATTCTCCAGGTAGTAGGCGAGAATACCCATGCCCATCATGAGCAGAGCCGAGGGAATATAGATTCCATCTCGGGGAGTATCGAGAACGTCTTCATCCATTGTTGTGTGATTGAAGAGAGAAGCTGTAGTAGAATGTTAGATGTTCGGGAATAGAGTTGTTCGCCTCTGCACTGCGAGTGTTTGGTTGCACATGATTTGTGGACAACAGGAGTTGTTTGAGGCCAACAAGACAGCTAGTCGCGTCAAAATTTGTCATATATGGTCAGCCCCGGATTTAACTTGCCTTCAAGCTTCACAGAAGAGCCATCTTCACGGTCGTGTTTGAGACCTCCTCGTCAAGTCCGAACATTATAGTTGACCTGCAGCTTATAAGTCTCTTTTTCAGCGTTGTGTTGTTACTGTATATAGCCGATAAAGCCTCATTTTTGTAGCGGAAGGTTCCAGTGCATGGTAACTGGAAATTCAAGGAGTAAACGGGGATATCGGGGATCAGCGTTGGTTGAAGACATAGTTGTGTTCTCGAATTGACTAAGCGCGGATATTCAGTATAATTGCAAGTTATTGTGGAAGCTAATAGTAGGAAAAGACTCGTTCTGTCTACCCCAAAGTTCACCCAGTATATACTTGACAAAACATTCAATTTTAGTTGATATTTTATTAAGCTTCAGGGCTACAAATTCGTACCCAAGGCACATCCGATCGTTTTTCTGCAAAGACTTGTTTTCAACATAAATGCCTATTGAATCAATAGTTGGACTGCGAGAACATTTTATGGTAAAATCAACTAGATCAAATCATATAAAATCTTATATGCTGTGGCTGACATGACAAATCAAGTCTGTCCCAATATTATGCATCTCCTCTTATCATACTTTATCTTTCGTGGTCTATACCACTCATCACCACTCCCGTCATGACACTCGCAGCAGTCGGACAATTTTGTGCAACCAATTCACTAACACACAATGCATCAATTGTTGCAGGATTGGTTCATAGAGCGGCTGCCTTAGGCGCAAAGGCCTTGTTTCTACCAGAAGCCTCGGACTACATTTCGGGTTCTCCAAAGGAGGGGTTGAGTCTTGCAAGAAACGCAGATGACTCTCCCATGGTCGCAGCCATCAGAGAGGCCCAGAAGGAAATCAAAGAGAGTGGAAAGTCCGGAATTGAAGTCTCTGTAGGCGTCCATGAGGTGTCATCCTCTTCTGAGAGAGTCCGAAACACCCTACTTTGGCTTGATTCCAATGGAGACATTGTTAACAGATACCAAAAGGTGCATCTTTTTGATGTCGAGGTACCCAATGGCCCCATTTTACAGGAATCCAAGTCTGTGGAGCCCGGAACCGAGCTACCCAAACCGTTTGAGACATCTGTAGGCACAGTGGGACCCGCCATCTGTTACGATATCCGATTCCCCGAGCTTGCATTGTTGTTGAGAAAATCAAATGCTGAGATTCTTCAGTTTCCCTCAGCATTCACTGTCAGAACTGGTGCTGCCCATTGGCACATTCTAGCCCGGGCTCGTGCTATCGACACTCAGTGCTATGTCATGATGCCAGCGCTTGTGGGAAAACACACCGAGGACGGCAAACGAGAGAGTTATGGGCACGCAATGATCATCGATCCCTGGGGGACAGTTCTTGCTGAGGCCAGCGATATCGACTCTTCCCCTACTGTGATTGTCGCTGATATCAACCTTGAGCACTTGAAGAAGGTCAGAACCAACATGCCTTTGTGGGACCAGAGACGAAACGATGTGTACAGTCTGTCTGAAGTGGAAAAGTAGGCTATGAGGGAGTACGGACTGATTAGTTTAACCTAGCCTTGTAACGGAAACTGTTGCCAAAGATCAGAAGTGTACGGAACATACTATTTTCTGTACGAGTAGGGGGTGAAGGTAAGGAAGTATAGGAGGGTCCCATACAGTCAGGTGTCACATGCTTGAGTCCCTGAATGAAAGTGAACCTGCGTACACTCGGTGTAAACCGATAAAGTTGATACTGTAGTTCAAAATAATGCCACTAGTGTATTCCAAGTCGAAATGCAATCAGATACAACACAGCACAGGTCTAACACTGCGATTGGAAATAAGACCTAGGGCAAAAAAAAGATATCCCCGGTTAATCGGAGACACAAAAAGTGATTTCTGGCAGGATCGAACTGCCGACGTTCTGCGTGTTAAGCAGATGCCATGACCAACTAGACCAAGAAACCGATCTTGAAAAAAACGGAAATGGTGGACTCTGCTAGGTGAAAAGGGATTATGTAATCCCGCTGGAAAATGTGCGATAACGAGTAATTTCCACGTAGCTTATAGCAAACAAAGACATTGGGTGGAACTAGTGACATTATTTGAGATATCCCTATGTCCATACAGCAGCATGGTGGCCCACCAATGTCCCAAGGTCCAAGGTCCATCATTTTGATACTTTTGATGATGGACATGCCCCTAGACCTCCAACTATCTGTGTGTGGGTTCTATTTTTCTATACAATGTATTGTGAGCTCGCCAAGTTGCCCTCTCTCTCTTAAAAGGAAATGAGCTGTTTATATTCATGCCAGTCTACTGACTTCGCTGGGCTGGACTACACCAGAAGTAAACAAGGTACCCAAGCCGCGGCTCAAGTACTCACAATCTTCTCTTTCGCGAATATATTAATGCAATACTAGCTTTCTTCTCGCCAAACGTGTCTTCGTCAGTGGCACATCCCCTATGCAATAGTGTCATCACACCGTTAGTATCAGTCGTCCTCCTGAAAGCCGATCTGTGCTTTTCTCACCTGCTTTTTCACCTGTAGCAGTTTCGATTTCAGCTCTTTACTCTCCTCTAGCAGCTCCAGTTTTCGAGCCTCAGCTTGGCTCTCATGCTCCTTGTAAGACTTTTCAATCTGACTCACAGCATGATCCATGTCGACTGCATAGATTTGTGAGTCCGCCACAATTTCCTCCATTGCTCTCATGTACTGTTTGAGTAGCTCTTGCGACTTTCCTCCCACAAACTGGAGTCGCTGTAATTGTTGCTCCAGCTCAACATTCTCTCGAGCGATCAACACCGATTTTGATAACGATGTATCGGGCTCGTCATTTTCACTCTTAAATTCCGACTCCTCCCGACCCAACTCTGTCAACAATTCCTGTAGCTGTTGCTGTTCGATTTCCAGGATTGAAGCTGCTGTCTCTTCAAGTTTCTCGGAGGCTTCGTGTTGATTAGTCAGACGTGTAGACAGCGTACGGACCAGATCGCTAATCACACTGACATCTCGGGTCAGATACCCCGAACCTATCGGCTGGTCTTCTTTCATGGTGTTGTGTGGGAGTATGGTATGATGTGAAGTGATGTCTGACGCGATGGTGATGTTCATCAAAGGTGTGCATATTGGGATGTGTTTTTAGGTCCAAGCTAAATGACACATCTGAGACTGCAAGTGCATAGGAGGGGTGGATGCTGGTGAAGGAAATATAGGAAGACCACAAAAGAGAGGAGTTTCTCTTGTCTCCGAATTAGATCTACTTTTCTTGTGAGATATGCTCTCCTGACTCTCCAAACTTGGTTCTGAAGTCTCAAGTCTCATCCAAGTAATTCAGTTATACATGTTAACAAACTCAAAAAAAAAAGGCTCCAAATATATTACACTTTTATGTGCAACTCCAACAATCATCACCACTTCTACCTAGCGAACCATTGCCACAACACAGCTCGACCATGTCAGAAGCTCCAGAATCGACAGAAAATCTACCAGTGGTTACAACTGATGCTGAAACAACACAGAGCCAAGAGATTGAGCTAGCTCAGCCAGAAGCCTCCACCAACACTCAGATGGTGAAGACGAAATCAAAGAAAAAGAGAACCAAAGATCCAGCATTATACCATACCCGAAAAGCCCGGATTCAGGTTGACCCTGACTCGGTTAACACAGATGATAGACCTCCGCAAACAGGAACCGTCTACAACATCTGGTTCAATAAGTGGAGTGGAGGAGATAAGGAGGATGAAAAGTTCAACCAGAAGAAGGCAGATGGACGATGCAGTATAGCACGTGACTCTGGATACACACGAGCAGATAAGGTACCAGGATCTTACTTCTGTTTGTATTTCGCTCGGGGTCTGTGCACTCAAGGACACAAATGTGAGTTTCTGCATCGTCTCCCAGTGTTGACAGACATGTTCAGCCCTACCACGGACTGCTTTGGAAGAGACCGGTTTTTCGACTACAGAGATGATATGGGAGGTATCGGATCGATCAGCAGAGTGAACAGAACTCTCTATGTGGGTCGAATCCATGTCAGTGATGCTGCCAAGGCGGGTGCTTTGGACGAGGTTGTCTCGAGACACTTCTCAGAGTGGGGAGACGTAGACCGTATCCGGGTTCTTCATGACAAAGGCGTTGCATTTGTGACATATGCTACTGAAGTTAATGCGCAGTTCGCAAAGGAGGCCATGGCTCATCAGAGTCTAGACAGTGGAGAGGTACTCAATGTGCGTTGGGCAACACAGGACCCTGACCCCTTGGCTCAGGCCCGTGAACAGCGACGACTGGAGGAGAATGCTGCTGAGGCTATCAAGCGACTGTTGCCCCAGGAGTATGTGGACGAGCTCGAGGGTCGAGCCAAAAAGAGCAAGCCATTGTTAGAGGGCTACGAGGAGGAAGACAGTGAGAAGCTGAAGAGAATAATGGACAAGCAGAAGGAGGCTGAACCTGAACCAGCAGAGGAGGTCAAACAGATTGAGCCTGCTCCGGAGCCTGCCGCACCGGCGTCCACGGATTCCGGCATGTTCAATAAGAACTCTCTGAGCGCCCTCAAGGCTCTCAAGAAGAAAAAGAAGGCCAAGGCCAAGGTGGAGGAGTAATGCAAACTCCATTACCAGTATATATAAAATGTATTATAAGGGACATTCTATTGGGACACTACTGTTGTACCTTAGTGTCAGGAGGCAACGTAACAGATAAGGTGCGTATTGAGACCAACCATTACTGTCGATAAGAGACTACAAGGGACAAAAAATTGTACGTAGAGGCCACAGAGACCAAAAAGAGAAGAGGACGACAGGACTCGAACCCGCAGCCTTTGGAGGACGTCGTTCGAAAGAACCGAAATCCAATGCGCTACCATTACGCCACGTCCTCATTTTTTTTTTTTTTCAACATAATCAATTAAAATATAAAATTTCCGAAAAAATCCTCCTTTAATGATGGAACATGGGAGAGCAGGGCCAGCTACGGGCAAAACCGCATTGTCACCCTGTGTGCCCGTCAGGCACGCGACTCCTCGAGAAGCCGAGGGTCTTGCTGTAGTTGTACAGCTAACTCACTACGGAGAAGCTGCACGGTCAGCAGTGTAGATACTACTTGCTCCAGGCTTTTCCTTGGCCGAGTCTGAGTAGAAGATCTGATTTGAATGTCGACGATGAAGTGCCTCACTGCTGTACTTGTCCTTAGTTCAGCGGGTCAGCTACAAACATCCTGAAAGTGATGATGGGATTTTTTTGATTTGCAGTAAAGTCGATGTATGCCTTGAACGCCTCAAAAATGTCGACGTCATGGCCGTCGAGACCCAGTTGTCTGAGGCCTCGTTCGGAGTACCAAATGGCATATGCAATTCGGGGTTTGTCGGGCTCACGTTATATCAGGACGTGTGTTATGGATTTTTGTAATCTTTCTGAGGGACAGGCCATCGACGTTGGCTTGTACTACCTTGAGGGTATTTACTTGGCTAGTACATAATTGAGTCATTACTTATCCTTTCTCTGTGTGGGTGGGGCTATGAGCTTGTCATAACCTTCGAATTTCTCGAACATGATCGGTGGAGGGATCGTGCAATCTAGGTCCTTGTAATAAGTCTTTTTGTCATTAATCATGAAAAAGGGCATTCCAGTTGCGTCGATGTGTCCTTCGATGATATCCTCATCTAGAAAGGATGAAAATTCCGTTGGTTTATTGGCAAGTTGCATAAATCGTTCATATGAGATTTCGATGCAATCAGAAAATTGAGATCTGATATGATCGGGTATCCTGCAAGGTTTCTTGGAGCCGAATTCTGTCGAGTCCATGTCGTGGTCCTCAGAGGTTGAAGAAAATGAGCGTTTGGAATTTGGGTCCGCGCTGGCTGAGAGGTCAGCGTTAAGGCGGTCCTCTGAGGCCTGAATTCTTTTTGCCTGTGCTTTTTCTTTACAATTAGCATAGGTGTGGGAGATGGTTCGACAAAAGTGACAGTAATAGTCACCGGCTAAAGTGAAGAAGACCAAGGTATCATCATCGTGATGGATGATGAGCTTCTCAAATTCTGGGCTCTTGTTGTTGGAGTGATAAATGGGGTCGTAAAGAACTTTGGCGAAGATGGCGTATTGACGTTCTGGACCATTTTGAGCTTTTCTAGTTTCCATCCTGAAATCAGACCAGTTCAGACGGGCCGACGGGTGTTGTTTTTTAAGGCGTTCCTCGAAGCGCTTGAAGAGTAGAGGCACGTTGAAGGAGTTGAAGAATGATATAAGGACAAACTGCCCCATAGATGATTGAGGGGTCAGACTTGGAGGTTTTTCGTCTGAAAGCATTATAGTTGTGTAGCTGAGCGAAAGCGTTGATGATCTGGTTCACCTCTCTGAGTGTTTTTTCCATTAGCGCTTCGTCTTCGTCAGTGAGCTCCAACTCGCTCCGGAAATTCCATCGGGGTGGGTCTTTGGGAAGATTAGTAGGAGTCCATTCGATTGTAGAGACGTTGCAGGAGACTTGAAGGCAGTGGTATTGGGAGGACTTCTGAGGGGCGGATTCGACAGATAGACCGGTGGTGAAGTCACCTGTCTTCGTTTCGAGCTTTCGTTTGTTGAAGATACTCTGGATGAGATACAAATCATTCTTAATGGTAGTGGATCTGACTCGAGCATTGTTGATTGTATGGAGTGAAATCTGAATGAGGGCCTTCCGAGGGGAGGTGGAAGAAGTATGGGGTTGGAAAATAGTATGCGTCTCAAACCATTGTTTCAAGGAGATCACATCATTTCTGAAGGTAGTGAGGTTGGTGTCGGAGTAGGTGTTGTCGTTGAATATTTGTGTTGGCGTTTTTCTTGGTGTGGTTGACGGGGACGGGACATGGTTGTGGAAGGGTATAAGGAAAGAGAAATAGGAAGAGGAGGGTAAAGAGTATTAATGGAAGGAGTTGATGATTGGGAGACTATATAGGGTTGGGCGATAAAAGGGTATTTGCTCGTATCCGTATATGTTGAAAACCATATGTATGATTATTGATTATAGTTAATGTAACGACTTACAACCCACTTCACTGGACACATCGTGCCGATAATAGTGCCACCCGGAAGGTGGACACTTGCCCATTCATCAGGAAGAGATTCCAGGCCAGTAGATAGCTCCTATCTACAGGACAGACATCTGTCAACCACTAGAATCACTACTGTACCAAAATATTACCCTACCGGTTCTAAGGTATCTCATAGTTTAGAGGAACGTTATTCTTGCAAGTAAAGACAAAGGATGGAGTGGGCCCAAAGGGGCCATGGAATGGCCGGAAGGCTTACAGTAAATAAGAGCTTTTTAGAAAGATAAGTGAGAGGGAGAGGGGAAAGTAAACAATGCAAAATAACTGCAGGATAGGGGTATGGGTATAGGTGTAGTGCATGGATAGCACATTCAGCTGCGTAAGGGTATGAGTTTGAAATAGACTGGGGTAAAATCACTGTGTGTCCAGAAGGAATAGGGTATGTGTCAGGCTGGAGTACAATCACTCCAGTAGGTATAGGGTATGGGTTAGGCTGGAGTACAAACACTTGGTCAATATCATTACAAAATCAAGGTTGATTAGGTAATCCCTAATTGCCGTCGAAGCCCCGTTGAGACTTCGAAGTGAGCCCACATTATCAGCTTATAGAGCCGATCATCGCCTTCTTAAGGTCACTGGTAAGGGTTGCTCAGCAACCCTGGACATTATATAAATCCCTTTATTCCATGTATCTCTAATATATCTTTACTTCATCTTACGACAGTTTTTTTTTTTTATTCTGAAGACACATTACAACTATATACCTGGCAAGCCAGATAATTGGCATCCAATGAATCTTGCAAATCGTTTTTGTTTTTTTTTTTGATTCTAGGGAAATACATTTTTTTTTTATTTTTTTCTTTATTCTGAAGATACATTACAACTTGAAGATACATTACAACTTTTTTTTTTTTTTTTTTTTTATTCTGAAGATACATTACAACTATATACCTGGCTAGCCAGGCTATTGGCATCCAATGAATCTTGCAAATCGTAATCGGTCTCGGTTCTCGCTTCGTCATAACAAGGGTTTTTTTTTTTTTTATTCTTTTTTTTTTTTTTTTTATTCTGAAGATACATTACAACTATATACCTGGCTAGCCAGGCTATTGGCATCCAATGAATCTTGCAAATCGTAATCGGTCTCGGTGCTCGCTTCGTCATAACAAGGGTCGCCAATTCTTGATACTCGATCTCGCGCTCCAATCTCGGTCTCGGTTTGTATGATCATGACTAGGAAATCCAATCAATCCCAAAACATAGGTAAAACATAAAAAGAAAAAACAAGCAAAAATAAATAGTAAAAGGGAAAATAAATAGTAAAAGAGAAAAACATCAAAAGCAGAAATAGCAAATGATGGGAAACGAATTCAAGTCGGGGGACTCATCCGCAGGGTGTCGTTTGACTTTTTTTTTTTTTTTTTTTTTTTTAATTTATCATATTGTGTGCTTTATTGGGCAATCTTTGGTAACAGTGCACTTAGTGCCTGAAATCCTTCCATTTTTTTTTTTTTTTTTTTTTTAATCAATCATAATATCATCATATTCCTCCATCGGGTTCTCTCTCGGTTGTGTTTAACGTAAGCACGGCTCACGGGTACTCCTGGCGTACCAGCCAATTCCTCCAAAATTCCTCCAAGTTCTCAATCAAAATTCCTCCAGACTTTGCTCTTATGCAGCAGCTCGCTCCCTTACCTCCTTGGCCCAAAGGTCATATCGGTAGGCAGAAGTGACTCGGGTGAATAAGTGGGCGTGGTTTCGTTGAACCTCTGGGTCAGTACCCACGAGGCCAGTGCGGCGCATGGTGCGCTCGAACTGCCATAAAGCATGTGCTAGCTCTCGAATGTAGTTGAGAGGGCCTTCCTTGTCCTCCAATAAGATCCAGTCCGCCATTCTAGCTGGAAGGGGGACTTCAATCATGTTGCAGATCGCATGGGAGACAGGACAGTTGACGAAGAGATGTTCATGGAGGTAGCTTTTCTCTTTGTAGAGACGGCAAGAGCTACATCCAATGTCTTTGTAGGCGTAGTGGTCGGTCTTGGGGTACCACCGAGTGAAAGGGAGACGGCTGAGTCGAAGCATATGCAGCGTAGCTGCGCTCTTGGCGTCTCGTCGGTAGTGCTTGCCCAAGAAATCGTTTGCTTTGAGCCACTTTTTATCATCCTTATCGATCTCTGGGGGCAGGATCTCCCGTCAGTGGTCATTTTTCATGACTGTGAACTTATCACGCCAGCTGTTCTGTGCCTCTGCCTCCTCGACATCGAGCTGGGACATGAGGTACGCCTCCTGGTGCTGACTCATGATCGCGACTGGATTCGCTCGGCGTTGGCAATCGAACATTCCAACTGTCTCTCGCAGTGCTTTCCATTTGTCATGGCCTACCATAACAAAGGGCGGCTCCTTCAGCCCAGCAACGCGAGACAACGCAATAAGCTCTCGAAGACAGCCATTCATGGATTTCGACAGGAAGTGGTGCCAGTGCCAGTTGTCACCTCCAAACCAAATGAGTTTGTTCATTCTCGTGGCGGGGTGGAGATCCTTTTCCACCGGTTCGCTCGCAAACAGAAACAAAGCGTTCTGTCGAGCTGGGGAGTCGCCATAGAAGAACCTCCACGCTCTCGTGGCACGTAGGCTCCTTGCCTGCTCCACAATGTTGAGAAGACCGATACCTGCTGCCCTGAGAGGCTGATAGATGAGCTCGTCATTGAAAGTGCGCCTGTTGTTCTTGTTCTCGCCAGCTAGTCTGCCATTGATCTTGTCGCAACACATCGTCCTGAATTTTTCCACCACAGCATCCGTAAAGCTTTCCACGTAGGGTATGTAGAAAACCAACTTGGAGAGGAAAAACATGTTTAACATCCATGCTTTACTGTGGTGCTTGAGTCCGAACAAAGCGTAGCCACGTAGAAGTGTCTCCAGCTTCTTGATGAACTCCTTGTAGTGCTTATCCACTTGCTCTTTGTCTTTTTTTTTTTAGTCTTGCTGACTAATCAGAACACCTTATGACTAGCGTCTGAACAGGGTCAAAAACAGCGAAAAAATTGGGCTGTTGGTGTAGTGGTAACATATCTGCCTTCCATCCAGCTGTTAGCAGGTGCCAGGGGTTCAATTCCCCTACAGCTCATTTTTTGTTACGGTCAGAGACTATCTTGAACTAAAACATTTTTCAATTTTTGATCTGATGATTCAAAAGGAGAGCAAAAAAGAGATTATCTCCCGGGGGCGAGTCGAACGCCCGATCTCAAGATTACAATTGTACCATTACAGTCTCGCGCCTTAAACCAGCTTGGCCACCGGGAGAAAAGTCGAAATTTCGCAAAATTCTGGACTGTACTAACCTATATCGGCTTAGTAAGCATCTTCAGAATAAAAAAAAAACGACGAGGACAAGAGGAAAAGCATCAAAAAAAAAACTTGTTACGTCTTTACAGCTTTCTGCAAATCCGAATCCGAATCCGACGTGCAGGAAACATTGTTCTAGGCTTTGTTGACGAATTATTGACAGCCTGCAAAGTCTTAATGTGTTCATATAACTGTATCAAACTTATTCCGATCTATCCAGATCGTCATCATCAGTTGATCGTAGTGTTCACCAGGAGCCATGGATTCCAATGGTACGGCCCTGTATTTTTCGTATCTCCCTTGTCTCGTTTTAGTAATAGTTTACCTGACCATCCCTAATTCACCAACTGTACGACTACACAAAACTTGGCTAAGAATGTTTCTATCGGTATGGCGACTTAATATTTACGATCCCACGCGTCAATCAACACTATCTGCTGACGTTGATTCTCAGCATATATGTCTTCCGACTTTTGACACCTTGCCCCTTGTTTCTTCTCGTTAGAACAGGTCCCTCCATCTCCTTCAGAAATACTCTCATTGTCATGGCGACTTGACCAGCGAATTCCTCAGAAGAGGAAGATTGTGACCTAACCATTCAAATATATCCTACCCTCTCTGACGTGCTTTTTACAAACGCAATCCCGATCCTACCTTATCGTACACTTGCCCCCAACTTCTTCAGGAACACCCCTATACCAATAATGACTTTCAATTTTCTAAAACCTCTGCCTGCATATTCCTTTGGTGTCGTAAATCTCTCTATCACTATCTCCTCGCTTCCTTTGAAAGCGGCACCCCAAATACCATCCAAACTCAGAACTGCCCTCATCTCACTCAAGATTATTCATTTATGTATGCCGACTCAACCTATGTGGCATTCCAGAGAGATGACTCCATCTATGTCTCCCGTGTCTCTCCCTCTTTCTTGTGCACGACTTAAAATCAAATCACGTAGATTACACAGCCTGTCCTCAGAATAGCCCTAACCATTTTAAAAATGCCGTGTACTTGTGTCGAGTTTGTCCGCCTACTAGTCTAACTCTAGGGATTTGGGCGTTCCCCTATATGCTTCTCTTATTATTTCCTAGCCATCGACCTTTAACATCGCTACCTTCAATTCTACCGATTCGTATAACTCCCCACAACTCCCCCCAAAAACTAATCTTAACCTCATGAAAATCTCACTACTGTACTCGTACTTGTGTTGTGATTACCCTTCATGTCCTCCCTATTACATGTTCCCCACTTTTGACAGTGATCCTTGTAGCAATACCTGTCCCTACAATCAGGTATAACTCCTTCCGAATCAACAGCATCGCCAAGCCGACTTGAAACAATGTTTGCTGGAATCCTATCTGTCTTCTCTACAACCCCTCAAGGTACAGTACCATTTAAATACATTCAACCCTCTCTTACACACTTCAATACTTCGACATCAAATCTACTTTGTCACACAACTGCCCCTGACTCCTCCAAAAACATCAGCAATACTATCGTGACTTGACCATAATTATCCCCTTGCGATAGAGATTAAAACAGTACCAGTTAATTCTTCCCAGTAACGCTTCACAGGTTTAAACAACCACACCTCGAAGTCGCGCGCACACAGAACTCCTCTTATCTGCTTCAAAAATACTCATACCTTAAGGAAAAGCTAACTAGAAGATTTTTTGAAGCGATGCGACTCTGTCGATACCATAAAAGTCTCCCCTTCCACCTCCCCTAAAGTTTTGACAGTGACACCACCCACGATTCGTTCATGCAATTCCATCCAGCTCTTTCGGAAATATATGCATTAACATGGGATGTTGACCATAATTGTCTCGAGCCAAGATGCCATTAAATACTGTTTGATGTCAATGGACACACTCTGAGCAATTTGCTCTTATCTGCTGATTAGCTATGGTGTTTTATAACGGCACGCACGTTGTGTGCAAACCTTTATTTTACAAATATAATTGTTATTGCGAGGCTGTTATAACAGCTCACTTTTCATTCACAAGTACTGTACCGTTATGTAAGTTATACTCGTGCAAACAGTTCAAATGGCAATGCTGCGCATGTCATTGTACAAGAAAAAACAAGTAACGTTCCCTGATATGCTCTACTGAGAGTAAGTTAGACACTATGGACTAACAGGAATGTGTTATAAGCCTATTAGAGTGTTATCTTCAGGTTTTCCACGTTCCTTAACACAAGGGAATATAAAAAAACGGGAAAAAAAAATTTGGCACTTTTTTCAGAGTTACTAGCCCAAAATTCCCGAATTTGAAAAATCCCCTATAGCTCAGTTGGTAGAGCGTTCGGCTTTTAGTAACCCTAAAGGCACAGCAACCGAAATGTCCAGGGTTCGAGCCCCTGTGGGGGAGTTACTCAATCGAGTACTCTTTTTATTTTTTGGGGGAATTATTAGTCCCCGCTTTGTTTAAAACCTTTTTAAATGTTGCTATCACTTTTCCTCTTACATTACCACTCATAAAACTCGGCATTCAGTGGGGAAATTTCGCGGGTTTTTTTTTTTATTCTGAAGATACATTACAACTATATACCTGGCAAGCCAGGCTATTGGCATCCAATGAATCTTGCAAATCGTAATCGGGCGCTTAGTCATCTGTCTGCTGTGGAAAATGCTCCTGATTCCGGAAAAGTCACGTGAGGTCGTGTGGTGTAATGGTTATCACGTCCCGCTCACACCGGGGAGGCTCCGAGTTCGATCCTCGGCATGATCAGTCACTGCTTTAGCAGTTCTTTTTTTTGGTTATTCATAGTGCGCATTATGGCAGATGTTCGAGTATGTTGTACGATCTACTCGAACTCATAAATCTTTTAGCATGTAAGTAATCTATTAATGTTTCTACTTGTACCTAATCTTATGCGTCTATCGTCAGTCCTGTGACTACTCCTCATCCGCCATGAGCATCTCCTCGATCTTGGACTCATTCTTTTTGGCCTCCTCTTCACCACCCTCACCAGAAACACTCTTGTCCAGAGCCAGCTTGGTGTTGTTGAGTTCAAGAATCTTCTCCTCCACAGTACCCTTACAGACCAATCGAATCACACGAACGTCTCTGGTCTGGCCCACTCGGTGAGCTCGATCCTCAGCCTGCTTATCATCATGAGGGTTGAATGAAAGATCGAAGATGATGACGGTGTTGGCGCATGCCAAGTTAATACCGAAACCTCCAGCCTTAGTGGACAGCAGGAAGACGGTGATATCCGTCTCCTCGTAGTACTTGTCGATCATGTCCTGTCGTGCCTCCACGGGAGTTTGACCGTCCAGCCGCAGAAATGCAATTCCCAAAGTATTGAGGACAGACTCCAGGATGTCCAAACATTGTGTAAACTGCGAGAAAATGAGCACTCTGTCGTTGTTCTCCTTCATAGTAGGTAACATTTCAGCCAGTTTCTTGACTTTGGCTGCGTCCATCCATGGCTCCTCCTCCAGAGCATACTTCTCGATGCTGGGGAACTGCAGAGCCAACCGGTTGAGCTCGAAGTCACTCATGACCTCCATATCCTCTCGAATGTACTCTCTGTTGGCATCATAGTATCGTTCCTCCTTCATGATCTCCTTGGACATATTCTTGAGGGTAGCATCGTCAAACTTTCTTCGGAACAGCAGATGGTGAAGAGCCGCCTTTCGCAGAAGCATGAGAGGGTTTCCTACTCTGGAAGTGGGCTTGCCCTCAGCTCGATCTCGTCGCATCTGCCTCATTCGTTCCATCTGCTCATCATAAATCGCCTGCTGATCAGGGGAGAGATGGCAGTATGCAACTTCGTGAGTCTTGGGAGGGAGATGCTTCAACACCTGTTCCTTCTTTCGTCGCAAGATGAAAGGAGTCATCATCGTCTTAGCACGGTTTACTCGCTGCTGTGACAAGAGAGGCATGTGTGAAGAAGCATCATTGGTGGTAGCCTTGTGCTTGAAAATTTCAGCCAAATCGTCCTTACAGCCGTCAAAAAGTGACGGAATGATAAATGCAAGAAGAGACACAAGCTCCCGAAGGTTGTTCTGCAGAGGAGTACCGGTCAACAGAAGTCGGAAGTTGGCCTTGAGCCGCATCAGCTTGTTGTATCTGTCAGTTTGAGAATTCTTAAGCATATGACCCTCGTCATAGACGCAGCAGTTAAATCTGATGGACTTGAGGAAAGACACATCAAACTTCGTGCCACAGGCCAGGTTGTAAGTGGTCACAATGACATCGTATTTGTTTTCGGGGTCGGACAGAGCCTCTCGCATTTCAGCACGTTCGTTCTGAGAACCGTAGTAAGGCTCAACAACCAGAGATGGGGCGAATTTCTGAAACTCTCGTAGCCAATTTTCAAGGGTAGAAGAAGGCACCACGACAAGATGGGGACCCTCATGTTCCCCCTGCTCCTTCAGCAGAGCCATGAAAGAGATTACCTGACAAGTCTTTCCTAGACCCATCTCGTCGGCAAGAATGCAAGAGAGTCGCTTCTTGTAAAGTAGATACAGCCAGTTAATTCCTACCTGCTGGTAGTCCTTCAGAACAAGATCGTCACTAAGAATAGAGGGCTTTTCAGTTAGGAACTTGACAGACGACTTTTTGACAACGTCCTCGTCGATGTCGGTAATACCAACACCCTCTCCATCTCCGTCCTTGACTCCAAAAATATCCACTCCCCAAGACTTGATATCGGCAGCCACTTGGGTACCTAGGACTTCACACTTTTGAATCAAGGAGTCCACAGCCTCGTAGCCTCGAAGAGTGGCAGACACGGCGTCGACGATACGCTCTCCGGCGTTTCGTTTTCGACCTCCTCGTCCTCGCTTCTTCTCAGTGGAGGTGGATTCGGAGTCGGAAAACTCCACGTTCTGGGCCTGCAACAAGTTCCTGTAGGGTCTGTTCTTGACCATGAGCTCGCCAACCTTCTGGGAGCACGATGACAGGTCGATGAGGTCTCGCTGAGAAGAGGTGTTGAGGAACTCCAGAACTCTGAGATCGAAGCCTGGGTCAACGTCTTCTTTCTCCGAGAAGTCTTCAGACTCGTCGGCCTCTGCCTCATCAATATCTATGGGAGTGTCTCGAGACACAGGAACGGGAGACGAGGGAGTGGGGGATCTCGTTGGTTGGGGAGTGTATCCAGCTCGATCCTTAGCCTGCACCAGTCTTCTCTTGGGTGCACTGGGCTTGTCTTCCATGACAACGAGATCATCCTGGGGAGGTTCGACCTTGGGTTCCTCCTTCTTCCACTTCTCTCGGATACTCTTGGACTTGGAAACCTCTCGCTTGGTCGATAGAGGAGCAGGCTTAGTGGTGACCGAAGGATTGAGGAATGCCAGCGGGTTCACCAAAGATGCAGGTTTTCGAGGGGCAGCAGAGGTAGAGGAAGGAATGCTACCTTGTCGTCGAAGGTAGGCCACGGCTCGGTCAAAATCGGTGCTGTTGGCAACTGCTTCTCGCAACTTTACCAAAGGCAGCTGGTTGAACATGGGCTTGAGTCTTTGGAGGCGCTGCTTCTGCTCTTCTGTGAAGGCTGCAGGGGGAGCCGAAGGATTCTGGCCATTGGCGGCAGGTTTCGAGGGGTTGTAAGCGAAGCTGGAGAGGGAGTTCTTGTCAGAAGGCGCAAAGAGAGCTGAAAACGCGTTTGCTTGCGACTGCGAGGGCGAGGCAGGCACCTGGACTCGCTGATCTTTCATTTTGAATATGATTCAGTAGACGCGAGGGTTTTCTAGCAACTGGATTGATGTTCGTTAACCGTTTCCGTCTGCTCCTTGGAGGTCCTTTTTGCGTCTCGTCGTGTCGTCTCTAATCACGTAACGTTATCACAAGATTTTTTACCTGCTGTGCGAACCTAATCAGTAAAGAGTTGGGTAAGGGTAGTCCGGCTGGCAGTTTGCGCAGGGAGGAGTGCCGCGGGGAGCTGTCAGATGGACACAGTGGCGGTAAGGCGTGTCTGAAGCGCACTCAAATATGGTCACTCCTTGGTTTCTCGCTCCCTCTTACATAGTCTTTTTCCATTACGGTACTCTATAGGGTCTTCTCACATATGGTAAGAAATGCTACAACGGTGGACATGATTTAAACTGTTGCTGCATGCATGAGTTGAAGTACGAAAAAGGGCAGGTCACATTATTTCATAATTTTCCAAATGGCCCCAACCGATTGGGACACTTGCAAAACTGTCATTGCCACACGTGTATAGTGCCTACTTTGTTATTGTTTCTTGTTCACAAACCACTGTACAACTGAAGGTACTTGTCTATTGTTCTCAATTTCCACCACCTATGGTTCTGGTACTTTTGTAGGGTGAAAGAGAGATATATATCAGTGCCAACCTTTTTTGATTCCCCAACACCACTCAACAATACAGCCCTTCCTCTTTTTTGATTCTCAAAAAATTATGTAAGCAGATGTCACAGTGTGGGGTCCATATTTTTAAAAAATCAAAATTCCCGAGGACGTGGCGTAATGGTAGCGCATTGGATTTCGGTTCTTCTGAACGACGTCCTCCAAAGGCTGCGGGTTCGAGTCCTGTCGTCCTCTTTTTTGCCAGATCGCAGTTCATAACGAAACTGTTTATTTTTGCCCCATGACAGATTATTTGTATTTTTCATATAAAACGAGGTGTTATCGTGAACGAGATTGCTCTGTTTTACAGGTTTGTGAATCTCTTTGATCTGCTATAGGGGATGGTGCAGTTATCCTATCATACTGCAAACGCCCTGTGACTTGAGTGTTCCCTAATGTTCCCCCAAGATCACACAGTTTTATCTCTATGTTGACCCGTACTACTACAAGGCAGCTACAAATTACTGTATCATTTTTGGAATATTGTATAGATTAGCTAATCTAACTGAGAGACATCTATTTCTTGGCATGCTCCTTGTCATCGCCGTAAGCCTTGGTACCGTAGTGACCGTTGATACAAATGATATCCTGGGGTCGGTAATCCTGCTTTCCGGAGAAGAAAACCTCAAGAATGTTCTTGGTTCCCTCAGCGTATCGGGCCTGGGCATCAATGGAGGTACCAGAAATATGGGGAGTCATGGCGTTTCCTGCTCCGTACTTGTTTCGCATGGATCTCCAGGGGTGGTCGGCAGGAGCAGGCTGAGGGAACCAGACATCACCACCGTAGCCTCGGAGCTGACCGTTGGCAAGAGCCTCAGCAACATCCTCCTTGACACAGATAGCTCCTCGAGCGGTGTTAACGAGCCAGGCACCCTTCTTCATGTGAGAAAGCATCTCCTTGTTGAAGAGACCCTTGGTGGACTCATGAAGGGGACAGTTGATAGTCACAATGTCGCACTGGGCCAGCATGTCCTCGAGCTTCTCGACTCGTCGGCAGTTGAGCTCCTTCTCGGTCTCGGCAGAAAGACCCTGGTAGTCGTAGTAGAGCATCTCCTTGGGGTTGAAGGGGGCAACTCGCTTCAGGACTCGCTGGCCGATTCGGCCACCTCCAACGGTACCAATGACCTTGCCCTCGATATCGTAAGAGTCCTTGGCGACGGCGGCAACATCCCAGCCACCAGCCATGACCTGCTCGTGGGCAGGGACAAAGTTTCGGACCAGCACAAGCATGGTCATGACAACGTGCTCGGCAACAGACTGAACGTTGGATCCAGTAACCTCGAGAACGGCAATGTTTCGCTCGTTGGCTGCATCAAGATCAACGTGGTCAGAGCCAACTCCGGCAGTCACACAGATCTTGAGGTTCTTGGCCTTGGCAATTCGCTCTCGGGTAATGTAGCCGGGGTGGAAGGGAGTAGTGATGACGATATCAGCGTCAACAATCTCCTTGTCAAGAACAGAATCAGCACCCTCCTTGGAAGAGGTGGTAACCAGTGTATGTCCCTGGGACTCGAGCCAGGATCGGATTCCAAGTTCGTTCTCGGTGCATCCGAGAAGCTTGGGCTCGTCAACAGCGTGAGAGCCAGCGTCGTAGAGAATAAGAAGGACCTTCATTGTAGTGATTGTGTGAGTGTGTTAGAATGAGGAGTGAAATAGAATGCCAACGCCTTCTTATATAGATTCCCTGAGGGATTTTCGTACAAAACGAATGGATTCCAGTCATCCGTGTCCCGCTTTTTTGGTTCAGCGAGCCACATGACATGCACTCAGTTGCGTCGTTGCTGTAGTTAAGAGGTAGCATTGGTGATATCGAGTTTTGTATCGCCAAGGATTGTTGATGGTATAGTGGTATCGTATGGTGATATAATGAAATGTTCTCAAGGTATCATTTGCGGTTGATTGTGTCGGTTTGTGTTGTATTTGACTGCTGTGTAACAAATTAAGAGGTTGATTGTGGACACAGATGCCAAGCAGAATGGATGAAACGTTAAAAGTATTTCTGAGCCGCACATAACGGAAGATGTGGAGGTGAGTTCAAGCCGCATGTACCTTCCGCAAAACGGCACATAATGTGTGCAGGCGGCAGTGAGGGACTTTCAATATTGTGGATACTACAATCTGTGATGACCGGAAACGATGGTAAATTGAGAGACCTACAAATCCAGTGTTAGTTCACCACTCCAACCTTGTGCCTGGCTAGTGAGACATAGTGATGATCTACCCGTAACTCAATTTCAATGGTCTCAAACAGTATCCTCTTCCATGAATATAAGGCAGCATATGGTATGGGGGGGGACTAACTTGCTGCCTTGGTTTTCCATGCGTGTGCGGCCTGGTTTCTCGGGTGTTGGTAAATTCCTTGAACAAGCAGTGACGGATCCGATGCAAGAATCTGTGCGGCTCGGTAGCTACTTGTACTTGTATTGGACTTGACAATACTGAACATTGACAATTGTTGTACGATGCTATAGATACACAATGTTGTAGCTGCAAATTCTGATGCTTGCACAAGAAACGATTACAAGTACTCGTACTTGTAGTAATTTTACTTCGAAGTAAATAGTTAACACCAGGTACATACATCCGTGATCTTCACAGGAGTTGCTGTATCTTTGGTTTCAGCGTTAGACTATGAGAGCATCCACAATGAGGACAGGGTAGGGAGATATGTAGAAGAAAAAATGAGACGCATGCATCGTGAAAGATGGCCTCACAAGAGGCTCAGGCAATAAATGACAACCGAGAGATTCGAACTCTCGCCTCCGAAGAGACCAGGATATTCGTTAAGGTGTTAGCCTTAACCTGGCGCCTTAGACCGCTCGGCCAGGTTGCCTGGAGATGCAGACAGTGTGGCGTACCAAATGTGAATTTCGTTATTTTCAAAAAAACAAATTTCATGCCCATGAAGGCCCTTTGCAGTACCGAGTCCATAGTGAGGTGTACTCCAGGTCCCCCTGTACCTCTCTAAGGCTCTACCGGTTCTGCAAAAGGCCTGTCGTTCAACATGGCTACTGGTACCTAAACTATGTCTGGCCATTACGAGCTGAATTGTTTAGTCACTGGGCTACGTGGTTCTATCTTACTGCTATCTTTTGGGGTCGTCTGATGATAGAACAGAGAATTTGCCACCAAGACGTTCATGGGAACACCCACGGAATAAAGGTTGTGGCCCACTACGAGGATAACAGCAGGCACACTCTCGAGACTACAGCCTTAATAATGGGTCATTATCTATTATTACACGAATCAAACCATTACTGATCACAACTTGATGTCACTGACATCCTTGTTCTCCTGGTAGCTTGTAGGATGGCCATCATCTTCAATATCCTTAAGCCACACACTCTGGGCGCTCTTCTTCTCGGGGTTGGCCATGTTAGGCATGAGGGTGGGGCTGATGATCATCTGATTAGTGTCTTGCCACTGTGCCACTTCTGCCTGTAGTAGCTGCAACTCCTTCTGGAACCGCTTACCGAACACGTCAATGTAGTAGGTGGCTCCATTGTAGGACGCAGTGAAGAGGATGAAGGTCATGAAGCAGCCAGAGAGGTAGCCATAAGAGTACCAGATGGGGCAGAACAGCATAGTTCCCAGCTGGTATCCAAATTGGATAGCAGTAAAGGCCACAACTGGGAAGGGCTCGGGTAAGCCGTTGACAAACTTTCCGAGAGGAGTCTTGCTGTATGACCGTCGCAGCCACTCAAAGGAAGTGACTCTGCCTGCTCGAATCTTGTCCTTTCGTCGGATTGTGATGAAGAAGTGGTAAAGTGATTGCCAGATGGCGTAGGCAATGGAGGTCCACACCAGACCCTGGACCATTTTCCACGACTCGACCTTGACGGCTCCAGGGAACCGATGGGACTTGTAGTCCTGATCCAGAACATGAACGATAACGTGGAACAGCACAGGAGGGAAGATGTGGATGAAGGCGGAGGTGGTTTTATCTAGGGAATGCAAAACCAGAGAGTTTCTCCATGTAATGACGGCCCAGGAAAGGGTTCCTGTAGTTAGAGAGTAGCAGGAAATAAATAATCGTTCGGAGCTGGGGAAGACCCACAGGTACAGAAGCGTGAGAAAGTTGACGAAGTAGCACAGATCGGCCAGAAAGTAGTGGTACTCCTTTTTTCGGTACGTATACGCTCTGATGGGCATCAGAAAACAGAACAGAACCGTGTATATAATGTGGAGATACTCTGGGGCGTGTCCCATGACGTATCCGACGAAGAATATGGTGACCAGGCCGATGGCGAAGGTGTATTTTTCCGTCGAGTTGATTGCCGTGGCAGTTCCCAATCTAGTTTCCATCTTCTCCATCTGCTTGATCATTTGCTGACGCAGCCGGTCAATGTCCTGGTTCCCTTTGATCTTGTTTCGTTGCCGAATGGCAGCATCTTTGATTTCCGACGCTTTTTGCCGAGCCTTGGTGGGGATAGTCTTGGTCAGCTGTGTGGTCAATGAAAGGTGATCCAGAAAGTCGAACATCTGGTGTCGGTCCATGTCGTGCTCGTACTCCAGCGACGACAGCGACGCGGACGACGTGTTCCGTGTCAGGGGGGTGTCCATTGTGGGTTGAGGCAACAACGTGTCGTTTATATTATGTGTCCAGTAGGGTGGCGAGGGCTTCGGCAAGGTAAGATGGTTAGTGGTGGTTGTGGTTGCTGTAAGGGTTGCCCTTCAGACGCCGGTTGAGGATGTGTTTGAGAAAAGAGCTAGGGGTTCTTGGTCTCAAGAAAATGTCACTTGCTCTTGCGCGTGCTGCCAACTATATTAACTTTGATAACACTTGCCAAGAGCACGTGATGTGGGGGTGACCAGCAGAAAATGTCCAATGTAGCTGCGTTATGACTCCTCTCCCAACTGAAAGAAACGCTTTGTTGGACAATAGCTGTGTGTGGTGATACGGTGATTAGGGCGTGTTCGTTCGGAGAATATTATGAGATATCTCTGGTGGGGGGAGACGCAATCAAACGGTTGTATCTATGGCTTCTTATGGAGGCCAGTCTCACGAGTCAAAATGCCCGCTTCCAAGATAAAGATCGGTAATCCTGTGACCTTCCTTGAGACAAAAGGGCGTGTAAGAAATAAAAGACCAAATAAGGCTCGAACCATCCAACGTCCCACAACCAGGCGTTCCCACACGTGTTGGAAGACTGGCTAAATAGTGGGCAACAGTTGTATCACGTGGGATAAGCCCTTCATCGCGTGTGTCATCCTTTTGAAGGTTTGTCTGTAAAATTGGTCGAGAGATATTTTTCTAAGACATGTATCGTAGCCAGCCCCTACTTACTCACTCACTATTGTAAGACTGCTTAAGGCTTGTATGGGGTTACTGTGCTTTTTGTACACTGTGCTTTAGCATGTACTACCGTCTGTATTGTGCCCTTCCATGCACCGTATCTGTAGCTTTGGTGATCGTTCCGTTTATCACTGCATTTCCAGGAGATACGACCCCCATATAACCTCTCGCAGAACAATGGGCAACGTCAAATGAAACTTCAATAATTCTGTCACCCGAAACAGCCTCATTCGGAGTGGCTCCCTGGGATGCAACCGTGAGAGTAGGCCAAAGGTAGTATCAAACGAGGGGTCCGATAGGAGATAATTATCATGTACAGCTGCAGTGTGGGGCACAGTGATGTATCAGGGATGACCTGGAATATCACTGCGCTTCGATGTCAAAATACAATGCTCATTGAGTCAAAGTGAAGGTGAGACGAAGTTTCGGGCTATAACTTCCAGTAATATGAGACTCACCAACCTCAGAATACTTGTATAGCATGACTCGATGGTGATCCACCCCAAGATTAGAAATTAAAAACTTGTAAAGAACTTGTAATTTCCACACGGACTGTTACAGCTACTGGTATAATTTTTGTACAAGTAATTGTTGCTGTGTTACGATGCAATACGATACGATACGATACGACACTCGCATGGGACCCATGTGATCGCCGTATGCAACGTCGGATTACAAGGACATCCCTGACATGATCTGAGTTGCAGATAGGATGGAACAGTTCGTGCACATGTATCACATGTATGGAACCAACCCTAGAGGTACAAAGAGATTGTGGAGCCTGATTTTACGTAACACGAAATCTGACAAAGACTAACGTTGGATCGTGGTACGAGTAGACGCCACGGGAGCCAGATGTTCCACTTTCACAATGTACTCTTACTTAAAACTTATTGGTTTCATTTCACAGACAATTATCTCTTTCAATGCATTTGTTCACTATATAGCAGGCTTCAATATGGTCACTCATACCTAGGTTAGAAGGGTTCAAAAGACTCCAAAATTGGGGTAATGAATATCAGTCCCGAAAGATGGTTAACAGAAGCATCACGGCCGTGCAAGGCTAGCCCATGTAAATTGGTAGTTTCATCACTAAATGTTGCGCTTTTGTGCTGAAATGTTTTGGTACTCACTGTTTGGTGTTATGGGCTGAAGAGAAAAAAGTTTTGAAAAGTGTGTTATAAATGGTCGACCACGGTAGGGTAATTTACCAAGTCAACCCTACTTCTAGTCAACGGTTGGGAGATGAGCCGAAACTACAATAGGGTTGAGGTTGGAGTTAGAGTTGGGTTTTGGGAGTTTGGGCAGTTAACTGACTAAGCATCTTAACATACAACAGTCTGAAAATTGTGATGAATCAGACACGTGCTCCGAAACACCATCCCTGAAATGTTTTATACATACCATGAGACTGTAAAGTTGCTATACTGTATTCCGTTTAAACATTTTCTATCACTTGCTGAAGTTTCAGAGTGTGCACCCCATCATCTTCATATCTACAGTATATATACCCCTTAAGCCTTATGCGGCGTTTGGGACACGGGTGATTCGCGACGTGGCTTTATCTCGTTCCCCTTGATATCAGAAAGGGTCATTGAAGATTACTTGTCAACTGCTAAATATCCCAACACTCCTTGGCCCGTGCTTACCCACTCGCTTTGCTATGTGTGTATGGATCGTACTGTATGGCAAGCTGTATGAATAATTTTTTTGAGTCTAGAAGACTGTATCTCATGGACCCTCAGAACTATCGTAGTAAGGTAGGTACTGAGCAACTCGATTACAGGGGCTTGGATCAGCAGTGTACGTGCCCTTTATCGAGCAAGCCACATGGTGATATGCCGGCGATTGCGGTGAAACTTGCGATAAGCGCTCGGCTCGTGTACAGTGCAGCCGAAAGTTCGACAGCCCCCCATCCCCTGCTGTGGGTTTGATCTGCTTGCATATATTGAAAACCTACAAGACGCGTGAAACAAGAAAAGCATGGCGATCTACAACGTGTATGAGTACAGGGGGTGTTGGAAACCACGTGGGGTTTGCATACTCCGTGGGATGGAAAGTTTTTGCACAGCATTATTTCCGTAGCAAAGATATCACCACAATGGTCACATGACAAACTCAGAATAAAATACCTTCACGCCATGAGAAGTGTGTGAACTCTTTTTGTTAAAAAGAGACGCGGGGTAGGATGCATGACAGGAGTTGTCTAACAAGCTGGTCTAACTATTCTAGAAACAGTAGGCGAGAATTACTGGCTATTACTTGTATTAACTCTTAGGAATAACGACCAATAGCCTCTTGATGTCTTATTTAGAACCAAGCGTTGTCGCCTGGACCATCAACACTCTCCACACTGTTCCCTGGGTTGTTCCTCTTGTGTCATGATACTAGTTGATGGAATGAGTCCAATGACGCAACTAGTTTATCAATGTTCTAAAGTCGAATTGCGCTAGACCCCTCTAAATTACCTGTAGCAGCTTGTCCAATGGACAGCAAGGAACGCCACCAGGGCAACTCGTGCATACTCCTGCTATATTACAAACTACAGTATTCTGAAGCAACCCCAAGTTTTGACCTGGATCTTGGCCGCAATCCTCATCGTTCCGGAAACAGTTATCTAGTGTCTGTACAGCATGGCAACCATGGTTGCCGTAAAGGATCACCTGTAACACGTCTAAGGAATGATGTTCTAGAGGGTGCTGGGCTAGATTAGCTTTACAGCGTGACAGCTACAGTTACAGCTAGGGCTTCTGGTTCAAGTAGTGTATAGGGGAATACAGTGTCCAAGAGTCATATCTCTACTTGTACTGTAGCGGTGTACTATTTGAATAGCAAACTTCGAATCTGTCTTTGAAATACTACACGGCTTGTGGGAATGTACGGATCGACAATGCCATCAATTGTCTTTCAGGGGCTAGAGGATGAGCTCATTGCTTGGCCTTGTTTTTATTTCCTGCATGTTTTGGTTTTGCATTTTCTCCATTTGTTATGTCTTTGTTCTGACTCAACCTAAAATATACCCTTCAACGCTCACCACATACTTAGGGTTGCCCAAGCCTCATTCCAGTGTCCATTATTTTTTTGAGCTGTAAATAATTATTCCGAACTGAACATATAGATATCCAGGAGGTGGGTGTATGCAGATGAGCGTAGACCTCTTTCAAAACGTCACCATCTATAGGCCCCCAAACGACAGGGATAGCTACGAACCAAGCACCCCTCCTTGACAGGTTTGTTTACTTTCGGCCGAGGTGGGGTCCACCACAGACTGTGCACTAACAATAGGACCTGGTGGAGCGGAGCAAAAGGATGGAATGGTGGATTGCGGCCATTCTACGGGTCATGTTGTATATACATCCTCTGTCTCATGACCATCACAATGCCTAAACCGGAAGGCAGTGGAACCCAACTTTGCCAATACGAGAACGACACGGTTGTAGTCATCATAACAAACAGCTCAAACTAGTTCAGAGTAGCAAACATCACGAAATGTCACTCAATGCCGTGTCGTAGATGGTGTATTGCAGTGATGGTGTGTATGTGCTTCCGGATCCAGCGCCACCCACAATGTAGACTCTCGAGCATTAGTGTGCAGAAATTATTTCACGACCCGTTTGAACAGAATACGAGCTCAATTAGGGGTCAACTGGATGTGAGATGCATCTTTCTGTCTCTCTTTTACGCACCGGATATTTAATATCTGCCGCCCATGACATCATCCAAAAGTCACTATACAGGGGGGGACGCATCTTAACCTATTTATAGTATACACCCCACACACACCCTTTGACAAAAGGCATTAGTTGCGTATATGGTTTGAAACATGACGTATGCCAAGGTAGACAATAGCCCCAGTAGCCCCAGCCAGTAACACGAGCAGATTTATTTCCGGGCTTACCAATATTATACTGAGCAAAAATTACTGTTGTGGTAAAAATATTGGCAATGTCTAAGAACCAATCCGCATATTCACTCATGCATTGGGTCCCCCCGCTATCTGAGCGGAATACTGGAGGTAGTTTGAGGTCAAGGTTCATGCATTTTTTCTTATCAGTCGGCGCTATGTTACCACTTTCGTACAGGTTGGGCGTTAGGCTGCATGCCAGGTGGAAGACGAGTTGCAATTTAGTCTACCGGTGGGTACAGATCTCCATGCTACGTAGGGTTAAGACATTAGTATATGTGACGGTGACATGTGTTGGGACTACTGCCCTCAAATTACCTCTCTACAGACCACCGGATGTCGGCGATACACTGTCTCAGTACAGTGAGGAGCCTTCGCTGTTCCCTATTGCGGCTGTACCCAAATCTCATTCCCCGGCTGCATACCTGGTGCAGTCCATCTTGTTTCCCTGCTGGCTCCACTTTGTGTGCCTGATTCATTTTTGCTGTTTTGAGTTAAATGAGGTGCGAACTTTTCGATTATACGGAGGTACGGAAAATGGGCTCTGAAAGGACAGGTTCCATAGAACCACAAAATAAAGACTCACAGAAAATATTCCAGAGCCAGAGAAGCTTTTGAAAAAATTTCAGACAACCGTATCCGTCGTTGTAATGTTGACGGGCCCCAAGAAACGCCCCATACTGACACAAATGTCGCTAATGCGATACCGTGGTTAAATCGCCCCATTCATCACTTTCTCATTTACACAGTACATGGTAGCTGCATGTCTTCGTCACCCCGTGTGTGAAGCGAACAAAGGCGTTCAAACCTTATGGTGTTTACCTCGACGCTTGTAGATACCTTAATATAAACAAGGTTTGGAGAGGAGTTTAATGGTATAATGACTTATCGCCAGGCCCTTCTTCTCTCTCGATCGTTTTTTCTTCCATGGGTATGGCATAAGGTGGTTTTGAATGTGAGTATTTGCGAACAGAACAGGACCCAGATGAACCAACGGGCCACGAGGATGACTATATGATACGGCAGTGTTTCTTATGAGGCTCAGTCTCAGAACCCACATGACTCAGAGATACAGGACAATGTACAAGGAATGAAGGGAGGGTCAGAGAGAGAAAATTGTGTTTCGATACCGCGCGTTGTACATCCAGTGCTATGACGAAGGTCAGAGGACACCTAAAGACCTATTATACAAACCACACGTGTATTTCCCACGTTCTCTCTACCCACCACTCAGTTGGTGTCACCCGCACCCCCAGTCCGCCACCTTCTTAAGGTCACATGGGGATAATGTCATTTCAACAACAGCTATCCGCCGCTTCAACACATACTAACATAGATGACAACTGTCACAACATCTCTCCGCGACTCAGGCGTGTTCCGCATTCATGGACACAGCCCTCACTCTTCTATCACAACGACTACACCCCACACTACAACTAACGGCGTGTCGCTAGCTGAGCTGGCAGCTCTGGACCACAAAACATGGCTCTACGAGGATACGACGCTGAAGCTCCGCTACCGACTACGCAAGGCCGCTCTTCGGAACGTCGAGGCCCAGAAACAATACTATGACACAATCGCCAACCACCGGAAACTGTGCGACTCTCAAGTTCAGAATGAGTCGCGCGAGTTTTACGAGTTGTACAAAAGGATAGTGGCGCATGCGGCGGAACCGCGCCCTTCGATTAACCCGGAGCCCGAGCTATCGGGTACCCAGGAAATCGAAGTATGGACACAGGTACAGAGACTCAAGGGAAACAACGGGGTACAGAGGGCTGCAGACCTACTCCAGACCCGCACTACGACTGCTCGCCATGTTTACGTGACTTTGGCAGCTCTTCATAAGGTGGACACTGATATGGAGTATCTGGCAGCAGTATGTAATGCTGCCTGCCAATTTAAGGAAGGGGGGAACTAACAACACAGACGCGGCCACTACAACAACCACAGCAAAAGCCGTCTCACAGACGCAACAAGTCATTGCATGCATCGACCTCACGGTCTTACACCACCGCCACTAACCACACAAACACAACATCTGCATACACCCTTCCTGCCTCCACTTACATCACTCAGGCACTTGCATTCCTGAACAACAACTACAACACATGCAACTTTTCAAAGCTGGAAACACTCATTCTCCAGGTATACCAGGCATCGCATCTGAGCATTTCAGACGCTGCCACCACAATCCTTAGGCACCTAGGCCAATTCTCGTACTTATCCTCAGAGTGGTTACAGTTTACCAGCGCCCTCTGCGCGCTGGACAAATCGCATCTCCACACAATAGCCGAGTACTACTTGGGTGTCTATGTGAAAGATATGCTGGTGAACCCCGAACAGTATGGCATGTGCCATGATTTCTACATCTCGCCAGCACAGAGATCGCAGATGGGCAGCATCCACACCAAACTTGTGGCTCTCAGCCAGGACAACAGTACACGAGCCACGTCTGCCATGTTTGGCAAGTTCACGTCTGGACTGCCCCAACATCTCAACTACCGAAACCTTGAAAACCCCTCCTATGTGGTTCTATCTCCTGGTGAGCTCAAATCACTGGGGGTGACTTATCCTCGTCACTTCACGACCTGGCACGTGTTTAATATTGAGCCCCACACCGTGGCCTTCACCTACTTTTCTCCTTTGCATCAGCTCATCAGAAACTACGACACTTCTTTTGAAGACGTTTCCGTTCTTCTTGCCCAGGCTTCTGCCAAGGAACTATCTCAGGGCAACTGGAACCAGGCCCAGGAGTTTCACAATGCATCAATTTCATCTGGCGATATTGTGGCTCTTCACTACGCTCTGGAGGTTCAGCTGGACCAGTACACCACTGAGTGTGAGCGTCTAGAAACTGAGGTGTGCCTCTACAATCGGTCCATTGAGAGCTTCCGTGACAAGACTTCTCAGCTGGTCAAGGCTATGGGCACTCTTCGAAACAAGGTATGGTACGTGACACAGGTTCGAAACTCTGAGGTTTACGTCCGGGCGTCTTGTGTTGCTCAGAAGTTGGCTGATCCTGATTCGGTTCCTTCTTCTGGCCACATTGCGGCACTGGGCGGTCTGGCGGGATTGGGAGGACCTGACAGTAATTCCCATCGACCTAGCTCGGTGGTCTCGACTGCTTCCAAGGATTCGATCTTCAAACGATTTTCTCTGGGTTACAACAAACGACGACAGCGGCAGAGCATCATTTCCCTTCCTTCTGAAATTACTATGTTCGCACCTCCTTCGTTTGCTGGTCGAAACAAGCTGTCTGACAGAGAGAGTGATGCGACACGACGATGGTTAGAGGAGCAGCGAAAGCAGAACCTCTGCCAGGGAGAAGAGCGATTGCACAGATTCTACTGCGAGGTGGACGATCTTTGCCAGCGGCTCATTGCCGAGCTAGCTGCTGGAGGCTCGCCGCTTTTTCCTGAGAAGCGAACGGCTGAGTGCTCTGAAGATCTCCATATGTTTCTAGTCTCTATCGTTTACTCCGATCTTGGCTCTGGGTGGTTCGCAGGCAGTGAAACTGACCAGTGGCTGTCCTCTGATCTGGTGAAGGCTTGTCTGTCCGTGAAGCATTCCCCTCCACGAGCTCTCAGACACCGGTCGTCAATTCTGAGTATAGGAACTGTTGCCACTGCTTCTACAGTGGCTGGAGCTTCTTGCGAGCAGCTAGGAACACCCCAGAAGACGTGTTCGAGTCCCACTGAGTCGTACTTTTCCATGCGTTCCAGCGCTCAGGGAGGTGCTTTCAGACTGACACTTCCTCCGTCAGCTGCAACCAGTGCCTCCAGTGCACCTATCACACCCGTGAAGGTGAACAACACCAACAGCTCTGTGGCTGGCGTGCAGAATATGGCTTCTGCGTCCACAGTTCCATCACCTCTGCCTAACACATTTAAGCTAACGCTACCAAGCACCCCCAATGCAGCAGTGGAGGCTCGTCTTCCTGATGGAATCCCCATTTCTATCCCCTCATGCATCACTCCCGTAATCTCAGGTGCGATTTGCAGCAACACTCTTTCAGCTCCCTTCCCCTACGAGCGGGCCTACAGTGAAATTTTGTCGAAGTTTTCCACAGTGACTTCGCCCAATGCCAAGATGCAGTGTCTGTACGAGCTCGAAACACTTGTCGTCGCAGCTCTGACTGCTGGCACCCGTTCCGATCCTGGCGCTGATGCCATTGTTGAAGAGCTGCAGAGTCTTTTCCGGTCTGACTTGCGTCCCAAGACCCTGTTCAGAGATCTTCAGATGATTGCAGCTTTTGCCCCACTAGACAATTTGGACTTGTCTTACTCTGGCAAAATGTTCTGGGATGTTGTTCTTGCTGCTCTGTCCATCAAGCACGAGGCTGTGGAATGCATGGTTGATGCTGCCAACGAGATCTTCCAATCACTCGGTAGCGGCACTTCCCACACACAGTCTTCTTCCAACGGCAGTGCCTCACCGCTCGCTGGCTTTGGAATGAAAGAGTGTGGAGAGCTGTGGACTATTGCAGCTAAGGAGGGCAACTCTGTGGCTCAACGGGAGCTGGGAATTATGCAGCTGAGTCATCCTGGAGAGGTCTGCCTGAGCGTTATGCCTCTGACTCGACTGAATGAATTGTTTGAGGACATGCCCAATTGTTCTACGTCTGATTTGGACAAGCTGGACCCTACTCGAATGGCCATCGTTCGGCACTGGATGCGATGTGCTGCCAAGGCTGGCGATAACATTGCCCGGGAGTACTTGGAGCAAGGAGGAGGTTGGTTGTAGGAAGAGGGTCAAAGATTTTTGAGTATTTTATAACTAACTATATTTATTGTGTATTTTTATGTCAGCCTGTAGAAGGATATGCTCTTGTAGGGGTCTCATGTTGATCAAAACTATTGTGCATGAGGTGTGTAATTAATTATCTATCAGAATATGCACAAGTGACTTAAATGTAAATCCCTAGAATCAAAAAATATCTCCAACCTTGTCCTTAACCCTTCTGACCTTGTCAGCACCCTTATCATTTCTTTTTAGCGGGACATGTGAATTTAACGTGTCGCAGATGTTCCCAAACGTTAATGGAAACGGTGTCTGGCTGAGTTTGAGCCGTATTCGATTGGGTGGCGGACGCGACTAAGTCCTAGAAGGCTACGGGATACGGTGTTGTGTAAGTACCTTGTAAAGAGGCTGTGTGACACGTGAATTCAGGGTTTAAGGAGGGGTCATGTAAAAGATAAGCTACGCGAGAGGGGATGGAATGCAAGGTTATTATGAAACACAAGAAAGACATTTAATCAAACCACACCTTGTAATTAGCTGGGTTCCCGTCGAGTCACATGTCTCTGTGGAAGATGGAATGCTTGCTATAGTTGCTCATTGATATATTATTTTCGGGTGTACATACAATCGTATTGATTGTTTAAATAATAATCTCGGAACGATGGTCCATTTGACTTTCGCTTAAATATCGGGCTGGTAGGCAAGGGTGGAGGTGAAACAGATATACACGGGTTCACTCGGATTACAGTACATTCACCAGAAGCGAATGTGTGGGTGTTCCTCGCACCTGAGTGGTCTCACGGAAAGAGAATGTCACGCACTGGTGCTCGAAGAGGACTGCTGACATGCCGTTAAGGAGTGAGTTGACTATTAATATAGTATCGTATTGTAACTTCTACAGGCACACAAACGAAAGCTATCGTTAGCAACTGCTGGCTTGAATAGAATTGTGTGGAATTTCATGTCAGTTATCTGGTAGGAAGATATAGAATCACACTCAAACAGTGTGTAATAACATTTCAGGAACCTAAGCCAATTGCAGGAATTAGGGGAATAGCATTGTCTTTGCATAAAAGAAGTCAGTTCATGTTTTCTTGTAGCTCTAATGCCGTTCAACATGTAACAAAAGACTGCATGTGAGGTAAGTAATGTCTCTCCAAAAGAGTCTTCTTGATCTAGAGGGGATAGGATGATTCTTATCAACCATCGCGATGCTCTCCACCACAACAAATGTTGACAAAGTGACGGTAAGGGGTGGCTATTAATTATTAATCTTTCCCATAGTCTCTTGATGGATCATTCCATAAAAATATCTTGGCTATTACACTAGCGAATTGTTTATTTTCCTCGACCTGACGTGTAATAGCCGAGAGTGCCTGCTTGCAGCTGGAACCAATACCTTTTTGGGCTGCTCGGCGAGGCTGTGTAGGATCTAATAGTTGAAATAATTCACTCTCAAATAATGTTGTCTCAGAAGTTATCAGATCTCTCCTCTTGGGGACAGAGCATGTTTCGTGTAGAGTAACAAGGCATGTATAAATGGAATCATTGTCAATGTCTAACAGCAAGATCAAAAAATCACCCTTATGCTATAACTAGAATCCTGACTGTGTAGCATAACGCCACTTGGTAGATTCGGACTCCGTTATATCGGATTCCGAACCGAGGAGAAGAAAAAAAACGTCGCTTTAAGCTGTCATAGGCCTTCTATTCGGACTCCGCACCGTTAGCTGCATCTCTAATGCGTGTTTTGCGACATATTCGCTGCGGCTGAAAAACCTTGTTAGATTTTAGACCACGTTAGAATCGCCACTGGGAAGATTTGTCACTGTCCATTGCATGTAGAAGAGCATTTAAGAAGGCTCGTTTTCCCTCTGTCACTCCCAATATTCACACACAATCCTCTCTCTCTTCTCTCACACTCACACCCACACCTACAATGCTCTTCTTCCCTGTCTCCCTTGGCGCTAACGTTCTGTCTGCCCCCAAATCTACCCACTCTAAGCGATCTCTGGTCAACCACAACTCTTGTGGCTGCTCCACAAAGCCCACCACTCCCAAAACCACCTGTGCTTGCCCTAAGTGCAACTGCGGTACTTGCAAATGCTAGTCAACAAAAATATTTATAGTCATTTCATAGTCATTAATACATCATAATCAGATCCCAAATCATTCTGTACTAGTACGAGGTGCCAGGTACCAGGTAGTAGTAAGTAAAAACATGCAATCGACTGATGACATTTTTTCATAATTATTCTCTACTGTATTGCTGCTAGCTACACTGTTTAGGTGAATCGTTCTTCATACTATAGTCGAAGAGCCGCAATGACTCTCGTTGTCAAGTTCTCCCACACCAAATTAAACTATTTAATACGTCCAATATCACGTTCTTTAGTTGTAAAACAAATTGCCATTGGTGACTGAGGTCTATTGTACTTTCAGGTATACCCCTGACTCATCCGCCTCTCTACAGCCCTGTTCCTTTTGGATATAATTTTCTCGCTCCACAACCTCCATATTTTAAAGTTGACAGTCCTCCCACACAGCCTCTGCGGATACTCAGGGAGAGCTGCTACAGTAGACCAATGTGGACTGTTACGCCGGTACCAACCCCATCTGGGTTGGGTATTCGAAAGGTCTTGCAGGTGATAAGACCAGCTCTTCAAACTGAGACACTACTCGTTGTCCTGTCTGGATATAATGCCATTGTGCTGTATTGTAATAGCTAAATTGTACATGTATATCTCACATGGCCGGACTGATAAAAAAGGGAACGCTGGTTCCCGCTTGAAGACGAAAGACATGGCTCCTTGAACATGTCGACATCCCCAATGCACAAAACTCTCCACACAAGTCGCTCTCTCAGCCATACAACAATTACAGTATGTACTCGTACATAATTCCCTCAGTCAGACATCGAACTTACTAATCACAAATCTTGCATGAACAGTGTTCCTGTATGAGGCTTGTTTTATTTTTATTTTTTACATACCCTAACCACATTAGGATGATTGAACGGGTTTCAGGAAGTTTGGTAGGAAGATACCCTCGTGAGAGGGACACTTGAAGCCTCTCCAAACTACCCAAAAACTCTCACTTGGTTTTTCTACTCCACTATCATCTTGTCTGTTTTGATGATCTTGCGATGTTGTGTTTAATCGTGTCCCAATGCGTCGTCCGAAGACTATACGTTGCCGGGGTAACGCGATCAAACAGAAATAAGGTTTTCGATTCGTGTTTTGAGCACAGGCTGTAGAGTCGAAAAGGGGTTAGCGTGTGTACTATGGGTTATCAATACTATGAGATGGGGGTCCCTATAGAAAAAATTCATGGGAGCGACTTCTGTTATTAATTGATTGAAATTTCGCAAGAACCGCCTCTGTCGTCCCTCCCAAAGGTGTCATGAAAACACCTATAAATAGCACACTTCTCGAATTACACTTTACTACAGACTATTATTTGGTAGCTATTTCGGGACTAAGCCTGGAGAAGGACACACACAATAATTCTAATTACAGCAGACAGCTGCACAAGTTCATCTCACACTACCACAACACATCTACACATTCACCCGACAGCAAGTCTGCTTATTGTGCCTCAACTACAATAGAGATGACCGCCAACGTGACGGACCTGTCTCAGTTGCCCCCGTCAGCCATGTCGGACGTGGGTCTGGCTTCCCACCTGGCCGCCAGATACCACCAGGGCATGCCCTTTTCTACCATTTCTTCTCGAACCCTGGTCATGATCAACACATACACTCTCCTGGACGAGCAGCGTAAGGAGCCCCTCAACGCCTTTTCCATTCAAATCTACAACCGAATGGTCAAGCGGAGTGAGTCTCAGCTCGTTCTGTTCCTTGGAGAGAGTGGTAGTGGCAAGACCGAGTTTAAGAACAGCATTCTGTTCAGTTTACTGAGTGAGTATGAGACAACAGAAAGAGCCGGCCTGGCATGAGACAACCACGCAAGTTGATATTATTCAGATCACCCAAAAAATCCTCTAACACAGCTTTGTCCAACAACCCCCTTACAACCAAGATCAAGAACGCTGAATTTATCACCTCTGCTTTCACCTGCGCTAAGACACTCACCTCAACACAGGCCTCCCGGGCCGGAGTGGTGGCTGAGCTGCAGTATGCCGCAGACTCCACTTTGATCGGTGCCTCCTTCTTGGACTACCGACTGGAACGGTCTCGAATCACAAAGGTGCCCACCGCCGAGAGAAACTTTCATGTTTTCTACTACCTCCTTGCTGGTATTAGCGCTACCGAACGAGATTATCTAGAGCTTCCCGACCCCTCCGAAGCTAGATCTTTCCGATACCTCGGCCACCAGAGCCAGGTTAAGTCTGGAATCAACGACGCTGAGCGATTCACCCATCTCAAGGGTGCTATGGCCTCTTTGGGCTTCTCTCGAAGTGACATGGCCAACATGTCTCAAATTCTGGCTGCTGTTCTTCATCTGGGCCAAATCCAGTTCAAGTCCACCGGAAACGATGGCACCAGTGGCCCTGCTGTCGAGATTGCCAACCCCGAGGAGCTCAACCTTGTGGCTAACTTTTTGGGTGTGAGAACCACTGTGCTGGAAAACGCCATGGTTTACAAGACTGTGATGATGCGAAATGACCGAGTCACCCTCGTTCTGGACCAGAAGGGAGCTCGAGAGTCTGCAGACACCCTTGCCCGGTGTCTTTACGCTATGCTTTTCTCGTGGGTGCTGGAACAGATCAACGTGCTGCTGTCACAGACATCCGAGGACGAAAGTACTGGAGAGGCCAAGGAAACCACTCTGGTTGAGACCAGTATCACTCTTGTCGACTTCCCTGGTTTCAATGTGTCTCCTGCCGTGCCTACTCTCGATCGCCTTCTTCATAATGCTGCCAACGAAAAGTTTTACCAGTTTGTGCAGTCGATCTACTTTGAGAACATGACCGATCTGCTGGAGTCTGAGGATATTGTGGTTCCCACAGCCGAGTATTTCGACAACTCTGACATTGTGCGAGCACTTTTCAAACCTAGCTTGGGTATTCTTTCCGTTGTGGATGACTATTCCCGACGAGATAAGTCTGACAACCAGCTGCTGGACTCACTCAGTAAGCGATTCTCCAAGTCCACTGTTGTCGAGTCTCCCTCTTCGCCTCGATCTTTCCTGGTTCGACATTTTGCTGGGGAGGTTGAGTATGGAACTGACCATCTTCTTGCTGACAACGCCGAGTCCATTTCCGGCGACACTGTGGCTGTGTTCACCAGTGATTCCACTTCTCCTTTCCTCAGACAGCTGTTTCACACTGGTGCTGTCCATGCTGATGCTTCGAAAGACTTCGGCGGCGAGTACGTACAGGCATCTCTCAACAGTCAGCCTGCTCGACAGCCCAGTTTGGTTCGAAAGTCAACTCGGCGAAAGGACGCTAATGGAGGCCGGCGAAAGCAAAAGGCCCGAAACGACGCCTGTGGCCAGTTTGTGTCGTCTGTTGAAGCTCTCACGGACGCTTTTGAGGAGGCCAATCCTTACTTTGTCATTTGTCTGAAACCCAATGATCGACGAATTGCTGGCCAGTTTGACGCTCGATGTGTTAGACAGCAGATTAAGTGTTTTGGAATCACCGAGTTCACACAGCGAGTCAAGACTACCGACGTGGGCATGTTCATTCCCTTTGCTCGGTTCATTGCTCTGGCTAAGAACGAGGAGCAAATCTACGACGATGACACGTTTGAAGGAGGAGAAGATAGAGTCATTAGTGCCCAGATTGTTGGACATCACGGATGGAAGGAGCGAGATGCTCGTATCGGTCTCACAGGAGTCTTTCTATCAGAGAGAGCATGGAAAAACATGGTTGACCCATCCCATGCCACGGAGCATGCTATGGAGGATGTTTTGAACAGAGACATCGGTCTGTCGCCGGAGGATGCCTTTTACTACGATCAGGACGGAAATCCTGTGGTTGGACAGACTGGTGACATGTTCAGATACAATGCAAACGGCGAGTTGCAAGCCAAGGAGGTTGGCGAGGCCGAGGATGATGTTGTCGAAAACGTGGCAGTCACTGGAAAGCGAAAGTTCTGGATGTTCCTTGTCTGGTTGCTTACCTGGTGGGTGCCTGACGCTGCCATCAAACACATTGGTCGAATGAAGCGGAAGGACGTTCGAATTGCATGGAGAGAGAAGTTCGCCATCAACCTGCTCATCTGGCTGGCTTGTGGTGCAGTTGTTCTCTTCCTCGTTGGTTTCCCTATACTCATTTGTCCCACTCAGCATGTCTTCTCTACAGCAGAGTTGCAGTCTCATTCTTATGAAAACGATCCTAAAAAAGCATTCACTTCCATTAGAGGTAACGTGTTTGACCTGACCAAGTTTGCTCCTGGACACTACCCTCCTATTGTCTCCTCTAGTGCTGTCCTCAAATACGCTGGTAAGGATGCTTCTGACATTTTCCCCGTTCAGATCTCTGCCGTGTGTAATGGTATCAACGGCCCTATCGACGACATGCTTGTCATGGGCTCTACCCATAACTACACCGATGAGAATGCCCAGTACCACGACTTCCGATCGTTCCAGAATGACTCTCGACCTGACTGGTACATGGAGCAGATGAAGAACCTGCGAATCAACTTCTTCAAGGGGTACAACGGTATCACTGACAAACACATCAAGGAGCAGGCCGGAAAGCAGCGCACCCTTGCATACCTGCACAACAACGTCTATGACCTGACCCAGTACGTTACTGGAGATATGCGTGTTCGATCCAAGTCCGGCGAGTCTGTTAACAAGGATGTTGACACTAAGTTCCTTGCAAGTGAAGTTGTGAACCTGTTCCAGACGTACTCTGGTCAGGATATTTCCAAGAAGTGGGACAACATGCAACTCGATGGAAACGCGAAGATGGACATGAAGGACTGCCTTGATAACCTTTTCTTTGTTGGAAAGCTTGACACCAGACACTCTGTGCAGTGTGAGTTTGCCCGATACTTCCTGCTTGCTATTTCTATTTTCCTGGTTACTGTCATTGCATTCAAGTTCCTTGCTGCTCTTCAGTTCTCTAAGCCCAAGAAGCCTGAGGATCTCGACAAGTTCTTCATTTGTCAGGTTCCTGCCTACACTGAGGACGAGGAGTCTCTACGACGAGCCATCGACTCTCTTGCGCGATCCAAATATGACGATAAGCGAAAGCTGTTGTTTGTTGTTTGTGACGGTATGATTGTTGGTGCTGGTAACGATCGACCTACTCCTCGAATTGTTCTTGATATTCTCGGTGTTCCCCCGGAGGTTGATGCTCAGGCCCTGTCCTTTGAGTCCCTTGGTGAGGGTAGCAAGCAGCACAACATGGGTAAGGTTTTCAGTGGTTTGTACGAGGTGGGAGGTCACATCGTTCCCTTTGTCGTTGTTGTCAAGGTTGGTCGACCTACTGAGGTTAACCGACCTGGTAACCGAGGTAAGCGAGACTCCCAGATGGTGGTCATGCGGTTCCTCAACAGAGTCCACTACGGTCTTCCCATGAACCCTCTGGAGCTGGAGCTGTACCACCAGATTCAGAACGTCATTGGTGTCAACCCTGCATACTACGAGTACCTGTTCCAGGTTGATGCCGATACCCAGGTTGCCCCCGACGCTGCTACGCGAATGATTTCTGCCTTCCTTCACGACACCCGTATCCTTGCTCTCTGTGGTGAGACTTCGCTGTCTAACGCAAAGTCCACTATTGTCACCATGATGCAGGTCTACGAGTACTTCATTTCACATAACATGGCCAAGGCATTCGAGTCACTGTTCGGTAGTGTCACCTGTCTTCCCGGTTGTTTCTCTATGTATAAGATTGTTGAGCTTGACACCGGAAAGCCACTGTTTGTTTCCAACGCCATTGTTCACAACTACGCTGTCAACCGAGTCGACACCCTGCATCTCAAGAACCTGCTGCATCTCGGAGAGGATCGATATCTGACCACCCTGCTGCTCAAGCACTTCCCCATGTACAAGACCAAATTCATTCGAGAGGCTGAGGCTTGGACTTTCGCTCCTGACACATGGTCTGTTTTCCTGTCTCAGCGACGACGATGGATCAACTCGACGGTCCACAACCTGCTGGAGCTGGTGCCCATGCAACAGCTTTGTGGTTTCTGTTGTTTTTCCATGCGATTTGTTGTGCTTCTGGACCTTATGTCGACCATTGTGCAGCCTGTTCTGGTTGGTTACATTGTCTACCTCATCTACCGACTGGCGTCTGACCCCAACAACATTCCTATTGCATCTATTGCTCTCCTTGGAGCTATCTACGGCCTGCAGGCCATCATTTTCCTGATGCGTCGACGATGGGAAATGATTGGATGGATGTTCATCTACATTCTGGCCATTCCTGTCTTCTCCCTCGCCATCCCCTTGTATTCTTTCTGGCACATGGACGATTTCTCTTGGGGTAACACTCGTGTCGTTCTTGGAGAGAAGGGTAAGAAGATGATTCTCAGCTCTGAGGGTAAGTTTGACCCTGCTGAGATTCCCATGCAGCGATGGGAGGACTACCAGGCCGAGAACTGGGAAGAGGAGGAGCTGCAAGACCACGAGCAGTACGACCGACGATCTAACTTTGACCAGATGTCGTCTTACGACGCCTACCATGACTCTCCGTTCATGGATGAGGTGTCCATGCATCAGAACGAGTCCAAGGTGGGCCTGTTGTCGTCAACTCCGGACCCTGCTCCTGTCATGTCCCACAACCTGCCTTCCAACGAGGAAATTACGGAAGGTGTTCGAGATATCCTAAGAACTGCTGATCTCATGTCCGTCACTAAGAAGAGTATTCGACGGTCACTGGAGGAGAGATTCGGCTGTTCGCTTACGCCCAAGAGAGACTACATTAACTTTGTGGTTGAGGCTATTCTCTCTGGCGAACTATAAAACGCTTTTGTATGTCATTGATTTATTATATTGTTAGCGGTGGTTGTACAATGTACTTGTAAAGAATAATGCATTTTGTGAGCGAATAAACATAGGTACTTTTAGCTTCCAGCAACCATGCGAAGGTCCCTATGTCCGTTTATCTCAACGTCTCCATCATCTCCATCCAGGCTCAATGCCTCTCTGATGTCGTAGGAAAAAGGCGCTGAGTCTTCAGTCACAGTTTCATCAGCCTGGTGTGAGCTTACCATGGCCAAGTTCACAATGATGGGATGATTCTCGTTGTAGAAGCCCTCTCTCATAGCGGGGTCAATACTATAATAGAGGCTTCTGAGATGATCTGGAACCTGGTTAGAGCTGTGCAGCCGGAGCTGAGAATGGAGCTCAGATGCAGTCGTCTCGGAATCCTCCTCGGAAGAAGAACCGAAGTCATAACCACCAAACTCCTCAGCTGAACCCCCTCCTTGTGCACCCACCCTTTGTGCACCCACCCTCCGCATTGGTCGCCTGAGGGTGTCCATTGCTGCCTCACTGGCAGACTCATCATTCTCCGACTCTGAAAGCTGGATCAGAGCTTCCCTTTTCCCCCCTTCCTCAACGGCGTCTTCGACAGTCTTGGGCAAGAAGCTCACCAATGATTCCTGAGAAAATACGTTCCAACCCAAACGTCCATTTTCCCACCACGTCACTTGCTGTATGGCCGAGTTAGCTCCTAAAAATATGAGTATAGAGTCATCAGTGCCGCGAGCAATCTCCACTCCTCGGGACTGCCAAAGTGCCTCCTCACGATGGATCACCTTGTAGACATCGTGACCACGGGAAAGAACATGGACCAAGTCGTCGAAGTCAAGCAACCGCGTTTTTCCATTGCTAGCCATTGTTTGTCGAAGTTTGAAACATTGCCAAATGTGCAAGATCATTTTTCTGGATACATAGTCGACAGGTACACTCTGGAAATCCCTTCCTGGTACAATGCTGCACTCATCAGAGAGTTTCATGAGAGACGCAAAGTTGGCATTGAGTGCCTCATCTTGCTTTTCTGGGAAATGAGCTGCACCCTCCCTTTTGGGGCCCCCACCAGGTGCTTTGCATTTGAGGAGTTCGAAGATGTCTTCGTTTTCATCCCCTGTTTCCAAACTGGGCAAGTCCACCACAAGCAACTCCTTGGAGAAGTTGAAATCAGGGGTATTTTTGAAGACCTGCTCAGAGCCATCAGGGTGTTGACTGCTCAACTGATGCTGGGTCCAGTGCAGATTTTCAACAAAAACCGATGGCCATGGCTCTTCATATTTAATCAGATTGAACGGCGGATACTCCTTGATGATGGTTTCATCCAGCAACATCTGTTGGATGGATGACAAAAGGGCTTCCACTTTTATGGGAGCACATTTCATATTGACAGTCAATTGCCTGGGAGAAATGAACTGGCAAGCTGAGGGCTCCGTCAACATTCCAAGCGCCGTGGATATGGTCGTGTGCAACCAGTTTCTCAAGGGATTGAGTAGAACAAAGTACTTGGGGTGACCGTACTCCCTCATATATGAGGTTAGAGCTTCAGCAATGTATTGGGCTAACTCAACCTCATTGCTGGCGCTGCACTGCCGGGAAAACTGCAATGCCTCAGTCACCGCGTCGACAAATAGCACGGCATATACACCGTCTCCCAGCGATATCAGACCGTAAAAGACAATACCAGCAGTATTCCACATGGGATTGAGACCAGGTGTGTTCAAATGGTGCTGATATATCGTTTTCCATATGAGCTTCTGGTACCCCAGGCGTCTCCATCCGATGCCTTCACTTCCATCTCCCTCCATCAATGCTTTCTGTAAATTTTCAAATGCCATGGTTGTGTACTCCTGGGAAGAGTCACTCATTTTGAGACGAGAAGGATATGTAGACCATTCGACAATTGACTTGATCACCTTCTCGTGAATTCTTCTAAACCCGCAGAAGATCAACAGTTCAGATATCTGGGCCGTGTCTGTAGTAAACCCCAACAGCACATGAGAGGCTAAAACGAGCCACGGTAAAGAGTGCTCCGACATCTCGAGCTGAAACCTCTTTTCGGTGCCCCCGCGTGTTGTCAGTAAATACTCTTCTGATCTTCCCACCGCATTCTGATACTCTCTGGTAGACATGACACCCCACTTGTGTTGATTTCGAGAGATCCACCCGCTGAAGAACTCGTAGTAAGAGCTTTCTTCATCTACATGCTGGTTCAGCATGACAGAGCCCAACAGGGTCTGTAGAAAGACATCCATAGGGCGAGTATGATGTATGTTTAGGAGTTAGACGCGTCTTCATCACCCTGCGCGCGTCTCCATAATGTAACCTTATAATTATTTTTTGAGTGCTACAAGTAGTTTGAATTATTTTTTAAGATGAGGTGGGTATGCTCTACAAGCGAGGTTCTTCCAAGACACTTGAAATTTATTAGTTACTAAAAAAAAAAAAAACCTGTGCAGATGAGGAAAGAGACTCTTAGTTGAGGGGCTCCATGGAGATCTCAACGTACTGAGGGTTGGCACAAGAAGCAGCAGCGGCCTCAACAGCGGTGGGTCGCAGCTCCCACATACCGTTCTGAACCTGGCAAGCAATGAAGCCCTGGTTCTGGTAGGTGAGTCGGTTGTCTCGGTAAGAGAATCCGGTCAGACCGTTTCGGACCTGGTTTCGGTCGGTGAATCGCATGGAAGCCTGGTTACCGAGCTGGATGAATCGGCCCTGGTTGTCAACGAGCTGGCCTCGGTAAGAGAGCTGGCCTCGGAACTGGTCGTAGTTGTTAGAGGCGTAGTTTCGAGAGTCGATGAGCATCAGTCGGCCGTCGTTCTGGACAATCCGGGAGTCCTGGAATCGCTGGTTGTTGGCAATTCGCAGCTGAGAGTCCTGGTATCGAGCAAGACCGTTCTGTCGAGCACCATCAAGAGAGACGGTGAGAGGGTTAGCGCAGGGAGCCTGTCCAGCAAAGATCTGGTGGAGGTGATCAGCAGATCGCTGGTAGTCAGAAATGTCGTAGGCGTTTCCGTACTGGTCAACGGGGCAGGCCTGGAACTGCTGCTGATCGTTGTATCTCCAAGAGACACGGTCATCACCGAATCGCTGGAAGTTGATGTTGTTGTTTCGTCGGGTAGACAGAGCAAGTCGACCGTCGTCAACGCCAACGTATCGAGCAGAGTTAGTTCCGTCGTTGTCAATGTTCAGATCACCCTGGATATCAACGAAGACGTTGACGTCTCGGAGGGGGGAGCCGTTGACGTCTCGAGCATCACCGAAGTAGAGGTTTCGACCATCAGTTCGCATGGCGAAGTTTCGGTTGTCTCGCTGGGCAGCCATCTGGTAGACGTAGTCAGACTGAGGCCACTGGTACTGAGACTGGTCAATACCGGCAAGGGAGTATCGGCTGTCACCGTAGTAGTCTCCTCGAGCGGGAGCGGCGAGGCCAAGGGTGGCAGCAAGAGCGATGGTGGTGGTAGAAAACTTCATTGTTAAAAGGCTGGTTGATAGAATCGAAGGGGCTGTGAGCTGAAGAATTAGGAATGGAGTCCTGGGGGTTTATATACTGTTTGAAGGCCGGTATCCCCAGCAAAAGACCCACGTGTATGAGATGAGGAGTTGAGAAGCAAGTCTCTCAACATTCCATAGTAGTAAAGAATAGATTTGTAGCCCGTCACTCTTTCAATATACCCTTCTAGGAAGGTGTGGAGAAGCATAAAAAGCCAATGGAGACTTTCAAGATGTGTACCAGAGGATTAGATTGATGTTTCTGTACTGGATTTTGATGAATGTAAAGTAATGCTACACCAAGTGGGCTTACTATGATCTTCGTAGGTCTCGTCTTCAGGCTTAGCTAAAACGCCAAATGCTTACATTGTAAAAAGACATACAATAAAGCATACAATGAGAGCAAGTTGTTTTGATAGATATTTACAATTAGGTCGAAAATGGCATTTACCAGTGGTGAATGGCCTTACTGGAATATGCCACCGAATTGACCTGTGTCGTTCCACCAAACATACCCCATTAGTCAACCGCAAAGAGTGGTTCCGAAAACAGTAGATGCGAGAGATAGAAATAGGAAACCACAATGACCTATTTGATGATTATAATACTATCGTATTCAAAAAGGTTTCGACTGTTGCGTGAGCTCAACACATGTTACTGTATGTTTAATCTAGGCAAGCCCAAGGCTATACTCGAAGGTGGCCCACCCTTCAATACTAGCGGCACCATTACGCTACAGTAGCTAAAGTTGACAAGGCCCTGTCACAAATTACACAATTCTAATTAACACTATATGATTACTAAACACGTTCTAAAACGTCTAACAGTCTCCACCACAGTTTCGAGAGCCACAGTTGGGGCACTGGTTGTGGTTCTTGCCAGAGCAACCTCCACAGTCAGTGTCTCCGCAGTTGGGACATCTCTGGGACTTGTTGTTGTTCTTCTTATCAGGACAAGAAGAACCACCATCGCAGTTGTTGGAGCCACAGTCGGGGCATCGCTCCTCCTTGCTCTTCTGATTCTTCTTACCCTTGTTACCCTTGTTGGGGCACTGGTTGCCTCCACCACAGTCAGTAGATCCGCAATCGGGACATCGCTCCTTCTTGGTGGGCTGCTTCTTGGTGGGCTGCTTCTTGATGGGCTTCTTGACGTGCTTGGTGGGGGCAGGGCAGGACTTCTTGACGGTCTTGAAGTGCAGCTTGTGCAGAGTAACGTAGCAGGTCTTGGTCTTGACAATCTTGTTCAGGCACTTCTTCTTGGGGCACTTCTTCTCCTTGATATGCTCAATCAGCTTGTGGATGTCCTCGGGGTTCTCAGCGTCTCCCTGGTAGTCCTGCTTGAAGTAGTCAGCAAGTTCCTCGCTGGTGTTTCCCTCAAAGTCGCCCTCAGTGTACTCGTACTCGTTGGTGGCCTCATCAATAAAGCTCTCGCCAGTGATAAGGGGACCGTCAACAAAATCTTCCTCGGAGGGTTCGATGGGAGTGGGAACGGGAATGTTGTCAGCGTCAGCGATGCCAGCCTCGAAGGCAGCGGCAATGGCAGCAAGAGAAAAGAAGAAAACGGACTGGATCTTCATTGTTGGCGGGACTGGTTGATGAATACTATAGCTTGAGAGGGAATTTCAAAGGGATTTATATAGATACTAATGAAGAAAATTCCTTCCTCAAGTTCCTGCCTTTCTCGCAAGGGTTTCCAGTTTTACCTTAGGAACATGGGGTATCGTCAGATAATTTTGAACTGAGGATATTGAAGGCTAACTAGGAATTAGTTGGTAATATATGCCGGATTTTAGAGAGTGTGAAATAGTCTTAACGGCGGGTATCTGTTCACTCTACCAGCCAATTTCAGGTCTGAGGTCTGAGGTTATCATCTTTGCAGTGATCTTGGACATTTTGAGAACATCTCAGCAAGCTCTGGTATCAAATTACCATGTTAAGTATCAATCAAGAAGCTGGTTTCGTTTGAATAACGTCGATTTTGGCAATGGCTTACAGAAACGACGAATGCATAGAGTATCATGTTTCTGAGGAAGCTATGTTATTGTTGGGTCTACATAAAGTATTCACCCAGCATGACGTCACAAGAGAAACTTGCAGCGCATGCATGAATCAACCCAGAATGAATACTAAAAGTTGACATATAGTCTACATTTTATGTTCATGTAATATAACATAGATTATAAGTTGTATCATGAAGGGACTAAGGGTAGCAGGACATTTCACATCGTCTATTTGACTCACAGTCACTCTATTCTGGCGGTTAAGGTTTCATCCTATAGCCGAACACGAAGATTTGGGACTACAGCAGGGCTGCATGAACCGCATCAAGTCGCATGAAGTTCACACGGCATCATGCTAGCTATGATTCATTAATGATACCACAATGGAAGTTTTCAAGGATATTACCACTCGTTTCAAACTGCCGAATCATAAAGTCGAGCTTGTTGGAAACAATTACATGGGTGCTCCATCATCTTTCAAGATTGCTAGCCTATCACAGGGCTTGATAGCTGCAGTGGCTGCAGTGTCTCTGGAGCTGATGGCTGATAAGGGTAAGACGGCGACAGTAGACAAACTGCACAGTGTCGCGGAGTTTCATAGCGAGCAGCTAATTACCTGCAACGGTGAAGGAGTTCCATCTTCATCTCTGTACCCAATTGGAGGACATCATAAGACAGAGGATGGCTGGGTAAGAATTCATGATGGATATACTCACCACATCAAGGGCAGCTATGAATTGGCTACAGGAAAGAAAATGGAAACAGAAGATCAAAAACGGCTGAAAGTCGAACTAGCCGACGCTCTACTCAACTGGAAAGGGCTTGACTTTGAGACGGAGGCAGCAAAACAACGCTTACCAGTCTTTGCTGTGCGGAGCTATAAGGAGTGGGACGAGGGGAACCACGTCGATTTCTCCGACTTTCCTGTGTCAATCACCAAGACAGCAGAGTCACCTATTAAACATACAACTGGTCCCCTTGCTTTGTCGGGGGAGAAGGTGTTGGAACTTAACAGAGTGATTGCTGCCCCGGTTTGCGGCAAGGTGCTAGCTGCCCATGGAGCGGACAACACTTGGGTAACATCCCCCAATCTACCCTCAGCTCAAGAGCTTGACATCGAGTTCACAAAGGGCAAGAGAAGAGTTAGCTTAGACCTGGAGCAGGAAGAGAACTTGGAGCATCTCTGGACTATGCTTGAAGAGACAGACATGTTCATACAATCATATGCACCCGGGTCACTCGAGATGCGCCTAGGTTTATCGCTGAAGGATCTTCACAAAAGAAATGAAGGCATCATTGTGGGTACTCTGAGTGCATACGGACCCGGAACATGGTCAGATAGGAAGGGCTTCGATTCACTTGTGCAGGCCGCTTCAGGGATGAACGTTTCAGAGGGCGAATATTTTGGACTAGACCCCGGTACTCCTAAACCATGTCCCTGTCAGGTGCTTGACCACGCAGCAGGTTACTTCTTGGCCTTGGGACTTCTGGTCTCTCGGCTTAGACAAACACGTGAGGGTGGTTCCTACTTTGTCGAGGTATCTTTGGCTGGAGTAATGGCCTATCTGAGGAAGCTAGGCCAGACTGCAGATTTAATCAATACCCCAGCTCTTACTCGCGAGCTACTACAGTCCACCGATATTCTTCAGGATGAGGACACTCGGTTTGGCAAGCTGTCTTTCGTATCCCACCCCATTAGAATTAAGGATGTGGAGCTGACATGGGAAATGGACAAGTGGGATAATTAGTAGGTACCAGGTACTGTACAGTAACTGGCACCTAATATAGGATGCTCAGCCTACTTTTGAGAGAAAAGATACTGAGCAATCCTAACTCCACCGAATGGTCAGAAGTATTCAACTTTCTGCCATCTGATAGAGTCCTTTCATGATGAAGCAATCTTCACATGGCCGCTCTCCAATCGGTATATTCCCTAACAGAAGTGTTTTTATCTCCAATGTCTCACCGCAACCGTACCGGGCTCATTAATGTATTACAAACTTCCTCTCGAGTCTAGACCTTCATTCCCGAGGGATTATCAGGTGGGGTAATAGTTGTTTAGCTTCGAGGGCCGTTGTGACAATCTTGATAGGATGTTTCAGCGCATACCTTTCTGAACACTGAAGGAGTACAGCTGTAGGGTTCAAAAGCCCCATAGATTACGACAGGGGCTAGACATGAAAGCCGTGTATTCAAAGGAAACAAATCAGAACTACAGGAATTACTTCTAACAGTTATCAAAACCATGGCATCCTCTTCTAACTACCATACTCCATGCCTCCCCCATACCCACGTCCTTCTATACCCGTAAGGGGTTAGGAAGGAAGCTTCATGCTTGGCATTGTATCCGGAGACTTTACTTCCGTGAGATCTTCGGATAATCTTGGTGAGTTTGATGCTGCCGGACTTTCTGCCCTTCTTTTTCACGCTCCCCACATATGTACGTAGCTCGTAAAGTAGCCTATTTGGGGAATATCCAGCAGTTGGTTCAAACGCTGCTGTTTCATCAACAACCAGTTAAAGGAAATGATGTGGGTAGAATTAAATCACTCTGAGAACTGGAATAAACTAACAAGATCGAATTAATTATTTGCATTGTTAAATATATATGTAGGCTATAATCAACAATGCCATCACTACCCCATATTCAGCCATGCTCGACACTGCTGGCATGCACCCCAATGTTTCGCTTTCAACTTAAATCATCGGAGGCCATGAGCTATGTGAGACTGAGTTGAGCCGAGGTCTCTCCTGGCTGAGGAATGGTCAAGCAACAATCGAAGCGAATACGTCGATCGGTGGGGGGTTAGAGAGTCTACACTTGCTAAATAAGTTAAAACAACAACTTTTGTGTGCGGCTGATTCAACCCTGTGGTTTGGTGTGTACAAGTACAAAGAACTGCTTGTCCAGTGCGTTAGTGTGGGAGCTAGTGGTTACTTGAACTGCGCACAAGTATATGACGTTACACTTGTAGATGTCCAAAAGTCAGACTTTAGACCACAAATTGTACAGGAACCATACTGATAGGGCCATAGTCGTATCCATGGCATGCAAGGATTTATTACGTCAGGTGACTGAATTGTTTGCCGTCGGATTCGACTATCCTCACATGCCCACTCAAGCATTTTCTTCCTATCTTAGTGTGTAGTTTGATGCATCTAATCTTGTCTCTCGATCCTGCATCAACGGAGCCGGGCCCCAATAAACCCCCGTTCGATAAAGGATCAACATTGAATTCTGATTTCGGACAATTATCAGCCAAGGAATCTGATGCTGCCTTCTCTGTATAGAGGTGACAACCGCCGTTAGAGATGCGTCACTGCATGATTGTGAAGGGTCTGATTTAGGTTGGATATGGAAATTAAGCTCCTCGGCTCGGCATCAGAGGTCCGGAGAAGCAGTGAATAGTTACCGACGGAGGGTAAATTAAGATAAAGGGCCCTTTTATCTTAATTATCAAGATAGGAATACCATACAGTGGTTTTTTCGGCGCTCCAAATGACACATTATCACGGATCATCTACCCCACGTGAAAAGTCGGTATGTGGGGAAGGCTGAACTTTGGCTGTACCTTAACCGTACAAAGCGTACAACCCTTCGTGCCTTTCTTTTCCCCCAGCTCATCTTTCAGATTGGATATATAGCTCTTGGATTTCACCCCAGTTACCCAGATCTATCAATCGACAGCCAAATCTCTCACAATGCCTGCCGAACGAACTCTCCTTGCCTCTTTCCCTCTGCCCAAGAAGGGCGAGACCGTGCCTGACGATAAGAAGATGCTGAGTCTCTACGACACCGAGGACTACTACCTCATCGAGTTCCACTCTCCCAAGGACAACCGACTGTCTAATGCGTTCATTGATGCCTTCGTTGAGGCCATTCACTACCTGCTTGCCACCAAGGAGGACGAGCCCAAGCCTCTGGTCACCACCTCTGCCATCCCGAAGTTCTACTCCAACGGTCTGGACCTTGAGGTTGCCATGAAGACTGACCGATTCTTCGAGCGATACCTCGGCCGACTCCAGCGATCTCTGCTCGAGTTCCCCTGGCCCACCATTGCCTACATCAACGGCCACGCCTTTGCTGGAGGTTTCATTCTGGCCAACTCTCATGACTTCAAGGTCCAGAACGACAAGAAGGGCTGGCTCTGCATGAACGAGATCGAGTTCGACGCTCCCCTCATTGGACAGCTCATGTCCATCCATGCTCACCAGTACGGCCCCGTCATCGGTCGAAAGATCACCATGTTGGGACACCGATTCACTGCTGCCGAGTCTCTCAAGGACGGTATCATCGATGCTGCCGGAGGTTGGGACGAGGTTGAGGAGATCGTCGCCAAGGTTCGAAAATCCGTCGGCAAGAACTCCTACGGCCAGATGCGAATGACCATGTTCGCTCCCGTGCTCGACCACTGCATCAACTACTACGACGAGGAGGCCCGAGATATTGCACGACAGGCTTCTGCTCGAGATCACCAGGCCGCCCGAATCGAGGAAGTCAAGGCCAAGCTTTAAGTGCACCAGTGTTAGAGACCTATAGATTAACAAGAACATGTACCTGCATACCGATTGTAACTGTCATTTCCTCATCATTAAAACTTCTATTTACATACCATTAAGTTCCTTATCAAAGGACCGTTTTCTGAGAGCAGCTCCGGATCGCATGAGCCACGACAGCACGCACTCTGGCAGGAAGGCAGCCACCAGCTCGTACATTCTGGATCCGAAACCCACGTGCCACACACGCTTGGGTCGACGCACAGTCAAGGAATCGTAAATGGCGAAATTCAGTCGCTTCAGAGACGATCCCCGTGTGCTTCGGCAGCCGTACAGAAAGGCCATTGTGCCTCCGTAGTTGGAGTAGGCAGCTCTCATGTCCTCAGTCCATGTGATGAGGTCAGCATGGATAGCCGAGGCAAGCTGTTTGGACTGAGAGTGACCGTGGGAGACGTCAAAGGAGCCCAGACGGATGTGTGTAGTTTTGATGCCGTGGGGTGCCAGCTCTCGGTCTAGAGAAGTGGCTAGTGCGTTGATACCAGACACGACCATGGCCTCAGGAGCAGAGTAGGCAGGAGAAAGAGCAGCGGTAATATTGGGAGTTACAATGACAAGACGAGCAGGGTTGGGGGTGGAGGCAGTCTGTCGAACCAGAGTCAGCAAGCCCTGGGACAGCAGAGCCAAAGGAGCCAACAGCTTGCTGTTGATGACAGAGTTCCAGGACTCCAGATGCATTTGTTCAATGGGACCAAAAGGATAGTAGAGATCGGGGATAAGCACGACTCCAGCTAGCCTGAGGGTGTGAGGTTTGGCATTAGGGAACGCCACCTGGGGTGTAGCCAGGAATGTACCAAAATCCTTCATGGTCGACTTGATTACATCAGCCTTTTGGGTGTTGACGCTGAGAGACCGGATGTCTGCCGAGTTTTCCTTCTCGATAAGTGCAGTCTCCGCTTCGGAGGTTGTGGTGACGTAGACAATGAAACCTCGTTTGTCTAGATCATTGGCAACCACTCTAACGATAGGTTCCAGGAAAGAGCCAGCCAGAACCACCACCTCAGTTCGAGCTCCGTTAGCAGCTCGTACAGCTCTTCGCCGGGGCTGCTTTTTGTTACCGAAAAGTCCTCCGGGAAGAATTCGGTTGTTCCACATGTAGTATCCGGAGGCGGTCACGGCACTGATGGTGACCAGACCGACGGCCAGCTTGTGAGCGGATACAAAGCCGGTGATTTGATCATAGTATGAAGGGGGAGGGGGAGGAGGGCCAGGAACGAGGTGGTCCAGCTTGGCAGGAGCCAGAACCGACTGAATGTCCTTTTTGCGGTTCAAGAGCCATGTACCGACCTGATGTTGGGCCTCTTCGGCATCTCCCAGCTTGTCATTTATGATGACAGACGCCTTGTGTTTGATTTTGTTCACTCCAGCCAAAATACTGGCAATGGGGTCGTCCGGAGGCGTCATGTTGGAGGGGAGGTGTAAGACAGAGGGATGGAGTCTTACGATGTGAACTTATGTTTTAAGCTAGCTTCTCTCGTGATAAGGAATTGAGTTTCGGTCTAATTGTTGGCAAGTACAGTGGGATTGACGTGAGACAGGTTCCAGATTAGGGCTACAACAGAATAAACGTTTCATAGTGGTAATATTTCACCACTGGAAAGTCGATTCACCTTTCCAGATGCAGCTCTCCCCCACTCATACAGTGTCTTAATACTGCCCCTATTCTTGCAGGTCAGTCCTGTCTGCAGGTTGGTCAGGTGCAAGGAACTTTGATTTGAAGTTGGGAGTTTGCCACCAGAAATTGCGACATTCCTGGTTGCTCTCCGTAAGAAGAAATGAACATGGCAACTAATAGGAACCAGAGTAGTCCACAGTACCTGGCCGTACATTTAGTTAGTCCAGCTACATGACTTCGTTAAAATCTAGCGTCTGCAGGGTTGCCTCATGGCAGATAATTTTCTTGACGGCCATCTCTTCCACTCGGTCAGACTAGTTTAAAACAGGCAGATATATACAAGTATGGAAGTATCTTTGTTGAGAGAAGAAGGGTACGAGTACAGGCTAGTTAGTTGAAAATTTGACCAACAAGAACACCCACGTGAGTGCCGTTGAACATGGTCTTATCACATTGTTTCTTTAAAATTCTATACAGTAATATCCCTGCGCACAGATATTACAAGTGGTATCGTACCGTACGAGTACGAGTACAAGTAACCCTCGTTCGTGCTGCAGAGGATAATTACAACGCCATATTGAAACAGAACGCTAAATAAGATGTCAGGAAAAATACGCGACACACCAGACGACCAGACTCAAATGTCATGGAGTTCATCTCCAACGTTACGGTGCTGAAAAAGAGGCCCGGATCCGAGGCTGCTCTGGAAATGATAACCCGAGCAGCCCGGTTCGTGCAACCCATCATGAAAAGTCATGGGTTCAAAGTAGGTACCTTGTGTGAGATGTTCCCGAAACAAGACAACTTACTGGGTCTCAACGTCAACCATGGCCAAAAGGTCTGTTTGAGATTGAGACAGCATTATGATGACAAGATGTTTCTGCCGTTTGAAAGTATTATGGGCACGCTGCTTCACGAACTGTGCCATAACAAGTATGGTCCTCACAATGCCCAGTTCTACGCGTATCTCAAGGAGCTTGAGGATGACTATTATGCATTAAAGGCACGAGGATTCAACCCAGATACCCCATTCGGCTTTCTAGGACCAGGCAAGACCCTTGGCAGTGGCGGTGGCCGTACGCTGAACGGCCCTGCGAGGGGTATTGCAGGAATTCCGGGACTGGGTGCCCATCCAAGCGGAAGAGCTCTACCAAACACAAATACCACACTCCCTGTTTCGAAAGTCACTAAACCAAAGACAGGTCGACAGAAACGATTCCAAGGCTCTGGAAACGTGCTGGGTAGCTCCACACCTTCTCCTCCGCCTGTTCCTGGAAGGAGAAAACCAGAAGCCCCTACCCGTGAACAGATCCTTGCGGCTGTGCAGAAACGGTTAGCCGATACAAAATGGTGTGCGAGCGAGGACGCAGAGATCTCTAAAGAGGTCGATGAGAACGACGATGATGTCGTGTTTCTTGGCTCCAAAAAAGTAAGCGAGATTGAAGTCATTGATCTCACCTAATGCATTTAACTTATAGACGTGACATTATCATTACCACATGGCATACATAGAGGAGCAATGAAGCTACTGGGCTGATGTGACTGCTACAGGTCGATGCTGTAGTGACGGAATCTTACCATGGATCTATTCTTCAGAGGACTCAGGACTAATCTTCTGTCATCCAGAATGACAACGCAGAACTGGGAAGTATTTAAAATACCGAAGCAGAAACCTTTAAATTTCCACCAGACCTCCCAACCAGCCTACGTGAGTCTTGTTTCTACAACAACATCATCAACACACATCTCAGTGGTTCTTCGGGAAGCGCTGACTAATCAACTGGTCACTGGGACAACCGCGTTTGCCTTTCTGGCACAATTTGGGAAATTACAAACTCAGATCTATTCAGTTACCCGGTCTGCAGTAGTCACCCACCTCATGCGCTGCAACGGCCTTTGCAGTAGAGGGCATGCCAACTGCCAGATGTGAGGCAAACAATGGTTGCCTAGCAACGCGGCTCTGGGTTGGCGATGGATATCTGCTCTTTACTGATATGGGGTGAGGAGCGAAGGGGTATATTGAGAGTTTGCCAGGGTGCAACTTACCAAGCCTTCTACACCCGAATATGTCTTCCTTTCCGTCAATTGACTCTAATAAATTACCTTCTGGAAGGAGCTACGTGTACTTTTTTGATAGTCCTTATTAGTGTGTGGACACGGGAGCGTGTGACTACAAGTAGAGGCTTAGAGTTAGATTGTACATATGTTCACAGGGATGAAAGAGCATTGATTGTAAGGTAGAGGTTGTGAGGACATGGTTAAGCAATTGCTATTCTCCTATCCTTCAGGTATTGAGTGTTTCTGTCCCTCTTATAATGTTTTAATTAATTAGTATTTCCAGCTATGAGAATTTCTCTTTCATTTGTTTGCTGTTGAGGCTCAAATGTAATCCAGCTTGCTACCACATACCTCAATGGGAACTGGGTGAGGCTGGGAGAGAAAACCATTGTAACAAAAGGGATTCGCAATCATTGAGCTATTGGTTTGTAATATCCCACTTCACCAGATGAAGAATATCTTAATACGGCCCCAATGAAGATTTAGAGAAGAATCATCATGTACTGCAGTTATCTTTGGAGAACAGAAGCCCCACTTTGCCCCCAGAATAGTTACTGTACTGCCTGAATTTGAGGCTGATCAAGCCTGAGGGCCCCAGAGACAATACCCCGGAGATGAACTATGCCATTAAAACGACAAGGAGAACAATTAATCAGGCCTCTGGGCCGTACCAATAACATATTGGCACTTGCTAGCACGCCCTACTCCCACACATCTACAATACAGACCGCACGTCATATTTTGCGTCTTGAGGGCACCCAGATGATGATGCATGCCACGCTGTATGTTTAGACCGTAAAACAGGAACCATTAAAGGAAAGGACTCAAGTAAGAGACACCTGTCTCTTAAGTACGGATAACGCAAAATTTTATTTCCCCGGGTCCTCTCACTGCCTCCTGGAACTCCCCACGGACCTCGCCAAAATGTCGTGGATGTCGTCTCCCCCCAGGGGTAAGGTTAAGGTTCAGGTGTAAGTCCCAAAGTCCATGTTTGTGTGCGAGTGTGTGTGTGGAAAAAAAGAATCCAAGTTGTGCAGCACTTCTTTTACTTACTTCCACCACCACACTTTTGTGACCCGACCACAACATGAGCGAGAAATTTGTGCCCGAGCACCGAAAGACGGACTTCAAGGACAAGAACAAATTCAGCGCCGACGAGCTGCGACGACGACGAGATGAAGCCCAGGTCGAAATCCGAAAGGCCCGACGTGAGGAACAGCTGTCCAAGCGACGAAACATGAGCGAGCTGGTGGGCGGAGATGACTCAGAGGATGAGGCTGAGTCCTCCACCTCCAACCTCCAGTGGCAGGATGCCTTCCCCGAGATGATTGCCAACATCCAGAGCAACAACCTCGAGGCCCAGCTGGATGCCACCACCAAGTTCCGAAAGCTGCTGTCCAAGGAGCGATCGCCACCTATCAACGAGGTGATCCAGTGCGATGTGGTCAAGTTCTTTGTTGAGTTCCTCAAGTCTCCCCATAACCTGCTGCAATTTGAGGCCGCATGGGCTCTGACCAACATCGCCTCTGGTACCAGCGAACAGACCAAGGTCGTGGTTGATTCAGGAGCCGTGCCTCTGTTTGTGCACCTCCTGGACTCTCCCGAGACCAACGTGCGAGAGCAGGCCGTGTGGGCCCTCGGTAACATTGCCGGTGACTCTCCCCAGTGCCGAGACTACGTGCTCCAGTGCAATGCTCTTCAGCCTCTAATTAACATTGCCACGAACACCAAGAAGCTCTCCATGATCAGAAACGCCACATGGACTCTTTCCAACTTCTGCCGAGGAAAGTACCCCCAGCCCGACTGGGAGGTCATCAAGCATGCTCTGCCTGCCCTCGCCAAGCTCATCTTCTCGTACGATGATGAAGTGCTCATCGATGCCTGTTGGGCAATCTCTTACCTGTCTGACGGCACCACCAACAAGATCCAGGCCGTCGTTGACGCCGGCATCCCCCGACGACTCATTGAGCTTCTCGGCCACCAGAGCACATCTGTCCAGACCCCCGCTCTGCGATCCGTTGGTAACATTGTCACCGGTGATGACGTCCAGACCCAGATCGTCATCAACGCCGGTGCCCTCCCCGCTCTTCTGCAGCTTCTGACTGCCCCCAAGGACTCTATTCGAAAGGAGGCTTGCTGGACTATTTCCAACATCACTGCTGGTAACTCCACCCAGATCCAGTCTGTCATTGACAGCAACCTGATCCCCCCACTTATCCAGCTCCTGTCCACTGGAGAGGTCAAGACCAAAAAGGAGGCATGCTGGGCCATCTCCAACGCTACCTCTGGTGGTCTCTCCAAGCCCGACCAGATCCGATACCTTGTCCAGCAGGGCTGCATCAAGCCTCTGTGTGACCTGCTCGGTTCCATGGACAACAAGATCATTCAGATTTCTCTTGACGCTCTTGAAAACATTCTGCGAGTGGGCGAGTCTGATCGACACATGCGAGGCGATAACCAGAACGAGTACGCTCTGTTCATCGAGGACGCTGATGGAATGGAAGCTATCCATGCCTGCCAGCAGAACGATAACGAGGCCATCTACAAGAAGGCTTACACCATCATCGAAACCTATTTCAGTGGTGACGAGGGTGTGGACGACACTGACCTCGCTCCTCAGACCGAGGGTGATGCATTTGCATTTGGTGGCCAGCAGCAGCAGGGTTCCTTCAACTTCCAGTAGATACCAGGTAAGGAACTGAACGAACAGGGATGGCGATGAAAGTAGGATATCAATGTAGTAATAGATTGGAGTAGTACGAACGACTGAGGTGAGAGGTAGAGTTGTGAATTATCGTAGACTACGAACAACTGATGTACACGTGATACGTACGATACAATGGACTAATATACTTGTACTTGTAATTATCACCAAGGTTAAGCAGAAGTGCGAACTGCTGACATGGGAGGAGTCTACTCTACTCATACTTGTAGTTAAATTAGTACTATCGTAATATGACCAATTAGTAAAACAGCAGTCTGTAGGGAATACCAAACAGTTTTATTATATTTTCAGTAGAAAGTATTCTGAACTTGGTGGATTTCAGTTCGAGTGTATACGAGACCACACTGCACCTCGTAACCATAGTAACTCAAGACCTCTAGAGTTGAAGGGTGTGGTTTGGAACTGTAAAATATCTGGTGTAGGCTAGGACCACAACCACGCGACGTTTGAAGGGTCCTGGGAATACTTAACTATCCGGGGTCAAGACCCATTGATTCCAAGCCACTTGCGATTTCTATCCTTCTCACGTCAGTATGAACTCACATTACTGTATGTAATATTTGGGTCATGCCAGCTCCTATATGCTGCTTTCGACCACTCCAGAGGTTGGGATTTGACTGTTGGGGTATTGGATGGGTGCCAGGGACTGGGTATGGATCAGAAAGAGTGAATTGAAAGGCATGTATATACATCGATCAGATTTATTGATTAGGATGTTATAAATGTATTAATTGGTATGCCAGTCTCACTTTTGACAGTTTTTGATGTCTCCTCTCTCTGCCAGTAAAGTTCTCGTTTCAGACTAAGTTGAGTAATCGTGAGTAACCCCACACATCTCAGAGGCGACTAAGATAACGAGCTAGGCGACGTTCCAGACAAGGACCCGACCGCCAACGAGCTCTGACACTCACAAGGGCGAGAACCTGGGGAACTCGATACCCTAGAACCGACCAAGCAAGAATTGCCGCTTCCAACTGCTGGGCTGCAAGACGGCAGAAACCACCATACACTACTTAAAACTTGACTTGACAAGAGCTGACTCGATACAGCACCCACAGACATGGCACTAAAAGAAATGTATAGTACCTGCCTGGGTTGTTGCCAGCGACATAATGATACCACCCAGTTCGACATGTACGAAGAGGAGGAAGCCCAGGGCTTGCTGACGCAGGAGGAGGCCGAAGCGGCCAATGAGTTTGGAGAGTATGTCACGGCTGCCAACTCAGGTGAATTCGGCATTGAACACTCGGTAGGAGACACCAATGTACGGCAATGGTTGTCAGGGCTGGCTGTCCAAGCTAGCACAGGGTGGTCCGGATGGACAGGCTGGTCCTGGAGACTGTTCGGAGGCAGGAGTCAGAGGCTACTAGAACCCTCGGACCAGAGACACATCAATTACGCCGATAGAAGCGAAAGCTCGGGCTCGCTCCGGTCAAGAAACGACCTGTTGGGCTCCGAAGATGAAGCACCAAGTGCTATCATGGATGCAGAACAACTTTCCGATGGGTTTGCGCGCGAACTGATTTTTGGACCAAGTACTATTTCAGGAAACAGCGAAAGAAACGCCCCTAGGCCTAACAGTATCGTGTGTGGGGTCAGTGGTGATAGTACCTAGACGAGACTTACGAACTGCGTAACCTGGAGCCCAAAAACCCACAATCGGGCTATCGTACTCTTGACGAAACTAATCATCAATCCGTGGCACCTCACAACTGAGGCCATTTATTTATATACACAGAAGGAGTCATACAAAACGTATAACAGTGTCAAGGTTGAGCGGCTGTAGAATCACAGGTATCTTACATACCACTGCAGAGCAACGTTAGCTCGCAAGCAGTGTAATTGGGACATTCTTAAATAATCAATTACTATATACTAAAATTCAAACTCGTTTCGGAACTGGTTGACATCCATTCCGTTTCCAACCTTAGCCACCAGGTCTCGTCGATCCATACCCAGGAACACTCGCTTCAGGGTATCGTACAGGTTAGTAGACTGGTTGGCAAGAACATCGTCCTGCACTCCCTCCACCTTATGCATGGAAAGGGCACCCAGAAGGTACTGGGCAGCCTCCTTGTAGCAGCCAATGTTAATGCAAGACACACCGAGGTTGTATCGAGCACGCACAAAGGAGGGCCGCAGCTCCAGGGCCTTGTAGTAAGCGTCAATGGCCTCCTCAGATCGGTGGGAGTTGGCTAGAGTGGCTCCAAGTCGGTTCCAGAGCAGAGCATCATCAGGTCGAACAGCAATAGCAGCGTTGAAACAGTCAATAGCCTTGTCATACTCCTCGTTACCGTAAAACAGAACACCGAGACCAACCTGAACATCAGCGTCAATGTTGGCTCCGTCAGGGGATAGCTGGGCTGCTCGGATAAACAGCTCAGTGACTCGAGAGTGCAGCTGGAACTTGTCTTCGTTGCCGAGTCGGGGCTCCTGGTTTCGGGCCTCGTCAACAACCTCGGGGTACTTTGTAGCAAGCCATCGTTCCAGAGTGGCATATGCGGCATTCTCGTATCCTTCGTTGGTGTAAGAAACAGACAGGTTCATCAGAGCAGACAGGTTGCCGGGCTCCAGCTTGATGCATCGTTCCAGAGCTCGGATAGCAGGATCTTCCTTCTCGTTCTGGGCCTGGCAAGCACCTAGCCGTCCCCAGGCCTCGGCGTGCTCGGTATTCTTCTGCACAGCTGCCTCGAAGGCTAGGGCAGCCTCGGAAAGTCGACCGCCAGTCTCCATGAGCTCAACTCCAATCTTGAACGGATCAGGGTGCTCCATAAACTGGTTGTTCTCCTCAAACTGGTAGTCGGCAAACTCGGGCCGGTTGTGGGTGTACTCGTGGAAGTCTCGCTCCCAGGCGGGCGAGTTGGTCTCCTCCAGCCACTCGTCCATGTTTTCCAGGAACTGGAGGTTCTTCCAGATGTTCTCGAAGTCCATGTTCTTGATATCTGCGGGCTTCTCCTCGGTAGTGGTCTCAGTCTCAGTAGCGGTCTCAGTGGCGGTGGCCGTCTCGGCAGTCTGCTCCTCGACCTCCTTGCCCTTACCAACGGCAGTGTCCATCTGCTTGAACTGCTCCTCCCAGTTCTGAGCGTCCAGCTCAACAACTCGAGCGCTAGACTGCTGGGGCTGGAACTGAGGAGCCATGTTGGCGCTCATTCCAGAGTACATGGGACGAGCCATACCGTACATGGGCATACCTCCCATGCCCATACTTCCCTGCATAGGGCCAGGACCCTGCTGCTGCATGGCCTCGGCGGGAGATCCTCCTCGCTGGAACTCGGCGTTCCAGTTCTTGGCGTCCTGGGGAGCGGCACCAGGGGCGGTCTGCTGTCCACCAAAGTCTCGGGCCCACTGCCCTCCGTTGGCAGCTCCCTGCTGGCCGGGAACCTGGGGAATTTGGCCTCCCTGGGCACCCATGTTGTGGAGCTCATGACGCATCTGCTCATAGTTGAATGAGGACTGCTCGGGACCGGCGGCGCCGAATCGGGCCATCATCTCTCGGTCTTGCTGTGACATCTCGCCAGTGTTGGATCGCATGCCTCCAACTCGGCCTCCAGAAGGACCCGCCACTCGATCATGCTGGAGAGATCGGTCCTCAGCAGTGTGTTTGGTGAACTGGCTCAGGGGGTTTCTGCCCGTGGAGCATTCGCTTCCTCCTCTCATAAAAGACATGACTGTTATTTCTTGCTTGTTGTGCTGGTGACTCTGTGTGTGCTGCGTGCAAAAAAAGTGATTAACAAGAATGACAGTTCAGTTATTTCAGAGTCCAAAGGGAATCATGTGTAATATGCAAGCCTATACTTCAGCTGCTGGCAGTCACTGCTGATTTAACATTAAGGTTCCCCCACGATGGAGTGCCCTTGCCCTTGTTGAATGGGGTATCTGGGGAATTTGAGCCGAGGCCTACGACCACGTGCGCAAAGAAGATGTTGGTGGCGACTGCACACAAATGTACCTTGAGCTGTTCTAGTCGTGTCTAGTCTTCTATTTTTTTGTATTTCACCCCTGTATTGCGCCACGAACTGACTGGTTTATCTACACTCAAATTTTCACGTTGACCGTTCAAAAGTTTCTTACTAACGAAGCCTGACCAGGTCAGTTGGGGGGAAATAAGGTTGCAACTACCGCGCTGGCGGCCGAGGATGAAATGTGGGGGAGCCTTCTAAAGGCCGAGCGCCACACAGAACGTGCTGGAACCATGAGGGCGACTTTCCATCCAGATAGAGAGAATTTTTTAGCCGAAATGAGCGAAGAGATTCGATTCCCAAGTCTGCCGAGATAGTAATTTGCCATATTTTTGTGATCCTGACTGCATCAGTTTTTCCAAAACCTGCCACTCCAGGTTCAGTTCTATGCCGACCGTTTGCCGGATTATTATCTCTTTCCCTCACGACAAAGTTTGTCATCACGTGTAAATTCAGAGATGGAGATGAGCTTAACTAGATCCGAGATGGAGATGAGCGCCTTGAAAATAATTGCGCGAGTACAAGGTACGACACATATAAAGTGAGTTTACAATGATACAATGATATATTTAGAAAGTGTGCATTGTTCAAAAAGGGACCACATAGAGAGATGAAGGAAGGTTCGGCTAGTTTTCTAGCTTAATTATGGGCATCATCACTTTAAGTAAATCTTCATTTGGCAGTCCACCACAAGTAAAAGTAACTGGGATTTATCAGCCGGTTAGTTAGCCTTCTTGGGCTCACATCTATCAGCAGCCCATCGCACCCATTCCTCCAGCTCCACCAGCTCATGGAAACCAGTGTGACTAGTTACAGTCTCCTGAGTGGTGCCCTTGAACATGGTCACATCGAACATAGACTGGTGCGACTGTAGAGGGGAGGGAATGACCACCTTAGCATTAGCTTTGTCTGAAAATTTGATCTTGAGGTTCGAAACGGGAGCTGCCATGAGTCGCCCCAGTGTAGAGGACTCCTTCTCGGCTGTCGAATTGTCTGTGGTAATCTCAAAGCTGAGACCCGAATGTGTTGTGGACAGAAGATACAGGGACCTTCGTGCGCGACTCTCGAGTCGCTTGTGCAGAATGTGAGCGAGAAGAGGTCTCAGGATTGGCAGGGGAGGGTTGGGGTTAGGACCCCCCTTGGATTGAAGTGGGGCAGGAGGAGTTCGCATCTTCTCCAATTGTTGACGATGAGCATTGGCTAATAGCAGTCTCAGGGCCAACACAAACAGATTTGCTGGGGAAGGTGCAAATGTAGTCGTGGGCTCCTCCGGAACCTCCACCCACTCAATAACCACAATATCTCCTTCTCCCAGATCAACTGTTACGGCACCATCCGCTACGGTAACCTTTCTTGAGGTCAGCAGTCGAGCCTCTCGAGCAATCTCAAAGAACAGCTCTTCCTCAAACAGCGCGTGCCGAGTCTCGTGAATGGCTGCCAACGTCGGGTCAGTCGGGGGTTTAGAGTCCCTCGTATATACATCACTGACACTTTTGATGACTTCTCCTTCTTCCGACTTGATGGTCACTCTCACAAACTTCTTTTGCACCTCCTCCTTGGGCTCAAAGTCCACGGTTCCTGCAGCCGAACGCTTCAAGACACCGATACCTGGGTCACGGTATTTACTGCCAGCATCTCCAAAACCGTATTTAATCCCAAGCCCTCGGGTATCGGAGCTTCGCACCTTGAAAAGTACCTCGCCAGTCGCAGCGATCGCTGCCACACCAGCCCAATATGTCTTCTCCTTTGAGGCTTCTATTCGCAATCGCGACGCACACTGTTTGAGTCGATCACGTGCATTGGTGAGGGACTCAATCTTCCATCCGATGCCAACGCCTGGCTCGTTGACCACCTGAGGAGCAGGCACTCTGTCCGCACCGAGAGAGCCAACAGGAATATGGGTTTTCAAGTGTGGGGACATGGATGTTGATGCAGAGGTGGGACGCACACTCGAAATGAGGAGCGAAACGAAATCCAGAGCCAGTGCACTCTCGTTATATGCAGCCTTGACGTTCTCCAGCAGCTTGAGTCGATGCTGATCGAACGGGGACTCGTCAGGCTTCTCTTCAATCTCATCCTTGACATTTTCGTCAGCCGAGTCAGCCACGCAATTGGCAATTTCCTCGAGCAGCGACTCTTCCGTGACGTCAACAAATGACTTCCGTTCAGCAACGATCCGAGGAACGATTTCTGAAATGCTTAATGTGTCTTGGTTCTCAGCGCGATCTTCCACCGCCAAGGTGACCTTGATGTCGCTCATAATGACTGTGGCTGGTTCTCAATATTGTATGCACGTCGTGTCTGTCGTCAGAGTTGCTGTAATGCTTGATATCCCCCTGCTGATTGCCCTACCAGGTAGATTGTCGGTGATTGTCGTGTGTCAAGGTTTGGTGGTGATATTTACACCCTGAGATGGTGGTATGCACCTGCAGTAATAATTTTGAGTTCAAAATGGTCTACCATATACTGCACAGAGGTTGTCCATTATTATTTGTTCAATAGTCGATTCCTCCAACATACTGTTATTTGGAGTCTACGAGAACTAAATTATTGGTTTTCTTTTAGATTCCCCACAATTGCAAAACACTAAGGTTGGATGGTTACCAACTCATATCCTTATTAGGCGTCTTACAATAGATGCTCATCACCTGTGGAATACAGCTAGATAATCACCGTGGTTAAATCATAGTGAAGATCCATTGTTTCATACACATCCTAAAACTCTGAAATCTGAAATCTGAATCTAACATTATTACACTCTCATCTACATGGGAACATTCTAAAGTCATATGCTAGCCTATCTAAAGATCAAAATCCTCATCATCATCGTCGTCCAACTCGCCCTCCTCGATCTCCTTGACCAGCTCCCGCTCTCGCTCACGCGCCTCGTCAGCGTTTTTGAGATCGATTCGGTTGGAGTTCATGGGGTACCGCATGGCCTTGACACTGTCGTTGTGCAGACCAATGCAGAAAGCGATTCGGTCGTGGAAAGTCTGCTGGGGCTCGTTAGTAGAGTACACGTCCAACACCTCCTTAGACTGCATGAATCCTCGCTCCGAGTCGATAGTGGCCTCAATGACACCGTCCCGAATGGCCTTTGCCACAATGTACTCTGCAGACTCCTCCGACTCCAGTCTCAGGCGAATACAGATATCCTTGAGAGAGATTCGAGAGTATGCCAGAGACATGATTCTGATACCGGTCTTGATGACATTCTGTCGCAGACGCAGAACCAGGGAGTAAGTACCATCAGCCTTGAACACGGATGCATACTTCTTGATTGTGTCAGCAAACTGGTTGAGGTCACCGACTCGCACAGCCTTGACCACCTCGAAGTAAGCCTTGAGGCTCTGCTCTCGTCCACTCTTGAACACGCTTCGCTCGGGGATATCTCCCATCAGCAGCTCGATAACAATGTTGAGTTTTTGTGCTGCTTGAAGGAAGCCTGCAGCCAGAGGGGTCTGGGGCGCCTTTCGGATGGCTCCAGTGATGTGGGCGTGTGCAGCTGTGTAGTCAAGCTCGATGGCTCGGATCTTGGACAGGTAGTACATGTATCGAGCAGCCAAAGCGTTGGCGGCGTTCTCAGGGAAGTTGACCTTGGACACGAGGTTGGATGCCTGGGTCACATGGGCACAGAGCAGGTAGTTTCGGAGAAGCAGGGTGATCAGCGACGCCTCGGTCTCAGGATCGTGCCGCAGAGATGCTGTTCGCAGAGATGCCAGCAGAACGGGTCGCACAGCCTCGAGGTTGCCACTGAGCTCCTCTCCTCGACAGAAGTAGAACCAGATCTTGGAAGCAAGGTAGTCGAGCGATCGTCGGTTGTAGGTTCTCAATCGAGTCACCACATGGTCACTGAGTGTTCGCAAGTCGTCAATTCGGTTCTCGTGGAGCAGCCAGGCCTGGAACAACAGAGAAACGTACATGTCGATTTCTGGCAGAGGCTGGGCAGTGGCCTCGGTGGCGCCGGAGGCTCCATCAACCTCCATCTCGTCGGTGTTGTGGCTGGCTCCAGCAAGAGAAACAAACCCGGTTCTTCGCTCATCTCCAACAGGATAGGTCATGACGGCGATTTGTGCCAGCAATTCTGGAGTGAGCTTTTTTCGTAGAGCAGGAAGGCCTCGAAGCACTCGAAGAACGAAACGCTGGTCGAAGGAGGCTACAGCCTTTTCGAGGAAGGCGAAGGATTGTTTGATTTCAGCCAGAACGGGGTTGTCTGTGGTCATGGTTGTCTGTGCTGAAACGAGTGGATGTGTGGTGGTGAATCCTATGTGATTGAGTGTGGTGATGTGTGGCGACAACCTTAAACGAAGGTCAGTCGAAAGTGGTCACGTATGGTGTTTACACTCAAGCAACGTGTTGTTGGGAGGAATGAAGAGGCGGGTCGACTTACTATGCTTATTACCATCCATTGAGCTATGGATCGGCCTTCTTGGAACCGAGGGGTAGTGAATAACTAGCTCATAACCTGTGGGTAGGAAGGGGGCCAGATAAGAGGCAATTCACTTTTTTGGTTATTGAATTGAGGCCAGGTTCAAATATCTTAAGGGATGCTCCAATTTACTTACCGAATGCGTACAATGTACAAGAGTTTACTACAAAGGCTTGTCCACTCTCCTCATACTTCACTCCAACTAACCCACCAACAACCTTGATCCCAAGCTGCATACTCATCACGAACTTAGTTGGCTGATACTCAAAGCTACAAACAATTTCTCACATAACACACTCAACTATGCCAGTGTCGATAGAGGAGCTCAAGGCTCTGCAGGCCCAGAAGAAAGAAGCTGCGAAGCCCAAGTTCATCTCCAAGGCCAAACGTGTTGAGATGGCTGCGAAAGCGAAACAGAACCAGCAAAACACTTCTGAAGAGACCACTTTGAAGGACATCAGATCTACCACAGACCTGAAAAGATCTGTAGTCCAGGAGACCGTGCAGACTACAAAACCTCCACCACCAAAAGCAAAAGCAAAAACCACCTCTGGAAAGTTCTCATTCGACTGGAGTGCTGCAGATGACACCTCCAAGGCATACCAGCCCAGTTATAGCATTGATTCGGGAGAGGGACAGGCGCCCAAGCGCCAGAAACGTGATCTGGAGGACGCACATTGGTCCGAGAAACCGGTTGATAGCATGTCTTCTCGAGACTGGCGTATCTTCAAGGAGGATTACAGCATTGTCACCAAGGGTGGAGGAAACATTCCCAATCCACTTCGTTCGTGGAATGAGTGTAAGGAAATCCCTCGAATTGTGCGGGATACAATTACACGTATGGGATACAAGGAGCCTACTCCTATCCAGAGAGCTGCTATTCCTATCGCTCTAGGCATTCGAGATGTTATTGGTGTTGCAGAGACTGGTAGTGGTAAGACTGCTTCGTTTCTGATCCCTCTCATCAGTTACATTTGCGAGCTGCCTAAGTTGGACGAGAGATCTAAGGTAAATGGTCCCTATGGTCTTATTCTAGCACCTACTCGTGAACTGGCCATGCAGATCAAGGATGAAGCTGTTAAGTTCTGTACCCCTCTGGGTTTCAAGGTAGTGTCTGTTGTTGGTGGATACTCTGCCCAGGAGCAGGCTCTGGCTGTGCAGGAAGGAGCAGAGCTCATTGTGGCTACTCCAGGTCGACTGCTGGATGTGATTGATAGACGACTACTGGTTCTCAACCAGTGCTGCTACGTTGTTATGGACGAGGCCGATCGAATGGTGGATATGGGCTTTGAGGAACAAGTCCAAAAAGTTCTGGCATCACTTCCATCGTCAAATGCAAAGCCTGATTCTGATGAAGCTGAAAACTTGGCTGCTGTTTCAACCAGACGATACAGACAGACCATGATGTACACAGCCACGATGCCTGTGGCCATCGAAAAGCTGGCCAAGAAGTATCTCCGACGTCCTGGAATTGTAACCATTGGTTCTGCTGGCCAGGCAGGCTCCACAGTCACTCAGCTGGTTGAGTTTCTCAACACTGACGAGAAACGTAAGCGTCGACTGCTTGACATCATCAGCAAGCGACAATACCGACCTCCTATTGTTGTCTTTCTCAACTACAAGAGAGATTGTGAAGCGGTATCAGATGCTCTTGTGGCAGCTGGGTGGAGAACCGCAATCATTCATGGCGGCAAACAACAAGAGCAGCGAGAGCAGGCTGTCCAGCAGCTCAAGAGAGGTGCGGTGGATGTGCTTGTGGCCACTGATGTTGCTGGTCGAGGTCTTGATATTCCTAATGTGTCTTTGGTGGTCAACTTCCAGATGGCCAACAACATCGAGTCTTACACCCATCGAATCGGACGTACTGGACGAGCCGGTAAGCGTGGTACTGCCGTCACGTTTCTTGGCCAGGAGGATGATGATGTTCTGTTTGAGCTCAAGCAGATGATTAGCCGATCCGAGGCCAGTCCAAACAACCAGGAGTTGAGCAGACACCCTGCTGCTCGAATGAAGAAACTCCAGCAATAGTTTGCACGTGGGATGTATTGAATTATAGTATTTATTAAGGGAGACGATATAAATTAATAGTAATAATAGAAGCTAGGGTTAAGCTCTCCTGCGATTCTTTGATCTTCTTCGGACATAGCATTGAACTTTTCAATGTACTCGGGGGTTCTCTTTCGTTTGTTTTCCCATGTGATTCCAGCAGCATAGACAAACTGCATTACAAGGGAGAGGCAAGCAAAGGCAAGACAGACTGCACAGCCAGGAGTGTAGAATGGAGCATCTTGACCTCGAAACACAAAGGTCGAGATGAAACCTGCACAGTTTCCGAATCCAATTTGCCATCCCGACGCGATAGCTCTTCTATGATGACCCAAGAAATTCATCTGAGTCCAGCACACAAACAAAGGCATAGCAGTGTAAGTACCAGCACAGATCATGAAAAGGGATCCGTATCGTGTTCCAATCTTGTCGTGAACACCAATTACAACGGCTAGGCCTGCAATAGCGACAACGCCAGCAAACACAGCAAAGTAGAATCTGTGCCTGAGATAGTCGGAGAAGACGGCACTTATCATTGAGAATCCAAAGGCGGCAACCCAGGGGGGAACAGAGTACAGCTGGGTCTTAACATCTGAGTATCCAAGAGTCTTAACAATCGCAGTACCAAAGTAAGCGTATCCATAGGCAGGGACAATTGTTCCAAAATACATCCATCCCATAACCCAGACCTTCCAATCAGAGAAGACACTCTTGACATCTTTCCAAGTCATCGGTCGGTCCGTCTCACTGGCTCCTGCGTTACCTACCTCGAGTTTCTCCTTGATGAACTGTCGCTCGTTCTCAGTCAAGAACTTGGCGTCTTCTGGAAAGTCTGCCATGATGAAGAACATAATGATAGCAATGAAGGCAGTACAAGCACCCTCGATAATGAAGATCCAACGCCATGAAGCAATTCCCTTTTCACCATCCAGATTGTGGATGCCTGCAGCAATGAGACCTCCAAAGGCTCCAGCAAGAGTTGTGCTTGAGAAGAAGAATGAGTATCTCTTCTGAGCCTCTTCTCGTCGATACCACATGGAGATTAGGTAGAAGGAGCCAGGAAACATGCCTGTCTCAAAAAGTCCGAGTAGAAATCGAGTTGCCAGAAGTGCAGAATAGTTATTGGCAAATCCCTGACCTAAGAGAGTGACCCCGAACAAGACCATAGAGCCAGTCAACCATACATGTGGCGTGAACTTCTTCATTAGCCAGTTCGAAGGAATTTCAGCAACAACGTAGGGAACAAAGAAGATGGCAAGGGCAGTGTTGAAGCGATCGCCGGTGAGCTTCAGGTCCTTGCTCATTCCGTATACGTTTGCATTGGAGATGTTGACTCGGTCCAAGAAAGCGAGAATGTAAAGGATGCATATGACAGGAATGACACAAAAGTCGACTTTCATCATAAGTTTCCTTTGGTTGATCCCGTACTTTTCTGCCAATTGCGCAATTTCAGCATCAATAACCTCTTGGGGGACCTGTCCATCAGGGTAGTCGGTTTGACTGCCCGTCGTGGGGTCGGAGAACTCGTCATGACTCAATGATTCTTTGTCCATACTGGAAATTTGGGTGTGAAGACATACAGGGCAGCTCTTTAGTTATATAGCCCTCAGATATCTGTCTCAATTCAATTTCCTTGTTTCCCCGCATTTCAAGACAGAGTTCAAGAAGCTGGTGTAGTGCATTGCGCATGTGCCAAGAGGGTATCGAGATGAGCTGGGCATCACTGGGCTTGGCAACTCGGTACTTTGTTGTCAGCTTCAAACAAAAGTGAAAAAATTCTTGTTCTAAGAGCTCAAATTTCCACCATCAAAGCTATTCAAATACTGGATGACTCATGAGCCGCGGTCCTATGAACCTAGCTAACCTTGACCAGTACGAGTAGGGTTCAGCCATCTCTGGCGTCCGAACAAAAACGCATAGGCGGATGTCCAAAAAGACAAAGGTTGCCTGAGACCGTGGGGGTCTTTGCAAAGGACTAAAGAATCATTGGTGGGACCGAAAGATAAGAAGAGTCTGGCGTGCTTCACCATAAAGTGTAAGACAGCAGTTGTGCCTTTCCATCAAACGTTACAGGATACCGATTCTGATATTGCCGTGTAAACCACATCCAAAGAAGCGAATAACAGTAAAGCCCCACCCGGCTGATTTGAGTATTGTCACGACATCCAAGTGAATGTTTACTCTCTCTTTATCATCTGATTTGGGCGTATTTTCAAAGGTAGAACGAGTCAAGCTTCCAAGGGTGGGGGGGTATTGAACACTTTAAAGGCCCAGTGGGCAGGACGACTCTGTCACTTCGTTTCCTAGGTATTCTGAATGAGTCACTGACTTTGACGATTGTACGTAAGTAAGTAGTACCTGCTCCATATTGATACCCCGACTCCTGAAGTGCCCTCAAGACACTGGAAAATAGATCACGGATGCTGCAAAAAGCAATTCTTTCTTCCCCACCATTGAAAATAGACTTATGAGAGGCATTGTAAAGTCGCGTAAACAACCTTGACAATCATGCCCAGAAAAATACTCTATCATGGTTATTGGATATATATATATTTAGCTGTGCTCTCACGGTCGAAATAGCCGTTGTAGTAAGCCACAGGGCTGTGATATACTACTCACAAACCCCGGCTAATAAGATAGTAGCTAAACTGAATCCTTTCTCGGTTCCCGTAAATCATTAAAAACCGTGCCCGTGTCTTAAACCCAGTCGTCTGCAAGCTTTGTGGGGAAGTTGGGGGCGACTTTGATGAGCAAGAACAATCGACTTTTTCCCACTTGGATATCACCCACTACCTGAGACCTATCAATGTGATCATACAGTATCGTAGTATGCTTCTTAAACACTTTCTCTCATATTCATTCCACTAATATCAGGGTCCTTATCCATACAGCTTTCTCTCGACGAATGGTATCTGCTATAAGATCCTTCACCTCTCCAAGAAAGTAAGACAACATTCCCCAGGGGCTTAGCTTTTGGTTAGTCTGATATCGCTGTAGTCTGTAAACAGTTTACCTTCTACGTGGCACTATATTCTTATTTCGTTCAGAGAACCTCTTGCGATCATGACTTGACTTACCGGACTGTTAGATTTTTAGTGGAAGTATAGTCCATGGATATCATCTATTTTAGTTGCTGTTCCAGATTTTTATTACTCTCTCTTACCGCCTCAACATTTGGGGCTGCAAAATTCTCCTCAAGGTCATATGATCTGATATAGTGAGGCTGTATCAGCACCATCTGCTCAACCTTGGATCTCCATGGTGTTAAATGAGGCTTTACAAACCCTACTGTACCTGGTTCACTACTCGTACTGTACTCGTAGTTTAACACTTGAAAAATTCTCGGCTAGCAAATCTCAGACGTTTCAGACTTGATCTGATGTGTTTTTATTTCATAGTTCAATGCATCCCTCTTCGTCATAATACTAATACTAGACGATGGGGCTGTAATTGAGTTCAATTTGGCTTATCGTAATGCAAGATTATAATTATCCGTGTGGCCATTGGAAGATTTATATAAAAGAATTCAAATTCCATTTGGAACGAGGTGAATTGTATTGTACCACATCACATTACGCCTATGACTGACTATATTCGAACCGAAGAAACTGCGGGTGATGACACAGAACCTGCCGAGGACCCCGTCCAGCTTCTCTACATGCACTCTTTGACTATCTCGAACAAGCTGCATGGTACAGGAACATTCTTTCTAAGCCGTGTGGAAGAGAATTTTGACCCTAAACACGCGATGGTGGAGCTGTCGCTCTTACAACCCGACAACAATATCAAAAAGTGTGCCACGAAGGTTCGGGTTTCCAGCACGCCCGCACAACTAACCGCTCTAAATGCAACAACTTTGCTTGCATTTCCTGGCTGTGACATTCCTCTATTCTTGCTGGTAACCAAAGATGGCTGGGAGACTCTCTCTATAGTTACAACCGCTGAGAAAGACTTCCATGCAATCTTGAATCTCAATCTGGCACGGTGTTTGTCCAGCTACCGTGAGTCCCCCAAAGTCACGGCGCTGAGATACTTAGCTGAATACCAAGCCAACTACGAAAATCAAAACTCGGATGATGATTCAAATGATAGAATGATCTCTCCACTCCTTGCATCCAGCGAACAGGTACACCACTGTCCCAAGACTGGCTTAGCAGGTGCATTTCCATCTTATCGCAGTCCCCTGAAAAACGAAAGTCCTCCTGTCGATGTGACCATAAAATCGATGAGGGCAATTGTTGCGTTCCTTTTGGACGACCCCGCGCCTCTGGAGTTTGACTCTGCTGTGGAGTTATTACAAGTAGCCCAGTCTTATGAGGTTCCCGGATTGCTTAACCATGCCATTGCTAGAATCAGAACTGAGTTACTTAGTGTAACCCAGGCCATTGATATCTGGAAGAAGGCTAAGGATGCGGGAGTCCATGTTGTTAGAAAGTACGTTGCTTGTAAGTTTCTTGGCTTTCTACAGTACATGGAAGACACTCCTGAAGCTCATGATTTACTAAGATCGTGCACTCTGGAGGAGTGCCAGGAGTTATTACACGACATATCAGTATCATCTAGCAAAATCAAACCCGCCTTTTACCATCAGGGAATAAATATTGACGTTTTCCCACTTACACCACCCGACTCTCCAGACTCTTCTGGTTATGGCCAAACTTCTGTCACTTCCCAATTCATGGAATATATTAGCACGTCTTACAAGCCAGGGTCATTTTGCAATTCCAAATGGGTATCACCCGAGTGGGAAGAAGAAGCAACCCCCTTTGGTAACGTCCAATCTCAAGCTCACCCTAGTTCTGACACGTCTAGTCCGGTATCTAGTATTTACGAGCCTCCCATGAGAAGATATTTATCCCGGGATCCTGTCACAATACCTCCAGGTTATGAACTAGAGGAGGAGCAACAAAGTCTACATCCCACTCCTGGTTTGAGTGATGATCACTATCCACCCTCCCCTGACGTCCAGAACAATCACTGTTGGCGTATGAATACAAATGCTCCACTGGACGCTTTTGGGATTCGGGTGGATGCTCCAACAACTTTGGAGGGTGAAACTACAAGTACTGTCACCAAATCGCAACCAGTGCAGGTAGCGGTCCACGTGGATCCACCAGTAGTGATAGACGGTCTCTGCTCTCAAGTAGTGGTTGAGGAAGAAACTGAACACGAGTCTTGTATCGTCGCCGTTTCACCCCATGAAGAGTCTGGAGAGAATATGACTGTGAAAACCTCCAGCATTACGGACGATTTGGCAGAGACTGCCGAGAATACAGTTGTCTCCACAACATCTGAGGAGGGACGAGATCGTTCCGTCTCGCCAGAGAATTCTATTGAAACAAGCATCTATAAAGATGCGCAAGAATGGCCCGAATGGGAGATTGATGACGAGGCCGATGATGAGGCTGATGACGAGGCTGATGAGGGTGCAAAAAAGACAGTTAATGTAGGAAGATGTAAGGAAACAGGATGTGTTGATAAAGGGCCTCAGGGATCTAAATTACTCTCGAAGGAACATCAAGTTGACGAAGAAGACGAGAAATCGTTGTCTGAAGGCATCGGCCACAACTTAGGTCAACGGTGGATGGGCATGATTCGTACGACTCGTGCGTGAGCAGAGTTTATATATAACAATATATTGATATGTCTCAGGGTGTAAGAATACCTTTGCTCGCTAATTCAAAAAAAAAATAAAAAAATGGTGATTAATCTATGGTAAAATAATTTAGTGGTACTGTACCTGTACTGTACCTGTACAAGTGGAATTTTGTCAATATCATCTCTTTGGACGTTTGAAGCATTGACTGGACTTATGACCTTCCTTGTGACAGTATGTACACGTCCTATCTCTGACATCCTTCGCTGCTCGTTTCTGCTTATATGACAACACAGGCGGTTGTGGTTGCTCCGGGATTTCTTGAGGCTTAGTGCTGTCTTCCTCCTTTGGACCTAGAATACTCAAAAGCTGGTCAAAATTGCTAATGCCTTCCTCCACTGCCTTGATGATCTCTGTTTCCTTTTCAGGGATAATTCTAATCACGTCGACTATCCGATCTCCCAAAGGACTGGGGTCCAGCTGTGGTTCCCAGTGTCTGATCATCTTTATCCGATACTCTATCGGTAGATCTGTGTCCTCCAACTTGGCCAGTTCTTTATGAACTGCGATACTTCTCAATACGGGCTTGTCAAGCGTTTGCACCAGCCGCTTCAGTTCCACCCATGCTACCACTTGGTTCTTTTGTTTTCTGTAGAGCTGGAGAGCCTTTCCTCCTAGCAACCTTGATACAACCTGATTCGTTTCCAAAATGCATGTTGAAAAGTTGAACGTCTTCATGATGTTTTCTATTCTGCTGGCCCATAGAGATGGTGATTCGGTCACCTCACCAGAATACACGTAAATCCGGTTGGTCTTGTCCAGATCAACAAGCTCCAGAAACTTTTGTCGCTGAATAGGAAGTGGAAAAGTGGGCAGATTCTCACGAGGGTCTGTGACAGAGATGGAATCAACCTGCTCGCCCATCTTGAGAGCAGTCACCTGTTTTTCCAGCTGGGCAATCTGGTGCTCATAGTCGGTCTTGACGGTATTGACGTAGTCGGCAAACATGGAAGACATGCTTCCGATCGCCGCGTTCATGCCAGCTATCTTGCTCTGTATCGGTTGAGACATGGTTGAATTGGTGATGATTGACGATGTTGAGATTCAAAATATTTCGTGGTAGTTCAAAAATAGACTTTCATTGCGTCTCTTAAGCAATAATTTAGTTGGGAGCTAGACAGGGATTTAGTTGGGGGCTAGGCAGGGATTTAGTTGGGATTTAGTTAGTTCTAAAAAAAATCCAAGATGTGTATACAAGTACACCATAAACCTATTGTAGAGCGAAAAACATGAAGAGAATCAATATATATAGAAGTCCCAGATGTTAAATTCCTTATCCCTGACTCTATTTATCTCCCTCTTACACAAGATGCTTCTTAGATATAACACATTTTACACTCACTTTTTCCCCCCTTTTAAGTCATCTCACCTTAGACACCCTGAAACGGCAATAGTGTCAATATTGCAATAAAAACCACTCGAAATTCTATATATAGTTCGCTGTTTCATATTTTTAATTTAAATATTGGCAATAGCACTACTGTACTGGTACTCCAATTACTTTTTCACGTGTGAGGACGCATATCATGGCACAAGTAATGTAGATCGGCATCGGACGATGGTACCAGTAGGGGGAATGAAAATAAAACAGAAATTGTTTTGTTTCATCTTATGGGGGAACTACCCATTTATTATTGATAGGTCGAGGCCGAAATCCTGGAAACTTATAGATCTGAGTGTTCAGTCTTAATACTGTAATGACTTGATACGAAGGAGCTAAAGGGCATCGAGATCTGTTCATATACACCAGATATGTAATGGAAATCCCTGGCATATGACATTGGTTCACAACTGTATTGTTATCCACATTCCTACAACTGCCTCTCCAAGAGCCAACCCAAAGTAGAAGTGCCTCCGTTCAGCCAGCTAAATCGTTTCGTATCATGCAGCCCCCTGCATCTTGCAATAAACTATAGCTATAATATGTACGAGTAAAGAGTTATATTGAACTTTTATTGTTTCGGAAGTCTTAACGGGGTAGAAAAGAGTTATATTGAGCTTCTATTGTTTCGGAAGTCTTTACATTTGCACTTATCATTGTCTAGTAGTCCCATTTTTAAAAACTAACCCCCTGAAACTGTTTCTATGGCATGCACTAATGGAACTCCGCTATCTCCTGGAAGCCCTTGGTACTCGTACCGGTATCGTACTCGTACTAGTACGATACGATACTTTATCGTACACTACTGATAAACCAACCCTGTTTCTGAAGATGCATGTCCCTAGACCCGCAGGACTCTAGCGTGAGGTATATGTTGAATGAAAGGTTACCATGCGCGTTTGTTTCGTTGCATCCAGATGCACATGTAAGGGCGATAATGTAAGATAACGGCGATTGACCAGAAAACTGTACCAGGTAGAGAACTGAATCTGTCATAATACTGCACATTATTAAAAAAAGACATATATCTACGAGTACCAGGATAGCTGCACAGATGTCCCCGGGCTGCCGTTGTTGATCTCCCTGCCGATCATTTTACTAGATCTGGTGAGAAGCATCTTGAAAGTCAATCATGAAACACCAGAGAAACAAGTAGAGAAACAAGTACCAATGCCCAGACGAGCACTTTAACTCATGATACAATAAGAAAACGTATCGTACATTTACCTCGGTGTGTTTCATCTTGGGTTGTCGTGCCCTATCCCCTAGGATGAGAAGAATATAGCACATTCGATGACACCCAGTGAATAGGAACCCCACTAGTATCATGAGACGGACAGCTGTTGTAGCTATCTATTGAGGCCCATTAACGTATATCAACTGCTGCCAGTAACCCCTCCAGGGCTCTTGTTCGCTAGTCTAGCCCTGTCCATCTCTAAGGCATGACAATAATGCCTGCATGTTGGTGGAATCTGCAGTGTAGCTAGCGTGCAGAACGAAGTCTGAGTGCCCTGTAACCTGGAGGTCCGAATTAGTCAGAATCCCCTATCAGGATTATATATAAACCCCCAGGATCACCCCTTCAAATCAGTATCACAACAAACACTCTCACTCTCACATTCTATCATCAACAATGGTCGCTATCAAGTACTCTGTCGCCGCTGCTCTCCTTTCCTCCTCTGTGATGGCCGCCCCTGTCGCCTCTGTCACCGTTCCAGAGCTTCATACCTCCACTGCGCTTGTGAAGCTCCTCCGTGATAGCGCCAATAGCATTGCTAATGGTCTCTTTCACCTTACCTCTCTCACTGTCAACCACGAGGTCGATAACGTCGAGAACTTCACGTCTATCTTCGAGGAGCTCCTGAAGGACGTCGGAGTTGTCGTGCCTGGTCTCGATGGCATCGTCAACCTCGGCGACAACGCCCTCTCCAGCATCCTGGTCCCTGGTATCAACGTCGTCGTCAACCTGTCCGTCCAGGTCATCAACGGTCTGCTTGACGGTATCGGCCAGACCATTCCCAAGAAACTCGAAGATAACGTGCTCTACAAGTTCCTCGAACTTCTGCAAACCGGCAGAGGCATTGTTACTGGCCTCGGCGGAAACCTGACCAAACTTAATGTCCCTGCCGCTAGCCAGCTCAACGATCTGCTCCCCAAGATTGACAGTGCTACTAACGCTACCAAGATGTGCAAGGACAAGAAGGTCTGCAACGGCTGGTAATTTGCCCCAATCCTATAGCTATATATCTCTCAACAACTAATAAACAACTTAACTCTTGCATTCAGAGTGGATGTAACCTTCGATGTAGACAACTCTCACCTTTCAAGTCATTGAGATCCATATGATCATCAATATAGGTATCCGAATATTGTATTGAGTATCAAATTAACGCATATACTGTAGGTTAGCTAGAGCTATACACTCTTGTGACCTTCAGATGGAGATGTTGCGCCATCCTTCAGGGGTATCTTCGTATAAACCCATAACAATGGATTCGTCACTTTTTTATCAAAATACGAAACATTGTCATAGTAGAGGTATTGGTCTCATTATGATATCAATATATAGTGTTGTAGTTTTTGATTATCCAGAACCCATTATCCTCACCTTGGGTTTACTGTACTTGTTGTGGGTTGCTAAGTTTGCCCTACTTGTACAACTGTATCGTATCGTAGTATCATCAGTATTTGCAAAAAAAGGTTTGGATATCTTCACCTTAACTCTCTGATGTAGAAAATGAAAATGAAAATGAAAATGATACAAGCAGCAAATATGAAGACTTTGTAGGATGAGTGGTATCTAAGAAGTACGATTGTAGCTTATTTGGATAGTTGGTCTGGATTCATCTGTGCTTAGCCATCGACACAGTCTAACTACAATCTCCATCTATATATAAACAATCACAATCTATAATACAATCTCCATCTATAATAGCATCATTTAATCTATTGGAACATGGCAGCCCGCTCCTTGACTGATTTTGCGGGCGATGCCGATGCGGAAATGGTCTCCTTTTTCTTGATGGGAGAGTCCTCGAAATGCATTTGGATTTCCTCGGGCTCCTCGGCCTTGACAGTCTCGGCACCCTCAGACTTGGTATCTGTGATCTCCTCGGTGACTTCCTCCTTCTCATCTCCCTTCTTGTCCTCCGATTGCTTCTCCGCCTTGTCCTTATCAGCATCTCCACTGCTATCACCAAACAAGGAAATCTTTTTACTGGCGGCCCATTTGCCCCAGCCACTTGCAGAGCTCTCGGAATGTGCCTTGGGTCGCTCTGCAACAGCAGGAGGGGGGGATAGGGGTTCACTAGCCTCGGGCTCATCCTTGGAAGCGGTTGAGAACCGGCTGAACCACGATGTAGACTTCTGGTTGATGGACCAGGTAGAATCTGATGATCGGTGTGTCTTCACAGATGTGTCTGAAGGCTGTGATCCAGTGTCATTGGCAGTAGCACCGTGGCCAGCTGCAACGGTAGTAGCCACTGAAGGGGACACAGCTGAAGTTGTGGGAGAAACAGACTTCTCCTTATCTCCAGAGCTGCTGCCAGCTGTCTTGTCGAGAGCGGTGTTGGAGCCATTCTTGCTGAAAAAGCCTGCCCATGCCTTACCAACCTCACTGAAGGGTGACTTCTGCTTTTCCGTGACTACAGCATCGGCCATGTGCCTAGGCTCGACGATGTCAAAGAGCTCACCATCTGTGAAGTTGTTGAACAGCTCATAGTTCAGAGTCGCTCGCCAGCAGTTGACCCAATCCAGTGAGAACTGTTTCACAGGGTTGCCATGGACCTCCTTGAGAAGCATTTCCGGTGGAGGAGCAGAGCCATGGGAAGACAGAAAGTTGTCGTACTTCACCGCAGATAGGAGGCCCATGAGGTAGTCCTCGAACTGGAGTCTGACGTAGTCCTCATTGCCATGGAATGTGGTGGCAGCAGAGTTACCAGATGAAGTGTCGACAGCCTGAACAACTCTATCGATCCACTTCTTGTCGTATGAAGACAAAGCAAGTGGCGACTTCAACGACGAATTCAGAATCTCGACAGTGTTGTCGTCCATGTTTACAAGCACGTCCGCATGCTGCTTCTTCTGCTGCAACAAGAGCGAGTTTGTGCTTCCAACAAGGTAGTATCGAGCCTGAGCTAGGTCACCCAGCTGCTGCAGAGGAATGTAAGGAGAGAACATACCTCCCTCTCCAAATACCATCAGAGGCAGACCCATGAAGTTGAGAAGAGACTGTCTATCAGAGGTCTTGAGAGAAGTCGCACGAGTAAGTCCTAGCTCGTATGAATGCAGCAACGGAGATCCACAATCTTGCAGGTTGTTGATGAGGTTGGGAATAAGAGAAACCAGAGAGAATTGCGACGTACAGAGCAGCTCGGTTGAAGAAGCATAGAAAAGCACCCGTTTCTCAAGCAGCAGGGCCTTGAAGACAACCACCAACTTCTGCTTGAGCCGTGAAACCAGCTCACAGAGAGACATGCCAATGGACACATCAGAAGAGGTGTCGGAGTTGAACTTGGTCAACGTTAATGTGTGCGCCAGAGAGTCAAACAGGCTTCGGATGATGGACTTGTCGTCAAATGTTGGCTGCATGAAGAATGCTCGAGTCACAACAGCCAGCTTATCCTTCATAGGACCCCAGATGGGTTTTCGACAAATGACAACCACACATTTCTGAACAGTACTTCGAGTAACGGCAGAGTCCTGTTTCAGAGCGTCGGTGACACCAACCTGCCGGTTGCAGGCGATACCAAACAATGTGGTGACAGTCTGGGTGTTGAAAGGACGTCCGTCAGAGTATCCGCCAGCCTCAGGGGCACTTTTGTTGTTCTCATCAAACAGGAGGGTGAAGTATGAAAAGTCCTCTTCTCGAGAATGGGATCCATCACTGAGAGCCTGGAATGGCAGGTTGGGCCAGAGATGAGAGTAGTCCTCGGGACCAAACCACTCCTCGATCTGAGGGCCTAGTGAATGGTGGAATCCCACAATGCAGACGGAGAAGAGCAGCGAATCGTCAGGCATGGGATCCGTGATTGTTGTATGAGTGGCTCTAATGGAGGGTTTCTTGGTATGCTTGGTCTGTTTAAGAATGCCCTTTCGAGGCGAGCCATTGGGTGACGTCACAGGGGAGCCAGATGCAGAGTCGGTGGCTGTGGTTGTAGTGGCCTCGTCAGACTTGGTGGGTGTGGGGACAGTCTCTTGAGTCTCTTGGACCTCTGGAGCCTCTGGAGCCTCTTGAGAAGCGGGATCGGAAGTCATCTCAGAAACTGCAGATGTCACACCTGCAGTGACACTAGTCGAGATTTCAGTAGTCTCAGGAACTGTGTCCTTCTTTAGCTCAGTAATCGATGGCTCAGTCTTCTCCTTGGCAGGCTCCTTTGCCTCAACCTTCTTCTTCTTGGCAGGTTCCCTGACCTCCTTATTGACCCCTTTCTTTGTCTCTGGTGCAGATGAGGAGAAGGTTCCAGGGGTAGGGAATGCACCCGGAGTGACTGGGGGAGACTGGGCTGGTTCGTCGTCGAGATCAATTACCTCCGCATCGATTTTCTTTGGCGTCGTGGGGGTCGCGATTTTTGCCTCCTTCTCCTTCTTGGCGTTTTTCTTCTTAAACCGGTCCTTGTATCGCACTTCACCGTCGTCGTCGTCCAGATCAACCACCACTGGGGAAGTAGCAGGAGGAGGAGTGACGGTCACAGGAGGAGGGGGCACCACAGCCACAGGAGGGGGGATTGGTGAGCCAGTGGGAGCGTCGACAGCATCAGCAGGAGACCCAGTCTTCTTGCCCATCTCCTTGGTGAGCTCCTGACCAAACTCAATCTTGTTATCTCCCATTGTGATTTCTTCGTCGTCATCATCCTCGTCTTCGCTGGGCTTGAATTCCGACTGGGTGTTGTGAGGAGAGTAAATCTTGATTTGAGGAATGCCAGAGACTGCCTTCTGGGCCGTCTGGGTTGAGGTGGCCACCTCGGGCTCCTTCTTCTGTACAACCTTAGCCTTGGACAGCACGGGTTGGCTGACGGTTTCAATGACAGCTTCGTAGTCCTCATTGTCATCGGAATCGATCACCACGGGCTCTGTATCGTGGAACTCGTCTTCAGAGTCCGACGAGTCAATCACCACGGCCTCCACTTTTCGTGTGGTTGGCTTTTTAGGTGTGGACGCGGCTTTAACAGCCTTGGGGCTTGTTTTAACGGACATTGGCGACCCCGCAGACCCTGGCCGCGACGAAGAAACGACTCTAGGAGACTGCTGCGTCTTTGGCGACTGCACTACCTTCGGAGTAGAGGGAACCGATGTTCTAGGTGATCTGGGGGTCTTGGGGGACGACGGTACGCTTGTAGTCGGCGAATTGGAGGCGCTCGTAGTTGTAGTAACAGAAGTGTTGATCTGGCCAGCCCGTGGACGGTTACTAGCTCTCGGAGGAACAGGAGCACCGGCTCCAGTGGCCCCAGTATTGTCACCCGATGCGGATCGTGAGGTAGTTCCAGAGGAGCTTGCACCGTTAGCTGATCCGTTTGCGGCGGCTCCTCCAGAGGCATCTCCAGCCTGGCGTCGCACCTCTCCAGCTCTCAGCTTCTTTTTGGCCATGTCGATTGTGTGCCTAAATGTGTGTGTTCACCACTTTTGACGGGTTAAAAAAGGAATGCACTGTTCACGCGTACGTGTGCAGCGAGGGTTAGGGTGGCAGACATGTCCGACATGTGCAGACTGTTATACGACGCGGAAGAGAGTGCACAACCTAACCAGGTGTTCTACCAATATATAGCCAAAACTACCGATGAATTTGTGTTCTCCCCACCTGTCTCTGGGCCACTAATTGACTTGCCAAAAAAACTCCCCAATAACCACACTTAGCACCAGGTACCACTCAACAATCTCACTAATCTCCAGGACTCTATGCGTGGGCTCGTTTGGGTATTAGACTTCCGAAGTGGAAACTCCAACTCTTCGACATTCGGAAACATTTTCGGTCCACTTTAGCTTCAAGGAGAGTCTTCCTCAGACTCGAAAATAGCATCGTGTCCACTTCTGGTGGGTTCGTTATTTCAATTGGAGATTCCGTCGATCACTAGAAGTCGTCAGACCATCTTGACACGTGTAATGGGCATGTGAGTCTTTGTTCGAAGACCACACAGCTCAGGGGCAACCGAACCTAAACATTTTTCCCGGAAAGCGGAAAAAGGGTTATTTACTAAACGGCGTCGTAATATGAGCGTTTATATTACTGGATCAGGGACGCTGGGATACGGCTGGGCCGACTTTAGCACCTTCTTTAGATTCAGAATGACAGAGATCACCGTATAAAGCCAGGTGCTGTCGATCACCCTGGCGCGCTCCATTGACGTGACAGAACTAAAACTGCATGAGAATTTAGACGTCGAAATGATAGCCAGGCACCCGAAAAAACGAGAGCAGCACCCTCGAAGTCTCCATTGTTATGCACGGAGAGCAGAGCACAGACATAACCGCTTCTTACACTGTACGCGTACATGAATATGAGATGCGCAACCTCTGACTGTATAAAATTAAGACCCAACTCGTCAAAGGCCGTTTCCATGCATACTACCTGGTATGTACCTGAAGGCTATAGCTACTTATACCCAACGGCTACCTGAGACACGTAGAACTTCAAAGCCACGAGTATCGTACTTGCTGGGTGTTGCGCGATACTGGCGTTTGCCATGTCGCACCAACATACTGGTACAATGACCTGTCACTCCTACTGATTAATTAATGAGGTTTTAACTAACATACATACATACTTTACATTGATCCACTTCTTCGTCTCTTGAATCACACCTTTTAGGGGTGCGCAATCTCAAACACGTAGGTGCCAGTCTCCAAATTGTAGGAAATGAAATCGGTGCCCTTCTGGTTCTCAAGACGGGCAATCCATTTTCGAGCATAGGGATGGTTGGGGTCCGTGATGGGCTTCTTGGTGTCCTTGGCGATAGGTCGGCAGTTGTACAGAGTCATCTCGCAAGGAACCATGAGACCTTCACCCATAGGGGGCCGCTCTTTCTCGTCATTGTAGACGATACAGGTCTGCTTGGTGAAGGTGATGATGTTGTTAGGGATCTCATCCAGATCAACACCAGACAGATCCACCGGTTTGAGGAAATGGATCTTGCCGTAGCCCTGTCGGCCAACAACAAAGTTGGGCACCGCCTTGAGCTGCTCCGTGGTCATGGTCTTGAGAGACATGAGACGGGGAGAGAACCAGTAACCCTGGTCATCAACAATTGACTCGTCAGCAGCCTGAGTGGGAGCTGGAGAAGAGGCGGCGGAGGGCTCCACAGACACAGCCTTGTTGATGGGGGAGGCAGCGGACTTGGGGAAGAACGAGGGAGTTCCCGACTGAGACACGGGAGCCATCTCAAGCGAGTCAGGGTCGTTCAGACCATTCAGAACAGAGTTGTCTCCAGCTGCAGAGAAAGAAACAGACTTCTTTCTCTGCTGGCTGGTGGGAGTACTCAGAGATGACTTGAGAGGCACCTTAGAAGGAGTGTCATGCACGCTGTGGTGCTGGTGGGGTTCCTGCAGCTCAGGGTCCTCGCCCTGGGTCAGACGTCGCAGCTCAGCTTCGTCGCCGGAACGGTCAATGACAAGCTTTCGGATCTCCCGTCGAGGCACAAAAGCATCAGATCCAAGAAGGAACTCGTCAGTCTTGGGGGAAAACAGAGAGTGACGAGGCTTATTGGACATCGACATGGATGTGTTGCCCACACTGGACACAGAGGTATTGCCAGCCGGGGCGACCTCAGGCAGAGAAATTCGTTCGAAACGGTCCTCAGGATAGTTTCGCTGGTGAGCCATATGCTCAGAAGCGATGGCCGAGGTCTTCTTTCGAGGCTGGAACAGAGGTCTGGACGACGAAAGGTAAGATGCAGAAGACACGCCGCTGCCACCCTTGGCGCCGCTCTTTGTCAGAGAGGTGGTCAGGGGGTCCTTGGCTGTGCCATTGGAACCAGACGATGTAAGGGCAGGAGGAGTCTGGCCGGAGAACAGCGGGTTGTTCGAGTAGGGATTCTGGTCGATAGAAGCCGTAAGCGAAGGAGTCTGGTTGTTGCTAGCACCCATGTTGTTGTTCATGTTGTTGTTGTTGTTCATAGCATTGTTGTTACCGAACAGTCCACCTCCCGTGGAAGTGTTGCCAGTGTTGTTGGCGTTGTTGTTGCCGAACAAACCTCCGCCAGTGTTGGTGGTGTTAGCGTTGTTGTTGCCAAACAAGCCTCCACCGGTAGTTCCAGTATTAGTGGCGTTGTTGCCGCCAAACAGGCCACCTCCAGTAGTGGCGGGCTTGGCACCAAACAGACCTCCGCCAGTGTTAGTGGAAGTGTTGGAAGTAGCGTTGTTGTTTCCAAACAGTCCACCACCAGTGGTGTTTGTAGTGGTGGAAGAGTTATTGTTTCCGAAAAGTCCACCAGTGGCAGGCTTGTTCTGACCAAACAATCCTCCTCCGGTTGTTCCAGTGTTAGAGGCCGCATTGTTGTTGTTCTGGCCGAATCCGCCGAAGCCACCGCCAGTGGTGCTAGTAGAGGCAGCAGTCGATGTGTTGTTGTTGCCAAACAGTCCTCCAGTAGCAGGCTTGTTCTGGCCAAAAAGACCGCCACCAGTGGTTCCAGTGTTTGCAGTATTGGTGTTGTTCTGGCCAAATCCACCAAAACCTCCACCGGTATTAGTGTTGGTGTTGTTCGTCTGACCGAATAGTCCGCCACCGGTGTTGGTGTTGGTGTTGTTGTTCTGGCCAAACAGTCCACCGCCCGTGTTGGTGTTAGTGTTGGTGGCCCCAAATCCAGTAGTGGCAGGCTTCTGTCCAAACAGGCCGCCTCCAGAGGCATTGTTATTGGCACCAAATGCGTTGTTTGTAGTGTTGGTGTTGCTCTGGCCGAACAGACCTCCTCCAGTGTTGGTGTTGGTGTTGGCGTTGTTCTGACCAAACAGTCCACCACCAGTGGTGTTGTTATTAGTCTGGCCAAACATGCCACCACCCGTATTGGTGTTGGTGTTGGCATTGTTGTTTCCAAAAAGACCGCCTCCAGTGTTGGTGTTGGTCTGGCCGAAGCCAGTGGTGGCAGGCTTGTTCTGGCCAAAACCAAAGCCAGTGGAAGTGGACGACTGGCCAAATCCTCCAGAGGTGTTGGAGTTGTTATTACCAAACAGACCTCCGCCAGTGTTGTTGGTGGTGTTGTTCTGGCCGAATCCTCCACCAAAACCGCCGGTGTTGTTGGTGTTGGTGTTGCTTTGTCCAAAGCCACCTCCAAAGCCACCAGTGGTGTTGCTAGTGTTGTTGGTGCTGCCGAACATGCCTCCACCAGTGTTACCGCTGCCGAAAGAAGAGGTGCCTCCGAAAGGCGAGGGTTTGGCAGCCCCAAATGCACCTGTGTTGTTAGTGGCATTGTTGTTCTGGCCGAAGCCGCCAAAGCCTCCAGTGTTGGAGGTATTGTTGGAACCAAAGCCCCCAGAGGTGGACGAGGTGCCAAATCCAGTGTTGGTGTTGGTGTTGGAGCTTCCGAACAGACCTCCAGTAGCAGGCTTGTTCTGGCCAAAGGCGCTTCCAAAGGCATTTCCGCCAGAAGTAGACGACGTTCCAAAAGGCGAGTTGTTGGAGTTAGAGGTCGTTCCAAAGGGAGAAGAGCTGGCTGCCCCAAAGGTGTTTGTGGCTGTGGCACCAGCAGTGCCGAACTGCTTTCCCTGCTGGTAATCAGCAAGTCGCAGCTCCTCCTGAGACCAATCACGGTACTGAGGCATCATGGTGATGGTCTCGTAAACGTTGGTCACCATCTTTCCGTTGGCCGTGTCCTTGTCAGTGAAGGGCTGGAACGGCGTGATACCGGTACCGGGGCATTGACCTCGAGCAGGGGCTGAAGTCGCGCCGAAGGGGGACGACGAAGCAGCCCCAAACGCGTTGGTAGAGGTGTTGGTGTTGGAGGCTCCAAATCCGCCACCACCAAAAGTGCTGGTGGCTGGCTTGGCTCCAAACATGCTGCCTCCAGAAGATGCATTGTTGTTGGTGTTACCGAAAAGACCACCGCCCGACGAATTGTTATTGGTGCCGAACGACGAGCCGCCGCCAAATCCCGTGTTGCTGCTTCCGAACATGGCTTACAAGCGAAAGCAATGAGATGACTTGGTGTGGTTGTGTCAGTGTTAGGATTTTTTCTGTGTCTACAAAATCATATTAAAGTGTATGGGTTGGGAGGTGGTTGGTCGGTAGGGTAATTTTATGCAACTTTGGGAATGTGAGCATGAAGCAACCTCATATCTCAATCTCGACCTGTTTGGGAAAAAAATAAAAACCGAAATGGAAAATTATATTTATGGAGAGATTTAGGGACTCTATTAATCGCTCTGATTGGTTTCACTACCTTTTAGAACAAAAGTCATATATTTCTACATTCCCCTCAAAATTATGCATATGAGTGAATGAGGCATGCATAAACCAATATTGTTGGAATGCATCCAACCCCATGTATCACATGGTGTGCACACACTGGGTGAGCGTCTTGCTCGTTATATTTCGCCCATATCCTTTCAATATGTAGCATTAATCATCAATACGTCTTCACACATGCAAACGGTGATTGCTGATGTTCTGTTTCCCCTTTTTGAACCCGGGTTTTTTTTTGTTTTTTTTTTTATTCTGAAGATACATTACAACTATATACCTGGCAAGCCAGGCTATTGGCATCCAATGAATCTTGCAAATCGTAATCGGTCTCGGTGCTGGCTTCGTCATAACAAGGGTCGCCAATTCTTGATACTCGATCTCGCGCTCCATTCTCGGTCTCGGTTTGTATGATCATTACTAGGAAATCCAATCAATCAAAAACATAAGTAAAAAATAAAAAGAAAAAACCGGTTTTTTTTTTTATTCTGAAGATACATTACAATTGGGATTACTAAGCTACCATATAGAATAAATTGAAAGTTCACTTTTTCGAGACATATTTCCGCCTGGCTAGCTCAATCGGTAGAGCGTGAGACTCTTATTCTAAGGTCATCTCAAGGCTGTGGGTTCAAGCCCCACGTCGGGCTTTCTTTTTTGGACTGCTTCTACTCTCTTGCTTAGTAATGTTGTCTTTAGGTACAGGTGTGGAAGTTTGACTTTTGACTACGTTCGGCATTTACCAGTATACATTTGGTCATGGATTACTTCTAAATATGCAATTGTCGCTCTTTGACCAACTTTTTCGCAGGATCATACTCCACCCAGTTGGCCACCTTTCTGTTGAGGAAGGGACCAGGATTGACTACCATGCACTCCTCGTACCGCAGAGAGAACTTTGGAGCATGTGTATCAATCATAAATAGAATCGTTGGCAGAGGACTAAGCCACAGAGTCTCGTCGTAGTCCCAGACAACGGGTCTGTCGTGTCTGTTGAAGGGAGATAGGTGGCCCTGGTCACAGATTGTTCGTACAATCTTTCGGGACTCAATCTCCTTGGCTGAAAGAGTGTTTGTAGGACCCACCTGGCTGCCCAAGGGGGTACTGATATCCACTGGTCGAGTGAGGTTGCTGAGTCCGTTTCCAAAGTCGAAGGACGACTCGGGCTCGTTGACAGCAGCTGCAATGATTTCCACGTCGTCACCATCATCGTCAATCTCAATGTTGTCTTCTTCTTCATCGTTTGAGTCGTCCTTGGCTGAGTCCAGTTGAAGGTTGCATTTTCGTAGACGTTCACTGATTCCATCTCTGTAAAAGACCATATCCTGGGTGAGATAAGCCATTCTACAAGGATTGGTGCTCATGGACACGTCCTCTCCGCACAGTCTGGCGATTCGGTTGATCATGGTAGCCGGTAGCGGTTGGAGCGGAACAACGGCGTTCTGTGTGGGGAAAGTGTTTGTCCAAGGATCTCGTTGTCCAGGAACAAAGATGATCTTGACACCAGTGATGATGCTGCTGAACTCCTTGAATAGCTCCTCCAGCTTGTCAAATCCCTGCTTGTATAGATGCGGTGGCTGGTACTGACTGGTGAAGTCGCCTGAAAACACCATGGCCAAAGGCTTCTTGATTCCGGATGCCTGGAACTCAAGCTCAATGGTTGAAAATACCTTATGAAGAGCCTTGAGAGTCAGCGGGTTGTCCAAATGCATATCTCCTCCAAAAACAATCACCTTCTGGTCCAATAGTCGCTTCTCTTCCGCAATCATCGATGCTTCCACCTGACGTTCGATACGTCTAACTACGGAACCGTGAGGATTACCATGTAGACCCAGATAGTCCATGTTTCCGTATGCTGTGATAGTGTCTTGACGTTTCTCGGCGACCGGGGGACCCATATTAACCACCACAAACACCTCGGCGTCTCCTGACTTGATGTAACGACCGTGACAGATGACAAACGAGCCCTCGGGGTAGTATACTCCTGGATCGGGCTTGCACCCGGCGGCCAGGATTAGCAGGATTCGACCAGTATCATCTTGCAAGCAGATTTTTTGCTCTGGGTTCTTGGAAAGCATTCCAAAGATGGAGAAGTCACCCTGTCGACCTATGAGAGATCGAATCGAGGTGATTTTCAGGTCTGTAGTGTCGTCATTACGCAGCAGACGGTTGTAGACAAGATGGTAGCGGGTCAGAAACATGTTGGAGGCAGATTGGGCGTTGGCAAACAATGAGGGCTTTGTTTTCCGCTTCTCAAATCGCTGCTGACGAGCATTGTAATGGAAAAGGGGCTGATCAAAGGCACCAATCACCTTGAAAAACTCCTTCCACACAACGTCCACGGAAGGCGCAGTTTCTCTGATTACATTCACCTGTGGCTGGTCACCATCTAGAGCATCAAGTTCCTCCTCTCCAACCAGCTCCACGCTCTCGGAAACCACCTGGACTCGGGCCTTCTTCTTAGCCTTCTTGCTGGCTGTAATCTCATCGTATAATTCTTGCAACGGTTTGCCCTCCACAAAAACACCCATTTCCTGTTCCTTCCATAGTCGGCAAACCTCTTCCATCATTTTGGCAGCCTCGGCTCCTCGCCATTCCGTACCGTAGTCTTTGCCTATGATTTCAGTGAGGGTGTCGAGCCCTGTTGATTTCAGGTTGAGACCGTGTTTCTTGGAAAAGATCCGGTACGCCACGGGGCGCATTTGCGATGGATTCAGCTTTATCGGGAGTACTGCTGGCATGGCGGTTTGTGCAAATTCTCGATGCTGTTCGTGTGTTTGAAATTGCGTGACGCGTTTTTCAATTAACAAGTTCATGTACGCGTCAAAAACTTAATTTTAAAATTCGTACAAAAAAATAGATAGACCTGTTTGACCCGTGAACTTAGCACTACCCACCAGGACTTCAATAGCCGCCATAATAACAACGATGAAACGGCATTATTCGTTGCACGTGAAAGAATACCCGCTGCGGTCCTTGCGGGGAATATGTGTGGAAATAAAATACCATTTTGCCACCATTTTTATTACCGGTTGTCATGTTGGGGTGTTCTCCTGAAATAGTTAATTAGGGTGTTTTAGTCGTACTAGAATGTGGTTGAAAGCACGTGCTCAGGGGTTGACCTTATGAGTGAGCTGATGTATTGTATTAATGCTCCACTTGTGGCGTCTCAATCACGTGGTTATCAGCTCAGAATATCGTCGGTTTTACAAGTTCTCCTGCAGGGTGCGTTGATACCCCACAGAAATGTCCCAGACAAGCCGGTATAGACAGCGTGTTTAAGGAGCATAATCTCGAGTATTTTAACGGTTGGAACAGAGCCAAAAATGAGAAAAAGACGATCAAGCAGAAATAAGGACATCTGAATATACCATGAGATACGAAATCACCAGTTTATACATCCCCACCGTCACTATACATTCTCATTCCGTATCCCACACTGCATTTCATATAAGAAGGTTTACAAGGCTACAGGTGTGGGAATGGAATAGCAGGAGGTATCTGGACCGTTATAACGGTGATTTCGATATTAAAAGCTCTAGAATCAACTGATTGAGCACGTTAATATTGATCTACGGCTTCGTTTCTTCAAATTTCCCCCTCTAACCCCTCCCACGGCCCTCCGCAAATCCCCCACCCGGTTATCGACCGGCCGACATATCCACGGCATCTTTGGATCCGGGAGTATCACGCAAGTCCAGGTACATATAATCCGGGCTAGGGACTTTGGTAATTACATTCTAGGGGGGAACGTCCGACGAGGAGTAACGGTCCTAGAAATCTACCGACAAGTCTCAAACAACAAGCTACAACGGGTGGGTTCCAAAGTCCAACATTCTACAGGAGCTTCGAAAGTAGTTTGTTGGACATGTGTGTTCAGCAGTTCACTTTAACAAACGACTTTGTAGATGGAACAGATAACAACCAAAAGGCAACATGTATTTGATACCCGTTTTATTACCGCTGTGATAATTTCGATACCCTGTCACGACTTTTTACGACAGTTAACGACTGAGGAATATCATTCTACCGCCATAGCTCCGACTCAGACCACTACAATTCAATCAATACGATACGATACAACGACCACCAACAGTTTCCCCTGGAACACGTGCTTGATCTGCAAAAGAAAAACAGCCAGATCCCTTACGTCAAATGTCTGAGTGTAATGGCCTCGGGCGTTTCAAGGGTTATGAGGTAGTGCCACAACATCTCCACATCTGGACCAGAATCCCTGAAGAGACGGTATTACCATCCCTGATCAGCACAATCGTCCCTCGATACAGCCCTAGTGGCGACATTATAATCCCTGACATGTCCATCAATAACTTGGTGCCCCTTTCAGCGACCGACATCTGGCCGAAATGAATCCACCGAGTTCAGACCGACCTTGTGGAGCGAAATTGAGTTAGCCCTACTTTATGCACATTTTTGACCTCTTGGTCTCTGCCAAGAAGTCTTGCATGGCCTGATACACCAGACGCTTCCCCTCATATATATAAGGAGGGGAAGTGCGGCTCCTGCGTGGTGGGGCGGTAATAGTGTGGTGGACCACAATGACCACAATGACGAAACAAGACAATATGGGTCTGCTGAGCTTTGACGAGGATAATATCACGCTACCCGGGGTATTTTCGGTTCACGGAAATCAGAGTGATGACTAACAATAACGACTGGCTGACTCGAATTACGACTTTGGGGTATCAATCGACTCGCTGTCTTTCTGTGGGTGAAACACTGGTGACACATGTAGTCGATGGTTGTTCACAATCGAAATCACCCGTGCAGCTACATGTCCGGATTATTGCCGGTCAATCGATGGCTCGCCAAGCTAAAAGCACTCCGAAACAGGAAAGTCTAGCACAGCCGATTGCGGAGCCCACCTGAGCAGACGAAACAGAGGGGACACGTCGGCGCGATATGACGACTTTACGGAGCGAAGAGAGAGGGAGGGAGAATATGGCGCGATTCAGGAGGTCAGGGGATCTCGGTGGTGTCATGCCTACAGTGTGTCCTTCGGAGAGAAGGAGGAAAGAGGAGTAATTAGGCGACATTCTCTCCTCACCCCCTATACTACTTTCGGATATGATAAGCGATTGTTAGATTGGTAAGTCTAGAGACAGCTACCGAGTCCGTCGATCTATGGTGTCTCATGTCAGTTGTTGGACCAGTCAGGTTAGCTACAGAACCCTACTATGTTGCAGTCTAGAATGGAGACAGGGGAGGCCAGGTACCCAAAGTTTGTGTAATTTACTTGGGGTTGCGGTTAACGTTCGTAGAAGGAGTTGTGGGCAATGACCCAAAAGGGCTGTTGAGCTTGCAATACGCACGATTTTCCCCACATGACGGCCTACCAATGCCTTAGTGTGCACTCAACAAGTATGCGCGTGCATATATCCGCATTAGCACGTCCACCTTGTACGAGACTGTGCATTGTTTCTGTACCTCTGCTGTCACAAACGCCTGAATACTGCACCCTCCCGTACAGCCAAGCACGAATGCAGCACGAGAGCTCCACAAGTCGGTTAAACTAGCACTCAGATTGGGTTCAGATAAGGAAGAGTCGGTTCTACTTGCCTGGGATACTTTAGGGAGCAAGTAAACCGATATGACCCAATGAATCCAGTAAGGTAGGCGAATCAAACGTGCCACAGAGGCCAAACTTCTACACACGAGATTAACTGCTGCACCCACAAATGCCATCTCAATCACGCTTGTCAGATGTTGGTGTAGCACGAGCCACACAAGGTGGATCCGTTGCCCCGACCGTTACATTAAAATTAGGCTGACACATTGTGTCTTGTTTTAGCGTGTTTTCGGCAGTTAAAATATTTGTGGCACGTAATACGACCCTGATTATTGTCTTATGCCTCCATTGATTAGCAGCATCTCGAGAATAATTGGCCAGTAACGTCCTGTTCCATTCCCTATCCAAAACCGTTGAATTTCTCGTAATATTTCTTTTCCCCACTTTTACTCAGGCGAAGAGGCAACTCAAGTCGAATAACCCTAAATGCATTAACGTTTATCAAATCTAGTCTAAACTAACGAGACATACACGGCTGATGTGCGGCTTCAAGGGCTAAAATTGTAGACACGACTATACTGATGACATACGAATCTGCCGATTTCAGGGTTGGCAAAAATTGCGGAAAAAGAATGTCATATGTGACTTAAAACATGAAAATTGATAATACACTCATTTCCCCCCTATAATTTCCCAGTGCACAGATACCACCTACTTTGCCACCCTGCTGTAGTGCACGACATCCCCTCGTCAGCTTGGCGTCACAAGGTTTGGCTATATCCCCCTCTGAGCTCTGGAAAACTCGCATCTGCACAAAGAAACTCAGATCCCGATGAGAGACCGACAATAATAGAAGGGATCAACTTTTGCTATCTCGCATGTTACCCCACAAAACTGTGCGTCTTTTCAGGTGTCGACACCTTGGCATCTTTAATATAAAAAGGTGGTCATGGTCGTCTGGGGTAAATCACTACAAGCCTGCACTCGCAACCACTACTACTCCGACCACCACTTCTCTGGAGCTGTATAGGCATCTACTGCTTGACTAATTACTTCCGATAAACCAACCAACCACCTCTCCAACCACTTCAACTACCTTTTCTCTCCCTTCACTTTTAATACTACTACCGACTAGCATGGAGAAGACCGACGCTACTCACATTGAAACCGCCTCCATTGAGGAGGATTTCAAGAATGGCACTCAGATCAACATCACCGACCCCGAGAAGTCCTCGGGCGGACTGATGGCGACCGCTGAGGAGCTTTACCCCAGCGTGGACAGAAAGAAGCTGCTGCGAAAGATGGATTTCCACATCATTCCCATGCTCTCTCTGCTCTACTTGCTGTGTTTCCTCGATCGAGGTAACATTGGTAACGCTAACATCGAGGGCCTTTCTACCGATCTCAACCTTACTGGTGAGCAGTACAACATGGCCCTCACCGTCTTCTTCTTCACTTACGCACCCCTCGAAGTCCCCTCTAACATGCTCCTCAAGAAGTTCCGACCTTCCATCTGGCTCCCCACCATCATGGTCGGATGGGGTCTGGTCATGACTCTGATGGGTATTGTTCAGAACTACGGAGGTCTTCTCGCTACTCGAGTCCTTCTCGGTGTCTTCGAGGCTGGTCTGTTCCCTGGTGTCGCTTACTATCTCACCACCTGGTACTGCCGAGGTGAGCTTCAGTTCCGACAGGCCATGTTCTTCTCTGCCGCTTCCGTTGCTGGTGCCTTCTCCGGTCTTCTTGCATTTGCTATTTCCAAGATGCGAGGTGTTGCTGGACTCGAGGGATGGAGATGGATCTTCATCATCGAGGGTATCGCTACCGTTGTCGTCGGAGTTCTGGCTTACTTTACTCTCTACGATTACCCCGAGACCGCCAAGTTCCTTACCGAGGAAGAGCGACAGTTTGTTATGTACCGAATCAAGTTTGACGGTCAGTCCTCTTCTTCCGCTGTTGCCCAGGATGATTCCATGAACTCCAAGTACCTCTGGGACGCCTTCAAGGATATCCAGACCTGGCTGCATCTCGGACTTTTCTGGGGTATCATCTGTCCTCTCTACTCTATCTCCTTCTTCCTGCCCTCCATTATCAAGAACCTCGGATACACCTCCTCTAAGGCCCAGCTGCTCACCATCCCTATCTACATTGTTGCTGCCTGCTGGGGTGTGCTCCAGGCCTGGCTCTCTGACAAGCTGCAGAAGCGATCTATCTTCGTCGCCTTCAACTTGGTCTGCATGATGCTGGGTTACATCTTGGCCATCTCCATCTCTGCTGCTAAACATCCTGCTGCTACCTACGTCGGCTGCTACCTGGCTGCCTTTGGTATCTACCCCGCCATTCCCGGTATTATCTCTTGGATTTCTAACAACGTGTCTGGATCTTACAAGCGAGCCGTGGCTATGGCCGTGCAGATTGGTATTGGTAACCTGCTCGGTGCTGTTTCTACTAACATTTACCGAGTCCAGGACAAGCCCCAGTACCGACTCGGACACTCCGTCAACCTTGGCTTCATTGTCCTCGGTTTCCTGTGTCTGGTTGGTCTGCGAATCTTCTACACTCGGCAGAACACCCTCAAGAAGGAGCGACTCGCCTCTGGCTACTACGACAGCATGTCTGAGGAGGAGTTCGCCATGCTTGGTGATCGATCCCCCTACTTTGAGTACAAGCTCTAGCGACACCCGTCTAGTCTATTTAGTGATTATTATCTGTTAATTGTTTTACCTCTCAATCTGTACTGTCTGTACTGTTCACGTAGGATTGTGATTTGTAGTAATGTACCCCCTACCCCCTATCAAGAGTGCCTTGGTTCTTTTAATATTGTTGTCTTGTTAAAATAAATAGTTTCAACTATACAATGTGTTACCCCTAGTTGATAATAACACTCTCCTCCTGAGTTGACCAGGAGATCATCTCAAGGTTCTTATTACAGTGCAAAGACTCGAAGCAACCTTGGTCAGATAGTGCCTGGGCATCCCGAACAACCAAAACCCTGGCCAGAGGAGTCAGATCCAACAGCTTCAAAACAACAAGGTCAGAAACACCACCGACAATATGCAACTCTCGTACCGATTTGATAGCATGATCTAAATCGGATTCAAGAGTTTTCTGACAAAAACTCATGGTTTCCAATACCTCTATCTCAAGGTACAGTCGATGCACATTCTCCACCAGTTTCAACAGCTCCAAAGGCACCTCAGTCAATCCCGTGATCTTCAGAGTCTTAAGTCCAGCAGGGATACCAGTAATCCGAGAATACAGAGGCGCGTCCATATCCAGATACTCCAGACCTGTCATGTGTCTTAGGTTGATCCTAACAGGGCTTTCTATCGAAGAACAGACGCTGAGATACTTGAGATTACTGCTGTTGAATAGCAGCTGGTTCAGGCCCACGTTATCTACTCGAGCCAGTTGAGCCGAATGTAGTGCCAAGTATACTGACTTGTCTATGCTGTCACCGCTCAAAAACGAACTGTTTTTGCACGTAATGTTTACACTTCTGCCCTCTCCTCTGTAGCACCACTGGAAGAAGGCGTCCTGTAGTTTTCCAAGGTGTTGATCTGTGCTTGTTCCATTTCCAAAAATGCAAATAGTAAGATCCCTCACAGTCTGGAAGTTGTTATTCGATAGCATCATTAGACCAAAGTCGCTATCTAGTGTACACCAAGGGTCTGCCGAGTTGCACACTAGCAAAAAGCGTCGAATATAATGACGACAGAACAACTCCATCCCGGGTGATTCAGCTATCATATTCAAAAGCCCAACACTTCGTCCGTCATAGTCCGAGAAAAGGGGATTGAGAGGTTCAGGAGTAGGCGGAGGTGAGTTGGGATCAATGATCTCCGACGTTGCTTCCGAGGCCGTCCAACCGGCAGGAATCACGTGGCGAACAGTATGCAAAGGTCTAGTTGGTGAGTTCCAAAGTCGCGTACTTGCACACTGATGTAGCATCCACGAGGTGAGAGAGATGGCATGCAAGGAGTGAGTGTCGAGATACGAGCAGATGTTTAGCCACACTTCTGGAGGTAACATGTATGTGAATAGTTGCCGGGAGGTTGTCGCTGAGGATATGTGACAGGTTAGATGCTTATCTGACGAGTAAAGGAAGGAATTTGTTAGTTGTGCTGCCTGCCCTTTGTTTTTATGTTTGGAGGGTTACACCAGAGCTGCTTTCAACCTGAGCACATTAGAGTTCGATAAACTCGATAATGTGGGAGTTATGTATGCAAAGGAACTCTGTTTCCGGAGAACTTCATGGGGAAAAGGTAGGGTAACTACGCATTTGGCAGTTGCAGAGCAGTTGGTCAGTCTGGAGTTATCAAGTTTGTTTGATTGGTTGTTCTGAAGACGTGTGTATTCTACAAGTGCATTGTTATGGCTTCAGCCTATCTTCAAATCATGGACGTTTAAACTTCCACCCAGGTGAGGTGTCTGCGTATACAATGGGGCTAAAGAATTATGGGGCCAACGGTCTGAGTTGATGTGGATCTTCACAATTCGACATATATATATATCAACCACGTGACTACAAACGAGCTTTCACGTGGCAACAGACAACTTATACTACTGTACTTAAAAGTCATTTTTCAAGATTTTGGAGCCATTTTTCAGCCATGAAATCAGTTGTTTCACTCTCTATCTCAAAATGTGCCACAAAAGCACAATATTTCAAAAAGAAAACAAACACAAACATAACCCTTATAAGAGTCTTCAATATCGTTATACAATTTTGCACTTTCATTGCAATATGAAATTACAAGTACTAACGCTCTCCATTTCAATCGCTCTGGTAGCAGCCTCCTACATTTCCCAGCACTCTTTCTCTTCCTTCAACCAGTCTCAGAGCAGTATCTATCGATATTTTGATGTGTTCACTAGGTCAGTTCCCTTTGATTTTACACAAACACTCTCCACCAGCCCAAAGGACTCGGGGCAAGGAAAGGACGAGATAACAGGACGAGGCCGAAGCAAGAGCCAGAGTACGCCTCAAAAACCCAGACCCAAGGGGAGACCCATCTACAGAACACTCACCTCCGAACTCGCCGTTCAAATCAACCTCGAGTGTTTTGATGGATCTTACATGGGAGTTGGTCTATCTAACGCTGAGGTGCTCCGTTACTGCATTGACGACAAGGATGGTGGAGGGTGTGTTTGTGTCAGTGGAGGCCTAGTTCGCTGCGTGGCCGGAATCACGTCTGAAAAAAAGCAATTTTGCAAGTCGCAGTGTTATTGCGAGATTAGGAGATATTCAAAGTTCTAGTTTGATAATAATACCCAGTGAATCTTAGCAATGCGTGTGGGGAAAATATTCCTGTGTGAGGTCTGTATATTCGAACCCGTATCTAATATCGATATGCATGTCATATGCACGGAGCATGCACCAACTGAAAAATCTCCATCGCGAAGTTGAGCAACCTAATAACGACATGTGTGGGATATTGTGCTGGAGGGGAACGATAGGAGACGAGCTGATGGGAAGGGTCAAATCACGTGGACCAACGTGTTTTGATACATGTGTTTCCAGCTCAAATGTTCAGTGCTTATCATCAGTATTGTCCCTAAGACCACCATTGACACCTCAGCCAGTGGTCAAGAATGACAGGATTATCATGTACAACGGAGAGCTGTACAACATTGGCGAGGGATGTGACACGGTAGTTTTCTCAGAAGCTCTTTTCAGCGGCCCTGACGTCATTTCAGCACTACAAAACATCAAGGGAGAATATGCATTTGTCTTTGTTGATGGCAACACGATTTGGTTTGGACGCGATTGCATAGGAAGGCGGTCTCTGGTGTACAGAATAATTGAAGGGGAGTTTGTGATATCGTCTGTGACGGATCACGTGGTTGACACAACGGAAGACGGCTGGATACAATGTGAGGGTGGAGTGGTCTACGAGCTTGATGTGGAGACTGTGAGCATAAAGGAGCATTTTTGGGGATACGAGGATGATGAGACCAAACAGAGCCTCATATATCCATACAGAAAGGTGTCACATGAAGTAATTGAGCTGAACGAGCATTTAATCTCAGACTACGCTGCTCAATTTCGAGATATCTTGTCAAAGGCATTGTCAGTAAGAACAGTTGGATATGAACAGATTTCAATTCTGTTTTCTGGGGGAATCGACTGTGCTTTGCTGGCAAGACTGGCGGACATGCATCTTCCTCCCGCCGTGTCGATTCAGCTAGTAAATGTTGCATTTCAAAACCATCGAGTTGGAGAAGGGTATGAGACTCCAGATCGAGTTCTTGGTAGAAGCACCTATAACGAGCTTCAGCAATTGAGTCAGTATGATCGGATGGTGTTTACAGAGGTCAATGTTCCTTACGAGGAGACACTCAAGAATCGAGAGACAGTCCAGTCGCTCATGTACCCTTCTACTTCTGTCATGGATCTCTCCATTGCTGTGGCCTTCTACTTTGCCAGCCAAGCATGCACCAGCAATGTGGTTATATCGGGATTGGGAGCAGATGAGCTGTTTGGAGGGTACTCGAGAATCGTTCAGAGTCTGTCACGTGGCTACGACGCGGTGGTAGACTCTCTACAGCTCGAGTTTTCGCGTTTGCATGTCCGAAATCTAGGCCGAGATGATCGAGTCATTAGTCATCATGGCAAGGAGGCTCGGTACCCGTTTTTGGACGAGGACGTGGTTGCCTGGGCCACGACTTGTCCTGTAAACCTCAAGCTGAGCGGCTCTCGTGACGAAGATACCAAGTTCTTAATCCGGGAAGTAGCTAGAGGTGTTGGACTTGATTCCGTGACTTTTCAGAAAAAGCGGGCCATTCAGTTTGGAGCCCGAAGTGCCAAGATGGAAATTGGCAGTGGTAAAGTGAAGGGTCATGAGGTGTTCAAGTGAATGATTAGATGGTGTTTTATAACTATAGAAACGGTGAGTGACGATGACGTCATTTTGCGCTGGAACGAGTACCGGTACAAATGGTGCAGCTATTGGCGTAGATTTACTTTTAATTTCTCTACTCCGAGTTATATTGGGATGGTTTTGGTTGGAATGGACCGGCAGGGCTAGCGATTGAGTTCCCACTCAGATCTTGTTACAAATAAATGGGGAAGGGAAAAGATTAGTGTGGAGGTATGGATGTGACGATTTTAGTTGCCGCGACCGAGTAGCTTGGTTTCAGGGTTACCGCGCTAGTAATTCCAGTGATTATATATCAGGTACGGCATGGTAGCATTGATGGCATAGATGACGTAAGAGTCCGAGGGCACCCTGCCAGAATGCCGAGCCGACAGAGCAGGGTTGTGTAGATACTGTAAACACCGACAGGTCATTGCAGAAAGTTGCGGGAAGATTGACTGAGAGGATAAACCAAGTGAATGCCTTGAACGATATTACTGAAAGTGATAAACGGAATGAGTGTCATAATCGTATGAAGGAGACGCCTATCCCTTGAAATATACACAAAGCCATTGTATACGACTCGGTCTTGGCTTGGCAGTCTAGACGCTTTCAGAGCCAGGGATCTGGGAAAGAGATATTCCCTGGGCTAGCAGGGTGAAACCGGCTACCTGGGAGGTATCATAAGTAGCTAGTCCAAGAACGAAAACATGGTTTTGACGTTGGAATGAAGAGTGTGGGTTGAGGTGGGCAGCATTCGAAGATGCTATCAAAAATCGATAAAATAAATTTTGGAATTTTCGATACACCACATCCATCCGCCTCGCAACACTCCTCTGCTTGTGCTTTTTCCACAATTAGGGGCGTGACACGCTTTATGCAGGGGCCATGTCAATCCTTCCTATAATGTGTCTTGCAACCCTTTGTTCTAGCTTTTTGCAGCGGTTCGAAGAAGGCCCAGAAGAAAGGAAGCGTGCAATAGAAAAGCCGTCTACGGAATAAGTCATGAGGCAAGAGGAAATGCTATAAACGATTGTGGACATATCCGACCTGGATCAAAGTACTAAATCGAGGAACGAGTCACGTGAACAACCATTAAATACACTATTTACCTTCTCCACAAGTCGCCACCGCTCGTTACTAAGAGTTAGCTTAGACAGCCTAACGTGTGCACATTCCATTATTCCACTTAAGGTTTTTTGTGACACGCCTTTCCAGTTGGTCTGCAACCCCAAACCTAGTCTGCATTGATCTATCTATCGACACGGCCCTTCGAGAGTCCAGAACACTGATTAGGGCATCTCATCTCTTTCACTGGAACCAGCATCGCGTCATCACCCTACACGCGCATAAAAACAACAACCCCCCATTCGAACAGCGACACTTTAATAGTCCATTTCTCCACGCGACTCGAAGTCGATCCCATTACTATTTTTCACCCCTCCATTATGGTCTCCACCAGACGAACCCGAGTTCTCATTCTCACAGCCATCCTCTTCACAGTGGGTCTTTTGATCTTCGCCGTGCACGGACCACGATATGATCTGGCCGTGGATCCACGAACATCCAGTCAAAAGACTGTCAAGACCACAGACAACAATATCGACAAGGAAGTGCTGGAGGTCAACGTAGACGAGGGAGTGGCCCACAAGAGCGAGAAGGAAAAGACAGAGAAAATCGTCAAGGGCGAGGAGAAGGCCGACCTGACCACAACCGAAGGCGAGCAGTTCAACCCCGAGAAGGAATACCAGTCGATTCTCAAGCTGGCGCCAGTTATTGTCTTCTCCAAGTCATACTGCCCCCATTCGCAGTTTGTCAAGGACCTGCTGCAAAAAGAATACGCTATCACACCCGACCTGCAGATTGTCGAGCTCGATAAGCACCCCAGTGGCCCTCAGCTGCAGGCATTCGTGAAACAGAAGACCGGCCGAGGGACCGTACCCAACGTGATTGTGGCCGGCAAGTCTCTTGGAGGAGGAGACGAGATGCGAGCTCTGCACAAGGATGGTGAGCTCGCCGAGACATTCCACGAGGCGGGCCCCAAGGCCCTCACTGTCGTTAGAAGATCCCCTTTGTAGTTGATGCATTAATGATAATAGTAATTTGACACAGTGACCACAGTAGGCGTTATTATCAGCTGCACAGAACGCAACCGTGCAATCTATAAGCTATATACAATTAATCTAGGCCGAGTTGTTGAGTCGGAACCACCAGTTCACGGCAGCACTGAGTCCCTTGCTCTCCAGCTCGTGGAACCAGCCCTGAGGAGTGAAGAGAACCTGGCCTGGCTCCAATGTGACCTCATAGTCGGGTTTGCCGGTCTGAAAGTTGAAATTGGAGCCCATCTTAGAAGTTCCAAGCGGACTCTTCTCCTGAGGTTTCCACAACCGCACCTTTTTGCTTCCCAGCACCATCATGTAGATGTTACCGCTGGGATCATAATGGGGAGGTGTGAAGGTGTTTCTGCCGATCCAGAAACCAATGGCTTCAACAGAAGCGTTCTCAAGAAATGGATTGGGACTGAGATCTTCCTTGAGGCTTGGGAGAGAGTCTGTCAGGTATGTTTGAGCCAGATACAAATCTCGGAACTGGGGCACTTCGTGGTTGATGCACTGCAAAAAGAAACTCAGCGGCATTTCAAAACGTTGAAAATCGCTGCTTTCACCCCCAGATTCTACAGCGTCACGGTCCATACGTCCTTTCTCCACTCCAACAGCCGGATCCACTCCATCTTTGGCTATAATGCTCTCGAAGTACTCGTTGTTGATACGTCCTTCGGAGGCCCACTTTTCGTTGGCCTTGAGATTGCCGAAGCTGGAAAAGTCCAGTAAACACGGCTTGGAGGCATTGTAGTAGGTCGGAAGTTGGGCAGGAGTGACTCCAGTAGCCAGAGTCTGGATTCCTCGGCGCAGGCTGGGAAACAAAGGTCGCAGACGGCTGTTCATGGCTGCAGTTGTAGATGATTGGGTTTGGATAGGTCAGGATGTCGACGCAAGCTAAGGTTTTATGAGTGACACCCGAGGACAGTTAACCACCTCAAGTAATACTAAGTAAACTTTCAATTAATATGATATGCCAACAAGTGCAAAAAAACAGAGATATTTTCCTTATATCATTTTGAAATAGGTAAATTTGGGAAGGTATCAGTTGAGATCAAACACACTAATTGACCATCGGTATAAATATTATCGTGTTTAATTTTCTACAAGATGAAGGAAACTAAGTTGACAGCGTAAGTCAACTAATGACATCCATATCTCTACACCACCTTTACTCAAAACAAGCATGCATCTCTATTACTATAAATAGCCCAATTAATCATCAAAACCCTTGAACTCCTCCTCCTTGGTCTCCTCAACAGCCTTAGTGGTAGCAGGAGCCTCGGTGATATCTCGCTTCTTCATCTCTCCCAGACGACCCTCTCCAGCGGCGAACTTGACGTTCTCCATGTCCTCAGCCTGAGGAGGAGGCACGAACCAGGGAATCTTTCCTCGGTTGAAGTCGTTGAGAATAAGCTTGGCGACTCCAGACTCGTCGGGGTCTCCTCCCTTCAACAGACGGCCGTGCTTTCGGGCAATCTTCTCCAGGAACTCGGTGGCGTTGCTCCAGCCAGACACCTCGTAGGTTCGCTCCAGATGCTTGGTCTCACATCGCTCCAGAAGAGCGGGGATGTACTGCTCGGGGTAGGAGACATGCTCAACTCGGACGACACCTCGGAAAAGAATGTCAGTCTCGGAGTCCTTTTGACTGGGAGGCACGATACCGGGACAGTCAATGAGGAAGATTCGCTTCATAAGAGTAATGTACTGCCAGACCTTGGTCTCTCCGGGAATAGGAGCAGTCTTACAGACCTTCTTCTTTCGCAGAGTGTTGATGATAGAAGACTTTCCAGTGTTGGGGTATCCAATAAAACCCACAGAAATCTGTTGTCGGTCAGGGTGCAGAGCCGAGTACTGTCGCAGCAGCTGGATAAGAGAACCCTTACCGAAAGAGTTGGTGATAGAAGCGTGGAAGGCCAGAGTGGGGTAGTCCTGAGAAAGATGCTTGACCCAAGCGGCAGCCACCCAGGTGGGCACCAGATCACACTTGTTGAGCACGAAGATGAGATGCTTGTGAGGGGCCTCCTTCTTGATGTACTGCTCGACAGAGGTACATCGGGTACCCAGAGGGTCTCGAGCGTCCAGAACATGAATGACCACGTCTGACGAGTCGATGACCTTGTACAGCTCGTTCCAGATTCGCTTGGACTGACCCTTGTGGAAAATAGCCTCCTTGGCCTCCTGGGACCAACCGTCAACCTTCCACGAGTCGTCCTCCTCCTTCTTGGCCTCGAAATCCTGTTGGCTCTCGTCGGCGGCAGATGCAAGCTCAGCAAAGTCTCCAACGGCAAGCTGGGGCTTCTTTCGCTGGGCCTTGGGGCCAAAAGTGTTAGCGTACGACTCAGTCTCCACGACCTTAACCTGGGGGATCTTGTTGTTCTCCTCCAATAACGACATGGGCAGCTTGTTTTGTCGCAGCAGCACCTGGTATGAATCTCGCTTGGTCTCTCCAAGAGCCTCTCGGAAGTGGTTGAGAGCATCCTGGGCAATGACTCGAGTGTTACCGAACCATCGTCGGTTGGGGTCGATTCGGGCATTAGGAATTTCCTTGGACTGGAAGGTGGCGGCCTGGACTTCCTCTCCTCGAGCGTTGTGCTTGGCTCGGCCCTCCTTGTACATGCTCAGCTTCTTGACCTTCTTGGCATCTCGGTAAAAGTTGACACCCTTGACACGGATGTTGCCGAAGCCGTTGCCGGTCTCTCCGCCCTTGGCTCGTCTGGTAGCTTCTTTTTTGCCGGTTCCCATAGTGTGTAGATGTGTATGAAGAGATGTAGTCAAAAAAATTTACATATCTGCATAGACATAAAGGCTAATTGGGATTTTTTTGAGCTTATTGGGAGGTGGGGATTTGGTCTTGTGAGACCATGAGTTCGATTCTAGGTTGCGACTTTTATATGATGGAGTTGATGATATGATATGCTTAAAGCCTGGAACAGATGAATCATAAAAATGGTGATCTCATCAGAAGGACAGGAACAGGAAATATTTATAATACCAGACAAACTTCCTTACACTATTTCGTAGTATTCTCTCATACAAGAAGACCTCGAAACTATCAGTCTACACCGGTCATGCATGAGCCTGCAGTGAGAGATCCGGAGAACTGTCAAAACAGACAGAATTTGTGTTTCTGACAACAAGAAATGTGTTGGAAGATTGGATTCAATACCAGAGAATTGATTTACACTTCGTTCCTACTCCCTAAACCGTTCAATGAATCCCAACCATAGACATTACTACGACATTTTTGTATAGTCCAAACTCTGAAATAATTTTGAAAGCCTAATTTGTTTACCCGAAGGTGTTCCTGCTGAAAAATCAAATCAAGCCCACTAACCAAACCACATACACCTACAAAAATGGCAGACAACTTTGAAACGGATTCCAAGGCGTTCAGCGACTTCCTCGCCGGCGATCTCAAGTACGAAATCTCGCCGAAAATCGCTATTCATGACTACCGATCTGACCACCAAGGTCGTGGAGTGATTGCATCGGAAGATATTGAGGAGGATGAGGTTCTGTTCAAGATTCCTCGAACGTCGTTTCTTTCGGTCGAGAATGACCCTGAGTTCCTCAAACAGGTCCCCGAGGCCAAGAAACTCAACTCGTGGCTGCAATTGATTCTCTACATGATGAAGGCTGGATCCATGTCCAAATGGAAGCCCTACTTTGATGTTCTCCCCACCCAGCTGGACACTCTCATGATGTGGAGCGAGGATGAGCTCGAGGGTCTCAAGGGCTCTATGATTGTCGAGAAGATTGGAAAGGCTGGTGCCGAGGAGGACTACCAGGAGAAGCTCAAGCCTATCATTGAAGCCCATCCCGAATACTTTAAGGACTCTGATACCTCTCTCGAATCTTTCCATAGAATGGGAGGTCTCATTATGGCCTACTCCTTTGATGCTCCTGACAGCTTCTCTGATGACGAGGAAGATGATGAGGACATTGAACATGACGATCTGTACAACGAGGGTCTGGTCAAGGCTATGGTTCCTCTGGCTGATACCCTCAATGCCCATACTCGGTTCTGCAATGCCAACCTCATTGCTGAGGATGATGGAGGATTCTCTATGACCGCTATTAAGCCCATCAAGAAGGGCGAGCAGGTCTACAACACCTACGGTGAGCTGCCTAACTGCGACTTCCTCAGACGATATGGATATGTGGAGAACGAGGGCACCGAATTTGATATTGTGGAGTTCTCCATGGATGAAATCTCCGACTTTTACGCCAACAAGGCTTCCAAGGAACTGATCGAGGAGGCCACCGATCTTCTGGAGGACTGGCAGGGCGAGTACGAGATCATGGATGAGTACTTTGTGGTTGGAAAGGAAGGAGAGATCGAGTTTGATCTTGCTTGCTTTGTCTCTTTCCTCGAGCTCATTACCAAGGATACTTCTCTGCTCCCCAAGCTGAAGCAGGACAAGGCTCTGCGAAAGCAGGTAGTCAAGCAGCTGTGGAAGAAGTCTAACCAGGGACTTCTACTCGACGATGCTGTCAAGTCTCTGAATGAGCTTGTCGAGATTAAGAAGAAGACTTACGGTGAGAAGTCTGACAAGACCCACAAGCACAAGATGGCTGGAATTGTGCTTGATGGAGAGCTTGAGATTCTTGATAACATTGTCAAGCGACTGCCCGAGACCACCACCTATGTTACTGACGACATTCTCACCAAGAAGCGAGCTTCCGATGCTCCTTCTGAAGACGCTAAGCGAAAGAAGTAAGCACACCTATCTATAGACTGTATAATACATATTCCTGATCACTTTTCTTGTCCACGAGAAACTTCTTAGCACACTTAATTTATTCTTTTATATATTTCTTTTCTACTGCTGTGGTTAAAATGTATTTTAATCCTATGGATATGGATATGTATCCTACTACGCAGGAGTAGGTTTGGCGCTCTCCTTCGAGCCCTCCTTTCTCTTTCTCTTCTTTCGAGGTTTCTCTGGTCGTGTCTCATCAGGTCGGAACACGTCTTCAGGAAGATCGTATCTGGGTTAGTTGGGGTTCTGGTGTTTGGGGGTATGGGGTTAGTAGTATACTCACGCTTTGACAGAATCAATGAAGATGCTGTGCATGTCTTCGTTGTAGTCAGTGAAGCTTCGACAAGTTCTATAAAATTCCTGACAAGGTGCCAGGATGTCCAATCTTCGTTTGCCTCCTTCCTTGGTCTCCAGCTTGATGTCCAAGCCAATGTAAAATGTGGTTGTGTACACAATAATTTTGTCTTTTCGATCAGCCTCGTCCTTTGACTTGTCATCTCCAACTTCATCAGCCACAGCCTTCTCCAGGTCTGTCGATAGAGTCACTGCTGCCACATTCTGACCGTCAGCCACCTTAAGAGCCTCCTCATCGCTGTTGCACAAATGCTCCTTGTCAAAAGTCTTCACATAGGGATGAGCCAACTCGATAGAGTCCAGCAGCTCCAGCTTCTGCACCAGGTGTCGTAGCTTGGACTCAACAAAACCGCTCCACTTGAGCTGCTGCTCTGCCGTGCCCTTGCTCGCCGCCACAATCGATAAATAGTATTTGTAGTCCGAGAAGAAATGGTGCTTTTCAAACAGTGCCGACCACGGCTTCTGGCCCAGCATGATTTCGTTGAGAATCTGGCCTCCTCGCTCAAGTTCTCTCAGAATGACCTTTTGTGTACTGGAGGTGATATTGTGGGTGGCGCACATGGAGGGATAGGCAGGTGTGATGATGGGCATTCTGTGCAGCTTGTCCTGAGAGTAGATTCGAGGGTTCCACACTCGCGCCTGTAATGGACCGTCCTCAATCTTCTTAAGGAGCACTGGCTGGGGCCATCTCCATCTTAACAAAACGTTGAAAAATCGCGACAGAATCACTGCCGCCACAGCATTAGGGTATAATTGGCACACTCGAGCCACTAGAATACCCCATTGCACTCCTCCGGGGAAACCCATGATGTTTCCGTACACCGCTCGGTTCTGGGCCCAGATCTTGATAACTCGCAGGGCATGCTTGAACACCGTCTTGTTTGGCACCAATCGTAGAATGTCGTCAGTGACTCGCGTTCCGTTAAGAGCTCGTAGATCCTTGTCATCCACATTTCGAAGCAGGTTGTCGTCTTCTAGCGTCAGGTCCAGTGGCACCTTGGGGATGTCGAGACGGGCCGAAATCAAATCGATGGAGATACCCATGAACTTGACCTTGATAATGGGCACAAAAGCGTCGGGCACGGCTGAAATCTCCTCGAGCTCGGGCCGTTCTCGGAGAAGACGCTCAAATACCTCAAAGAAGTCTTCTCGCGTCACATGCTTGGGGACCACAATCAACGTATCGATATCGGATCCAGGTCCATGGACACCCAAAGAGTAGGATCCAAACGTGAAGATCTTTCCTCCTGCATCACGGGCCATTCCGTCGGAAAAGTTCTTCTTGAGACTCACTTGTCGCACGTATTCTTGGGCCAACTGCTGCATGATGAGTAGCACTTTTTTTCGTTTGTTGGACTCGGCCTCACTCTCGAATGATCCTTGTCGCTTGAGCTCCTCAATGAGCTCACCGTTGAGCGCAATCTCCTCGGGCGTCGGAGGCGCCGTGGAAATCGGCTCAGTGATTCCGTACTGTTCCACCATGGCAATAGTGTGTGGTAGTGTGTTGGTGTATGAGACTCGACAGTAGCGTCGTGAGTAAGTTTAGTTGATCAAAAACGCCATGGACGAAGTTTGTTTAGTGTTGGGAAGTTACGTAAGCACGCGGCGAAGGAACGCTTAAGAAAGGGTTGATACAGTCTCAACTCGCTAGTAACGCAGAGTTTTCACAGGCTGCGTTATAATAAACAAGCCTAGCCACTTTTTTGGCCGGTTTCACGTTTATTATGTATTATATTGGTGTGTGTGTCTCTGTATGGAAGTGTTCTGTGCAGAATTAATATAAACAGTGTTTAATTAGAAATAGAGACTTTTGTTGAGGTGAACAGTGCAAAAACGCGTGGAGTCCACTTTGTGAAGCTGGAAGCTCTTTTATGTCAAATGTTTATTATAAAACAGCCAGCTACCAGGTGCATCTATTGTCTCACTTTGTTATCTACTTTGGTAGCATGTCTCACCATGATTAGTCACAAAGGTTTTCGTGCCGTGTCATTACTCATTATTCATTAATATTAAACTGCCTTTTCAGGCTCCTCCGACAATGCTCGGGCCTCGGCCTCCCGCTTTTCCTGCTTCTCCTTCTTGCCCAAATCGCCTCTCATCTTGACCTGATGCTTGCCAATCAACAGCACACTCAACAGACCTCCACAGAGACCCAGACACGTGTAGAAAACGTACTTGAACGCATAAGCGTACATGTATCGCACCAGACCGAGCACGTGGCTACTGATCTCAGAGCCTCTGCTGTTGATCATCTGTGTAGCTGCAGCAGCGTTGGTTCCAGACAGAGGGCCCAGAAGCCACTCCGGAAGCTGCCGGATGATGGCAGGATCGCTGATCTGGTCCTGCATCTGGTTCTGAAATACCACTCCACCAATGGAGATACCAATGGACATGCCCAGCATACGCACAAAACTCCAGGTGGTGGTACTGATGGCGATGTTCTTACGTTCAACCTGGGTGTGAATAACAACCAAAGGAGCCTGGAAAACCGGACCAATACCTGCACCCCAAGCCATAACGTAGCAGATACGCTTACCAACGTTGGAGGTCTCGTCAAGAGTGCTCAACATTCCCGTAAAAACAATGATGATGACACATGAGATCCACATGACAGGAAGGTAGTGGCCCGTCTTGGCAATGAAGATACCTGCTCCAGCCGACAATCCACCAGTGACAAAGGCCTGGGGAAGCAGGTAAACAGCCGAACCCATGGGACTCTTGCCGTACACGGATTGATACATGAAGGGCATGAAATAGGAAATGCACATGAACACAATGGAGTGAAAGAAGGTAAAGAGGTAGCCTCCAAGTCGGGTCTTGTTGGCAAACAGACTAGGGGGCATGATAGGCCGAGGAAAGTTCTCCCGTCGGTCTTGGAACCACTCCAACGTAAGAAAGATACCGTAGAGTACAAATGCAACAACCAGAAATGCGATAATGATACCAGAGTCCCAAGGGTGGGTGGTTCCTCCCCAATCAAGAGCCAGAAGCAACAATACTGTGGCTCCAGCAACAAGAAAGATACCACAGAAGTCAATCTTTAGCAACTTCTGCCACACGGTTCGAGTATCGTTCTCGTACTCAAGACCCTTGTTGTTCTTGAGCAGCAGGAACAGCATGCACATGGTGAATCCAGCGATGGGCAAGTTGAGGTAAAAGCACCATCTCCAACTGACATTCTGTGTCAGAGCTCCTCCAATCAACGGTCCAATAGCTCCTCCAATAGCCCAGGTGGCTCCCAACATGCCCATGAATGCTCCTCTTTGATGCAACGCCACAATATCCGAGATGATGATATTGACGAGAGCCGAAATGCCTCCTCCTCCGAGTCCCTGGACCACTCGACCTCCAATCAACATGTTGATCGAGCTGGCTCCTCCACAGATTCCTGAGCCCAAAATAAATAGTAGAATGGCAACCATGAGAGTGATTTTTCGGCCAAAGATGTCGGCAAATCGGCCGTATGCTGGCAACACACCTGCACACGCCAGGGTATATGCTGCACCCACCCAGGAGTATCCTGACGACGACTTAAGCGCGGCCACAATGTCGGGTAGAGATGTGGTGACAATAGTTTGATCCAGAGCCACAATAAGAACGGAAAGAGACAGAAGACCGGCAATAAGACCCTTTCTGGCGTTGGAAATTGGTGGCGGGCCCGTTGGTGGACCTACTGGTGCTGTATCTGGAGTAGCATCTGTGGTTGTAACATCCTTTTCGTTTGGTCTGTCCAGAATGTCGTTCTCGGGGGTGTTGTCAGTTCCCGAGCGGGTATTGCTGGAGTCAGACAAGTTTGAGAACGTGGTTGGACTAATGGTTTCGTCCTTTGCTCCCATTTTGAATCCGGTATGGCCTTGAAAACCTCCACGGACGGCTCTAGAGTTTTTATATATTGAAGAGGAACTTAAAACGACGTTGAATTTGGGGGGCCTTGATATGACTGATTCTTCTGATCTCCACCAAACAATGACAAAAAGAGAATATTGATAAGGTATTATAATATGGATTAATTAAAACAGCCGTCAGGGTTATAATGACACGTCTCATTTTGTGCTCCGTTTTCTGTAGCAGCATCCGCCCACCTAAGCAATGATCTCTTCAAATAATAAACTCGAATTTTTTCCTGCATTGGTCAGCATACCAATGACAGTTCCTTGAAGAGGGTTGTGGGGGTTTGTTGCTAGTAGTGAGTCATACGGAGAGGTTACACATGAGAGAGACACATACACGATACTTTCAGGACGAAATCGAGGTGCTAGCACTTGTTATGTTCCTTCAAAACACTAGTCTATAGATTGTTGTACTAACCATCGGCAAGCCACACTGTGAATGGTCCACACCTTACAGACGCATAGTCGTGCATGCTTCAGAGTAGATATTGGAATGGAAAAAGCAGGAATTTTATCAGAATCAACCACAGGGTCGATGTTGCCCACATTAGTCACGCTAAGAATCTCTCAGTAGATTCTACACTGACTCAACGGAACCCCACTGACAGCCGCATGCATTAAGAGTTTAATATCCGAAGACAAAGCGGAACTTCATTAGGAACGACATAAGCAGTCAAAACAGGTGGGCAGTGAACTGGGGGCGAATAACCATGTATTTATAGAGATCTCATCTACTCACAATACTTCCAACGTCATTAACGGTCCTGCTGACAAGTAGAGATGCGGCACTGATAGTACGATAGAGTTTGACTAAAAGTTCGGCGCACCCTACGGCCCTCTACAATGAAGATCGGAGTCCGAGATACGTGAAAGTGTAGGCATGTAATCTGCAAGAGGAACAAAAAATACTACCTTCAAGCCCGAGATGCGTATGAGAAGCCCAATAGCCAGATGTGACGTACGCAAGGGTGTCAAAAAGGGCGTGTTACAAGCCAGATGTGACCTTATCGAAATATCTTCATTCCAAGAAGTGGTAAATTACAGTTGCGCTACTACTGATAGTCTCAGAACATAATTGACTACGGATGTTCATAAATGGCTGCAAAAGACTGTACTGTACGAATAACCACTCTGGAAGTAGAACATACTCTACGGTGGGCACACTGCTTGGAACCTGTACATGGTCTCCACTGTATGTGCAACAACTGCAAGAAATTCCCTGCAAGAGGCTTATTATGGTGGGTAAAGGGCTTTTTTAGGCCAAATGAACTAATAATTCTCAGGCTACCATTGTTTAGGTCCCATTGAGACTGGAATAATCTCGTCTCGTGTATTAATCTAAAGTTCTTGGACGCAACTTTTATAAATCGCGATAGTTATACAATCCCACAGGTTGTAAAATTGACAAACAAGTACGACGTACGAGTAAGAAGTTCACGCAACAATCCTATCTGGAAAGTATCTCCTAGCCGCCTCCCGCCATAACAATGCATTAATTAACTATATACAAGCCTTCCATCCGTCTATACCGTCGTTTAGATAACGACAAATCTGTTAATAAGAATACCAGCGGCCACACCCACGTTGAGCGAGTCCACGGTGTTGTTTTTGATCCACGAGTTGCTGGCAGGCACAATCACGTGGTGGTCAGCCTGGTTGAGAATAGTCTGTCGCACACCTCCATGCTCTCCTCCGAGAACAAGAACGGTGGGCTTGTTGTCCAGCCAAGAGCCACACTGTCGCAGAGACAGAGGTTTCTCAGCCTTGGTCTTGGCAGCTCCGGCAGCAGTAGGAACAGCGGCACAGACAATGTTCCAGCCGTTCTTCTTGCACTTCTGGAAGAAGTTGGCAGGAGTCTTGCTGTTCTCGAACACGGGCATGTACTCCAGAGCACCAGAAGACGTCTTGGCAACAGCAGGTGACAAAGGAGCACAGTTCTTGGCAGTAATGACAACAGCATCAGCTCCCAGGAACTGACAGGATCGCAGAATCGAGCCGAGGTTGTGGGTATCATTCAGCTGATCAAGGTAGATGACCAGAGGGAACCGTCTGGGTCGATGGGACTCCACAGAGGAAGTGACCTGGAAGGTAGGGGTAATGGGAGACAAGTCGAGCTCTTCAAGGTCCTCAGCCTCGAGGGGGACTTCAGAGGAAGTCTCAGTAGTAGCCTCAAAATCGGTTTCAGTAGGCTTGGTGGCAATTTCAGACTGAGTCTCATTGGACTTGACGGTAGACTCATCCTTGGGTTCGGTGGGCTTAATGACAGTCTTGATAGTCTCTTCAACGGTCTCCTTAGCCTTCTCAGCAGCCTCTACTACACTCTCCTTCACTTCAGAAACAGTCTCCTTAACGTCTTCCTTGACCTCGGAAATCTTCTCAGCAACAGTTTCCTTGGGCTTGACAGATTCAGAGGCATCATTCACAAGATCAGCCACCTCAGTAGCAGCCTCTTCAGTGGCTTCCTCAACCTGTTCAACCTCCTCAAGAGAGTTCATTCGCTCCTCCTCGCTGAACAAGTAGCTGGCAGGCTCGGAAATAACAACACCATGTCTCATAGTCTTGACAAAGATACTCTGACCAATGTTAGCCTTAGTGAAGGGCTCGAGCTCGAGAATTTCGTCCAGCTCCAGAGGTTTAGTCACCAGAGCAACACCGTTATGAATGGAATGTTTGGTGATCAGATTGAGAGTGTTTCGGTCCACATTCTCAATGGGAATTCGCAGCTTTCGAGCCATATCCATGATCTTCTTGACCACAGGTTCTCCAAGCTTTCCTTCTGCAACAAACAGCTTCAGACACTGGTTTCGACGCTTGTGGCTTGTCAAACAGGCCTCAACAGCATGGGTTCCATACAGAACGTCCTGGCCGAAGAATCGCTCATCAAGCTTGGGCTTGTCATAACTCTGTCTGTTTCTGAAAATAGCTCCTCCCTTCTCTCGAGGGTTCTCCTTTTTGACAATGTACACCTTCTGAGGTTTCGAGCCAAGCTCAGTGAGAGAATCTGCGGTAAGAAACTCATCATCAGATTTGCTGGCAGGCTTTTTGTTCTTCTTATCAGTCTCCTCAATCAGATCGTACTCATCATTGTTGAGATACTTCTCTTGGATCATCTGCTGCTTTCTCTGCTGGTTCAACATTCGGTTTTTGGCCTGATCTTCGTCCAACTTTCGCTTTCGGGCCAGATCTCGATAGTAGTCGTCTCGAGACATGTTTTTGGCCTCCCAAGGCTTGGGCTCCACATGGGGAAAGGTGTTGTATAGCGGTGTCTTGTGAACGAATTTCTTGCCCTTGAAGACGGGCTGAAATGTTCGTGCGGGTCCCGGCATCCGCGGTTTGGATGATCGCGCAAACCGAGGCCGGGGCAAGTTTTTCATGTTTTTGAATGCCATCTTGTGCTGGTTTACAGATCAAGAGATTTTCCGCCCTAGAGATTTAAAGATGGTACAGGATTTCATGCATGAATTTTTTAGAGTTTGTCAGTTTAGGTTCCAGTGGCGGTGGTGGCGATATGGTGGTGCCTCAGAGGGGGTGTTGGAGTTATGTAATTGACGATTTGAGGTTGTGAAACTGGTGCGAAAGTATCCTAGATGATGGTGGAGCAATCTATTTTTAGAATATGTAGTTATATTGTGACTTGTAAAGTGTCAAGTGCTAGTATACTACTTGAAGATGCACTTAAGGTTTTGTCCTTACTTGGGCTTTTGTTAGATTTTCAATTGGAAATAAGAGATAATTACTTGACATTAGTTTCATATTTAGTTGAATGCATTTTTTGAATAAATAAGTCACGAGTTCACATCGAAACATCGTATCACTGGAAAGGAATTCGGTCTTGTTGCATCTCATACAACGACTTTCCCCGTCTGCTCCACTCGTTCAACATGAGTGTTAAGGTGGCCCCTCCAAAGAAGACGATATAAGTAGCTCCTCCAAGTAGGTTCATGTATAGAAGAGTGGCTGAGGCCACAGCTCTAGCTGCAAAGTAGAGCTTCCGGGTCATATGATCCTCAACATCTCTGGCAGCCACAATGATGAAAACAACGGCCGGAAATAGGACAAATACCCAGTCGGCAGCCACAAATGTTAGCTTGTAGGCCAGTTGCAACCAGGTCGCACCTCTGATGTCGCTGGTAGTGTTGTGAAGAAGGGTTAGAAAGTGTGAAAATTCGGCAGCAAGGCCAAGTGCGATGGCCACATGCGATAGGAACTGTTTCTGAGTCATTGGGCAGATTGTGTGAGTTTCTCAAGATATTCTGGAGGTCCTATAGGACTATATATTCTTTCCGGTCAGCTTTCACTAAGTTTCAAGCTCCATCTTTAATCGCATTATTCGGGCTGTTGGGAGGTGGGGTCGAAACTCTAACTTTGGAGGAGATAATGAAAGTGAACATAAATTATGGGCCTAGCAGATTATTGAGATGAATTTTTGGAGATAGAAGAACAGTTTTCCGCGAAGCGGATAGTGGCTGTCAAATCCACAAAAAAATTCCCGCATAATGGCCCTCATATGGGCTGATAACTCTTCAAACCAGCCTCATAATCATCATGCATTGTCGGAAACCCAAGCGCATACTCCGAGCTACAGGCACACTAAGACATGTTCACCTGTGGCAGGGTGCTGTACATCCGAGGCATTGAAATGCCTGTATGAAAAAATAAAAATACGACATCTCGTATTGGAAGATCTTGTTTTGTGTGTGAACGCATAAAAAGTGATGAACTATCAGGAATAGAGAAGAAAAAAACGACAGCGAAGAATATACAAGATTTTCTCTCCAGCTGGAACCTCTATCTTCGACTTAACTAGACAGTCACGTTTTCACGCTAACAACAAGCCACAGGATCTTATATTATTCACGAGTATGTACCTTGCATGTCTCTCTCTTCGGCTACAACCTGGATATGTATGGTGGGGCTTCAAGTTCCAGATAGTGCGACAAACAGTCCATCATAACAAGGAGTTCCGTATACGATGAAGAGTCACCTCGGAAAGTCGGACTGCAGACTGGCCACAAACTGTTACAGGGTCAGTAGTAAGAACGAGCCTCAAACCAACAGTTTAACCAGTTCAAACCACTATTCTCGTCCAACTTCTGAGTAGTTCGCGCGCTATCAACAACTCGTCCCGCTAGTTCCTATCTCACCCCTAGTCCTTCTCAGACCTCTAGCTCGTCTGTGCGATATTCTCGACTAATCAGACTTTCAAGCGGGGTAAATGATAATACGGGCAGTCTGGTGGTTGACGGTAAAAAAAAATATAAAAAGGTATCTGTTAGTGAAATATAAAGTGAGAAAAAGATTTGAAATGATGTCTTCAAGTGCATCTCTCCAATTTGGTAGTTACCATAGTTCTGGCTCTCATTACTCGATTCAAGAATCCTTGTATCCCTGACCTTTGTTATATCAAAGTCTAGAAGCGTCTTTAGCCTCTCTCAGCCCACGATAAATGAACGGAAGGGCTCGGAATGGGTCGGCGTGGAAGAATTTTTCCATTGTTTTACAGCGGAAAAAACGACAAACTTGATATAATGGCCAAACAGCCTCACTGTCTGTCTGGATACTCAATTGATGCGGGTTATACCTTCCACTGACCTGTTGGGTGAAGAGCCCAGGCAAGTGAGCATAGACCCGGTTATATGACCAGTCTAGTTTTAATCTTCTCGTTATCACCAGAGATTGACAGCAATGATGCTCTCGTCACAGGGCATATCCGGGATGAGACAGTGTCAAACCTGAGACAGATGCTCGTAGGTTTCGTATTTGATACGAACTCGAATGATGTTTGTGTTCGGAGAGGGAGGGCGTGAAATACTAGACCATGAGTAAATAATCTACCATACAGACTGATACCCCTTAATCTGCTTATTGTTCTAGGCGCTATCCGCTCCAGCTTTTACATTGTAGGCGTAGCTAGCTAGCAAAAGTGTAGACATTCAAGAATAGCCGGTTAAGCAGGCCCAAGACTTTCGCTATCTGTGTTTAGACTAGAAAAAAAAAGAGCTACCTGTACCCCGCTTGAAAGGGTCCAGCTCGTCTATTATCTAGGCTCAGCCATCTTAGTTCGGGCCGGGCTCACCCTTCATTGATGGCTGTCTCACAATTGAGTTGTTGGGCGGCGGGTTGTCAGATGAGTGTACAAGGGCTCAGAGATATACTCACACTGACAGATCTCATCTTGAAGTCGGCAAGGTGTACTACCTCCAATCTTTCTGTGTTTTAAACCTGCATATAAGTAAGATGAAAGATATACGATACCCACATTAATCCAGGACCATAGGGATCATCCAAAAATGATTCCGATGTCCGGTTCGTGGGGTAGCTAGTGTATACTTCAGAATTGTACCAACCTTTTCTTAGTTATTTCGTCTTTCTACAATTGTACAGCTTGGGTAGAGAGAGACACTTCCATTAATCCGTTAGTTTTATCAAAAAAATACCTATACCAGGTCAAGAGCATCTAATATCATTCGGGGACAGATGTAAATCCTTTCTGTCAACTCCGCACCATCCCTTATTTCTCCATATGATACCTCCATCATATCGACATTCTCAACCTTGAAGACATTCAGTAAGTCACACGTTTTAAACAAGGGAAAACAAGTTAGATAGCATGTTCACCATATACTAAGCCTGGGTGGACTTGTTCTTCACGGAACCCATAGATGACGACCACTTCTACAGAAAATTATGCCATATTACAATCCACATAGAGTAGAAAGATATGAAGGGGTGTCCCCGTTCCTGACACCACCCATTCCCACATTAAGCATCCAATATGGTCAACAAGGGTGTGTTAATCGGCTTGGCCGTTACTATTATTCTCCTAGTTGTGCTTGGAACCCTCTTGCGTCGCACAGAGTATCAACGTGCTGCTGCTCAATCAGCAAACGCTTCTTTTCCAACATGGACCCAGGTTGAGATGTCATTCCAACCCTTTCTAACGTCACAAAGTACTAGAAACGACCTCCGCTTTGTGCAGATGAATTCAGAACCAATATACGCTCGAAACACCCAAACTGACGATGTCCTTCCTAGGTACAGCAGTCCTCCTGCCTACACGCCCATGGTTCCCCCCAAAGCTCATATCCGCAAACAAGAAGTCGCGTATGTATAAATAATGAATGTTTTTGACGATTTAGCAAATAGCCCCACCCTTAATCTTGTCTCCAGACTCGCCCTTGACCACCTCCTTGATGGCAATGGCCAGAGCAGCACTCATATCTTCCAGAGACATGCTTGGAGGTCGATACAGCCACCTAATAGGCTTCCACCAGGGATAGTCCCGCTCCACCTGGTCAGGACAAAAGGGAACGTGAATGAAACCAGAAGACTCCAAGAAGGGAAACTCGCCTGACTCCTTCATATGACACACATGGTACATGATGTGGTTGCAAACAAAGGTACCAGCGCTATGACTGACCCCAGCGGGAATGCCGGACTTGTTCATTTCCTCGACCATGCCTTTTACAGGTAATGAAGCAAAGTAGGCATTCTCTCCTTTATTAATAATGGGCTTATCAACGGGCTGATATCCCGCATTATCCGGGATAGAAGCATCGTCCAGGTTGATAGCGACTCGTTCAGGAGTAACTCCACTGCGTCCACCAGCTTGCCCCACGCAGATCACGTGTGTTGGTTTGTATAGATCCACGAGGTCTCTCACCACACGTGCCGAAGTGTCGAATTCCGTAGGAATTTCGACCTTGATCACTGTAACAGCACCTAACTGATCATTGACGTAGATTTCGTCAGGCAACTTTTTCACAGCCTCATAAGACGGATTGACCGTGTCGTTTGCAAAAGGATTGAATCCTGTAATCAGCACCTTCATGTTTTTTCCCGTGGTGGTGGTGAAGAGGAAATGTGGGGATATTTTGATGCCGTGCGTTAGATAGTGGAACCTAATCAGCCATCAAAGGGGCAGTTTGGTCAAAGGTCCAGTGATGGAAATGATTCAGGGTTAGGGCTCTGAAAGATTCGATCACATCACAGGGCATCAGACAAGCAGGACCACCCCAAGGGTTTCTCTCTCCATACACACAACTACTCAAAAAAAGGAAAATGGATAACGACGAATTGGAAGCGATCAGACAGGCTCGAATGGCCGAGCTGCAAAAGAGTCAGGGCGGAGCTCCTGGAGGAGGACAGGGCATGCCTCAGATGGGAGGTCGACCTGGAGGAGCCGGAGGAGCTGGAGGAGAAGACGAAGGTCGAGTCGCTATGGTGAGTATGGCAAGAATGAATAGCCCGTTTGAAGTGTTTTTTTCAAGGTGCTGGCTGAGTTCTGAGCAAGTGCTATGCCTTTCTTAAGTGTTCAACTGGAACATTTTCGAATGTCAGATAGGACGTGTGGTGCAGGAGTAATGGTTATTTATGACTACCTAGTTCATTGCACACTATGAACCAGAGCTCTTGCATCCTACTACTCTCTTCTGAGATACAGTGTCTGCCACATGAACAGAGCCACAGGGTGTCATACCTTGCGACCTGCAGTCCTTACCTATACTAACTCAGCTCTCACAAATTCTCACAGCCAACGCTCGTGAACGACTATCTCGAATCCGAATCGTGCGACAAGACAGAGCTCGACAGGTGGAGGACATGCTGATAAGACTGGCACAGACCGGCCAGATCAGAAAGAAGGTCGAGGAGGAGGAGCTGGTGAGCCTGCTGGATCAGATTAGTAAGCAGGACCAGAAGACCACCGGCAACAGCAAGGTCATCATCAACCGACGAGAGTTGGACGACGACGATGACGACTTTTTCGATTAGCGAGTGCATAGTTACTACATGGGATGGATTGCAAAAGAGTAGCTGAGCTACAGTGAGTGTATAATAAAAAATCGCGACTGGGTAGGATACCAACCATGTAGATCTGTGATTATGATATTACACCAATTCCAGTCGTTTCTTACTGTACGATGAAGTCTCCAGCGGTTTGCCACCAAGAGATGTTTCTCTACTCCGTTTACATGACAATTACTTGAATAGCTTGTTTTGGTTGAGAGTCTACTTAATTGGTATTTTAGGTTAGTGATTATATGTAAGTTCACACCAACTAATTCCAACTAAACCTACAATTGGATCCCCCACACCATGCACGTTTTTCGACACCCACTAAGTTAGCTTTTTTCGACAGCAAAAGCCGAAACCACCTTTTTTACGTTTCTTTCACATCAAGACAAGCCAAAAAGAACAATGCCCCCACCACCCTCTGTTTTCCAGGGCCAGCAGGGTCCCTCCAACTTTGAGAAGTTCAAGATGGGTCTCCTTATGGGTGTGAGTATGAATTGCTAGAAAATCGTCTCTCGAATGGGCTGATTAAGGAACTGGAATGATCAGCCAGGGTCATGCCATGGCATGACATGGAACCGACACTGGGTGAAGCAGGAGAGCGCCACATCGGCTGAACAAATTCTGATGGAATGTCACACAAAGTGCCCAATCGCCACCACGTTAGTTAGCCAATGTGTCTCTCCTCAGTAGCAATGTTGTTTTACCTGCTCGGCTAAACTACAATTGTGAAGTGATGTTCATGTCATTCAGGCCTTAGTCATGATGAGAGATCCTTGATTACATGTCATGTTACTTGGCAGTGGTAATGAAGGCCAGTTGTCGGTATTATTTTGGAGTTTAAGAACTCCAAGTTGCTGCCTCCTGTCGCCCCCACCACTCTCCCCGTAATGTACTAACCTAGACCGCCGTCGGATGCTGCACCGGTCTCATGTTCGGAGGCTACGCCATCTTCACTCACGGAGCTGGCCCCAACGGTGTCATGAAGACCCTCGGACAGTACGTGGCTGGTTCCGCTGCTACTTTCGGTCTGTTCATGTCCGTTGGATCCATCATCCGATCCGAGGACTTCGACCGACCCCGAACCCCCGCCGAATGGCACCATGCTGCTCGAACTGGTCGAGTGCTCTCCCGAGATGCCTTCAACCAGCTCTAATGCAATCCTACAGTTGCAATGTTAATAGTGTAGATTTGGTAAGCTTTAGTGGACTTGTAGCCGTTGACTGCTTGTAGGGTGTAGGAAAGAGTATTGCAGAATATGTATATGAAGTCTTTCTCAACAGAAGCACTGATGAGCGAATTAGATGAGAAATATTAGGATAAAAGACATACCGAGTGTATTGAGCATAGTCCGAATCCTCGGTCTTATCTGATCCTAGTGCATGGGTCTAATGTGTTGGAGGGCAGCCATACCTATCGTACAAGTATAGAATAGATGTATGTACAAATCTCAGGTGCAGAACAAAGGGGAAAATAGTGGCCTTACTTGAGTTTCTGTAACCTGCCGTGTAGCTATATGATGAAACCCTGTGTCACTACGACTGAAAAATCTTGCCGGCAGTCTTAACTATATCACTAAGTAATTATTAGCAAGTACTTATCCTTACTAATTACAAAATCTTACTGCAAAAAGTCAGATGTCCTTGCCTTATATGAGGGCACCGTTTGATCGTTTTGAAGAGTGAATGTAGCGTGTAGCGTAGCTCTTCCCGCTGCTCCCATATACTGTCACACCTCCTCCACATGGTAACATGACCTGACATCATTAAACTTCTGCAAGGACAGCACTGGTGGCGATAACTGGAGGGTCAGGCACAGAGTTCCAGAGAAATCAAGAGGGAAGGGGGAAGTGAGTATGACCGCTCAAATGTGACATATCTAAGCGAGAGAACAAAATGAATTCCAAGACAAAGAATGAGAACACCCAATAATATATCAGTCCAATCAGAATCAGTATATACACATCACCTCTATTGCCACCGTTAATAATACCAGTCATGTTTGTTTTACATTGTGCTTACTGATAACAGACCAAGGGTCACCAAGGACAACAGATATGCATCCAGTAGTTACTATCAGCAAAACAAGCAGATCCGTCGTCATTACTCTTCTCTTTTTACTTCTCCAAGTCTTGTCTAAATACCCCTAATTAATGTCCAGTCACGCCAACCAGCCCAAGGCGATAAGCTCATGCACTCCCAAATATGCAAGTTAATTACTACACCTCGGGGCTCATCATCACCAACACACCTGACAGCAACCCATACACTCTCACTTATCATGTCCGACTCGATCAACTTTGTGTCTTTCAACCAGAACTACAGTTGCGTGTCTGTCGGTACTCCCCAGGGCTACAAGATTTACAACTGCGACCCATTCGGTAAATGCTTCTCCAAGGCAGATGGAGGCATGGGCATTGTGGAGATGTTGTTTTGCACCTCATTAATAGCCGTGGTCGGAATGGGAGACCAGCCACAGAACTCGCCCCGGCGGCTCAAAATTGTCAATACAAAACGACAGTCGACCATCTGCGAGCTTACGTTTCCCACGGCAGTTCTGGGAGTCCGTCTCAACCGCAAGAGGCTGGTGGTGCTTCTGCAGGACCAAATCTACATCTACGACATTAGCAACATGAAGCTGGTTCACACAATCGAGACGAGCCCCAACCCAGGTGCTGTTTGTGCCCTGTCTGCCTCTTCCTCTGATAACAACAACTTCCTTGTGTACCCTTTCCCCGCCCCTTCATCCACAGCATTCAACCCGGGAGAGAACAACATGAATGACTCGTCACCTAACCGAAAGGGTGACGTGACCATTTTCGATTGCAACTCGCTCCAGCCCGTTAACGTCGTGGAGGCGCACAAGACTCCCTTGGCATGTCTGTCACTTAACTCCGACGGCACACTTCTGGCCACAGCCTCAGATAAGGGCACTATCATTCGTGTGTTCAGCGTCCCCAAGGCCCAGAAGCTTTATGAGTTCCGTCGTGGAACCTACCCGGCTCAGATTTTCTCCATCAACTTCAATCTGGCCTCTAATCTCATGGCAGTTTCATCCGCCACCGAAACCGTCCACATCTTCCAGCTCGAGTCAGGCGGTTCTACCACTCCCGATGTGCCTCAGGACACAGAGCTGGCCATTCCCACGCGCACTCCACAACAGAAGGGCATGGCTTCGGTGTTTCGAAAGTCTTCCCGAAGCCTCGGAAAGGGCCTGGCGGGAGCTGTGGGCTCGTATCTACCCCAGACTTTCACCGGCATGTGGGAGCCGCTTCGAGATTTTGCATTCATCAAACAAACGTCGCTCCCTGGAACCCAGTCTGTGGTTAGCATTACCTCTACCAACCCTCCTCAGGTGCTGGTCGTGACGCTAGAGGGCTACTTTTACCAGTACACTCTGGATCTGGAGAAGGGCGGTGAATGTGATCTGATCCGACAGTACTCCCTTCTTGACAACGTTGAGGGGTCTTTGTACGGTCCTTAGAGGTCCCACTGGGCATCTGACACATAGAACGACGGCATATCTACATGAACACCCGACAGCATTTTGTTGGCTATATAACTGACTTTACTAATGAATCACGTATCTTAAAATTGAAGATTTGGATGCTGAGAGGAGGCAGAAGGGACTATTTATTCTAATGCTGATTAGAATGTACGAGTACCCCTTGCAATTGACTACAGCTACATTGAAGATGGAAAGGATAGAGTGTCGTGGATCACGTCGTACCTGGTAGTAGGGATAGAGCCGAACAACCAGTGCACGTCGATACCTGGTTCGTAGCTTTAATTTATATCTCATAGCTTGTCCAATGCAGATCGACATACTCTAGGCTGCGAGTCAAGCTGTTTAATAAGTAATATATAGCTAGTTATGCATTTGGAGATAGGAATGCGGAGATACGGAGCATGGCTGCTCTAGACCAATTTGGGAAGACCTACAACTCAACCAACCACCCAACAACACTTTCTGCATCATAAGCCTCTGCCGTGCCTGTCAGCGTATTCTTCTCTGCATGCGAAAAAATATGGAACCCAGGCGAGATCAGCGCTCAAGTGTTGTTTCCTTCCAATAAGTGTGTATGATTTCGTGCCTTTGTAGGGCTTCTCAGAGAATAAACTTGTTGAGCTGTGGTAACTCTCCCGTTGTTGTCAGTAGCCGTCCAATAGCCGTCAACAAGGGGTGTGATCAACGGCTCAAGTCTGTATTTCAAGCAGACTGCACATATCCTGGCACCAAGCTGTGCTCGCCTTTTTGCTCACACGGCACTCTTAGTACCTGGGTGCGTGCCTCACAAGTGCACAACCGTTGGGGTGTTGCAATCTTGGGTAAAAAGAGGGTTGCGGCACTGTATGGCCAACTGAAACATGTTTCAAGATCAGATGCCCATGCCCAATCAAAGCATCGTCGACATTTATAATCTACATACTTGTAGCGATTCTTGTAGATCTGTTTCAACATGAACTAACAGACCCCTCTTTCTGGCCAGAAATAAGCTGTCTTTTCTGCCCCTATCGATAATGCTTGAGACACGCACCATGGCCAGAGTGAGTGCATTGATCGATTTGGTTTGCATGGATCCCTTTAATTAATGCGGCTGACATGCTACTTTTGCAACAAAAACAAACATGGTTCTCCACTGCCGGTCACCTGGAGGATACGTGAGGCACCGCAGGTATGACCAGTTGTAACCTGCTGATTGGCCTGTTTTTAGTATGTTTGTATAACTACTGGACGTCCTAGCATTGGGCTTGTTTGACTATAGTCTGTTTTGGCGTGTTATGATGTCGGCAGAGTTAGCCCACAGCTATTTTGAGGTGAAACTGACCTTGTTTTTGCTGAGGCCGACTTCCTTTTTCGCCTCCGCCAGCCCCATTAGATTCGCCTTGCTTGCTTGACTTGCCCAGAAGCTTTGTAAGACCCACTTGATTGATACCAACAATCTGCCCCACGTGCGTCGGATTATCTTTCGCCAATAAACTCGGTCCGGAAAATCTGTGCAGGATATTTTACGGGAGTCTGTAAAAAAAAAATTAGGACTGGATACGACTACGCAAAAATATACTGTTAAATGTGACGCGCAAATGGGGTGACCCAAACCTCCACTGTCTATGGGTTAAGAGTGGCAAAAATAACTATGGGAGCTACCCAACAATTACAAATATCGATTCCAGAGACCCTTCAAAAAATTCACGTGCGCCATCTGTACCTGTCGTCTGCCATGTTTTTCCGACTTGCAGCACCGTCATACAACGTCATAGCCGTCCTGTTAATCCGCCGTTACGAGCAGTGCAGGTCATGTGCTGTAGTATGCAACTGTAGCTGTATGATGTACAGAGCAGGGGGAGTGACAGGTGTGCAAATCATCTAAAGTCCGTCAACTGACCTACAGATTAAACCAACAACCAGCGACACCGCCATACTTCTGGTCGAACTCTGTTCTTCTCTTCGAACGGCTTGGTGCGTATGTCCTTCCATACAACGAGTTAACTTTTGGCTGCATGACAGCTATCACCACACCCTAAAACCCACTCTTTCGCCATCCCAACCTCCTAACTAGACAAGTACAACACCACACGCCAAGCCCTTGTCACAAAACATGAGCGACAATGCGACCACCCCCGAAGATGGCTCGCCGGTATTCCCATCGTTTCGGCAGCCCACTCGCCCCTCTAGCTCATCCCAGACTCACAATAATTCTGCCTCTTCAGCCCCGGCCCCGTCCATCATGAGACACCCTTCGTTCAAACATTTCCAGCGACGTCCACCAAGCGACACGCCTCTGTTGGCCGAAGACAAGACTCCACCCCAAACCCCACCACAGCTGGACCTCAGCGCGTCTGTGGAGGACTATCTGACGATCGAGAAGCGGCCGGTGGTCAAGCTCAGAGAAAGCAGTATTCTGTCCATGCTACAGGGAGCTAGTGGCACCACAGTAAGCGACACAAGCCGAGCACCAACTAGCAGCTTTACCCCAACGCATACACCCCAAACATCGCTTCTCAGTGCATCCCCAGCCGAGATGCACATTCCTCCGACAAAACCGGTCCTTCAACACTCGTCTTCGACCCTACACATTCCCGATTACACGGGCCACAAGAGAAAGCCAAGGGCAACAACACTGGATGTTCCAGGACAGACCAGGTCCAAGGTGTCTCCCGATGGTATGATCAGTTCTAGAGATGTGGGATCCAAACTGATAGTGGTAATGGTGGGACTACCAGCCCGAGGTAAATCGTACATCACAAACAAGCTGTGTCGGTATCTCAACTGGCAGCAACATAAAACCAGGATCTTCAATGTGGGAAACACTCGACGAGAAGCCAAAGAGGCAGCGGTAGGAAGCGCAGGAGTGGAAGACCCCAGCGAACAACATGTGGAAACTTCGCATGATGCATCCTTCTTCTCGCCTGACAACCCCCAGAGCACTGCTCAGCGAGAAATTTGGGCCATGGAGACCCTGCAGCAATGTTTGGATTATGTCCTGCATGGAAATGGATCTGTAGGTATTCTGGACGCAACCAACACCACCCGGGAGCGTCGAAAGAATGTGTTCGAGAAGATCCAGCACCAGTCAAAGGGCCAATTGAAGGTTCTCTTTCTCGAGTCGGTCTGTACAGACATTGATATCATTAACAGCAACATCCGGTTGAAGTTGTCTGGACCTGACTACAAGGATATGGATCCCCAAACTGCCCTCGAGGACTTTACAGGCCGTCTCCGAAACTATGAAAAAGCATACCAGACCGTGGAGGACAGCGAGGAGAAGGATATGCAGGGATTTCAGTACGTCAAGATGATCGACGTGGGTCGCAAGGTGGTTTGTTTCAACATCCTAGGTTTCCTGGCTGGCCAGGTGGTGTTTTTCCTGTTCAACTTCAACCTTTTGGAACGCCAGATTTGGATTACTCGCCATGGAGAGTCTCAGGACAATGTTCTCGGTAGAATTGGAGGTGATTCCGAGCTCACACCTCGTGGACTCAAGTTTTCCAAGGCCCTGGCTCGATTCATGGACTATCAGAGAGGCGAGTTCGACAGACGCCAGCGAGAGAAGCTCAACCTAGAGGAACTACAGAGACGAGGATCGTCAGTTATTTACCCTCAAGCCGAATCAGGAGATGCAGACCCATCTGCCCATTTAGACGAGCAGGTCTTCAGAGAAAACATTTCCGAGATCAAGAAGCTGGTCGGGGAAGGAATGCCTACGGTGTATGATAAGCCAGAGACTGCTGAGGCCAAGTCTGCAGTTATCGACGACCCTGGAACAGGTAGACTGGATGAGCCTTTTGAGCCCACCCCGCCACCTGGTGAGCCTCCTGTGGTTACTCTCACATCTGATAGTGTCAACCAGTCGACTGTTAATCTTATCGATCGAAAAGAATCAACTGACTCAGCAAAGTCAAGTGAATCTAATGACAGCATGGCCACGTCTATCCCCTCTGACTCCACATCCTGTTCAGTGGACGAGAACTGTGCTGCTTGTTCTACTGCAGTGGGATGCCCTACGGCAGCACCCAACTCTTCGCAAGCCAACTTCTGTGTCTGGACGTCAATGTTACGTCGAACTGTTCAAACAGCTGCTTTCTTTGATGAGGAGCACTACGATGTTAAGGAGATGCGAATGCTTAACGAACTAGGAGCTGGTATCTGCGACGGAATGACGTACGCCGAAATCAAGGCGACCTATCCTCACGAGTATGAGAACCGTATGAAGGACAAGGTCCAGTACCGATACCCTGGACCTGGAGGCGAGTCGTACCTGGATGTCATCTCTCGTTTGCGACCAATCATCTGTGAACTTGAGCGAATGCATGACCATGCCTTGATTATTGGCCATCGAGTTGTGTCCCGTGTTTTGCTGGCCTACTTCATGAATCTGGGAAGAAGTGCGATTGGAGACCTCGACATTCCCCTCCATACACTCTACTGTCTGGAGCCTAAGCCCTACGGTGTGGACTGGGCCATGTACGAGTACAACGAGGAGAAGGATTGGTTCTACAAGGTGAGCAAGGAGGAGCTCAAGGGTAAGGTGCCGATGGTGCGGTGACAACCAACGGACGGTGAGCCTAGAGTTCGTCGGATTGGGGACTCGCCAACTTAAAAAAAGTGAAGACGAATCTCTTATAGGAGAGAGTAAAGGTATATATATATGGGGACGCTAAAGGAAACAAGGGGGGAAGCAGAGATGAAGTACACACTACTGATGCTAATATAATATTTTATTGAATCAAACAAGAGTCGTTCCCCAGTGCCGCCGCCGTTTCTACAAGTACTACTGTTGTTCGTGGTGCTGCTGTTCGCGTTGCCATTGTTGTGTGGCTTGGTTGACCTACCTAACCATGAAGGCGGAAAGGTCGTTAGTAAGTAGAGAAGTACGCTACGAAACACAGCAACATCCTTTTCATAAGGCTATCCACAATTAATCTATATATTGTAACCCTACAATGCCCACTTTTCCATCTTACTACCAATGCCGTCAAAGATCACAGTATTGTTCAATGGAACATACTGCTTGGCCAAAATCTTGACAATCTCCTGAGCTGCCACTCCACCAATAACACTAGCAATATTATGGAGTTCCCGACCTTCATATCGAGCAACTTCCTGGGAATACTCGGCCACGTCAGCAGTCACTCCCAACTCGTTGGTCTTGGTCATAACCGAAAATGCGTCCTGTTTGCCCCCAAGCATCTGGCTAGCTCGGATCACGTAATACAACTTCAGTAAATCATTGTCTTCTGAAGTGATCTGAGATAGGCTCTCGGGACTAACGTCATGAGTCAGAGACGTGCCTCGAGCCAAATGAATGAACCGAGAGTTCTTGCTAAACTCCTCAATAACAGAGTCAGGTACCTTGACAGCCTTTGTGGCCACAATCTCCTTGAATCTCGACAGATCGTTGTTAGCCTTTTCCTTGTAAAGACGCTGAATATCAACGTAGTCCTTGGTGTATGCCTTAAAATCGGGAATGGTTCCAGAAAGGGGGAAGGTGCCTGTCTCAGCCACAAAATCCTTGAGAGCCTCGACCAGAGTCCAGAATGTGGGATCTCGGTCTGTAGAGTCCTCTGCAGACGATGAGTCGAACAGGTCCTGGATTTGTGATGGCACCTGTTGACTCTTCTGGTACAGCCTCCATACCGCTGCCACTGCCTCGTCGACATTTTCACTATCCCCATCACGTAATGATTCCACCTGCTTTTTAAACGCCAATTTCTCGTCTCGCTTAGACGGCAAGCTTCCGCCGTGTTCCTTGATCCACTTGTCCGCGGTCTTGAGCAGCAACACAATCATGGGAACGTGGGCTCTGGCTGCGGCGGTATCAGGCTCTGGGAAGTTGTTAACGTATTCCATGAGCTCGGGCCAGGGGCTATCCAGCCGCAAATCAACCAGTGAGTCCGGGTGTGTATCGATGATTGGTAGCTCCTTCATGACAACCCGAACGTAACCGTAGAATCCCGCTGTAGAGATCACCACCAGTGGAATGTAATGTGAGTATAGGTAGTCAGAAAGAGTCTCGAGGTCCGAGTATTTGTCAAAAGTCGAGACGGAGGCGACAACAATGCTGAACTGGTCAAAGTAGGACAGATTAGATGCGACGATTTCGCTGGGCTTTTTGTTGACATATGAGCCTGTGCTATCCTTGTTGAGTTCGTTCAGCAGTTGGCTAGCGCTCTGCGCCTTGCTTTTGCCAATTGAATCGGAATCAAAGAAGAAGTTTGCCGAGAGGTCGTCCTCGGTCACATTGCCACCATCTACCACGGTGTAGGAGCCGACATTGGGCAAAATCAGGTTCTTCATGGTTTCCGTGGCGACTGGCGAAGAGCCCAGAAGACACACTGAGGCTTCCTCGAGAGCACGCTGCCCTGAGGCGGCCCACAGCCGTAGCTGACGGTCGTATTTGCGGTCTTTTTGGCTAGGAATGGAGTCCATCATTCGCTGGCGTTTATCGCGGTGCATTTATTTGGTGGTGATACTAACATAAACTGTATTTGCGGGGAGGTGTGTGCTGCGGGCTGCAGAAGGTGCAGGGTGGATAGGTGTGAATAGGATGGGGTGGGAAGCGGGTGGGCGTATGTGTGGGTGTTTGTATATGTAAGTCCAATTCAAGAGGGAAGGATGCAGTTTCTTAGTAGAAATATGGCTTTATAAATAAAGTAGAATTGATAAGTCATGTGTGTTATGACAGGTCAAATAGAAATGGAAGCGTGTAGTCAGTGAAGACGAAACATAATATCGTTGACTGGGTGGCAACAAGGGAGGCCTGTCAAAGCTATGGAGGGCGAGTAACACTGATTGAGACAATGGATAGATGGTAAGATACAGGCGCTAACCAAAATTGAAGAAGTGCATTGTGTTTGCTGTGTTATGATAGCTTGTTGCTTCATGTGAACATTTCTGACACTGCAGTGTCTCAACATCTCTGAATTACTTGATGCTTAGTGAGACATGGTATACCCTCACTTTGGGGGTAGGTCGAGCAAGTACCTGCACAATCCCCAATCTTCAGAAAACAGGTTTCTGCATTATCTGAGAAAAGGCGATACCGTGGGAAGAAAAATATCTATAAAATCTGAAGTGTCTACAGCAGTTTAATGTGTAGTTTGTTGATTCCGTCACGAAATATACACCAACCCACAATAACTGAACTATGCCAACAGCCAGACGCTACAAGTAAACCTAATCAGCCCCTTATCACATCACAACATGCCAGACATTTCTCTATTCATCACAAGTGACGCCACTTCTGGCGAGCGACGAATCGACCCCAGCCTCACTCTCGAGCAGGTTACTCAGAAACTTGAATCTGTCACCGGAATCTCGCCCGCCTACCAGAAGCTGACCCTCTATGGAGGACCTCAGCCCACAGTAATCTACGACCCTACCGCCTCCGATGCCTCTGTGACGGGGTCCAAGACACTGGAGTCGTTCAACCCCCAGCATCTAGCACGACTACACGTGACTGACACGTCTGGAAAGACTTCTGTAGCCGAGCTTGTCGGTGGAGGTCAGGATGATATCGAGAGCCGATACCAGATGCCCCAGACGGAGTATGAGAGCAAGTCCGATACAGTGCTGGACTGGAAGCGAAAGAACCAGCTGGGCCGGTTTGACCCCAGCGCCAAAGACCGGCTCGACAAGGCTGTTGTTGAGGCCGAAGAAGCTATTGAGTCCAAGGATATCAAACTTGGCCTCCGGTGCGAGATCAACGGCAGCAAACGAGGAGTGGTGCGATACATCGGAGAGATCCCCGAAATCACTGACTCTGGAGCTCCCTGGATCGGTGTGGAGCTGGACGAGCCTCTGGGAAAGAATGACGGGTCTGTCAAGGGCAAGAGATATTTCCAGTGCAAGGAAAACTTTGGTAGTTTCGTTAAGCCCCAGGCCGTTGAGGTTGGAGACTTCCCTGAGGAGTTTGACGATGAGATTTAGATGTATATAGGAATTACCACGGTTTTGTATTCATCTTAGAGCTAAGACGTAGAGTTACCTATGGTATTCCTCTCTTGAGTATCGTACTATGGTACTTATAGAGCGCAAGCTACGAATATCATCGAATGACCATTACCAATGACATTAGAAATACAGTTAGTTATAATAAATAGATTTAGGCAGATGCACTCTCGGCCTCTTCTGCCTGCTCGAGTTCCTCTGCAGCTTGGGCTGTTTTCTCGTCGTATCTGAGAAGAGTATCGTGGGACCTCACGTAGAAAAGTAGGGCCTCTATTGATTCAGACGAGTTCTTCAACCCAAACCAGCAGCCTCTTGGGATAAGGAAGGGACATCCAGCCTTAACTCGAAGCACATTTTCACCAATGGTTACATCCACACATCCAGAAAGCACATAAAAGTGGTGTAGATGGTGGCGGGAGTTTCGCTCCGGCTTGTGACCTCCTCCTAGGAGACGTACCATGCCAGACTGGGTAAAATCATTCTTATGCCCAAACAGCTGTGACACGGAAAGACCGTCAGGACTGGGATCCGTGTACTCACATCCATCATGGGTGTAAGCCACCTTTTCGGTGTGCATTTCAGGATCACCCTCTTCAGCAAGATAGTTCACCACTTCCACGTCTACTGACTTTTTCTTTGCCCAAGCAACGTTGACACCACTGTCGTCGTCAGCGTTCTCCTGGGCATCGCCCTCAGCCTCTGCGACTGCATCATCGACATCGTAAGCCTTTCGCTTCTTTCGTTTCAACGTCCCGGTTTCATCCTCCTCATCTGGCAGGCGAGTAACACTCTGAACAACAGGCACAAACCCCCCAGTATCGCTCTTTTCGAGCTTGTACTGAATTCCCTCTCCCATCCAATACCGAACTGGGCGTCCCACATTACGCTTCGGTCGCTGACGGCGGCGAGAACGAGGAGGAGAAGGAAGGGCATCTTTGCCGTGAGTCATTGTTTCGTCCACTGCAGAGTTGTACTCGTCGTCTTCGTCTTCATCTCCATCATCCTCCACTTTGTATGATTGGTCCTCGTAATCGTCATCAGAGTCTTCCTCATAGTGCATTCTAGAGTCGTCGACGGTTGAGATCTCCCGGTAGTTAATTGATCGATCCAACCGCGCGGGGTTGGACTCAGCAGAATCGCCCTCGTCCAAGGAGCCTAGAGAATCGTTGTCACCACCTATACCCAAATCGTAGTCGCCACCCATGGAAATGTCGTAGTCGCCACCACCAATATCGTCATCGTTGAAATCAAAGTCAACAGAGTCATTGGATGTGTTGGACTTTCCGCTTTTGGAGTCCTTGCTCTCAGTGGACTTGTTCGACTTGACTTTTCCAAAACTTCCTGAGCCAATACTCTTTGCTATGCTGGTGAAATCCATGGCATCCGAGTCATTATCATCGTCCTCAACACGAACAGCAGGCTTGGACGAAAATGTCGTAGTAGGGACCGTCTTCGATGGGACCTTGAATGATTTGAAAATATCGCTGTTGTCTTTGGAGAAGTCTCGGGGTTTATACTTTTCAGCAAAACTCGGCTTTCTCTCTTTGGCTGGTTTCTTCGTCTCTTTGGCTTTCGGCATGGGCTTGGACTTGGGAAGAGGTTTTGGTACATCAGGAGAATCAAAGAGACTTCCTCTGGAGTCCCTGGAGTTGGGTACGTTGGGAGAGTTGAACACATCAGCCGGTCTCACGCCCTTGACTTCGTTTTTGGGACTATAGAATCCGACATGATCATCCTGCAAACCCGTATCCATGCTCATATCCATATCCATATCCACATCCATGCCCATGTCCAAAGGCTCGTCTTCGGGGATATCAAAGACGTCCTTTGCTCCTCCAAACTGAAACGTCCCGGGCTTAAACTCGGCAGGTTTGAAGGCTGGAGTAGGCACTCCAGGTGTAGAATCTGCAGGGGAGTCGCCATAAAGACTGTTTCCTCGAGCGGGAGTTTTGAAAATCGAGTCTGCTGCTGTAGATGGCTTGGAGCTGGTAAATGTCTTGGGCACAAACTTGGAGGGAGGAGCCACATAAGGATTGTTGAATGGTGCTGGAGACATATCTATCGAATCGATCGTGTCATTAGGAGAAGGCTGTGTATTCTTTGGCTGCGATGCTGATGGTTGCCGAACAGACACGGGTTGTATCGACTTGATGGACGAGACTTTAGTGATCTTAGGTGCCGTAGAGGATGTCTGTGATGCTGGTTTCAAGTCGAAAGATGATCCCTTGGAAGACCCTGCAGTAGGCTTGGAAACAACTTTAGACACAGGTACTGCCGACACGATCTTCAATCTACGTGCCGATGACGGTGCCTGGGGGGTAGTTACGGCGGCTTTGGCCGGTTGTTTCGAGGTCTGCTTGGGCTGTTGATTGGTGGCTCGTTGTGTGACGTCGTTCAACCTAACAGCTTGTGTTTTGGTCTGTGGAGGTCTTGCTGGTGTCTGAGGGGGAAGATTCACGTGGCTGGCTTGCTCGTCGTCGCTATCGTCTCGCTGTACCCTGAAGGAGCTCATGGCATGACTCCTGTTTCCGGGTTTCTCTTCTTCATCAGAATCGTCATCTTCTGATTGCTTGTAATAGTTGTCCACGGGCTCAAATCCGTACTCATCCCGCTCACCGGTGTCCTCGACCGTCACGCCCGTACGTCGACCGGTCAAGCCGTCGCCAATGGACCAGGGTCCCTTGGCACGTTCTCGTTTCTGCATGTTGTGTTGTGTTTGATGTGAGGTAAGACGCGTCGTGATATTGGTGCGAAGATTAAGGTTATGTAGTTGATTCTGGAAGTATCAAATAGGTGGCTGCTGTAGTGTAGAACCTACGTTTCTTGGTATTATAAAATAATCATCAAAGTAGTCCAATTCTATTGAATTTATGAAAACTTCTATACCGTAGCTAATCACAATACCTTGAACTTGTCCATGACGACTTACTTCATAATAACTTTAACACGGTTAAGGTATTTGAAGATTCCATTAATGTTTGTTAGAACAAGTAATTTTCTCAGAAAAGCACCTTTTCTACGGAAAAACGTCCTCTGAGCCATTCCTCACCCAGTGTGACTGGTTGGTAACCGGTTCCAACAGTTCATAGTCATACAGTCATATCATTAGTCTAAAATACATCATTGTCATCTCATTCAAGAGCTTGTTCAGTGTCTCCATCCTCATCGTAAGTGTTTTCCGTCAATCAAATGTCTTATCACAACATCTCACTGGCTCATGCCCTCGTGCTTCTCCTTCCAATAACATCTACTGACGCAGTGTTGCTGTGGAAGCTCCATCCATGACTCTTCAACCACATACTCAACGCGTTCTTGATCTTTGGAACACCGTTGTGAGAATGGTTACCAGCTCCAGTAACAATATGTAACATACGCACTGGTGCCTGCTTCTCGGCATTTATATGCTCAATCCCCCACCAGACATCAATCTTGTCGGTTACTAGAGTCAGAGCTTCATTGACGGTCAGGCCGTGTAAGTCTGTGAAGTGGGCACTCTCAGATCTTCGTTGCTGCAACAGCCGTGCCTCTGTGCTAGCCTGTCTTCGCTTCTCTTCAAGCTCGGCAATGGCACCTCTGTAGTATCCTCTGAGAGTAGGGTTGGTCGTGGACTTGTAGAGGTACGACTTTCTAGTCTCCTCTAGCCGTTGAGCAAGCTCCTGGAGCTCACTCACTGTCTTTAGACGAGCAGACCGACGTCCAGATACTTGCTGGTAGCCCTCGGCATCAGTAATGGGACCTCTGAATTCTTCTTCCTCCACTCGGGGAGCAGGAGCAGTCAGGGCAATCTTCACCTTTTCGTTTCCAGTGCTGGTCGGGGTCTGATGAGTAACAACATGCGCAGAAGTGGCTTCTGCAATAGGTCTTGACTCTGTAGTCTCGCCTCCACCAAACCTGAAACTAAACATGTCGTTCCACTTGTCATCATAGGCGGCAATAATACCTGCAACCTCACTGTACTTGGCCTCGTCTCTGTTGGTAAACAAGTAGAGACGTTCTAGATAAACAAATGGGACATTCTTGAAACGTTCCGTACTTGCATAAACGTACTCCCTATCCTCATCGGTCATCTCGTCAGTGTGGGCTTCAGCCAAGATAGCAATGATCGTTTTAGCAATGCTGACATTCGATGCATAGTAGTACTTTGCTACCTTTTGTTTAGGCAAATCCAGAAGTGAGGCGATCCGTTCAATATCACCATTGAACATTTTCCAACATTGAGAATCACCAGGATCGTCGTAATCATCATTGTCGTCCCAGTAGGGGACTCGTCTGAGCGGAGTAAGTTGAACCAGAGCAGCACCTCGTTTGACTCGGTTGGAGTCGCCTTGGGCACGTGACCTGAGCTTGCGTTTGTTATTTGTAACCATACTAAGCACCTCCACGCTTGCTCCAAACTGCTCAGGAGCAACTTCCTTTAAGGTGTCGTAGTTGAGAAAGTATTCCAACAAGTCCTCTACTGACGCGTCTCTGAACTTTTTCATTCTGAGCTTGATCTTGATAGCTGGCACATGTGGAAACATCTTTCGAATAGTCATGTAGGTATCCAGATCGAGATCTGTGTCTTCGATCTCCCTCCGAAGAGACTGGGTCTGGGTTTCCTCCTGTCTCATGCGATCGTGGTCTCCGTGATAGTTCTCGATCAGTTGCAGTCTCTGGGCCTCCTTGTAGTCATCCACAGACGTCAGGGCAGTTGTGTTTCCAGTCGAGTCGGTTCCGTCATGGGAATGAAAGTCTGTAGAGTCCTCGTAGACTTGGTCGGCTGCTGCAGACTCTATGTTGAGAGGCTCCAACATAGTCTCAGCCTCCTCAACTGACGCGCAGTCCAGAGCAATAGCTGTGATGAGCGAAGAATCCAAGTTAGAGAACTTTGAGATGAGCGAGTCGATTTCTTGCTGCTGCATTTTGTGTCATTGGGTGTCGTAAGAGAAGTGTCTTAGTTGGTGTGGGGTTTTTTTTCGCGATGTGGTAATTTATCGTCATTAGGCTGCTATATGCAGGCTGGAAGTCTATTGGGAAATATTCTGATATTTTGAGGAGCGTAATGGGGAAATAATTGGAAATAAATTGTTAAAAGTCAAATTATATAATTGTGGAAGTTGCAAAATAGATCTCTGTGGATACAAGAGCTCTTTGAAAACCAGTGCAAGTAGATTTTGCAAGGCTCTCACTTCCTATACACAGATGTACCAATGATGGGGCCAGTTCGCGGCTGAGAGAGAGTCTACATGGCGGGGTGTTGGAGGAGTGTGGGAGTGCTGTGGCTATCTTGTATGAGGCAGGAGATCACATGTTGAATACCCCTTTTTTGTTCTCACTTTGTACTCTTCACTCTGCCTCATATCCAGGCTTGAGGCAGACTAAAGGAAGATGATGTTTGAGAATGAGACTCAAGTGTGGGAATTTGGTCAACTGGCGATTACTTCGACTTATATTCTGACCCTATAATAATGTCTATTTTGTCGTGTTCCTAATGGTATCAAAATAGCTGATGTCGCGCCCCCACCAGTCGAGCTCAATTATTGTGCATGCATATGGTTCACTAAACTCAAGTAATACAGTCATGAATCAATGTTACAAACATGGCAAGATAATGTCTTAATCACTTTATAAAAACAGAGATGTGGTTTTAAACAACGTATTCCTAAACAAATAGTTCATTTACGATGGTATCAAGACCCTTCCCTCTACTGTTTGAAGCATCACTCCACACCTCCAAATCCACCTCCAACCTTAATTTCATCAGCATCGCCATGTTATGCACCAGTTTACCTATACCAGCCATAACTACTAACTTCCATCCCCCTCTCTCCTAACCATCCACCGCGCACTCCCCGACCTCATCCAATATGTCGTGGATGAACAGTGGCGGAGGTAACCCGTTTGGAGCCTCAACCGGGTTTGCTCAGAGTAATGGAACTGGAGCAGCGAATCCGTTCCAGTCTCTCAAACAGAACCCGACACAGACTTCAGCATCGGCGTTTGGTGCACCAGCAGCAACACCATCGCCATTTGGACAATCTCCTTTTGGTCAGCCTAATCCAGCCGCCCCAGCATCAAACCCCTTTGGGCAGGCTAATAACACTACCACCACCCCTTCGACAGGAGGATTTGCATTCTCAGCTCCATCGACAGCGTTTTCAAACACAAGCAGCTTTCAGAATGGAACACAAACACAGCCGGCACAACGTCAGGCACCACGTCAACCCCCACCGTCGTCAGCATTTGGCCACAACGCGGCATTCTCGCAGACCAATCACTTTCAACAACCCAAGGCTGCAGGAGGAAACAAACTAGGAAACAGCAAGCAACATTCAGGTGGAGGACCAGCTGTAGGACCGGGGGGAAACAGGCCAGGATGCCAACGCAAAAAGAAGCTGGATTCGAAACAAGAATACGCCAATTCCATCAGCAGCTTCGTTCACCATGCACATCAAAAATCCGCCCAACAACAACAAAATCCGACAGCTTTGGGGTTTGCCAGTAATGCTCGAGACAATAGTCACACGCGGAACAAGCCGTGGATTACACCCAACCCGCATATCCTCGACCCGATAGTGGCCCAGGCACATCCTTGGGACATGCAAAATCAACAACGAGTGCAACAGATTGAAGCGACAGGAAATGGAGACCAGGAACAGTACGAAACGCTACAACAGATGCGAGGAGTGGAGAGAACGAAAATGGAATCGCTGAACCTGGTGGACTCACCGGATAAGAGACGAGCTCTCTCAGAGGCCATTTCATTTGTAGGATCGTGCCAACAAATGTGTCCTGCTTTTGAACGAGTTCGACGACGGTTCGAAAACAACGTCAAGGCTTACGAAAAGGATGCCAACGGTGTGGTGACTCCGGATCGGGCAGTAAAGGCCTTCTCTAGACCTGCTGCTGGTCAGCCACCTCCACTTCCGTCTGACGTTCGTCCTCCCAACATTTTGGTCAGCACATTGAACTACCTCGTTAACGAAATTGTGCCCCAGCTACCCGGCTCTCACCCTTTTCTGTGGGACCGAACTCGATCTATTCGACAGGACTTCACTTATCAGAACTACTCTGGTCCTGAAGCTGTGTGGTGTAACGAGCAGATTGTTCGTATTCATATCTACTGTTTGCATTTCATGTCGGGACACGAATACTCGAAACAGCAGGAGCTGGAGCAGCTCAACAAGGCTCTGCAGTCACTGATGGAGATCTACAAAGCACATCGAGCCCGAGATCCGAACTCAGAATGTCTCAAAAACGAAGCTGAGTTCCATGCGTATCATCTGCTGTCGCACTTGAGAGAAGCTGATGTTGTCAGGCAAGTCCAGAATCTGCCTAGACACGTGTTTGACAACCCACAGATTCAGGATGCTCTTTATTTGCGAGAACTGATTCAGCAATGCCACCTGGTGGGAGGAGGACGACGCCAGGGAGTAGGTCAGCGGTTAGATGACTGTCAGGCGTTGTACGCTCAGTTTTTCGATGCCCTAAGACTGCCGCGGTTCCCATTCTTAGTTGTGTGTATGCTGGAATCGCATTTCACACAGATCCGACTGACTGCTTTGTGGACCATGTTGCGGTCGTTCCACTCGAAGGGAAGACCATACAGCCTCGAGCAGCTAAGTCAGGTGCTGGGCTTTGATGATTCTGCACAAGGAGAAGAGTTTTTTCTACACTACAAGATCAAGGTCGCTGACGGAGCTGTGGACGTGTCCAGTTACAATGAGTCTCAGGTGGTCGCAGCACCGGCGCATGCTGACATTTGTCACGAGTGGGTTACACAAAAGGGAGGAGATCTGCGAGGTGTTTTTGGCTCTCCCGGAACCGCAGCGACGACTTTCAAGGCCCCTACTGCACCTTTCAAAACCCCCTCCGTCCCATTCAAGGCTCCTGTTAAGTCGCAGACGATCCCATCTGCTGCACCTGCTGCTCCAGTGAAACCCCAGGTGTCTACTGCAGAGAAGAACCTGTGGACCCAGCAGATTGCATCTAAGATGATAGTGGATGTGGCGTCAAGCTTGAGTAAACAGATTTGCACGGCTACTGTTTCACACATTGAGGAGCAGAAGTTGGCAGAGCAACGTCGATTGGATGAACAACGGCGTCTAGCTGAGCAGAAACGCCAGGAGGAACAGCGGCGTCTGGAGCAACAGAGACAGGCCCAACTCGAGGCTGAAAGACGCCAGAGAGAACAGAAGGCCAGGGAGGAGCGAGCGAGACTGATTGCTACATTATCGGAGGAAATCTACAATGCCTTTGTGCGAGAAAACACCTACTTTGTTGTTTTGGACTCATTGGCTACGGTCCATCGCCGTCGCCTGACTCTCTCTAGAGCTCTGAATCAGGTGCAGAAGACCGCTTTCAGGTCGTGGCAGAAAAAGATGGAGATTGTTAGACGTCAGCAGGAGTACAATCATGTGATGCGCAACCTTGGAAAGCGTAAGATGCGCTCTAGAGTTGGTTCTTGTGGATCTTCCAGTGTGGTCAGTTCTTCAAAACGAATACGAACTGGTCCTAAATCTGAATCTGAGCATATTGAGCTACTCCAGAAAACCAAACAGAGCACAATCAAGCTATGGAAGCCCCTGGAGTATGACTCTCTACTCAAGGGACTGTCTACGGGTTTTCACAGTAATACCTGTCTAGATTCCACCCCCCAGATCATCATTTACACACCTCAATGGGATCGTCTGCAGGGAAAATGGTTACGCACCAAGTTCGATCTGTCTTGGAATGGCCAGGATACCAGTGGGTACGAGCACGTGGTTAAGGCTGCTGACACTACAAGTATGATGGTAACCTCGTTGGTCGAAAACGGCAACTACAAGTCAACTTTCGGTATTTTGTTTGAGTGCGGTATTGACGCGAATCATGTGACTCCTGGTGAGGTTCAAGCCTTTGACGAACTCCTGGCCTACGTTCGTGCCCAGTCGTGGTACAAGTTGGCGGTTGTGGTTGTCTATTGGGGTATTGAAGTCGACTCGAAGATTGTGGAGTTGATGTATCGTGAAGAGTTGGCCTTCTTTACCATCTGCCGACCATCTGATAATGAGTCACAAAACCTCGAGTCTCAGATGGACGAACTGTGTCGTCACTTTGATGCTTCGTTGTCTGACCTTGGTCAGGCTGAGGCATCCAGACGGCAACAGCAGCGACGAGAGCGGCTGCAACACATGCAAGAAATGTCTCTGGCTGCTCAACGTCACCAGCATTTGCTCAATGAGCGCAAGAAGCAGGAGGAGTTGGATAGACGACTTGGCCATTTGGTGCGCAAGTCGTCTCGGGCAAGCTTGCAGGGACGGTCTCCGGATGTCAGTATGCTGTCGGATGTGAGCATGACTTCTCAGTCTCAACCGAAAACGACTCCACCCCCCGTAAATAAGGGAGTTCGGGATCTCAAGAGTCTGATTGCACGAGCCCAGGAAATTAGAATGGGAAAATAATTGATAATATATGCATTGTAATATTACAAGGTACCGCGTACAAGTAGTGATGATATCACGATTACGAGTACCCTGACCGTGTTGACGTATTCGTATTTACTTTGTAATTTAACTAATACATATATTAATACAATTCATTGAATATTTAATAAAAAAAATTATGTGAGACTTCTCTTGTCGTGTTCCCACTACAAGTTCACTTGAGACCCAAATGAGAAGCTGGCCAACAAGACAGAACAGACACATTTTCATACACCTCATGGATCTACTGAGATGACTGGCCCACTTACCATGGGTCGTCCAGTCCATTACCCCTGTGGACATTTACCACCCCTCCTGGAGATACTACGAGGTTGATTCCAAGACCTTTGTTATCATGGACTTCAAGAAAAAACTGCACACAGCAGTGCTCCGGTGGTGACTGTGCCAAGGATACCGCTCGTTTCCCTACCGGAGGCTCTTGGGACTCTCTTTACAACTGTGAGGGCAAAATTACTATTCGTGGTGGAGAGTAAACTCCTCACGATGAAACTTCACTTCTTAAACACACCTTATTAACGGGGACGAAGTAATGACACATAGAAAGCATTTATAGGCTGCCTGTATCAGTCTCCAGGCATTGTGATTGTAGTGGAATGACTTGAAAACCTGTAGAAGTGGCACCAGTGAGTTGGAGATCTTAATAGGTTTCGTTTCTGCCATTTTTTGACGCATTCTTGCGTTTCTCAGTCAATAAAGCCGACCTGTCTTTGTGTCACCCCCGAACTCAATTTAAGGTGTCCTCGTCTAATACGCAGAGTTCATGCGCTCCCTCTAGAATAAGGTTTTATCGCGATGACTTGATAGAAGTGAAACAAAATATTAGAGGTATTAGGCTAGATATATCGGGGAAGTTATGACAGGAATAATTTATATTCAACTAGAATAAGAGCACCATATTGAATTCAGCCTTCCCTCGGGCATACTCTACATTTTCCGTTCTCCCAAATGTTTGTTTGTTTACATTTTGTTTAGATACCTTATTTTAATTGGGTCATTAGTTGGTGGGGGCAACGGCTATTAGGTACCCAATATAGGATCCACAGGGTCCATGTAGACTCATAAAAACTCGGTAGTACCTTGGTAAACATTCAGAACCAGTAACAGTGCCAAATTTCACTTAAAACTATCGAATACTCCTCATTTGAGATTTTTAACAAGCTGTTTAGTCACTCCCAGCCACAGGCACCCCCACCTGGAGGTATGCCTTAAACAACCCATGCATAAGTGACACAGAAAGATCCACGGTCTATTTAAACACCCTCTTGCCTCCTCTTCCTCTCTTCTTCTTCAACAGTCTCGACCTGACCCCGCCAACCCCCAAACGCCTACAACAACAACGCCACCGGACTCCGAGTCCGAGAGATGTGAGTACCCCTTTACTGCTACAGCCCAAGATATCTTACCAGCAAGGTATCGTCAGTACTCATCAGCACAGGTGATAACCTGTGGTCTGGGAGCCAGTACTTTCTAGATGTCTCTTTCGTGTAGGAGATATCAACCGACTTCTTCCAGTTCTAACACAGCTTCCTTCTCTTTGCGACCATTGAGAGTTTATGTTGATGGTCGCACCCCTCCACGGCTGTCACTCTACCAGAGCTTCAGTGACAGCCACCCAGGTCCCACGTGTGAGTATTCTTCTTCTTTCTCGGGCCATGATCTTGCTTGGGGTTGGACAACACAGCGGCCAACGGGTGTCCTTGCCGTCCCGCTGTGCCATACCCATTCTGGCAGGTTGCAGTCTCTCTCACCAGACCCTGTCGTCAGTCTCGACCTCACAGACACTGTTGAAGTGCAGCAGAGTCGAGAGTCTCTACAGTCTACCAGCTGGCAGAAGCCATGGTCACCCAAAACACACTTATCGTGTTTCACGCAATCACCTTCCTACAATGGTATTAACACAGGTTTTCTTCTTTCTCGAGGTAGCCAGGGCTCGTAACCAAGGGCAATAGCTATCTCCGAGACTATCACTCATCTCAGCTTGGGGTTTCACCGTCTCCAGCTCTTTATCACACTTGTTACCAACAGTCAATTGGCCACTGACTAGTTGGTACTTAGTGATTAAGTTCTGAAGATGGCGAGACACTTAGATGGGATTGTTTGGTTTTTTTTTCATAGAGTAATTTATTTGTTGTTGTTGTAAATCATTTATTAATCAGTCTATGTAATTTATTTGTAGTCTATCTCACAGGACATGTGTAAAAAAGTTGTAAAAAAGTCTCCAAGTGAGAAAACCGCCTCAATCTTTTCTTGGAAACGAAAAGTGACTACTTGTAGGCCGAAAGGGGACGCTTACACTCTCAGCTGAGACACAGTCTTGCACATGCCAGCTCCTTCCGATCTACCCACTTGTCCAGAAAATACCCTCTACTTTTGGGGCTTTGACTAGAAGTGTGAAAAAAAAAAAAAAAAAAAAAAAAAAAAAAAAAAAAAAACGGAAAACATTGAAAATAAGTCGAGCGTAAACGAAACTCCCTCCAGGGGACCCGCAATAGCTCTCAAGACCCTCATGGGCTTATTTATCTAAGTCACTGCACGTATCTTAACTGCAGAGATGCTGGGGAAATAATGGACGTCATTGCGTAAGTATATTATCTATCTTCTCTTACAGATTTGAATCGAGTGTCATTTTTACAAGTACGAGTACGATACGAAGGATACAAAATAGCCTTAATGAGTATAAAGACTTATGAATGTCTAATGAATATTTTAATAAATAAATACAACCGAACGTTGTCTAGTGGCCTAGCACTAGCGTCTAGATTCTAATGGTCTCCGATTTGAAAGTGTTGTGCATGAGGTAAGACCAGCCCTCAATTTGAGCCTGATCCACACGCTCCAAAAGAGCATGCACCTTGGCAACTACAGGCTGAGGGTAGGAGGCAGCCCGCATCATGGCAAGAATGTTGCTGGCAGTCTGAAGTTCACCGTTGTAAATGCAGGCTCGAATGATTGCCTCGTAAGACGACGGCTCAGCCTTGCCATTTCGGTATGCGGCATCAAACAGACCCAGTGCCTTACCAAAGTCCTGAGCAGCCCAGCCTCGAATCAAAGAGTTGGTCATGTACGCGGTAAGGGGGACACCGAATCGCGACATCTGCTCCAAAACCTCAGGGGTCTCGTGGCATCTCTGGTTAGCCACATAAGACTCAATGAGGGCCTGAAAGATGGCGGTTCCAGGACGGACAGCACGGGAAGTGCAAATGTTCTTGTAGAAAGCCTTGGCAGCAGGGAGATCACGCATGATCACACCTCGAGCATACAGCAGGGAGGAGAGATGGTGTTCAGTCACCTGTTGGCCACAGGCCTCGATCATGTGCAGCACCGAGTCAGCAGCGGCAATGTCAATGCTGCAACAGGTGTGCAGATCGATCAGCAGCTTGAAAGTGTGGGCAGTGGGCTGCACACCCTTCTCTTGCATTCGGGCAAAGGTTCGCTTCGCAGCGGCAGCATCGCGGGCAGTGTGGATGTAGTACTGGTTCATGGTGTTGTAGGGGGCCGCTCGAGCGACGTAGCCAGGATCCAGCTCCATCTCCTCAAACAGACGCTCAGCATCAGCGACGTTACCAGCACGGCAGCACGCACTGATCATGGTGCCATAGGTGACCGAGGTCTTCTTGGCAGGATACTTGTCCATGGCAGCAAAGATGTTCATAGCAGAGTCAAATCGACGGGCCTTGGACAACTTGGACAGCACAATGTTGAACAAGAAAGTGGTGGGCTGAGTGTGGGAAACAGCCTCCTCGAACAGAGCAACGGCATCTTGAGCTTCATCGTGAGTGCTGGATGGCAGAGGAACACGGTTGAGAATCAGGTGTCCGTATGCAGTGGCGCAGGGATGGGAGCCCATGGCCAGAAGGCTCTGGTAGGCCTGAGAGGCAGCATGACTGTCAACGGCAGCACCAGACACAATGACAGCACGGTGAATGGGCTCCCAGTGCTGCCAGGCAGCGGCAGAGGTTGAAGGGTGGGGCACAGAGTCCATGGCAGCAGCATAGGCGCCCCGAATGGTATCCTTGGAAGAGGCGCCCTCAATGACTGAGAGGAAGGCCTCAACAGAGAGAATTGAACCAGCAGCAACGGCATCACCCATGGTCTTGAGGGCCAAGGGGATAGAGGGAGCCTTTGATCGTGCAAAGGCAATGACCTTTCGTGAGAGAACTTGGTCAATCTCAAGAGAAGGAGGAGAAGCAGGAGGGGTGGGGACAGCCTCTGCAGTCTCGGCCTTGGCTCGAATCTGCTCCTGTCGCTTGGAAAACAGACCAGTCTCCATTCCGAGCACCTTGAGGGTGGTCTCGATATCGGAGACAAACACCTGGTCAAACACACATGATTGGCTCATGAGAGCATCAACGACGGCGCCGAACCGGGCCTTGAGCTCATCAACGGCAGCCACATTAGTGGTTTTGGATGCAGTCTTAATCCACAACATGTGCAGACAGGCGAACTGCTCGAGACACTTGAGTGGAGCAGCAGACTTCTCAAGAAGAGACGAGATGGGTGAAGATCGAGACCAGCACATGTTAAGAAGAGCAACCAGGGAAGCAAAAGAAGTCTCTGAAATTGTAATGTGGGAGAAGGCACTCACTAGAGAGGCGAGCTCCTGAGCATCAAGCTCCTTGCGCTTTCGCAACACCTCGCCAAAGATTCTGTTGACAATCTCGTTGGTGGTGGTCTCCGAGAAACGAGCAACCTCAAGCTGGGCACACAGGAATCGAAGAGCAAACTTCATGTGGTGGTGGTTAATAAAGAAGCTAGTGAATCGGAACAGTGTTGAAGCATCCAGAGCGGTCGCAGTGACGTACAGCTCTTCAGCGACCTCACTTAGGGCCTCCATGTTCACAGAGTTCCTCATGACATCAATGTACTCAGATCTAGCAGCTGCCTGGTAGAAAGAAGCTGTGGCTGGACCGATGAAAGCCTTGTGAGAAGCACAGTACAGGTAGATGTCACGGGCCAGCGCAAGCTTACCCTTTTTGGAAACCATACCGTACACCTGTTGGCACACAACGGAAAGAAGCTTAGAAGAGGCCTCGATAGACACAGAAACGTTGTTGTCAAGCTGGAATTGCTGTACCATGGTCCAGGCTTCCTCCACCTTGCCAACAGCAGCCAGACCCTCCACAGCTGAAGAGAAAACAGTTCGGACGAGCTCGTTGTCGCCAGAAACAGTCTCGCAAAACTCTTGGGCAGCAGCGGATTCTCCACACAGGTACATGCCAACAATAAACTTGGAGTACATCTTACCGAGGTTGTTGGACGACACAGTTGAGCCGATTGTGACCTTGAACGAGTTGTAGACAGCAACCATGGACTCGTAGTCCTGTCGAGCGGAGAAATGGTCCATCAGGGACATGTAACAGGACAGAGTGGGGGTCATTCCAACACGCTCGAGAGCCTCAACAATATGAATCATGTGCTGAGATGACAGGACATGGTTTCCAGACTTGAGAAGTGTCTCATACACGCCGGCAGAGTACTTGTGCATCGTGGCGGCGTTGGAAGAGAAGAAAATCTCGGCAGCCAGGAGCGCAAACTCCTTGGACAACTGCTGGGCTCGCTGCTTATCGGCGCCAATCACCTGGAGAGTCTCCTTAGATTGAGTGTACTCGGGAGACTTGAGCCATTTTGCCAGCTTCATGGCCTGTGTGGTGAGACACACAATCACATGAGTGTAGGTGTCGATTGTAGGCTTGTGCTTAGTGAGCAGGTCCTGGTAAAGGGACAGGACATCAGAGACGGCTTGTTCCACGCCAGTGACTGAGTCTGCAGACTTGGTCTGTCTAGAAAGAGTCGCAAGCTCGGTGTTGTAATCTTCGAGAGTGTTGAGACTCGCTTCTGGGGCAGAAGCCGGTGTGAGGATGGCCTCAACAGTCTTAGCGAGGGGAGATGCAGGAGGGGTATCGAGGATAGCGCAATCGTCGACTGAGGAGATGCCAATGGGTGGGAGAAACTGAACGTCTCCGGGTCGTCTGATGGGCAGAACCGGAGGCTTGACTTCGACGCTGGCCTCAGATAGCATAGAATACCGGTCAGACATGAGCTCGGGGAGTTCCAGAGTGTTCACGTCCACATCATCTTGGACAGCAGTAATTCTGGGAGATGATGGTGGAGTCACACTCTTTTCCACGGTTTCGCTGACTTGTAATGCTCGTAGCGACTCGTACAGTGAGTTGTAGTCCGAGGAGGTGGCACTGGTGGCCAGTTGTCGCTTTGTAAGCTGCTTGGATGAGGGCACTGTGACCACCTTTGTAGGGGGAGCTGATGAGGCTGGCTGGATACGTCTGTAGACGACCGGTGCGGGTTTTGTGAGGGTCTGACGTCGTCGAAGCTTGAGTCGAGATCCCTCGCCTAGACTCTCCTCATCACTGACCCGCTGTGATGCATTGTTGTGGTTGAGAGTGACGGCCGAAAGACAGACCGCGTGTGGTGGCAGCAGGTTGGCTGCACTGTTTCCGTCATTGTTGGGGTTGTAAGACGGGCCTGGTGGATAACAGACCAGCTGTGAGTTGTGTCTATGGAGTGTTGAAGTGGACACAAAGAATCCGGGCTGGTTCTGGTTGTTGTGGTACGTGCTACCTGTCGACGAAAACAGGTTTCGCGCCAGGTGCGAGGTTCGGGAAAACGATTTGAACACCACTGTGTTAGTTGCCTGTGTTTATAGGTCGAGAGTCTCGAACAGAAAATGCTGTGAGAAGGATGTCCGGCTGTGGGGTCTTCGGATGTGGTCGGACCTGTCGATCTGGACCATCATAGATCGTGATAAGACTAGAGCACAATGTAACATGTTCGGAATAATTGTGCAAAATGTGTCGGGAATGTCCCAAGACACACGAGACCCAAAGAACACGTCGGACGGGTCCAGAAACCACTTTTGCTTTTCATCTCGATCTCCCATCTTCACGTCTTATGACTTCCTCCACATGTCCGAAAACTCCCTCAAACAGTTATGCCGAGATCGGTAGATCCTGGAGCAGTTGGGAGCTGGGTCCCAAAGTTTGTCCCGGTCCATAAGTCGCGTCGCAAGAACAATACTCACTTTTTTCAAATCAACATTGAATAATGGTCCTCCTATCTCCTGGCCAGCTGGTTTGTATATAAAGAGCTTGAATGGTTATGACTGAGCCGGTCTTTCCGGAGAGACTTGAACCTTAATCTTAATCTTGCTAAGCGGGCAAATACCGGTGTAGCTGGTGGCGAGCGGATGACTTGCAGATACAGTGGCAAAAGCGGGCTAGAAAGCTTTTAGGGAACGAGAAGACATTGTAAAAGCAATTCTGTTTGCATGCTTCAAATTGAGGCAATTGATGGTTTCTCTGAGCGGCCCCACACAGTCAAAATACACGGTCTAGACCCCTTTGCTCCAGCCACATTTTCGTGCATGTCTCGCTTCTAAGTTTGACAGCAAGATCGTAAATGTGGCTAAGTTATGTGGCTAGTGCATTGGGGTTGGAGGCAGATAGGAGACATATGTGGCGCAAAAACTTAACTTTGAGGACCAGTGGGTGACTCTTGGGCCTTATAACAAGCGATTATTACGGCTGGGGCTTTGTTTCAGCCCTAAAAACCTGATATTATCGGCTCCCCAGCCCGCATACAACTAAATACGGTTTGTGGCGAAAGTGGCTAGTGGCTCCCTTCTTCGGAGCAAAGGTACATGATGCAAAACAGAAGTCTATATAGTCTTGCGGTTGGTTCCGTAGCATATAAATCTCGGCTTAATGACCAGTTTACACGCGCCGCGGCAATAACACTTATTTGGTACGTGATTGGTGCTGGGTCCCTTTGAGGTTGAAATGAGCTTTTGAACTTATGTCATGTCTGGAGATGAGATAAGATGATTCTTCTCCTATTCATGAAGCTTGTATTTCTGACAAGGAGTTTTTGAATAAAGAAAGAACATCCACAAGGGACGACCCGCAAGGTGTAATTTGCACTGACTAGGAGAATAATACTTGCTACCGAGCTTGTTTGTATATACGTATTTGATCTGTGAGCCTGCAGTCCACCTTTCAGCAGTCTATCGTGTTCTTCAGGAAGTTAACGCCAACCCCTGGAAGCTTTGTATGGGGTTATGCGAGTCGCAATAAGAAACTGAGCCAGACTAGAGAAATAGATTCTCAGACTTGTATCATGACTGTGATCATTGATAGAAAAGACTGTCACTCTCTTCCTTCGTTTTCGTAGTCCATAATACTGTCTTGTCTAGTCCTGGGGCTGGCAACTTCAATCTTTCGACTGTCAGCTTTGTGGGCTTTGGAACTACCCGTTGTTATTACGAAGTCCTCAGGGACTGTAGAGCCCCAAAAACCCCGTCCGACTTCACGTGACCTTACGGCTTGACTTGTCGGTTCCCATCCCATGCCTCACCGATGAGGTTTCATAAATGCTCATTCCGCAATTACCCCAGGTCTTGACAATTCCAGCCACAATTTGCAACTCTGTCTGGAGTGCATCATTTTAGCCACAAACTGGTTCAAAAAGTTGCGCCACCTTTTTCTTTCTGTAACAAGTTGCTTCCAAATAAAGTTGCCATGTGGGCCTTGCAGAAACCGGTGGCTGGAATCAATGAGCGTGCAAGTATAGTAATTAGTGAGATATTACGCACACGGTATTTTGGGGGTGCAATTCGACTCTTTAAGATAACTTTTTGAACATTTTCAACCCGGTTCACCTGTTTTTTCATCCCCAAATACCCCACTATCACCCTCCATTCCGAATTGCCCCGAGTGGCAAAACTTTGTCCTTTCATGCTATGCTTTGAGTTGGAGTCGTTGTTCCTGTTTGGGATAGTCACGTGGAGCCGTTTGGGTAGTTGTACGCGATTGATAGGGAGTGCAGACAAGCAGTAAATTGTAATTTGCTTGTGGCAGACAATGGAAGTCCTCAGCGGCTAAGTGGAATACATGTGCAGAATGATTGGTAGTAACAGACGGAAGAATTTTCAACTGGATGGTTCAGAGTCTCTCCGATGTCAAATCGACGTCAGTCACGATGATTGACCTGAGGGCTTTTGCTTCCTACACCTTATAATGAGAGGAAGGCTAATGATAAGGTCAGTTAAGAGAGATGTAGACATTGTTATGCCGTTTCTTGGGCCAAATGACTCGTCTCTATCGGGGAGAATAGATTTATTCGAATCCTTGCAATTGGAGGATTCTGCTGTACAATATTCAGTCTTTTTAGACCCCTTTTGGCACCTTTCCAACTCAGCCCATGGCCCACATTATCGTGATAATCTATACATGTTAGCACCGTTGTGATGCTCCCTCTGACGCCACCGAATAAGGTGCGATAAAAGCAACGAAAACTCGGAATGTCTAGTCTGCTGACCCTAGATCGATTCAATGGTTGCTAGTGCCGTTCCTTGCTTTCAGTAATAAGTACTTTTGCTCTATTAGGAATTTTTAAGACCTTGATGTCACCAGTCAACAACTCTATCAAGAGACGAGATGACGATCTGTGGGTCAACAGTCGACTAATCAGAAGTGAAGGTAAAAACATGTCCAATTGGCCCCACTATCATCCATTCGAATTTATTTCAGATCCGGCCCAAGCTACTACCAGTATAAGTCTTCGTCTATCTCTAGTTCAAGCACCAGCGGTACAGCACCACCCAATGTCGTAGCCCAAGATGCTACTTTAAGATACATACTGTAGTCTCACGCTATATTAGACCGGCTCTAATCCAGGTACAAGTGGATACAGTATATGCTACGTATGAACTATCAGAAAAGGTCAGGGGTTCTTCACTATCCGTGATTCCGCTTTAATATTAGTTCCATTGGTGTCTCAATGGTTCAGTTCTCCTACACTTAATTACTCATACATTCTGGTATCTCTAGAGCGCGAGGAGAAAATGGGTATTTTACTGTTAATAGCACACGTGCTAAGAATGGGTATCCACAGCAACAAATTGTTCCAAGGACCCACAAAATAGTCCCCAATGAACTCTTCAGAACAATATAAATATTCCTCTTCCCCTCCTTCATTGGACAGTATCGTCAGCTCTCTTGTCTGCAATTTCGGCTCCCTCATATGTCAGTAGTCCGTTCCGTGCCTGGCGTATGCGTCGTATCTACGTATTTCTCACCACAAGTTCCGGTTTGTTTGGCTCTTTGTTTCGCGTAAAATCCGGGTTCCGGACCCCGGAATGGTTGCTTCTCCACATGCCCGACATTTCTCCCCGGACCCTTGCTCTTGTTCCTTTTGATAGGGCATGCCAAGAAGTATAATGTGGGGTTGTGAGGACAATGGAGTGAGTGCCCTGGACTGGGTACCATACTTTTGTAGATACGACATTGGATGGCCCTTGTAGAAGTGACTATCGGCAGCAACAGCCCCCAACGCCCCATAAATGGCCCCACTATTCAACCATGGCCCACCTGTCTGGCGCGCTTTTAGTCCTTCAGGCGTCTGACAAATCTTGCCTTCAATGACCATCGTCATCAACAGACTTTTGTTTATACTCTTTTCATCCTTGTGCTTACACAAGTCCACTCCCATGCAATGGCCATGTGCGTCTTGGCCTTTGTCTGTCTGGGGATTAGCATGTGTATATCAATATGAGCAGCATAATCCTTTTGGTATCGTCATGTGCTGATAATCAGGGTGGGCACACGTTTCTATTTAGTGAGACCCACCATGGGCCCACACTCTCTCCGATCCGCCGCTCAACCGCATCGATAGACTTCTCAGTGCAGCATGCAGCCTTTCGGTATCGGCGGTTTCAACTTTTTTCCCAGTACGAGTACGAGCAGTACCGGTAGTAAACCTAGGCCAACTTTGAGCTGTCTGACAAAAGACTGGCGAGACAGTCGGTTATCTAACGGTCGATAAGGCAAAAAAAAAGACTAGCTCTGAACTGAGGAAGATTCCCAGTCTCACCATTATACTTGGCTGGACCCTACTAACCATCTCACGAAGAAAATGTAAACTGTTGAAGATGCAACTATATGACCACATACCCACCGCTAACACGGCTAGCTCTTACACTCCACATGTACACTCATTAATATCTCATCTCGGCATTCGGCTTGGCATTCGCTACTTTCTGTCACGAGATGTTTGTCCCCCTGGCTTCCTCTCTCTCTCTCTCTCTTTCTCGTCACCAAGAGAGCCATAACAGGTTCGGATCGGCTGGTGGCTCTTTGACTAAGCCGATGATAAACACTATTCCGCCTCACACTCTTGGTAATATATGCATGAGATGCGCGACGGTGCATGGACCACGGCTAAAAACAAATAGGCTTTTACAATGTGTCATTAAATTGTCAGCTCCACTGCTCAGGGCATTTGCAACCAATATATACAACCACCTTTCCCCGCTCTCTGACTTCTTCTTTCTTCAAGAAAATTGTCACTCTAACACAACCACATCCTGCTGAACCAGTTTACATACTCGGATTCGCACTACAGCACACTGAAACACAGACAACCTGTTATCTCCGTTAACCCCGAGCCGAGGCCAGAGTCTTCACAAAATACTCGTCTTTTTTCTGACGCGTCTTATAACCAACAGCTTTGGCACAGAATCGAAGCCACGAACAACCGCAAAAAGCTGACTAGCTCGACCTCTTCGATTATACCGATCCATACGAACACTGTTTCAACTTTCGCCCCCTTGACAAATCGATAGACTTTCCTCTCCTCACACACCTGCTCGAACACTCACGCTTGGTAAAATCACGTGAATAACCACCAGACGACATTTGCATCTCTATTCCAGATATCTGGCCACTTTTGCGCTCTTGCTTCCTGTGCCTGTTTGATCTCACTTGCATCTATCTTTTTTCAGCATCTTTTTTTTTGCACTCTTTCTTTTGCAACGCTACAAATCACCACTTTAGCCGCCAACAATGAAATCTTTCGATCTCTCGCGAATCAGCAGATCGCTGTCCTTCAACAATAAACAGGGAATCCACCCACAAACGTCAGAAACGGACTCTGAGTACTTTCACACCTCCATCAAGCCGACCCAAAGCGAAGTCAACACGATACATACGACCTGTGCGAGACCGCGAACCTTAATTGCCGCATCATGCAATAAGAGCCCAAACGGGAACACTGGTGTAAATGTGCCCAAGGTGACCCAAAGCGCACCAGTGTCGCCGCAAATGTCCAATTTCAGTAACCAGCCATGGCCGGAACTGGACTTGGAAATACCGGCACTGGTGGCCGACAGCTCATCACGAGACACGTCGCTGTCGCGAATCAAGTCACATGACCATCTGGAGGTCCCCTTGGGCCATCATCACGTGAGCACAATAGAAGAAGACCAGGAGAGCATGCTGTCACTTACCCCCAACCCTCACATCCAGCAACAGCATATGCCCCATCAATACCCCATGCCTGTAAAAGGTGACCTTCGATGCCCCAGTTTTCTGTCGCGAGACTCCATGGACTCGACCCGAGACTACCCCTGTTACCATGAGCCTGTATTTGACGTTGAGTTTGACAACTCGTCTCCTCTCGAAGGTATCAATCCTCTTAATCGGGTAGCTCAGGGCTCGATTGTGGACGACCAACAGTCTGTCAATCTAGGCCCTATCAAACCCCGGGATGACATCAAGCCCCTCGTTCATGCCTCCACCTTCACTGAAGATCTTGCTCGATTCCCCAGTGAACTGGTCAAGCTGCCTAACAAGATCAACCAAAAGGTCAAACATCGAAGTAGTAGGCTCATCAAGCGACCAGTCCAGGTTGAGGTGGATGAGCTGGACTCTGAACTGGAACGGTTCGAAACAGCCACCAATACCGCATGTGTGGAGAACGTTCAGAGCCACAAGAAGGTGAATAAGAAGGTGGACAAGAAGAAGGGGTTCAACCGAATGATGATGAGAGTTATTCGACCGTTCAAGTCGTCGTAATTTCAGACACGAGGACAAAATCACTGACACTAACTGTATATATTAATGCATGCATTTTATTTAAAAAAGGGGGTGAAGGAGTAATCGTTTTCAATTGCATCCTGACATTCTGTAATCAAGCCCCTGCAGTGCCTGTAACACAGAACATGTACGAAATTCACTGATCTAGACCACTGCAAATCAGGAGAGTCGAGATGAATTATCTATAGAAAAAAAAACGTATACGAAAGATTTATTTATCCACTTTTAGACTGGTTTCTGGAGTGCCTATTAGCTACTTGTAGGTGCAAGATGTAACATTGAAACTCAAAATTCCAATGATAAAGGGGGTGTCTCCGTTTCAAGTGATGACCACTGGGAGGGACATAGTTGCTCTAATGGAGGTGTTGCGCGTGGTGCAGTTATGCCTATGGTACTTGTATTTGTACTTACAAGTATATCTTTAACCGGGTGCATTTACTTGTACTTGTATTTTTATTTATTTTTCCTTCAGAATTAAGCATGCCAAGTAAGAAACGTCCCATGTAGTTTCAATTAACCTACGTAATATATGATCCCAAATCTGCTGCCGTAACCCAAACACGAAATCAATATATCCATAATCCAATGGAGTAACGATTAACAAAAGCATCATGACAAATCAAATCAAACATGTACCGCTAAAATAAGTGACCTTCTTCTGTATCTGGCAAAGTAACGGATTTTTGACTGAGCCAGCTACTCTTACCAGCCACAAGAGTGCTGCAAGCTTATCTTGAAGTCAATAGTCCTTGGAACTGAAAACCATACTGACGATCCAACCTCACCACAAGCACAAGAATTAATACTACAATAACTCATATAATCAGATTGATATGATCCTAATCACCTGAATCAACGTTTCAGTCGGACCCACTGGAAGAGACAAAGTTGCACTAAATCAAAAAGCTTCTCTTAAGTTTCCTTCTACTGCACTCGTACTTGTAAATAGTATTTCAAAGAGTAGGGGCCACTGCTTTTCCTACGTGCTCTATACTACGAGAAAGAGAGAGAGACATTCTTCACTTGTCAATATCGCGCATGTCTAAAAGCAGAATGTCAGAGGACCCTAATTGGCTTTCAATTGGCTCGGTTGTGGGAGTTCCACGTCCCCAGATTGCTAGTTTCACACTACTGTACCAGTAGTGTCTCTTGAGATGAGTCTAAGCCACGTATCATTTCCTAGAACGCAGAATGGAAAGATCAAGACAAGGACTTGTAGTCATATCTGCTGGACCAATCCCTACTAATGCCGTCATATCCGAGATTGATAGTATATAGAGTTCTATCCTGGCAAGGTTTCGAGGGAGTGGGGGTCAACCCAGTGTCAAGAGCAGAGCAAAAAATGACAAATTGTGAGTCAATTCTCACCCAAACAATCCAAACATATCATAAGAAAGACAAGGTGACAAGGGTTATGAATGACAGTTATCTGATGTTTTTCATGAGCCAGGAATCTCCAGCGCCCTCAGAGAGTATAGCCCAAAGGTCAGTCTGATCTGAGTCAGTGGGCCACATTCTCAAAAGGAGACTGCTCACCAAAATCTCCCCAATTCAGGGAGTCTGCTCTTAGGTATACCGTAACTTTTCTGTTGATCAGCAAGGTGGCTGAAAACATGGCAGGTAGCAAAGAGCCACCGCAGGTTAGTATATCTTACCTTTTTTACGGACTTTCAATGAGTTACTTCGACGTGAGGGAAATAGCTGTCCGTAACACCTTCACTCTAGCGTATTATATGAATCTATCTTTCTTAGACCGCTTTAAACGTCATTTGTTTCGCGATTTCTCGTCGGACTTTCACACCCTCACGTATTACGCAGGATATGCACGCCAAGCTTTTTATCGCAACCTAATACGCTGAATTGGGGCAGGGACTTCTTGGCAGGGGTTTATTCGGGGATGCAGAAAGTGCATTTTTCAATTGGTGAAAAGTGAGGAGACAGATGAGCGATATGGACAAGAACCAGGTGAGCAGAAACGGCTCTAGACGGCGAGGTACAGTGTAATATACTTTTCCCGCTAGATACTGATCTGTACTGTACTTACATATCCTACTTGCACTGCTCTCTCATCCCATGAAAGATGCCCCCACAGACTTCTGGGTTTGCAATAACTCACACGGCACTTCTTGGCTACACTATATGCTCACCAGTCCAGGTTATAGACTCGCAGTCATGGCACTAGTACAAGAAGCAACGTGTCGAGATTAGATTGATAAGCATGATTAACAAAAATGTGCTCTACAATTGTAGTATCAATGGGGTCATTTTCTTGAAATATGAGACTGAAAGACTCCCTTTCCCGTAACGTTGTTGTACAGTCTTCCATCAACACGAAACTAACTTATCTGATCTTCTCAGATGTGTCTCAAACACCCTTGTCAATCTTTCGGTTGTTTGGAAAAGACATAAAAGCAATAATTTCACTGGAAAGAAAGGATATCAACAATCATAAAAGATAGGATATCGTAAATATCGCACTTCATGATGAAATCTGCTAGAGGGAACCCCCACTTTCGATCATAAGATTATCAACCCACTCTTTACTTTTACCTAACCTTGTCCGAGAGCTCGCATGAAAATTTCAATCTTGCGAAGGCAGAAGGAAGAGGGTTGTCCAGCCAGCCTTGCATATAGCTAGACTTTGGCATACCTTCAACCTATTCCAACTGTATGGGGAATTATCTTCTCAACCAACCTGGTGAGACACGGACAGGCTACCATAAGACATTTGTCATTGATGAAGTATCAGATATTCTACAGCTCGCCTTCCCATGTTATAGCGTCGTCAAAAGAAGACCACTCTTTCTATTTTGCATCTCCCCGTAGGTTCCACGTAGCGCATAACCTTTGCCCCCACTTGATGTGATTGCGCGTCTAGATGCCTATCACTGATCAAACCCAGCGAACGTGTAGAGACAGGAGAAAAGAAAGATTGGTAGGACAGACGACGGGACACTGGTGCAGAATCAGATATTCTTCCATGACTACACAAATTCACTTTCTCTCCTCACTCATCCATGCTTAGATCTGGAGGATCCACCAGAACAAGATGCTGACTCCGGAGAAGTAATCACATAGTTACAGATATTGCCATTGTCTTAAACCTCGCCAACAGCCTTTCCTTTAGACTCCGGTATCCTTCTTGGCTATTCATAGACTTTTTACGTGCAGCCGGTTCTTCATAACCACCAAGCATATATATAACATGCCGTGCGTCCGGATCTTATCAATCAATCTCTCTTCGTCACAATGGAAAAGTGCAAACAGGTTTTCCATAACGTCTTTTTATCCACAGCAGAGGTAAAACACTACCCAAGGAAGGAGTGCAATACCAATGCCAAAGAAAGAGGCTGGACCCAAAGGAAGATCATCATTGGTTGGATCTTTGTCTACCTGTATTCTTCTTCCAAAACCATTGCTCAGCACCTCTATCCTTCCCTAGCTCCCTTTGCAACCTCACATTTCAGTGGTCTGGCTCTTCTATCTTCTCAGTCTGTCGTTGAGTCTGCTGTTTTCGTTGTTACTCGTCCCGCTGCTGCCAAAATCGCCGACCATCTAGGGAGACTGGAGGGATGGTGCGTCGTCATTGTTTCCCATGCTCTGGGATCAATTCTGTATGCTGCTGCTCCTAACATTGGATGCTATTTCGCAGGAACTGTTTTCTGGGAAATTGGCATTGTTAGCGGACATCTTATGATGGAATTGTACGCCAGTGATACATCCACTACCGATACCCGGGTGTTATGGTCAAGTTTCATCCAAACTCCAAGTATCTGGGCTCCCTGGATCTCTGCTCCAGTCTTGGCTGGCTTCCTAAAGGTCACCACCTGGAGATGGGGCTATGGAGCCTTTGCTATCATCTTGCCAGTCTGCTCCATCGGTACAGTCATAATGATGTCGTACATGAGAATCAAGTTTGAACGGAAGGCAGGAGGCTTGGGCGACTTCTACTCTCCTGGAGGACCCCTACGATTCATCAAGAGCTTTGACGTTGTAGGCCTGGTCACTCTATGCGCTGGTCTAATTCTGTTCTTTCTTCCAATTACTCTTGCTGCTGGTTCAGAAAGATGGAAACTTCATTCCTACATCGCAATGCTCACCATCGGTTCCTTCCTTATTGTTTTCTTTACAGTGTGGGAGTACTTCCCCAAAAATCCTTTTATTCCCTGGAGACTATTCAAGAGTCGAGTCATGTGCTGTTCAGCTGCCCTAGTCTTCCTCATGTCGCTCGCTAACAAGCTCTACGTCCCCTACTTTATCACATGGCTTATGGTTGTCAAGGGTGAGAGCCCCAAGGCAGCTACCAACATCTCAAGTGTTCTGGTGGTCTCATCTAACGTGTTTGGAATGTTCTTTGCCGCTCCCTATATGTGGTGGAGTGGACGGCCTAAACGAGTTCTGGTGTTCGGCTGCTGTTTCCATCTCATCGGTATCGGTCTCACCTACCATTATCGAGAGCCTTCTGCTGGTATCGCTATCATGATTGTCGCCCAATGCTTCGAGGGTGTGGGACGGGGCTGTATCTACATTCCTGCAGCTACTATGGCTCAAGCAATGTTCGATAAACACAAGGTAGCTGCTGTGACTGCTTTGTACTTTTCATCCGGAGGTATTGGTCAGGTTATTGGAGATGCCATCTGTGGAGCCATCTACCGAGAACTATACCCTAGATACATTCACAAGTATGCGCCAGACATTCCCCATAAGGATCTCGATCTCATCATCAACAAGATCAAGAAGGCCACAAAGTTCCCCATGGGTTCATTGGTCAGAACTGAGATCAACCATGCCTTCAACGAGACCATGAGACACATGCTAGTTGGACCCTTTGCTTGCGTAGGTGCTATGGTCATTGTCAGTCTCATGTACCCTTCCGTTGACTTGAAGAGTGCTAACCGAGATGCAGAGGTGGAAGGAGAAGACACTATGGACAGTGATGATCCTATGGCCATTCATGGAGTTCCTGAAGGAAGTGGAAGTGAAAGTGATCATGACCAGGAGGACCACTATGGGGAGAAAGACTCGAGAGAAGATACTGGCTCTGAGTCTGAGCAAAAGGTGTCTGCCGAACGAGCAGCTGCTGGGTACATTAACGATAATGTGATGGTCTAAGAAGGGTTCTTGGGGTTGAATATTTACTACTTTTAATGAATAATGAATTATGATAGTTGCTGTTCGGATTGTTTAGGGAAGGTATAAGGATCAACACTGCACTCGGCAGACACCAAGAAAATAACCTTCAGATTAAGACATGATTATGCAGGTTGATGCAGAACACTCTCAGGTGATTTTAATTATGTTCAATATAATATGAGGCCGTCAAATAGGAACCTGGTTCGGTCGCCAGGGTATCCACAACTTTATTTTACTGGTGCATCTGTGACATAAACAGGTTCCATGTAAAATGAGAGACTCATTTCCTATCCTTCTTCCTACTCACCCGAAAACCAACACTATCCAACTATCAGCTACAACAGGCTTGCATCGATGACATGTTGACCAACTCATGACATTGGAAACGTAATTGAGGCTTACTAGCACCTTGATTCAACTTCCGGGTCTGAAGTACAGTATCTCCGGACTGACAATTTTACCATGCTCATCTAATCAGGAAATACCCATTCAATCCTCACTCCCCCTTATGAGTCCATCATTTGCAGTCAACACCAGACAACCAGAACCGCTACCAATTTTGATGTTTCGAGTAACACTTGTTACTGTTTGGGTTTACGTCCCAAATTCAAGGTACTTGTACTGACACAAGACTACTGCGACACGAACGCAGCTTGAACAACAAACAAGCAAGCCCAAAACAGCTGTGATATCTTTGTGAAGAGATACCCCGCCGCCTACTTCATACGCCTACATATGTCAAGCCAAAGTAGTCCGCACGCTGTGTTCCACGTTTCAACAAAGAGCTCTAGACACCGAACCTGCCGCTGCAGGCAAGACTACAGCCCAATGCAAAGCAGCACAACATCAATTGCTTCTATTGACAGCCCCGCTGGACAATAATGCCTACAAGCTGTTCCGACCCTGCCGTCTCCGTCCATACAGTACATATCTCCGCAGCTGTGGCTAGTGTATGTACGATACTTCACAGAAAGGAAGACATGCATAGGAAACCTGACTCATTCCAGACGGATCCCGTGGTGGCCAGGGTGCTACCAGTGGTACTACAACTTCAATGGGGGCCAGAAGTACTCCTTGTTCAGTCTTAAGGCGTCGTCTTTTGGTGGTTTCCTTGGCAGCATCGTGGATCCCCTCAAACCACAACGCAGCACTGCAGCTAGACCCGCCTCCTCTTCAGATTCCACGCGTGGTAAGTATTGCTCACAGAATTCAATGTCTCAGCTCGAACCTGTGTGCTAATTATACATCGACGCTCTGTGGCTGATGTCATGCAAATAATGCCGCCATACGCCCTACGAGCACCAATATATGTGCGCACATATGTGGCACACAAGCAATGAGAGACAACCCCCAGCAGCCGCTATAAGCATCATCATGTACAATGTACGTTACTCCAGCAACGAGACAAGCGTCTCCCCCTCGAAGCTCTAACCTCTTGAACAGCTGGGGGAGACTGTGGGGATCAAGTGCTCATTAAACAACACAAAGAAGACCGCCCTTCTCCCTAAGAGTATGTACATTTAAGTGTCACCCCAGCATTTCATTGTTCGGATCACCGGAACGCATCGTTCTTGTGCTTCCTGGTCTTTGTTGATTTCTGCACAATTGGGGCCGATGCATGTGGCTGGTGCTGTGGCTAGTAGAATGGCTCCACTTTTGATGTTTGGAGGTCTGCAGTCATGCAACTGTCACGTGCCGAGGTAGGGGCTAGAGCGAAGAGCTCCATATGCCCTAACCTTTATTTACCCATTTGACTGCCTAATCGGTATTTAAACTTCTTCTTTGAGATATGTGGATTCCTAGTTGGGAGAAGAGCGATGCAGGGGTGGCAGCAGCGCCGAGTAAAGGTAGAAGAACTGGGCGGCTAGTTCACGTGACTCATCGAGTTGCGATGCGCAACCTAAAGTCACGTGAAGTAAAGTTCCATGTAGTGACGAATGGAATTTTCACCGACGAAACGTGCTAAAAGGCTTACACAAGAACGTTCAGGGAGACTTCTCGTGGACGAGTCGCGTAATATTAACGGTGTTGAGGAGGCTATATTATCGTTAGACATGTAATTGAAAACAATTTACCTCCGTATTTGTTTACTTTTTTCGTGCATACATGTCAGCGGTTATGAGCGGTATTATATGTAGAAAGTGAAAGTCGGATTTACACTAGATGCTCAAGTCATTTGACAAGTTCTTATTCGGAGGTAATTATTCACTCCAGGTACAAGTCACGTGTCAGGTCGACGATAACACGTCTTCTATAACTATTTCAACATCTCCACCCATCCGGAGGTTGGTTGAGCTTTAGACATGGGGTTCCGAAAAGACCCGAGAGGTTGCATGAACTTGCATAAGTGCATGCGTGAGGTTGCGTGAAAGCGTCAACATGCAACCCTATTGCCCTTGAACCGTGCTAACAAGGAGACAAAGCCGAGGATGAGGAAAAATTGGAACTAAAGCCAGAGGAAGGAAAATTCAGTTTAAAATCAGATAAAATACATATTTATAACAAGTAATACATAATTTTGACAGGGAGGGACTGGGGATTTCCATGACACGTTTAGTTTTGCGAACCCCCCAACTCCCAGTCAATTGTCGTTGTACGGCTGGGGAAGTTCTTTTTTTCAATAGATTCTCGGACACTAGAACGTCTAAAATTAGGAAGGACGAGGTTAATGAATCGTGATGAGAAATTGGAGGACTCACGGCACTGAAGTGGGATAAAAAGTAGTATATCTACGTGACAACTTGTTTCAGCAACGGGACGTATTTTTCTGGCAGTTTTTTCTGCTGAAATTAACCACTTTACCCCAACTTTTACTGTTTCGAGGTTGTTATCTCCGAAGACTAGTTTCGAGAGTGTAAATGCACGAAAAAGATGTGTTTATGTGATAAGTAAGATGCATACACCTGGGGAAACGTCAATTCAAGCATGAGACGCACTCAGCGCTTTTCCCGTGAGTTTCCTGTGTTGTTGCAGCAATTTTTCACGCCTGCGTTGCGTCTCAAACCCGGGGCAGATGGAAGCAAGAACACAACAAGGGGACGAGGGACAGGAGTGCTCAAAGTGGACGTAGAGTGCTAAAAAAAGTTGGAGGATAGAGTCTGGAGACTCAGGATATAATTCCATATGGTCCGGAGGCCGTCACGTGATTTCCCGTCTCGGTATAGCGCTCTCCGCATTTTCAAGTAAGCTTTTTTCTCAGCTTAAACCCAGAAGTCTATTAGGCTCTTGTTGCACCCGAAACTTGTCCGTGCAAAACGTTGTACTAAAACACGCAGACTGTAGCATAAGAGATAGATTCTCATTATCACGACTTTCTCTCAACACACAACCTCTTCACATTCCACATGACCGACTCGGAATCGCCGTCTCCAGGCCACGACTCGGATACCTTTGACAGAAATGGCAGTCCATTGAGCGATGTCTCTTCGCCGGCAGACACAAACACATCGAGCTCGAATCCGGCCCACCACGCGGATGACTCATCACTAACCGACACCGAGGCCACTCTCAAGGCACAATTGGCAGGCTTCGTCGAGGGCCTGGCCGAGGACGCCGAAATGAACATCACCATGGCCAACACAAACACATCTTCAGCTGCGGTCGTTGCTCCTCTCATTACCACTGCTACTACTACCACTTCAACCACCACAGTGTCCACAGCAACCTCCATCACAACTGGCGCACCCTCCGCCCCGGGCAAATCTCTTACTCCGGCACAAAGCCTGGCGCGAAAACTGTCGGAAAAGCCGCCCACGAAACTGTACAAAAAAACGCAGACTAACCGCCGTCGGTCCCCTCCCGTGGCCAGCAATGGACCCATAGCCATTGCTCCTGCTCCAGTTTTGCGTCCGCTGCTCCCCAAGCCTGTGGTGCCCATCCGACCCAAGAAGCGAGCAAAGTCCGCCGCTGGAGTGTCCGCTAACTCCGCACCCGTGCCTACCACGGTTGCTCCCTCGGCCGTCTCCCAGGCTCCATCCGCCGTGCGACGAGCCTCCAAGACAGCCTCTGCTAACCCCTCCAACAACTCGGCCTCTTCCACAGCCGCCATTAACTCCACCATATCTCCCTCCTCGTTATCGCTCCCTACAAAACGAAAGTCGTCGGATGTTTCCACCGACTCGTCGCTGGACATGATGCTGACCCCGGCCACGACTCTGGATATGAGTCTGGACATGAGTCTGAATCTCGACATTTCGCAGCCCAACCTCGACTTTTGGCCCGACGATTTGGAATGGCAGGATTCGGGAATCTCGCAGCCTAAGGAGCTGAATCTGGAGGACATTTTCTACGATCTAGATGAGCAAATTATTGCTTAATGTATTTATTTATAACAGTGCCGAGCACAAACAAGCTTGAGAGAGAACCAGGAAGGAACGAGTTATGGTCTTACAACACCAGAGAACACAAATTGAGGGTAGGACCTCATTGACAAGCCTTCTACAAGTGTAGTACGAGTACAAGTATTTTGAATGGCTTCAAAGTAGAGATTCCAACAGATCAGCGCGTGGGAGACTTGATCCCGAGGCTTCATGTAGGCGAGACCCGTGAAACGGCAGGGAACCAACCGCCAGAATTAGTTCTGGAAGTCTGTACTGAGTATTATTGAGACATACATGTTAGTTGTTGCTTAATAGAACAAGTGATATTGGTCCCAGGGGTGTGAATGCATTACGGGAAAGTGAATAAAAGATGTTAAATTGAACGCTAGACCCCCCTGACGAAGTCTCCGGACTCCTTTACGACATCCCTGGTCCGTATGGGGTACATTCCTATCTGGTGCATAGAGAGCAGACATAGGAAATGAAATAACAGTGATATTATTGACACCGGATGCGCGGGAAGTGCAATTCCGGCATCTTTATGTGATGAGGAATGTAATTCAACTTTTCATTTCTAAATGGAAGCTGCCGAGAGTTCCTGGCAAGGGAATTATTTTTCGTCCCTACTTTTACCCCTTAAGTAAGCTCTCATCCAAAGTCTAACAAGGTATGACATCTTTACACAACAAAAGATATTGTCACCTCACCGCCGCAATTTCTCATGAAAGTAGAAAATATTTGACAGATAGATACAATCGACCTCCAAAAACTTGAGGAACTAGTTGGCTATCCTATACAGTTCTCCGTTCCCATTCAACAGTCTTTATAAGCTACCAGCTCTTGAATACCGTATCAGGACCCATCACGTGACTTCTACGAGAAGTAATTGTACTCATCAACCCCCAATTGTTTTCGATTGATGCCTGAGCAACATGCTTTTGCGGCCTTTTTTCATTATTTGTTCTGTAGACAAAGACCTGTTTAGTGTTTCGATAGTGAAAAAAATTTAAACGGGAAATCAGAAAATCAAAACACCTTTCAAGAGGCTAAAGAACGAGTCCTTGAGACAACGACCAACGTGGACGCGACCGCAGAAGAGTTCCTGGCTGATTGTTGCACCGGTCATCAAATGGCCAATTTGTTCATTTTTTCCCGCGTTTTTTCTCGTATTTCTTATGGCAACCCCCTCATACGACGTTATTTAGCGCCGAAAAATAATATCTTTATACACTATCGTATGTCGTACTTATACAATGAAAAGGTGCTGCTTCAATATTAACGGCATAAATGTATCTTGTCCGGGTGACATTTAGACACCTGTACACCAGCTATTAAATCACGTGTTGACCAAAGTACAAAGTACGTAGCAACATTCACACGATGAGCTGAGACACACATAGGTGCACCAGCAGCCACTGCTGGAGTGTTGCAGCACATCTAGAGCAATCAAGTCTTCTCTGATAGATCCAGGTCGCTCAATTGCATTTATTTACCGCAAAATATCTGGTGTATAGCTCATCTTGCCAACGTCTACGTAATATTAGACATCATCTGTAAATGTTCCCGTGCGCGTATATTTAACCGAATGATTATCCGAAGTAAGACACCCCTTTTAACAGACCCACGTCATTCTAAGACAGTTGCTGAGACACGATAAACAATTGCTTCACGTGATTCGATTAGTCATTACCATGTTTTGTATGAGTGATCGAGCACATGTTTACGTCAACGCACCAGTGAGTCATTTAATGACAGCCATGTACCTGTTTTCAGCTGTAATTCAGCCTTGTAAACGTTCATTGATCGTATCTGACGTGAATGTTATTTTACCCCTGACAAACGGCACATGGCTCCTGTATATACAGTGCACTCAGTTTAGACTGTGGAGATACAGTTTCGTTAAGTTCGTAGTTAAGCTTGCCAACTAAGGATTTGGATTTAGTTGAGTGTAAAAATGTCGCATTCTATCTTTTGCTCGCAACTCCGAAACTAATGCATCCAATTCACCCAAAAGCAAATCCAGACGATCACGAGAGACGGTTAAGGTATTACCGCATGTGTAGAAGTGCGCTCCTGGATGTGGGGGATAAGGTGGATTTCGGGAAGTGCGAGAACGGCGAGGCGAAAACCGGACAGTGAGCTTCACGCTTGATATATTCACAGAAAATGGAAATAAATGCAAAAAAATAAAAATAAACTACCCAGATAGTACTTTGACATGTCTACTAAATATTTGTTTTACTACCACTCAACTAAGGCAACTATTCTCAACACTTTTCAACAAGTTGGTTTTGGCACCCTTTTTTGGGCTTCATTCTCACCGATTAATCGTGGACCACAGCTAAAACAAAGAGTCGAACTAAGCTAAAGTTTCCTTCAAACCGAACCTTCTAACACGCCGAACCGGCAACTCTAAGTTCCCGCTGAGCCGGTTCATTCCGAGGCGTTTAATTGAAAACGCGTGTCGTGTTCTGGATCACGTCGCTAACGTGTCGAGGAGAAATAAAATACATGTCTCATAGTCAGAAACGTGTGACTAGTCGGTTTTAGCCTGAATCGCGAGCTTCCTCCGAGTTCTCGGCCCGACGTCATCCGACCCCTTATTATGCATGTGAAGTATTTTCGGCTTGTCATAATTTTCATACCTCTAACAAAATTACCGGCTCCTGATATTAACGTTGAAGATAGACTCGGTCAAAAGTGTTCACAAGCCACCTTCGGAAATTAGCCACGCGACTAGTCTCCAGTGTCCGAGAGTGGCTAGTGAGCAAGGGGGCTAGAGAAGGGAGCCAGCAGTAATCACATCTAACAGTATTAGGGGCTCTACAAATGGGAAACTACTGCTACAAATGGAGAGGTGTGGCGCAGCTATACATCTAGGTATACTGATTTGGAAAGACATCGCGAGAGTTGGGTGGAGTTGATCTGAATGGGGCATAGATCTCGGTAAGAACTGTATTTGAAGGAGACAAGCCTGAATCGCACAAGGACAGAAAACAATGGTACAGGTGCTGGTACTCGAATTGGCACAAGTACATAGATTCAGGGGATAAAATGTGCATAACGGGAGTCTGCTGCGTTCTAACCTCCTGAATGGGCTGAGGTCTCAATTGTGAAACATTTCGTTTCACTGCTCCTCTTTGGGAAGTTCTTCGTATGTTGGGTGACATTACAGTAAGTCAATCTGATAATACCTGGAGCTAAGAAACAAGAGCTGATCCATACGGAGTTACAGTGTTACACCTGATGTCTCTACAGTAATATGTTTAACAGAAGAACCAACAAGGCATGAACATATTTTCCCCAAGACTACGGATACAATCACTCTCTACCTGTACCATTAATCTCCAAATCTTGAAGTATTGCACTCATACTTGTCAAGTGGTACTGTATACAAGTAACCACTTATCACCAAACTTGGGAGGTGAAGTATCAGAACAGCAGTAGGAAAGTCTTGAGAAGATAATTAGGAAGCTTTGGGTCTCGGAAACAGAATATGGATGATATAGAAAGACTGACTAGCAGTTGTTCAAAGTCCAGTTTTAAGCTAGTAAGCTACTTGTACAATCTCGAACGCTCCTGAGGATCAACTGAGTAAGCAATGAGCATCGCAGATCGCAAATGTCCATGTCTCCGCTTACATCCATGCATCATCCGTCGATCAACAGTGCACCAGTTGTACAAGTAGCCCGTATGCCAAGGAGATGACGTCACTATATGTGGACGCCGATGATCGTTCGAAACTACAGACCAGCAACTAGGTCACGGCCTCAATTCTGCACCACACTCCAAGATCCACAACCACATTCAATACTCAATAATGTATATACAATAACCGCTGATACCATCAGCCTTGCACTAGTCTTTTTCAATTTAACCAAGAACCTGCTTGACGGCCTCAAGGACCTTGGGGAAGATGGACTTCTCAGCCACAATCACACCCTTGTTCTCCTTGAGGGTTCGACCAACACCAAAGTTGAGGGGGTTACCGTCCTTGTCAGTAACGGTTCCTCCAGCCTCGGTAACGAGGATGTTACCACTGGCATGGTCCCAGATCTTCTCCTGGTAGGTTGCGCTGACGGGCAGTCGGAGGTAGATATCAGCCTGACCTCGCGACACAGCCACGTACTTGGCCTGGGAGTCCATTCGCACACCCTCCTTTGTGATGCCAAGCTTCTGGGCAATCTGAGCCTGGTCAGAGTGAGAAGAGTGGCCAGCCTCGACAGACTCGCAGAAGGTAGCATCGGCAGTGTTGTCAAGGTGTCGGAACTTAATGGGAGAGGGCTCGGACTCGCCGCTGAGAGGCTCGATGAAAGCTCCCTGATCCTTAATGGCACTGGCAAGAACGCCAAGATCCTTCTTCTCCTGGGTGGCAACCTGGGTGGGAATGGTGCTCAGGTTGGGACATCCGATAACACCGACCTTGACATGGCCATCAACAATGAGAGCAAGACAGACGGCGTACTGGCCTCCTCGAAGGAAACCCTTGGTGCCGTCAATGGGATCAAGAGCCCACATTCGGCCAGAGCTGCCTCCCTCGTACTTGCCCCAATCAATGGCATCGAGCATGGCGTTAGTGTCATCAAGAGCGTCGGCGGCAGAGCTTCGGTGGCCCTTGACCAGATCCCACACCTTGGTTCGCAGACCCTCATCTTTTCGGAGCACGTCGGCATCCTCCTCTCCGACTACGGGATCATTGGGGAAGGCCTTCTTAATGGCGCCAATGATGATAGCTTGGGCACCGTAGTCAGCAACAGTGACAGGACTAGTGTCACTCTTGGTCACCTGTCCAGAGGTGTCTGTGGCAATGGTGGAAGCAATTGAGGCGGCCAGAGCGCTGGCTCGTCGCACAGCGTCCTTGGCTACCTTGAGTTCGGCGGAAAATTGGCTCATACTGCTGGTTTTGAAGCTCGTCAAGTTATGAAGTTGCCGTAGTCGAAGCATGTTAGAGTAAGAGAAGCACGCTGCAGCTGGGACGTCATGTCATGTGATGTGGGGAGATGGGGAACCTGTAGGGCCGCGGAGGGTCTTTGGGTGGTGGTAGTTTTATCATAGAAGCTGACTAATCGATCACGTGAGTTGTCTGCTCCAATCCCACCAGCCTCAATCTACCTCTCTCCATGCCTAGCTAAATTGCTTTAACTCGCTGTGGCTTGTGGCGTGTGGCTTGCACTATTTCGATAGAGTCAAAAGGTTAGGGATTGCTAGGGATTGATAATGTAGGCCAAGGTTGGCATGCAGAGTGTGGATGGTTTGGGCAATTTGGATGTTGGTACTGGAAAAGGAAAGTCGGTGTCGTTAGGAGATCGGTATGATATTTGTGCTTTTCTTGGATATGGATATACGAGCGTTTATTCCACTCAACTGGTTTCATGTAAGAAATAGTTTCGTTGGCCGTTTGTTGATTATTGTTGAGGTCTTTGTGAACTTACTTAGCCTCTAGTTAGTTAGTCTTAAGTATCAGGCTGAATTTTACCTAAGGAATACTGGAGATCACTTAAAAAGAACAACATGGAATTGCGGCGGAAATACTAGTGATAAAGCATCTAAAAGCTGTTCCATACCACAGAGCAGGTCCCTAGATTATTAATAACAAGCACCTGCCTTGTTCCTGACAAGTTAGACTTATCGACCAAGTTGATCAAGAACTCGGTTCCACCAGCACGTCGAGCGTACAAGACCTCCGGAGCCCAGGATGATCAAGTCAGGGCCAATTTGGATGTACATTTGGCCAAGGAATACATCAAACCTTCTAACTCGCCTTATATTGTCCCGGTCTTTCTGTTCATGAAGCTGTTCGTAAAGAACGCTGTTTTCGGTTGAGACAAGCGAGTTGACGAAGCGTTCCTGTGGACAGAAAGAGTCATGGAGTCTTTAATTCCCGACATAATAGTGGTTGGGGTTCCCGTTTATTCTCCTTTTAACTAATGTAAGTACCCCACCGCTGTTCTTTGAACATCTCAGAACCGTGGCCAACGATCGATTTCGTAGAAGGTCAAATCTTTAAATTATTCTCAGGCAGAGTTGAATAGTTAATCAAAATAGTAATATTGTCTCCAAAGATAGTTATATACTGTTGTGGTAGCCCCTGGGAAACTCTCAAAGCTTTCTTGGTACACTCCAATGAGCTGGTTTAAGGATCAACATGATGTGTAACTAGCCAAAAGTACGGTGGTATTGCAAGATTTACACCAAGCGATCTAGAAAGATACTGTAGTGTTATATTTGATCTGAATTTTCCCTGGTTCAGAGATCCCTGCATCCATTATCATTCATATTCTTCTCCAGGACCACAACAGAAACTGTAAGATGTCCCTTCCCACTCATTGGGGAATTATAGAGAGACACAGCTGAAGCTCTACAGTTGAATACTGAACTTCCTTTTTCTCATAGTCACAATTACGTCTTCAACACTCAAAATTCTCCCGGACGAGATCCGAACAACATTACTTTTCAGACTAAATTGTCCACATACTGTATCTGCAACCAGGACATAAGTGCAGTACTCTTACTGTAATCGAGATTATTTTAGAGCCCAGGTTGAGTCTCGATGAAAGTAGAGCGGAATCTGGGGCTTTGTAAGACTCCTAAATGGTATTCGTTAAGAGTCAGAGGGTTGTTCAGGCTTTTATCTGGCAAGATAGTTGAAAATGAAGTCAATGTTATACAACAAGATAGGCTATTGAGAGCTATCACTATAATTCAAAGTCCGAACCTCCTCTGACAGTCCCAGTTGGCTGATCGAGATTCACATGGAACATTAGTTCCTGGTCGCCAAGTTAGTTTCCAGTTAAGAAGCATATCTAGAGTTGGAGCACCATGGCGTACTCCTTTACTGGTTTTCTTTTACTCGTGATCTAATCCTTGTTTTCTCTTACTTCTATTAGATCATCTGAACAGTATTTGAAATTCTTTCAAAAACTTTCAGGAGCGGATTCAGGGATATAACGATCTTTCTCCAAGGGAATACCATCGATTGTCGTAGCTAACAGTTGAAATTCTGAACAGTGTGGTGTCATCAAGTGGAACTCTTGTCCTCAACCTGACAATTATACTCCCAATGACCTTGTATTCTCGTCGTCGGGCCCTGTGTCAATACACACAAGGTGCCTATAATACTACACATTAGAGGAGAGCTGGATCTAAGAGGCTGGGTGATGGTACTGTACTGAAATATGTGCAAGTTTGTATCGTACAGTACTACCAGGTACCAGGTACGAGTACTGTATCTGAAACTAGACTCAAGACTTGTTATTCACTTCGGAGATCCACAGATAAGGCTGTGTTGTGCAGCAAAAACCGACACAGCCACATTTTGCAACGCGACAGGTGACAAAGCTCTGAAACAGGCTGCAACGATCTAACAACTATGATACCAAACATTTATTGAAAGCCTCCGTGAAGCGGTCGCTCTCCTGACCGCTTTTCTGCGTCGGTAACTTTTTTCATAAAAAGAAAGTGTATCGTCAATCGATTTGAGATCAGTAATTACATAGCTACTACCGATGACATTATTTATCCTGGCCGCAAGTACAGTTAGTGACTTCGCATCTTTAACACACACTGAAACCCCATTTGTCTTACTTGTAAAGTCACCTGCCGAACCCACACAAGGGTCGCATCGCACGACACATGTCCTCGTATAATCTGAGACAGTGCCGTCTACTGCAATAATCTGGCATGGCTGAGGCTGGTTGCAAAGCTTCTAGTGTTATTTTTAGGCCTGCAAGTAGCCAGGGTTACAGGATCGTGTAGCTTTTACAGTGAGCAACTTCTGGCTCGTCTTCTGTTCCAGATTTATGCCTCCCTCGTGACCGAGACAGCCACGTGAAACTCGGCGTCTTCCACTGCAAGGATTTCTTTTTCTCTCCTCGGATAGTTTCACACACAGTTACGATACAGCCGCCCACGCCAACGTTGGACAAAAATAGCACTATTGATAGCCTCTAGTTCCAACTAGCACAAACGGCTTATAAACGAACGAGGTGTAAACGTAGCCGTTTGGTTTTTGAACATCCTGAGGTTCTGGACATGTCTCGTTACTGAAGCCCTGTGTACTTGGACGGCGATGATCATCCCTTCCCGCCTTCCAACGCAGCAACGTTTCACCGTTGTTTCACAACAAAGGTGCATAGACATGGGCATTTTCTGTCATTTAAGAAATTAACCGTGGAAAAAAAAGCTTGCTTCCTGGAGAAAAAAAAGCCTTATTAGCGTTAATGCCGACCACCTAAAAACAAACTGCCCAGCGATCATTAGGCCAATCAAGGGGGGATTTGCAAGGGACATTGAATCGGGTAGAATAACGAGGGCCCCAAAACCTGTGCGGCGACAGCTGACTAGACCTGTATGAAAATATACGCATGACGGCTCTCACCTAATGCCTCTTTTGTATTCCTCTTTCGGCACATCCCGTTTCCTCCAACCTAAATGCCCAAAATGGATCAATATTGATCCTCCCCAAAAGTGTCAGATGCGGTGAGGCGTGTGTAGCAACTAACCAATAGCAGAGATCGCCTAGCGCCTTATATACCGCTGGGGGAAGGCAGGGGTGTCTACTTATAGCCCATAAATTTATAGACCATGGCCCAACCCATTTTACCCCTTCATTGATATTCCAAAGTTGGAGCCAAATCCGGGCTTGGCACGGCTGAGTTGCCTGCATGCACAGTCCCACACTCATTAAACGCACAGGTATCTTTGCTGATCCTCCCCGTGACAGATTATGACACCAGGGACCTAAAAGTAGGGTAACTCAAGGTGCGGTCCCCAAATGGGGCCAACTTTTTAGCCATGAGGCCATGTGGATAAGAAAGGGCGTATATAGGAATGAAAGAGAGACGCAAGGCGGGGTATAAAATATCGAGAGCAAGCCGTATCGCAATAATAAACACTACACGCCCCATTGGCATCTCGACCAACACTAGTTATACTCACCCGTCTACCTCTCTCCCACTTGCACACCCCACGAACTAATCATCCCTGTGGTGCTAAGGTTTCAAAGGTAAAGTGCAAACACAGTTTCAGTATCCGTCGTCCTTACCGTCTGAGAAATGATCAAGGTGAGTATTAACGGCTGTTTGGAGCCGCCAGAGTGTCACAGAGGGTGTGTGATGGGTCCAGAAATATCCCCCGTTGCTCAGCATATCTTTTGATACCCTTATTTCCCCAGGCGTGTTCTGTGGCGTGAGTGGAGACTCCGCGCAGCTCCTGTGGAAATATGGATGGGTCTGGAGAAGAAGCCGTGAGGATGCCCATGGCCTCTACTGGGCTTGGAAATGGTGCCGGTACTTCATTCCTACTGGGTTCGTGTTTGTGTCGTTTTTCTTGTGACTTTTTTGTTTGTTTTGAGCCCTCACTATCTGATTGTTTTGCCCAGAGTCCGCAACCAAACACAGCTACACCAAAGCCAAGCCGGAACCCTAGCAAGAAAGCCACTACCTGTTTATCTACAGGATCAGTTTTGCGCGTTGACTATGTTTTTTTTGACCTCACAAAGCTCCGATGTTGGTTTTCTGTCTATTCTTGGAAGAATAACAGAAACCCCCCGCCTTGAAACTCATCCACAAGTCGCATAATCGCCCGAAACGACCTGTCTCCACCGCTTCCGATATCTTGCGAGCACCGCACCCTTGTTACTACAGGTTTTTTTATGTTTTGGGCTTCTGCTCATGAATTCTGGAGAACAACTGTTCTGCACGTTTTTCGTTAACTAACTCAGGGAATCCGCCGCTCTCTCAAAGGCGAGAAAACAGCATCGTCTGGCTCTGCGAACTCGCAGGTCAGCGAGAAAAACCCGCTCCACACAAATCCCCCTAAAATGGTGATTCGAGCACTGTATGACTATGAGCCGCAAGGCCCTGGCGAGCTTCCGTTTTCCAAGGGCGACTTTTTCCACGTGATTTCCAACGAGCAGGACTCGGAGTGGTTTGAGGCCTTCAACCCGCTTGGTAATGTGCGAGGTATGGTGCCTGTACCCTACTTCGAGATTCTTGGCAAGAAGGAGGGTCTCACGTCGCCCGACTCACACGAATCTCTTCTCCCTGAAGAGCGAAAGGCACTACACAGATCGAGTCAGAGCAAGCATGCTCAGCACTCTCCCCAGCAGGTCCTGGCCAATGGCCTGGACGTTACACAATCCATGCAGAACCTCAGCTTAGGAGGGGCAGGGGGCGGCCACACACGAGAGCCATCCATGGCTGGAGCATCCGACCGGTCATCTCAGGGCAAGAACATGCCATCTCTGTATGGCGTGGTTCTCTACGATTTCCAGGCCGAGCGACCTGATGAGTTGCAGGCATCCAAGGGTGATGCCATCATTGTTATTGCGCAGTCCAACCACGAGTGGTTCGTGGCCAAGCCCATTGGTAGACTGGGAGGCCCCGGTCTGATCCCCGTGTCTTTTATCGAAATCAGAAACATGGCATCAGGCGAGGCAGTGGTTGATGTGGAGGCTGCCGTGCGAGCAGCCGGCGTGCCCAAGGTGGAGGAATGGAAGAAGATGGCTGCGGACTACAAGGCTTCCAGCATCCCGCTTGGCAAGTTTGACGATCCCCAGCAGCATTCGCAGCATCCGTCTTATCAGCAGCTCAACCAGTCTGCTCAGCAGCCTCAGCAACAGGCCCAAATGCAGCAGCAACAGGCTGGCCAGGATCACTATGCAGACCTTGCCCGTGGACCTCTGGTTATTGCAGCGTCCGTCGAGTCGTTTGCATTTGACTCAGGCCGGTACTGGTACCTCGTCAATGCCGAGCTGGAGGATGGCAGCGTGCGACGGTTGTGTCGATACTACCAGGACTTCTACGTGTTCCAGATCCATCTGCTGGGCGCATTCCAGGAGGCAGCTGGCCGAACTGACCAGCGTCGTCTGCTTCCTTACATGCCTGGTCCTCTTACCTACGTCAACGACTCAATCTCCAAGAAGCGACGTGCTAACCTTGATGAGTACGTTCGAAATCTCATGGCTCTTCCCACGTACATTTCGCATTCCGTAATTGTGCAGGAGCTGTTTGCAATCCGACCTGGTGATGTGGAGGCCTCCGGTCCCACTGAGGATCTTCCTCGGCCTCTGACACCGGAGGATGGAACATTTGATGACGCAGCACAGGCAGAGGCAGAGGCTAAGGGTATTGAGGCTGTTCCCATGCAGGCCAGCCTGTCCACAAGCAGCGTGAACTACTCTGAGGCCACCGAGGGGTCCCGGCCCGTTAGCTCTACTTCGGGTCTTATGGGTCCTCCTGCATCTACTGGACCTTCTGGAGGTGGACACCAGCGCATGACCTCTGTGTCGACGGTAGGCCCCACGCCTGACAACCCTGCTGTGAACACGCCACAGTCGTCATCCAACTCAGTCAAGGTGAAGGTTTTCTACCAGGACGATCTGATTGCAATCCGAGTGCCTTCGGACATTGACTACGCAACTCTGCACGACCGGTTGTGCGAGCGGTTACGGGTCGAGGCACTGAGTTTGCTGTACAAGGCAGACGATGGTAACCGGGTGGTTATCAGCAACGACGAGGATCTGGGAGGAGCTGTTTACGGAAAGAACAAGCTTGTTCTGTACGCTAATTAAGAGTGGCTCTGGAGAGCGTTGGACCTCGTCCCACTTTTCAGGCTGTCTCGAACGGTCATCAAAACTGTCTGTTTGAACTATCTGTATCAACTGTCCGTCCAAGCCACTGAGCATTCATTTGTGCGTTGAACGTTGTGCGTCATTCTGCCCGACCGTTTGAAAACTTGTATTACCACCAGGAGGAGTGTCAGAAGACGATGTGGGCGCTGTGTATTTTAGGCTGTAGCATATATACTTAAGGCTATGCTATTATGGAACGAGGTTCGCCAGTAGAGTGAGATTGGGTCACTTCGGTTTTACAGTAAATTAATATACACGGATACCGAGGTACTTTTACGAAAACACATGCATACCGTCTATTGCAGGAATACAGTCTATATAATTATGTACAGTTAGTAAGGCTCATTTCCGAGAGCCGATCAATGCAACGAGTTCCTCCTAGTGCCGTCCATAGGGGCATCGTCATCTTCCATCATATAGTCTGGATCGGTTTGGCCCACCACGGTATCTGGGCTAGTAAAGTCACTGGTTCCGTAGAATGTGTATCCAGGAAGATCCTCCTCCATATTGACATCCCCATCTCCGTTGTCCATGGCAGCCGAGTCGTGTCTGGTGCCTGTATTAGACCAATCGTCTTGTCCGAAATGGCTAGGTTGGAGATTGTGATATTGATTCGGAAACTGATTCTGGGTTTGAAATTGGGTAGGTTGGTGTGAGAACTGATTTTGATGTTGGTTTGGGAACTGGTTCTGGTGTTGATCTGGGAACTGGTTGTAATGCTGTTGGTTGTAGAGTTGCTCCTGTCCTTCCATTTGCGTGTCCTCTCTTCGAGGCTGGTCCCCTAGCCACCATCGACAGAATTTGTCCCACACTATTCGTTGAGGGCCGCCCTGGTAAGGCACCAGGGCTTCGTGTGTATAACCGTCCAACACCTTCTGGAAGTGTCTCTGGGAAATGCGAGCGAGAATGTCCGGTGTTGGTGGCTCGGTAGGAAGAATCTGAAATTGGCCATTCTGCTGGCCAGGGATAATGTCCACTGGATCGGGATTGTCTTCAAGGTATCGTTCTATGCTTGGGATGAAGATTGTGTCCTTGTTTGAAGTGTCCATAAAGTCGTTGTCGTCGTCTTGACGGGGGTTCTCCTCGAACATATCATCTTCCAATGAATCCTGGGCCTGCGCAGGGGTGCCCGCGTTGGTGTGATGTCGAGAGAATGAGCCATCGTCCATTCGATCGCCCAGATTGAGACGCCCAAAGGCATCCATCAGACGAGCGCGCTTGTGACTGGACTGATCATCACGTGACCTGGTCCGCTTTAGCCGCGTTCCAAGCATTCGGATTGGTTTTCTGTCCATCTTCAGGGAGATGACAGACAGTTTATATCCGTCTTAGATGTTGTACCAGAGTGAGTTGCTGCAGGCGGATAGTGCAGCATACATGCATGTACCTAGGTAATGGATCTGGGGGTTGGTGGTCGGTTTTCAAATGATTTGGGGTATTTCACACCATTGAAGGATTGGATCCAGGTGTAATTGTAGATGTGACTGATTGTATTTCCATCTGCACTGACCAATAGTGTGTTTCACTGGGTTGTGTGGGTGTCTTAGCTATGACATTACATGCAGGCAGATTGTTCATGTAAAGTTCTAGAAAATTTCATTCCAGTGACTAACGATCTGAGATTGAGACGTTATGTTCATGGTTGAGGTTAGCACCTTTTAAACAACAAATAGGGATGCCTAGTAATTCAGCTTGGTGGTTTACGGTTTCTTCCTCTCTGGAATTACCGTCTTTACACTAGAGATCAACAGGTTCGGTTTCCGCCTTGATTGAGGTCCATGCAGGCACCGTTTTGCAATGAGATTTTAATTGAGTGAATTATTACAATTTTTTACAATATACTGTTTATTGAAGAAGTCACATGGATATAGCAAAAGTTGATTTCATTTCAAGGACAGATCACGTGAAATATTCGCCAGTGCCGTACTGGTACGAGTACCTGGTACCAGGTACTTTAGAATAAAAATAGAAGAGACATATAGCTCTGCAACGCTGAGATGGATAGACACTGAGAATAGTTATGATAACTGCAAGGATACCAACATCACGCTGGAGAGACGCCTGAAATTCAGGGCTTGGAGCTTGTAATACGAGATCAAAAGTTGTAGAGGTCCCTTTGGGAAACGGTGGCCTCTGCTTGCGGAAAAGGTGGAGATGCCAAGACAGATCCAAGTGAAATCCGCCTCGGCTCTCAGATACTTCTAATGAAACCCTGAAGTTAGTGAGGGGACTTTTTGTTGTCTAGACTGTTGATAGATTCTAGACCTGCCTAATAGAACTGTTTGGGGGATGTGACAGGACCTTGAAGCCGACGGTACGGCCACAGTTCATTATTATGATCACCCCCAGTAGGAATGAGAAGAGATCCTACCTCTATTTTCAAGGGCAGTCGTTCTTCCCCCTACGCTGTACACTACTGGTCATGAGACCCACAATACAGACAATAAGCGACTAAAGTGGCAAAAGCTTCAAACCTCTTGTTATAGTATCCACTCTTGGGAGTAGCTTACCTCTTTGCGATGTTGACCTAAGTTCCGTAGGAGTTGCCTTCTTGAGGATGAAATCTGGGGGTTCACTCATTCTGACGCCCACCTAAAGGGTCATCTAAGGAATGGACGACTACTTGTACCTGGCACCCCTTCCATTACATACACTTAACGCCTGATAGTCGAGGCTTAGATCTAACCCTATGGGGAACAAGAAAGGCGATTAACGGTTAATCTCGGGTTCTGCATACTCTGTGGGGATGGTATGGATAGATCAGGAACAGTTAGTTCGTTGCTATATGAGCGTTGATTTGCTCTGACACCTCATCATATCCCTCAACTGCCCAAATCTCAAATGCAATCTAACTTGGAGCCTCATGGGTGTCCGGATGACCGCAAACTTGCGTAAGTCTGTACAGCTACTTGGACAAGGCAAATACCTCATGTCTCAGTAAGAAGAGGTCTGTGGGGGGTTGGTGTCTAGCTGTGTCTACAACAAATACTTCAGTGGAACCACAATGCTCTTCTGTTTAATTACAATCTTGTCACATGTCATTTTCTATTCTCCCTGTTGTAATACACATCCACATGTCACGCCTCCTGCCATTATACACCGCACATGATGTCATGCATCTCAACAATATAACGTTTATCTTATCTCGGTAATAACGGCATAGTTTAGGTGGCACATAACTTTAGGCGGTTTTGAAAAGAAATGGCGGCTATGCAGGTAAAAAAAATCTCCAGGAAATAGATCGAATCAAAGGGACTCTAAAGAAACAGTTTGAGCGAAATAAACATACCTACGTCATAGTACGGCCTCAGGGACCCCTATTATGGTGCCAAAATGTCGTTAACACATACCCTTCATCACGCCTATCGCTCACATAATAAATGCTCCATTCTCAGGTCCCCTGCAGTCTGGGAAGACACCCTCAAGTATGAAGGAGCAGATTAGAATGGACACACCCAAGGGTGAAACAGGGGTGGAAGGTATTTGAACAATAGAGCTGAAAACCTGTACATCCCAGTGTTGAGGTAGGGAAGTAATATATAGGTGAAGGAGGTAGTCACAAAAAATCTAGATAACGACCTCCACTATCAGTCCTTTATTTGACCTTTACCCAAACGAGCCTAGCCATAAGTTTTAGTCCAACTATTCATGCCATGGTCATGCTAAATCGTGGTGCTATAGTTGGGTTTGTGGCTTAGCCTCGACAGCGTGGGATATGGAGGGGGTATACGGCTCAAATGGTGTAAAAAAGTGTTTCTGACTGTAGAGAGCAGGTTTCAAAATCAATCCCCATCTTTTGCAATAATATTTCGTTCTCCACAAGCTGCCATTTTCACATTCAAGGCTGGTTTGTTCGCCTCTATTTTCGCTCTTTTTTAAACAACCCAAACCGCAGCAACTCTATCACAAGGTTAAATGTGTCCTGCACAGCACAGCACACCTGGTCTATCCTGCGGAAATAACCAACAGCACAGCATGTCCGAATTTTCCGAGTCGTTGCTCTCGCGCACCACCAAGCGAGGCATGGTCAGAATGGACGACAACGATGACGACAGCGGCTCCTCGGCCCTGTTATCGGCTCACACAACCGGCACTGAGGGTACGGAGGAAGACAAGGGTGAAACTCGGGACGACAAGAGTGTGGACAAGGTGCCTCCTACCACGACATCGGAGGAGCCGCAAAACAATAACGACAACGAAGAGGATCCATCCACTCAAGGTCTGGATGCTACACAACTGCCTCTGCCTCTTCTGCGACACACCCAAGAGTTTCTGACGTCTCTACTGGAACGCAAGTACGCCACTCCACTAAAGCCCGACGACATCTCAGACCTGTTCCACAAGTTCTATTCGAGGTTCCATGAAAAGGCCACGCAGTACTGCGCACAAGCAGCTCTGGAAAGAAGCAAAGAGCAGCAGATGGAAACGTTCCAGGAAATGGCTGCCCGCAAGAAGCAGCGAGAGTTGCGTGAGGTACAGGTCGGGGTGTATGACCAACTGGCTGAGGACCTGGTTTGTGACTCTGTGTACGACAAGCTCTTCATCATGTCGTCAACCATTTCGTCTGATAAGGCACACAACAGCTTTCTGCGGGACCGGATCAGAGCTCTCTGTGAGGTCGGGGTGGGCATGGATAATCTGGAACTGAAGATTAGTGGTGTAACCCCTGATAACGAGGTTGAAGAGAGAAAGAAAGACATGGCCAAGGATCAGATCAAGGAGGAAGAGCCAGAAGATCATGACGAAGACGACACGAATAAGGAGATCGACACTACAGACTCCAAGGCTGAAATGAACGGCTCCAAGGCGGATACGAAGGACACTGAAGCCTCAAAGGACACTGAAGACTCAAAGGAGGAAGAAAAGGACACTAAAGACACTGAGGAGAAAACTGAGACTCCAGATACACAGAAGGATGAGACTGAGAAATCGGAAAAGCCTCAAAAACCTATGACAAATGGCAAGTCTGAAAAGTCCAGCGAAAAGAACAAACGACCTAACATTTCCGAAAGCGAATTCAAACAGATGCTGCGGCCTGCTGGAGATATTCTTTTGGAAATGAACAACTCACACACACCCCGAGAAAAGCTGGAGAAGCTCGTTCAGGCACAACAGAACATCGTCGAGACTCTGACGTCCATTGTCGCAGCCTCCACCAACGCCGATTCCATGCTTCCAGCTCTCATTTACACTTTGATCAATGAACGCACCCCCAACTTGTGGGCCAACCTCATGTTCATCAAGCGGTTCCGAAGAAACTCTGGTCTTCAGGGCGAGTCTCTGTACTGTCTCACCAACTTTGAGGCCGCCATTACGTTCCTGGAAAGTGTGCTTCCCCACGAAATTGGCATTGATCTTGATAACGTGGCCCCCAATATCGATATCAGTGCCTTAGTCCAGCCCTGGCAGGTCCCCCGACGTCATTCAACTGCCAGTGGCGGCAACACGCCCACCAGACCAACAAGCAATGTTCGACGAGGCAGTGCCATGAACACTGTGGAATACGCCCAGAGTGCAATTTCCAACGTCGCTGACAACGGAATTCGAGTAACCCTAGGAGGCACTCTGGAAACGTCTTACAAGTTCCTGATGGGCAAGTTTTCGTCCCAGCCGCAGCAACAGACACTTGAGGAGGTACGTAAGGCCACAGGCCTCGAGGTCGAACAACAGTCACAGCATTCTAGCCACTCTTCGGCATCCTCCACTCACAGCGCTGAGCTCAATGTAGGTGACTCTGGCGCCTCAGGTAGAACCAGAGGTAACTCCACCAGCAACAGCATTCTGCGGAACCTAGGCAACCGAAAGCGGTCTTCCACTGCTGGCTCCCAGAACTCGCAGCAATCAGTGGCTTCCAACACTTCCGGGCGTGTTTCCGCTTCGGGAAATGTTCCTAGATCCATCTCGATGGACCACCTGGCATCAGAGGAGGACGCAGAGCAGCCTACCACTCTCTCCGGACGACTTGGTGGAGTCATTCGAAACTTTCGAAGCTCCACTCCAAACCATAGCACCCGATCTCCCAACTCTGGCTCTCCTATTCGTGAAGCCCGGGGCACTAGCATTTCCAGCACGTCCGAGTCCGAGTTCATGCCCAAGATGATGCCCCATATTGCTCCACCTCTGGACAATGTGGTGGGGGCTGCCTCTTCGTCGGAGCTGACCCTAGGCGACGTAGACGCCTTGTTCCACGATTACAAGCGTCTGGTCCAGCATCTCAACGAGATTGGCGCTTTCAGAGACAAGGACAACCATTAGCATAGTCAATGAATACGAATACATGATATATATTGTGCTTTACCTACAAGTAGAAGCTTACGCATTAAATAGGAGAAAATATATACGATATACTATACATAAATCAATCGAGTTCCTCGAAACGTCCACTCTCTTGGGCAGCTCGCATGGGATGGTCAACGTTGATAACCCCCAACTCCATCATTCTCTTGAATTGATGCATGAGCTTTTCGGCTTCCCGCTCCTTCTCTTCAGGAGACATTGCAGAGATTAAATCTTGCAATTCCTTATACTCTTGCTGCGCTGCAGTCAGGTCCTGTCCTGTGACTGTATCGTATCCAGAACGAGAAGTGGTTGCAGACCCAGTTGGTGCAGGTCCAGTGGAGGAAGACGGGGTGGCAAAACCAGTCAAGTAGCCAGCAGCGTATCCAAAACCGATGGCCTCTGTAAACTTGTCCTTGTCTTCTCCACACAGTGCCCACTGGGCTTCGTTCACCAGAAACTTGCAGTCCTGGAACTCAGGCTCCTCAGTCACCTTAAGAAGTCGGCTAGGAATACTCTTGGTTTTTCCAATGGCTTCCTTTCTGTCTTCTTCCGATGGCAAGAAGACTCGGCGGAGAATCTCGTTGGCTGATTCAGCATCTTCGACACTGGTGACGAATGGGACAAGAGGAGCCAATCCGTAGAGTAGTTGAGATAAAGCGGTGATGTCTGGGGGTGTATCCGACAATACCTTCTTGAGTTGCACCTCCAATACCTCCAGATAGGTCACAAAGAGCTTTTGTGACCCAACTGCAACGTCTGGACGACAGCTGATGATGGGGATGCTGGGGTAGAGCAGATCTGGATTCTGGGTGGCTAGGGTAAGAACATGAGGAACGATCTGCTTGAGAACATCGCTTGTTTCTTTCTCCTGGTCCTCTCTGACTGTTTTGTAGACTGTAATGAGACAGACGAAACCCGACAGGATCTCTCTCAGATGCTGTAGCAGCAGGTTCCTGTCCTGTTTCCTGTTCTCAAGTTGATCCTGTAGATCTGTCAGTCCCAGTTCTAGACCTTTAGCGAGAGTGGCCACGTTCATTTCCGTGATATGCTCTGATGAACACAGGAATAGGATGCGACGGCAAATCATCTTTCCACGCTCATCAGTGTCAGGATATGTTGTTGTGGCCCAGTTGACCATTTCAGGGGCTTTGGATGCCGATGTGATGTATTGTCTCAACAAGAAGTATCCGTTAGACACCGTTGCAGCCAGATTGAGAGTACTGGCCTCATCCAGAGAGCCATCGAGGACATGTGTGGCTATGTCATCGGTGGCGGAAATGCCTCCAATATGAGTCCAGGCCTGAGCTGTGGTGAGAGACATCTTGAGAGCGTCACATAGCTTAGGGTCCTGGGGGTCGCTCTGGAAATTTTGGTAGGCTGCTTTTGACGTCATCTTGATAGACTTGAGTGATGTAGTGAAGTGTTAAGTTGAGTACTTTTGAGAGAGAGGTTGTAAATGCGATGTCCTATGTGTGGAGATGTCCGATATTAGGGTTTCGTATGCATCGGTGTGCATATATTATGCGCTATAGAAGCTTCCAAAGGTTTCGAATGTGTCTGGGCACATGGGCAGAATAGATTGAGGTGTGCTGCAACGAATTGGAATAGTAGGTTTATGGACAATTTGAACCTGGTTGAAAAATGAGCTCTCTGGGCTCTTTTATTCAAGATACGCCTCCCCCAAACCTCCACTTCTACCTCCCAGCCTTTCTCGACCCCTTTTAGGCTTGTTCCATGTCTCAAAAAGGTGGCGAACTTCAGAGTGCGACTAGGAGCCATTTGAGGTATTTCATTCTGGGGAGCTGTTTGATCGGTTTCGTTTTCGTGAATTTCCCGAGTGGTTTGTCCTACAGTAATGTGCATGGTTTATGAGCAGCTTCTCCAGCTGCCTCAGAGCCTTTCAGTGATGAGATGAGCCACGACTTATCATAAATAGGGTTTTCTATCTGTGTAGACAATCGAATTGTATGGCTAAACTGAAAGAGTGAGTATAGCACAAAAGCTGGGAAACACGCTTGAATAGTTCTAATACAGCTACTCGTACTGTACAAAGCTGGTCTTTACAAGAACGGTGTAATCCCTTGTTAAACATCATTAACTGAGACTCAATTGCCTCCCAAGCATAGGCATTTTCAGTTCGTTTGTTCCTGGTCATAATCAAAATCTATTGTATATTTTCCCTTCCGTCTACTTCTTGCTAGAAAGAGCTCCGTAGAGCTTTCCCTCCTCAGCAATGACGTCGGCGAGGAACTCAATCTCGGTTCGTCGTCGACCCTCGTCCAGCCAGTCAGAGGCCAGCTTTCGGGGCCATCCCTTGAGGGTGTTAACCTCGGCAACGGCATCGTACAGCTTGCCCTGCTCGAGAGCAATGTTAGCTCGAGCAAGAACACTCTCGACGTCGTCTCCCTTAGGAACTCCGCTCTTCTTGAAGAGGAGAGAGGAGAAGATGAGGGAACCCAGATGGCCAGCAACACCGGCGTTAACGGGAACCAGAGAGGACTTTCGGAGCTCAGGCTCAAGAAGCTTGAATCGAACAGTGAGCTGGGCAGGGGTCAGGACACCCTCGGTCTGTGCAACCTCAGGAATGGAGTCCAGAGCGACCTGCAGCAGAGGATCGTCGCCAGCAGCCCGTCGGATGGACTCGACGTAAGGGCCGAGGGCCACGGGCTCGGAACCCTTGAGGGCGCCGGTGAGCTTGGCGATGGCGAGATGCAGAGCGGCAGTTCGGCCGGAGGCGTCGACAGCCTGCTCGGTCTTGAGAGCGAGATCCTGCAGCTGGGTGAGAGAGGCCTGGAGGTCCTTGAGCTTGGAGAGACGGCCCTCTCGCTCAGTCTCGACTCGCTCAGCAATCTCCATAGCGTACTGCTTCTGACGCTCGGCCTCGACGGCCTGGATCAGGTTGTTGGCGTGAGAAGACACGAGAGCCTTGGTAGCCTCAATCTCAACTCGGAGACGGTCGTGGTAGACCTTCTCGGAGTGGGCTCGCAGAGCGGCAAACTCGTTTCGCAGCTGCTGCTCGGCGGCAGACACCTTGGAGGAGATCTCCTCGCCGGTGGAGGCCTTGAGCTTGGCCAGCTCGCTGTTGAGCTTGTTGATGGAGTTCTTGGCCTCCTCGGCGGCCTCAGACTTGATCTGGGCCACATTGTGTTGCAGCTGGTCCACCACGGTGGAGACCTTGGCAGAGAGCTGCTTGGCAGCGGCAGCGGGAGCCACGGCAATCAGGTCGTTGAAGGTCTGCACGGCAGCCTTGACGGCAGGGTCCGAGTCGTGAGACAGATGGACGGCAGGGACACTGTCAGCCTTGGGGGCAGCAGGAGCAGGAGCGGATGCGGCGGCGTCCTTGGCGGCATCAGCAGCGGGGGAAGATGCAGACTTGGCGGAGGTAGCGGCTTCAGTGGAGTCGACAGCTCGCCAGGTGGCTCCGGACTTGGGCACTCGGACGGTGGACTGGTCAACATCATGCTTGGAAGTAGGAGTGGCGATCTTGAGTCGGCCGGATCGCAGCTGCTGCTCCTCAATGTAGTTGATGGCGTGCTCGGCCACAGGCACGTACTCGACAAACAGGCTCTGGAACTGGTCATTCTGGAGAGAGTAGTAGACACCTCCAGCAAAGGCTCCAGCACCAGCAAAGGTGGTGAGAAGCACAAAGTTTCGGAACTTGTGGGTCTTCTTCTTCTGCTTGGTGGCTCCCTCGAAGACAGCTCCGGGAGGCTTACCCGAGGCAGCAGAGGCGCCATGAGCGGTTCCAGCAGTGGAGCTGGGGGCGGGCTTGGCAGCCTGCTGAACCCGGGAAGCGGTGTTCAGCATGCGACGCTGCACAATTGACCGGTGCATGGCTGTAGCTCTGATCATTGTGTGTTTGGTCGAGATTTTTTTCTGTTCAGTACAGACCTTGTGTGGTGAGGAACAGCAATAGCAAGGGTGGCTTTTGATTGGGTGCAGCTGCCCTTACCCTGTTGGGAGGTTTGTCTAGATGCCTAGGATGAAGAACCGTGTATAGTGGGTATTTAAAGGAGATATTATGGGTTTTGGTATTAATAATTATCTTGTCGCGTCGACTGGCTCATATTCGCGTTTTCTCCTTTGCAATTGCTTCACCCCTTACCATTTTAAACTGTAGTCTCGTGAGCATTGTGATTTTTCATTTCGGTCTCGACTTTAAAAACTCTAATTGATATTATTTTATACAACAACGAAAGTCGAACGCACAACCAGCCACACTCTCCACCATCAAACATCACGTCCTGGTGCCAGAAGTATCGGTAATCATCCGAAAAACGATACATCACGCATCATGACTACGACAGCTCCCGCCCCCCAAGTGTACGGAGGAGATGAGGTGGCGACCCTGGTGATCGACACGGGTTCGTCATACACCCGAGTCGGATACGCTGGAGAGGATACCCCGAAACTGGTGGTTTCCACTGAGTGCGGACTGGTGGCAGACGAGGATGTCGAGATGGAGGACGATACAAGCAGCACACCCAAGAAATCGAGCAAATACAAGGTGGGTGACTCTGCCAACTTGCCGCTGCCCAACATGGAGGTGCTCCACCCTCTTACTGACGGAATTGTGGCCGATTGGGATGCGGTGCAAAACATTTGGGAATATTCGCTGGCTCGACTCAATGCCGACACAAAGACACATCCGCTGATGCTGACAGAGCCGTGCTGGAACACACAGGCCAACAAGCTCAAGGCGCTGGAAATCGCGTTCGAGAGCCTCGAAGTTCCGGCATCATACCTTGTCAAGGACGCTGTGGCTTCTGCATTTGCTGCAGGCAAGGGAAACGCGTTGGTGTTAGATGTGGGATCCGAGGTGGCTTCAGTCACACCAGTTATCGATGGATTGGTACTTTACAAGCCAGCTCGACGGTCACAGTACGCTGGAGACTACTTGGATAGACAGATCAAGAAGGTGCTGGTTTCACGAGGAATCGATCTCACTCCTCGGTTTGAAATCAAGAACAAGAAGGCTGTCGAGATGGGAGAGCCACCAGTGTTCACCAAGCGAGAGCTGCCCAATGTTACTCAGTCCTTCACTGAACTGCAGGTGTCTCGTATCCTTTCGGAGTTCAAGGACTCCATATGCCAGGTCAACGACGTACCTCTGACTCCAGAAATCTCTGGAGTGGCCGCTGAACGGGTTTTCGAGTTCCCCACAGGCTACAGCACAACATTCGGAGCAGACCGTCTGTCGACTTCCGAGAGCTTATTCAAGCCCAGCGAGTACCCCTTTGACGGAGAAACCGTGCCGGATACTGCTCGGGGACTTAGTGAGATGGTGGTGGACACAATCAACGCCTCCAATGTGGACGTCCGGGCCCACCTGGCTAACAACATTGTGATCACAGGTGGAGGATCGCTGGTTCAGGGTCTTAGTGACCGAGTCAGCAAGGACGTTACCCAAGCTCTTAGCGGTCTCAAGATCCGAGTGGCTGCTGCCTCGAACCAAGAGGAGCGACGACATGGTGCCTGGATTGGCGGCTCTGTTCTCGGAAGTCTGGGATCATTCCACCAGCTGTGGGTCAGCAAACAAGAGTGGCAGGAGAAGGGCGGAGACTATTTGGTTGAAAAGAAGCGTTTCAAGTAAAGGGCTTGGACCAAGAATGTATAGATGGAATGTATTATTTAATGACTACGAGCTGAGGCTATATTATATGTCAACAGAGATCTACAGCTCAGTACATACATGGGCTGCAGAAGCAGTCTAAATTACAGTAAAAGTACAGTGCCTGGTTGACCTAATCATCTTGGTGTACACAATAATAAATATGCTAATCCCATTTGCAGCTATCTCAAAAATCCGCCGCCATCAGTTCAAAAATTTCCAGTTGCGCTCCTCCATTCCCTTCATGACATGCTCGACAAGCTTCTGACGTCGTGACTTGAGGTAAGAGCATTTGTCCAAGAAGTTAACCTTCGCGCCTGGAATTCGGTCCCACTTGTACTCAAAAAGTTCCGACAGCCCCTCTGTGTGCAGCTCGAGATCCTCCTGGTTCTTGAGGAAGATCTCTCGCTCGGGTTGCGCGTCCAAGAAAAATGCAAAAGCGTAAGTCCACAGTAACGTTTGTCGGGACTGTCTGAGAATCTCAAACGATGAGGGCAAGAACCGCGACTCCAGCCAGGTCATTTTTCCTTCCTTTTGCAGCGTCTCCATCGTCTTAGTGATGTTCTTGTATGTCTTCTCATCCAGCTTGGCACTATCCCGATGGTTATTGTAACGTGTGTAGAAGAACATGTATCTGTCGAGCTGCTCTCGTTTGGCGTTGACGCTCTTCTGGTCCTCCTCGGCCTGCTCGGGAGAGTACATGTTGCACTGGTAGTTAGAGGAGCCATGTTTGGCCCAATCTCCTAGACACACCCAACAGAAATGGTTACCACACTGGGTACAGTTGATGTGGTTGCATCCTCCGTTCTTCTCGATGGGATTGGTACACTTGGGACAAGGCTTCGTGTTGACTGACATCCACGTCATAGTCTCAGACTCGTCGCGCAGCTTTTCGAGCCATCGAGCTGCCACCTTGCAAGGACATGGCAGATGATCCTCGTCGATGTTGCAAGCAAGGCAAAACTGTTGGTGACAGGTGCACTCTGCAATAGGAATGATAGACTCATCTGAGACTGAAATGTTGGCCTTGACGGCCTTGCCACAGTCTGGAGCAGGGCACCATTTCATATCGTTGTGAGCACGAACATACCGAGTGGAGAGTGTGGACAAGTATTTGGTCTGCAGCTTTTGATCTGTCAGCAGCATGACAGCAGGCTTGGGTACAATCTCCTTGCAGTTCATAGGACAGGTGATATCAAGCGAGCCGTTTTCCTGAATCTTGCCACGCAGGTACTGAGAGTAACAGTCGGTGCAGCATTCATGGCCACAGGCCAGTTTAAACGAAGAATCCTTGTCTTCGTCGCAGCACAGAAAGCACATGAAATCTGGCTCAGGTTTGGAAACCGCAAACTCCACTAGATCGTCATTCAACATGCCTGCTTCTCGAAGCACCTTCTCGCCCTGTTCAAGGTACTTTGTGATCACATGGTCTACCTTCCAGTCGTCTTTCCACAGTAGCAGCTCGGCTCGCCACGGTTCCAGAGCTGTGAGCTCTGAGACACGCGCAATGTCAGCAGCTTGACCCTTAAGCAGGTCTTCTGGCTCCAACACCCGTTGACTGGTGGCTGCCAGTGCCATGAGGTCGACCTGGATGGCCTCGCTGTGTGGCATGCTACCGAACTGGTCGCTAGATGGCTCTAGCTCTTCGTCCTCCTCCCAGTATTGCGAGTCTTCCATGTCCTGGTCCTCACTGTCATAGTCCAGAGACCCATCGGAGGCGTAGGACTCTTCGTCAAATTGCGACGACTCGTCTGTGTCGGTCATGGTGATGCTGTGCGGGTGGTGATCAAATGCGGGTGAAGAGCAATAATTTCTCGCTTTCTGGTTGCTTTGGGGCTTGTACTGTCTCTTCTGAGATGTGGATGCTTAGGGGCTGAAGGTTGGGACTTGCTAGGTTGATAGTTTTAGTTTATACTGACGGCGCATCAGTCACCATGTGGCAAAACCCGTGACAGAACTGTGTGATTTATGCTAAAATCCAGGGTGAGGAGGGCAACATTCAGGGGTAAAGTGCATAGTTACGGTGATGGGCTCGAAATATAATCCTAGAGAATCCCTACTCTGGCCTTGTACACCCATCTGATATCCACATGGTGAAAACCCATCCTGGTTCACGTTTTAACTTACACCTGCCCCGCGTTTCTCATCCAGATGCCCCATTTATGCACCTGTCTCTTCCATGCGACTTAACGCTTTCCCAAGCAGTCTCATGACCAGACCGGAGTAATAATTAGCGATGGGGTAGAAGATGTAATTATGTAGGTACCAGTATTCGGACTGTGGAGCCTGGTAAAATAGCCCTGGAGAGTAGTGTTATAAATTATGTAATCATCTAGCTTCTTCTAACAAAAGCCCACCTTTTTAGCCACTCCTATCACCCCACATTATCTCTGGCTAATAGCAACGCAGCCTCAGGCCTTCTAGATTTATCCACTGTAGGCTTTGGGGGGGTTGCCAACCACGTAGAAATGACTATCAGCGAGACTCAAAAGACACGTGGCTGGCCGTCTAAGCAGCCCCATTGGGGCTCCTTATCTGGGAAATGGGGCATGTGCAGTTGTATGGGTTCCTGTGCCTTCTCTATACTTATACATTGAAATTATGGCAAGGTGGATGTGTGCTCAGAACCCGATTTTGGTACATCAGCCTCAACTCAGTTTAGCCACAAATCTGGTGCAATATACTGTGGTAAAAGATGATTGTGTGTACTTTTACAACAAATTCTTGTGCAAAATGACAACGCATTTATCGCCCTAATACAGACCAAACATCCGCCTGCCAAATAATCTATAATAATATGCCCTTGCCAAGAGTGAGATAATACCCGCCCATATAGATACAGGGACATCATATTCTCGCTCTCTATACATGCTCTACACATAATAAGCGACGCCAAGCTATGTACTGATGCAGGTACAACCAAGTACGGGAACTGACAGGCGAAACATTTGTTAATTCTCAAGTGGCATCACTATCTAATAATTCTGCTAAAGACTACGAGAGCTAGTAGCCAAGGAGGGAATCGTGCTCTGCTTCCAGTGATGCTGATGCTGATGCTGATGTTGATGTGTACGCAACACTTAAATCTGACCCTTGATGTCGATTTTCATGAAGGCTTGCTGCCGATGTCCCTCTGCCACAGGATACGACTCCTTGGAACTCAGACCCTTGGGGCCCACAAACTGAGCAACGCCCAGTTCCTCCAGCCACTTGGTGCACGCGTCCTCCGACTCAAATCCCAACCAGTCGGATATCGTCTCTAAAGGAATAGTTGGTCGAAAAGACCGCGTCAGTTTACAAAGAGCCAGAATACGTTCTCGCCCCACAAAGCTATCCATGACGTAGCCACTCATCAGGGGAGCCGTTCGGTACAGCTGAAACAGCGCTACATAGTTTCGAGTCATCATGGCTGTCTTCACCTTCAGGGCGTGCTGTACAGGCTCGTAGTTGGCTGCCTCTTCGTCGTCCAACAGCTCAACCAAAATGTCGCCAACCTCTTGCTTGTTCTGCGTGTGCAACAGGTACAGCAGTCGGTAGGCCAGAAACTCCAGCCGGTTGCCGGGAAACCCCTCCTCGTACAACGTCTTAAGCTGCGCCTGGCACTGATTGTACTCGCCGAGATCGCTCTTTTCAAGTGCAATACGGGCATGAATTTCGTACACCTTGACTGTGAAGGGCGATCGAATCCGCTGCACAGTCAGATCCTGGCGCATCGACTTAAACTGGTCACAGATGTATGCGTAGTTCTGGTCCTGCTTCCACTTGGTCATCAGCAGTTCCAGGGTGCGTTCCAGCACGTGTATGGGCCGAACAGTGTCAGGATTAGGGGCAGAGGTCAGACGCAGGTATTTCTTTTCAAGAACGTTGCTTCGTCCTACCAGAGGTTGATCGGTGGTCACTTCGGGGGCTGGAGATGCTGCGTTGGCGTTGCCGACTACCGCCTGCTGCTCGCGCATGAAACGCATCTGTCTGTCTTTTCGCGAAATGCTACCGATGTTCTCCTTATAGCCCTCCCCATGCTTGTTGTTCTTCGTCTTCTTGGGGGCGTCGTGGAGTCGAACTGTTTCTTGTTAGTTTCAAATGCAGGTCGTTTCTTGTTGTTGGTGTTGTTATTGAAGTTGTTGGTGTACCCGTTGTTGTTCACGTAACCATTGTTGTTGCTGCTTGTGTAGCCGTTGTTGTTGGTTGACATGAAAACAGGGAGCACCATTTTGCTCCAGTCGATCGAATACGCCGTGTTGGTATTGTACGCATCGGTGATTACTTTACGCAGCTGAGCCTCCATGATGGGCTTATCAGGTCCGCTAGGACATCGTGCAAAGCACGCTGCGGCAAACTGTTTGAGTCCTTCGGGCCACTCGGACGCCGACCCGGAAGTAGGAGGAGGTGGGGGAGGTTGCACTGGTGGACGGGCCAGAGATAACCGCGAATTTACGGGGGTGTCTGGGTTAGTGACGTGTCTAGCGACTTGACTGCTGTTGTGGTTATACTCACACTTGTGGTTCATTTTGAAAGCGGGAAAGAATCTGTGTTAATACTTTACCTGTTTTTTGTGTTGTTAGAGTGAAAAAGAATGTGCTTTGAGGAGATGGCGTCGTGTTGTCTGTGTATAATGCGTTGGGGGTGTGAGGAGAAGAAGAGGTGTGGCTTCTGAAATTATTTAATCCAAAATTATTGGACATGCTTACTGTAGGGTTAGGGTTTGTCTGATGATGGCAAGGTGAACATGTGAGATATGAGATTGCCAAAGTTACAGATTCTCAGTAAATTATGGCATAAAAGAAGAGGGAGTATTGGGGAGATAGTGGTTATCGGAAGATGTTAACCTGAATACCTTATCTGTTTGAGGCCGGAAAACAGTTTTATTTTGTTACAAAATGGCTTTAGCCACTCATATTCCAACCCCTTAACGTCTCCAGTCTTGGTGGTGGCAAAAGAGGTGGCATCGGGTTTAGGGAGAGGCTCAGGATGTGGAGATTTGAAATGAGGTCGGTGTGTTTGCTCTCAAACCTATAAGTCAGGACTGGTCCAGAAAAGTCCCTTTGTATGCTCCCCCTTTCCACTGTATGTTGCTTCATCTTGCTCTATCATGCATCTTCAGTATTCCATCAATCTAACTTTGGGTTTCTGCATCTGCAAAAGATCCACCAACAATTATCACCAAAAGTTATACACACATTCACTCTTTCACAACAAACAATCCCAAGAACACCACACAACACCATAATGGCTGCGGAACAAAGGAAGCTGCTGGAACAGCTCATGGGAACCGAGGCTCTCGAGTCGATTCCTACCCGGCAAAAGATTGATCTATACGACCCCAAGGTGTGCCATTCCTTCACGGTTGGACTGTGTCCTCATGATCTGTTTATGGGCATGCGTTTTGAGAAGGCGTCATGCAACAAACTACATCTGGAACAGCATAGAATGGAATACGAACTGCTGGCAGAGCAGGGACGAAATCTCACACCTCTGGAAAAGGAATACGAGCGAGAACTGGCAAAATATGTGGTGGAATGTGATCGACGAATCGAAGAGGGTCAGCTGAAACTGGAGCCGACTCACGACGAGGTCCAACAGATTAGAGAACTTACGGAAAAGCTTGAGGCTTTGGATGCGTCCATTGCTATGAGTGTGGAGGAAATCAAACTGCTTGGAGAGTTGGGCGAAATCTCTCGAGCATTAGCTGAGATGCAACAGCTGGACTCGAAACGTGCAGAACGAGCGCTTCGAGAACGAGAATTGGCGAAGATGATGACCGTTGCTGGGTTCTCAGGCCATCAGAAACTCCAAGTGTGCCCTCCTTGCGGTGCCTACTTGTCTCGTCTGGATACTGACCGGCGTCTAGCTGATCATTTCCTCGGTAAGATGCATCTGAACTACGTGACGATTCGAAAGGAGTACGCTCGAATCAAGCAAAAGTTGCGTGAGACTGGACGGCGGTAAGTGTGGGAACATGTCAGCTACGTGATGCCGAGAGTAGGCGAGTTGAATGTTTGAGTGTGTTTTCTTTGGATGTTTGGTGGGAAGCTCCAGACTAACATCCGGTGACGAACGTACTCATTCCCATGCTTGGGATTGCTGAAATACCCTAACTCATATAGGGCTCTTTGCATCCCTGTGAGTTTGAGCAAGATGACAGAGGAATCGAAGACCCAATGGGATTTCACAGTAACGAATTTAATGTATATACAACATGGATGGTTTGGTTATGGACTGAGAATGATAATGGTGTACAGTACTTGTAGTAACGCGGCGAGGGGTGTAATAGTGATTTGGCAAGAGCTCTTATTTGAAAGCGACGAAGTGGAGGCTCTACACTACGGAAATTGCAGCCTAGAGGTACAGTAGTTGACGGTGGAAGATACATTGCCACTATTTTAGTTACTCCGCTTGTAGTTGCCCTTTCTGTAGAATTTTTTCACATGAAGTGAAGTAAGGTCATATGGACTACTTGTATACATGTGGCAAGATAACCACGGCTGAGCGGTTACTGGCGATTGTTTTTCAACCATAGAGGTATATCTCCTCGTTCTAACACTCCTACCAACACTTACTGTCGCTATCTGAAGAATGGGTGGAATGATGTGTCAGTTGTCAGTGGACTATCAGAATTCATGGATCTATATAGACCAACACGGTATTTCATGAAGCACTCCTTAACCAAGTTTGAGCTCGCTTACGATAGCTCTCATTGCCAACAATGTCTCATCTCTCGCTTTTGAGCGACTTTACTGAGCTCCCATTTGTCTTCTAGTTTGACTAGATGAGTTTTAGATCCACCTACGTCGTACTACTGCAGCACTGAAACTAAATGGCATCTCCATATCTGTTGGAATGCCGCTCGAAGATCTTAATGCCGCCCCTGGTCGGTTATTATTGCTTTCTTATCCTTTGACAGGACATTAATGGCAAGTATTAGAGACCTGCGAACCGGGTGTACGGTGTCACTGACAACAGCTTAGCGCGTCTATAATTGCCCTTCCAGAAGATTGATATCGATGTTGATTCCATGGGTGTCTGGTGAGCGTCGGTTCTGAGCAGCACACAAGGCCGAGACATTGTACAGGCCTTATGTTTCAGAACAGACGCATTCCTTTTTGATGATGCCGCCTTTCTATACATGCCCAAGAGTCTCTCTGAACAGTGTGTTCGAATTTACCCCACAATATCACATGCATAGCACCCTGCATGTGGGGTAGGAGAGGAACTTTTGGTTTTTTGGGGACTGGAGGGGAGTCAATCAGAGTGGCGGACTGGACAATGAAAACAACGTAAAGATGGACTTGACTTGTTCAGGTACCAGTTTCCAGTCTATCACGTTCACGTAGTGTGCCCCTGACGTGCCTCTGGCGTGCCAATGCCGCCTATCTACTTGCATTTGTCCGTTTCAGCTCAATTGATCCGGGATCAACCTGTTGAGCGTTGGGAGACTGAACAAGGTGCAAAATAATGTCTAGTTGGGGCAAAAAGACCCAAGACAAGGAGGGGTTGATACGAAGATGAACCTCAAATGTAAATGATCCATGTGATAAAGACTGCCAGGAAAAGGGGGGGCAGAGGAACGAGATAGAGGCGACGAAGATCGCCAGGAGCTCCTTCGGAGCCCCAATTGAAGTATACGCCAAGTACGAGCAGCGTCCCTTACATGTTACATGATCTATTGTGGGTATTATATATGTATAGCTGAAGGTGTACGTGTCGTGCACGCACCAGCACTGACTTACAGTACGAGTACGATAGTAACACAGCTCTTCCATATCCCCCCACTACGGAACGGAAGGCGTAAAATACCATGCCGTTCCTCTTGTCTTTCAACAAGGAGTCATTAGCTTCAGGTCCTAAACAACAACAGCGGCCTGGTGGCCACGTTGGGCTAGCTAGATCAACGTAACGTCGTCTATAGCCGTATTTCCCCAGCTTTAGAGCTCCGAACGAGAATTTGAGATGCACGTCTTGTTTCTATTTTTCCAGTTGGCTTTTCTTTTTCGGACCCAAGGCTTCAGTCTGAAGCGTCTAGATCCTTCCCCATGGGGCTGGAGAGCAGGAGCTGTGCGTTGAATCGGACATTTTGAGCGAGCCTGGGGATTGGCAGTGTGTACTTTTTGGCGGATACCGTATGGATATTGGGGCGGCAATTGCTCAAATGCCTCCACTAGAGTGTGTATCAGTACCATATTAAAAAAGTGTACATATCTGAGGCTGTCATTTATGATTACTCAACAGAAAAGACATCCACAAGAGAACAACTCAGGAACAGACTGACCAAATCGAATCTCTTTCAATAAAACAACCACAGAAACAACGCCGTGAGATGGCTCCGAAGTAGGCGGGGAACGGACTTGTCTAACGTACGCAAACCCGGAGATGGCCAACAATCACAAGCCGGTGGTGGCACTACACTACCAGCTCTAGTGTCCCAGGTGCTGCATGGTCAAGGTCCGTGTGTACATGAATGGACAAAGAGATATGGCAGAAAGAGGCAAAATTAATGCGGGGTATTGAAGTTTAAGGATCGGTGCGTCGGCTGTGCATCCGGTATCTCCGTGGTTACGCGCACATGTCTGCTTTTTTCTCCGATCGGACTTTCAACTCTCCCACATCAATGTTCTCCAGTTGCGAGCTCAGGTGCATTACCTCTTCCTCCACTTCTCGGCCGTGCCTGCATGCATAATCTGCTGCGTTAGTTGACACACTAAAGTGGTGGACCCCCGCGTAACCCTATTTGGCAGTTTAGAGTGCAAAGGAGTGTGAAAATGCAGCTAGGAAGTGCGAGACAGAAACCAGCACAAGAGAAAAAGACAGATAGATATATGGCGGTAGAGACACCACGGTACCTCCTCCAGATCACAACCATCTGATATCTCGAGTTCATAAAGGCATCACACCGCCCCCACGACTTGACTCCTTAATCCCAACACACATACAGTGACTCACTTGAAACTGGTACCCCATCCCATCTTCATTGATCACCACCATGACCAACTTGGAACTATCACAACAGTCGCCAACTGCGATCGCCATCCCGGCGAGTCCAGTAGAAGAGCCCCCCAAGAAGAAGAACAAGAGAGGTCGACCTCGTCTACAGACTTCTTCTGCGGCGCAAGCTGAGGTGAGTATGATACGAATACGACAGCTCATGTCCAAACGAGCAAATTGTCTCCATCGACGTGATATCTAGCATACGAGGTGCAATATGATCCTCGTGCCCTCCATGGACAATTATTATTTTGTTTCCCATCCACTTGGTGATCTTTCTGTATCCGAGATTTGTCCGAGAGGGGTAATTTTTTTCTGTGGCAAGAAAAAAAAAACATGCAGGTATTTGTTGTTTTTTACCGATTTTGGCCGACTGAATAATTGTGATCCAGCGCAGTTGTACATAACTAACACAGCGACGACGTGCTCAAGTGAGAGATGCCCAAAGACAATACCGTCAGAGACGTGACAACATTGTGCACGAGCTCACGGCCCGTGTAGAGGCTTTGGAAAAAGTCATTTCGTGTGTAGAGTCGTCCTTCTTCGAGTTCTACCAACGAGGGGTCCAGGTGGCTGTGCGAGAAAGCAACGACGAGCTGATGCAACTGTTTGCTTTTGCTGGTATTCGAATCGGTGGATTTTTGCGAATGAGCAACAATACCGACCCCAACCAGAAGTTGACGGCAGACATGGTCCTTAAGTACAACGATTATGTTTCCAATCCTGTTAACACATTCCAAAACCACACCATGGGTTCCTCGCCAGTGTCTTCTCGAACAGATGACGAGTCCATGATGCCCTACACACAGAATATCATCAAGGATCTTCCAAATGAGATTGTGGAGTGGATCAAGCGAAATGAAGCTGAGCAACTTCTCGAGATGCAGCATCAGAACCACTCGCCAAACTCCGATCTCGACATGTCTACTCACCTGTCTCTGACCCCCGATTCCTCTTCTCACGATATTCCAAAGCCCACTACTGACATTCTCGCTCCTTTCTCCCTGACTCCTGATGAGGTGGTCAAAAACACATTCCCCAAGTCCGACACCCCCGGATATCCCCACGACTCAAAGGCTTATGCCTCTTTGGACTCGGCAGCAACCCCTGCCAAGGTTGGAGAAGTCATCTTGACCCAGCGAAAACATCTCATGGATTCTGGGCAGGATGTACTGGACAATATTCATACTCTACAGTTCCCTGTGATTCTGGACCGATTGTGTGAACGTATTTTCCGACGAGCACTGTTTGAGGTGCTCACAGCGTACATTCAGGGCAACAAGGAGAAACTGCACCGCTTCTACGCCCATGGATTCCATGAAGACTTTTCCATTCCACGAGTTATCACATGTCTCAAGCTGCCAATTTCCGTTTCAGGGTCGTATTGGTCAGGTAAGGTGGATGAAGACTCCAACTTCCCTGGATATATGGGTCCTGTGGCTGTGGAGAATGAGTATCTCAAGGCCAAGGCTCATGGCGCTAAGATCGACGAGTCCATTCTCATGGAGCAGTTAACTCTACATGGTGTCAATCTCGGAGAACTTCCCCGGTTCCGAATAGAGCATGTCGAGATGGCTCTCAAGGTTGCCACTGTTAACTAACGTCGTATTTAGCGACACTTTTTATATTTATTAGATCACCAGTAAGAATACCCACACTGCGAAGAGTATAATTGTGTGAAGATGCTTCTCTCGTACAAGCACTTGTAATTCCTACGTTCAATCATGCCAATAATTTAAGTACTTATATACAATGCCAACCTTTCACCAATCAACTGGTAGCCACTTCTACAGGCTCCTCCTCCACTACTGTCACTGTTTTTGTGATCAGCTCATCCTCATCTGCATCCTCCAGAGTGTTGGGTAGAAATCTGAATCCTCGTGCAAACGAATGAGCTGCGAAAATCTTGCCTTTCACCAGCGCTAGTGGCATGGCTCGGTATGTTCGTGAGTCCAGACTCATGCTCAGGTTATCTCCAGTCACCCAACAGTGACCCTGGGGCACCTGAATGTACTCGTTATCGGACCGCTCAGGGTCTACCAGGATGATGTCGCCAGGCATACCACTGATTCGCTTGCAGACCCGCTGGTCCGAGGTGGTCGGTTTTATCGCCACAACCACATCTCCAACCTGAACACCTCGCCCTCTGCTCTTGAGCTTGTCGATATTGACAAAGTCGCCCTTTTCATCAAGAGTCGGAATCATGGAGGGTCCGTAGGTGAGCGAAGACTCGAAAATGTGCATGCGAAAGAAATGGATGGCACAGCCCGCTCGAACGGCAATCGACACGGCCGTGCGCAGCTCCACAGGAATGCGCGAGAAGATGCCAAACATGTTTTAATGGTGTGATAATGAGTGGAGTAACATGCAGCTTGGTCTATATGGTGTGGATTAGGGTTGCAGTTCCAAAGTGTGATGCATAACAGAATCAATACTCTTAGTTGAACTCTACTTGTCTCAGTATTTGATCTCTTTCTTACGGATGTTCATTAAAAACGATTATGCTGATATACAATAACTATATGCCTTTTGACTTGCCCAGTCTAACTTCGTCGGTACATGTGTTTTTCCTGCTCAATCTTCTGGTGGATTAGTCGAACAGCCATCTTGACTCCATCCCCAGTTCCTGTAATACTGACAGATCGCTCCATCTGGCTAGGATCCTCCGAGTCAATCACACGAATGTTGGTGCCTGACTTCTTTCTAATGTCCGAAATAGACGATCCTCCCTTACCAATAATAGCACCAATCATATCTTTTCGCACATTGATCTGCTGAGTGGTCTGTCCAGCAGCTTCTCTGGGCGCAAACTCGCGAATCTCCGGGCCTCTGTTATCCTGGCGAACAGGACGATCCCCACCTCGACCTCTAGGACCTGTAGGAGGCTTGAAATCACGTGGTCCATCCCGCGGCCCATCCCGCGGCCCATCCCGTGGCCCATCCCGTGGCCCATCACGTGGTCCATCTCTAGGCCCGTCTCTGGGCCCGTCTCTGGGTCCATCTCTGGGACCATCTCGGTAACCGCCGTTGTTGTGGTATCCTGCACTTTCTCGGTGGTTGTTGTAGCCATGTCCCCCGTGACTGTTGTACCCGTGACTAGTACTGCTCCCATTGTTGGTGTATGTGGAAGCAGAAGCTGCAGGGCCCTTAGGGACATTGCGAAGATCAATGTCAGGAATCTCCACGCGTCGTCTCCGGGTGATGTATGTGTTGCTGCCAACGTATTTTTCGTTCTCCTTCTGTCTGACAAACGTGTCTGGATGGCCGTACACGCCGGTAACCAGCTTGGAGGTGTATGGAGCAGAGATGATTGTGGAGGAGTCAATCTCGTACTCGGCAGGTTCCTTCTCGTTTCCATCTTCCTTCAGCACGTCCATCTGAATAAACAGAATCATCTTGAGGAACTCTCGGACAGCCTTGATGACTGCATTTGCATGTCCCGAGACAACCACGCTTCTGTCGGTGCTTTGAGGAAGAGTAGACATGCCCACACTCACATGCACTCCTGTGACAATATCGATAGGGCGAGATGCAAACATATTCTGGTTAGTGGCAACATTGATCTGGGGGATCTCCGCAAGCACTTGATCCTCAAATAGCAGTCTGAGCCGACGTGTGATCATTCCAGGAGGGGCAAGAGCTGTGTCCAGCTCCAAAAGAGCCTTGATGCAGATATCCAGACCCGTACACGGTCCCTGGAGCAGAATCACGTTTTCAGGCGCATTCACTGTCTCCACCACCTCAATCGTCATTCCTGCACCCTCCACCGTCTGTTTGACAGTCTTGTCCACCCGGTCGGTCGCGTGCCTACTCATCAGCAGTCGCAGGGTGATTTTCGTCTGATTCAGCACCTTGTCCGAAACCCGTTTATCGTTGAGCTTTTCATTCTTGTCGTTGATGCGCTCCAACTTCTCTTCCACCTGGGCCACTACGGATGCCTCTTCTGCAGTCTGCTCTGAGTCCATCGTTGTATCTGGAGTCTCTGCAACTTCTGGTTGTGATCCCTTGGGGACATCTGTGGCCTCTTGTTTGTCATCCAGCTTGGTATCATCAGCTTCGGCCGGATCAGTTTCGGCCTTGACCTTGTCCTCTTTCGACACCTCTGCAGCAGCTCGCTTTTTTCCACGCTTCGGTTTGGATGGGGGAACCTTTGTCTCTTCCTGGTCCTGAGATGATGGCACTTCCTGCTTGGTCTCCTCGTCGACAGGCGCCATCGTCACGTCCTCATCCTTCTTCTTGTTTCGTGCTGATCGTCGAGGCGGCATGGTGATGTCGTCTTCGGCTGTGTGGTTTGGTGATGTTTCGTTTTTATGGAGTCAAACTAGCCTGGAAACAATCTGCAAGTAGCATCTTCGAACTAAGTTTTGAGGTGTGCAGGACCAGGTGCAGGACCGAGTGCAGGGAGGTATACGTGAGCGTGTAGATACGCAAGTAGAGAAGCCACATGAAAGTTGAATTATTACATAGGTTAGTTGGTCCATCACCATTGTATCATAGCTCTTGGTTTTCTTTTTACCTCCTTCCATAGTCCCGTAGCCACCGTATTCTGGCAAAATAAATAAATTTGGATCAAAGTTCCGCAGCAGACAAGATTTACTTGAAGGTGCTGAGTAGAGGCCATGACGAGGGTTGTACCATACAATTGATATAAGTCAGAACATGAAGTCCTGGTTGCTAGAAGAGAGCTGCTCTTTCTTGTCTCATGAAGTCTAGCGCTTAACTTTCATCGTCCCTAATCAAGACCAACCACTCATAGAAGACCCATATATTATGCAGGCAACAATGGAACTTTCGCATATTATGGGTCTTCTACAATACAGTGTACGATACTTGTATCAGTGGAGTACATACGCATCCCATCTCTCATGCTTCTATCATTTAATCATTGTATTACATTACTGTACCAGCATGCACATGGTTGTACCGTATACTCCAAACATGTACTCATTACCGACCAAGTTCTCGTAGCACCCCGTGTGCTCTCTGAACAGGTCATATATCATTAAAATGCTCCTGACGCAGCCTGCTCCTGATGCAGACTGATCTTGAAACTCCTGTTGTCACACTCTCCTCTCTTACAGGAAACCTCCTCCGACTCGAGCCCAGAACATTCGCTCCTTGAGTCGGATACACTCACCCCACACCTTGTTTTCCGAGGCAACGCCGTCAACCTTCCAAACACCATCCTTGACAGACCGCAAGAAGGTCAAGTAGTCGCAAACAGCTCGTACTCGCACAAGACAGTAGCCACACAGAGGGTAGCCCTTGCCTGCCGACAAAGCAGAGGTGTTGGGGCCAGCTTCACCAGACTCGCCAGTCTCTCCAGCTGCAGCATTAGCTGTTCGCAGATAGTGCAGACGAGCGTAGACCAACGAGTGGTTTCGAGACTCGCCACACAGAGAGCAGGCTGAGATGGTGGCCATGGGGGGCGACACATTGTTGGAGGACGATGTTCGAGAGTCATGCGATTGTCTGGACGATTCGTGGGAGGCTCTGGACTCGAGATCTCGGATAGCTTGGGCACGTGCTTCTTCTCGTGACATGGGTGGCGTGATGTGGCTCTCTTCCTCGTTCACCTTTTCGGGCTTAAGCAGCTTGGCATCTCGAGCAAAGCTGACCAGGGCACTGGCAGGTCGCTGTTTGGTGGGATGGTCGGGAGCGACCACGTCCTTGGAAAAGGTGGCATCGCCGGAGTGTGCATCCTTAATAAGCTCTCCGTTGGCGTCTCGAGGAGCGCCGGCAGCCTCGCTGAATCCTCCATTCAGCCACATATCAGTCATCATGTTGACTCCATACAGCTCGTTAACAGCCGCGATGGGGTCGATGACAATAGTTCCATCTAGAATAGCCATCTGTACGGCTCGTCGAGCAAGCCACGACAAACCAGGGGCCAGGTCCAGTCGCAGGGTAGGCTCGAAGTCTTCGGAAATGAACTTCTTGAAGAAGCGAGTGTCCTTGAGTTGCAGTGGTGGGGGCTCCTTGTGGGACTGTGGCGACATGTACGACGAATAGATGGACGTGAGCGGCGACTGGTCGTCGTGTTTGAAGGGACCCTGGTGTGTGGGAGGGGTATGGGGCATATCATCTAATGAGGTGGCAGCGACGTCCGTAGAAGAGGTGGAAGACGAAGTGGGACCAGCAGCATGGATTGAAGCCGAAGTGTGGGAAGACTCCATAGCAGCCTCTCGCTGTTTGGCGGCCTGTCGAACCAGAGCAATGAAGTCTCTGAAAGATGCCAAGTCCTGACGAAGATGAGGTCTGGAGGGAGAGTTGAGTTCTGCTGCGGTGGGAATGGTGGTCATTCGCTTTCGAGACGACGGAGCACGGGACAGACGAGGTCGATTGGCAACCGGTGGTGGGCCAGAAACGTTTGTGGAAGAGCCGTTTGCTGATCCGGGCAACGAGTGTCTGATGTCTAGGTCGCCCTCCGCAGCAGACTCAAAGCCGTCATCCGATCCGTCGTTGGTTCCATGGATACTGCTCTCTCTCTTTGTGACATTTTCTTCCTCGTTCTCCTCGTCACTTGCCTCACCGAGGTTCTGAAGTCGATCTTCCTCCTCATCCCGCTCCTGCATGGCCATCTTGAGTGCACCTAGCTGGGCTTGTAGACTTTCAAGCAGGTTGTCTCGCTCTTCCAGCTGCACCTTGAGCTGGTCGTTGCGCTTCTTGGTCTCCGCCACCTCCTTGGCAGCGTCTCTTCGAGCGTCAGAGACCATGGTGTTTGCCTCGTCAAACAGTTCGGCCGAAAGCTCCTGCATCTCCTCCCGCAGGTTCTTGACCTCGGTTTTCAGCTCCTTATTCTCAACTATGGCCCGATCCTTGTCTCGCTTCTCTCGCCCCAGCTCCTCCTCCAGCTCCGACTGTGTTTCCATGGCCTGGAGAAGCCGGGTGGACAGGGAAGACACCTCCTGGGTCAGCTCCTTGACGTGACCAGAGGAGGCTGCGGAGGCAGCTGCCATTTGGGCTGGGCCCGCGTGGGGTCGTGGTTGCGTCTGGCTCTGGGTTTCAACACTCATGGGAGTATCTTCTGTTCTGCTGCTTTTTTGCGCCATGATCAGAGCGCCTATAGGTGAGATTAAGTATCCAGAGTTTACTGTGTTTGGCTCTGTCAAACTACAGAAAATAGACTTTGAGCTTCGTGGGGGGGATGGGATATGATATGGTGAGAACACATGGGTCCGGAATAGTGGCGCGTGATGTAGGTGTTATTTTTAGTCACGTGCGGGCTATCTGTTCGTCGGGTCAAGTTGCTCCATAATATCCCCAATGGTCGCTCTTCTCGTACTTATCGCTCAACCTGTGTTATCATGTGCGCCTACTGGCGTCAAATCATACCATTGGAACAGGGTCTCCCCGCAACCATAACTTCTGCGTCCAACGGGCGCAAACTCAACTAATTTCCGGCATTTTCAAGGGGATGTGTTTCTGGTGACGAGGGGATTTCAGAAAGCTGGTTTTTAAGGCCATTCTGACTCTTAGCACCATCATAGGGCGTGTTGTTATCATCTCAGTTGCGCTTGCCAAATGCAGTGTGTATACAGTCGACTCTGCACATACCCGCTCAACAGACAAAGCCATTATTTCTCCATATGGGGTGAAACCGGAAAAACGGCAAATAATATTTCGAGGGGCTCGTTAAAACCACATCAATTAGGGTCCCACTTCTGAATCTTGTCGTTCCACGAGCCCCCTATTTCGCTGCAGTGTTCTATTCTGACACTTTTAGCTGTATGGCACCCTTGACACACCATACTTCAAGTTAGACTCCACTTTACCCTCAGAATTATGCTCTCATCTCCGTCTCCTGAAAATCAAGTACTTTACAGAAAGCAGGTACACTGTAGGATACATTACTCGGATAGTGCGGCTATTTGAGGGTACAAAGCATGCTATTATGAGCCATCATATGAGGCCGAAACCGGCTGTATGTCTCCTACCAGCTGACACACTCCAGCATTTTCTCAGACCATTCAGTGTTTTACTTGGCGCCTACACATGCACCCAACTGTAGTAACAGGGATGGTAAACAGCGACAGGGGATACCAAGCCCCAAGTGCGAGAGTCTCTATTATCCTTTATTGCTTTTGTATAACCAGAAAAGAAAGCCGCTTTTTGTGGAGTCACACTGGAGTAAAACATCGGTACAAAACGTTTCTCCCCTTCATACAAGCTTCTCCTCACTTAAAAATATATGGAGGACCCTTCCCTTGCGTTGTAGGATGTTTGATATTATCGTTGAAGTCGTTATGTACGTAGGGGTTGAGTAGAGAAACGGCTGCTCGCGAGCAGACCGAAGCCCTTGCAAAGGAGGCCAACGGGTTGTAGGTATCATAGCATAAACACCCTGATAATGTACAGTATGGAAAGGTGTCATGGGCACTGTCGATATTGACAAGATCCTCGCAGAGAGACGACAAAGAAGACTTCACCTGAGACCCAGTCGGCTCGTACTGAGACCCTCAACAGGCCATTAGATATTCGCCACCCAAGAAAACGACCTCATGTCTATAGATAGACTCAAGCGTAACCTCGGGTAACAGCTATCAGTGCATGGAGGGTTCCAATACGTCAACGGTTTCGGGTGTTGATCGGACATGATTAGAGAAAAAGAAATTATCATCGGTTATGTCGTATCGTACAAAAGGAGTGTTTTTCATTGTCAAGCCTATAAATGACATGTCTCGAACAACAACTGTCTGTTTTTCTGGTGAACATCCATGTTCTAGCTAATTGGGATGGCGGATTAGTATTATAATATATGAAAGGACAAACCAGTCCATCATCATAGACAAAATGCCAAGCGAAATATAATGGTTACTTGTAGTATCCCTTCCCTCATATTATTTATTCCATTTTCCGCAATTTCTCGGATTATCAGAATAAAATAACGCTTTATTCAGTATATTCCCAATAAAGTTCGGCACCAGTATGCTCCTATGACAAGCTCTAACATCGGTCCTGCTGCGACAAGACACTATGATCTGGACCCGAGCTCGACCGGTGCGACCGCTAACCCTCAACCACCTGCATATCCAGGGCCCCATCAAGTATGCTGACGCCCAGGGTATCCACGACAAGCTGGTGCGTAAGTTTCTGGACTGCAAAAAGGAGGGCAAGCAGACGCCAGACCCGGTGCTTCTGACCTTCCAGATGCAGCCAGTGTACACCTTGGGACGACGACAGGGCAAAGAGGAAGCCTTGTTACAGACTCCCAACCACCGAGAGACCAAATCTGAGTCTCCTGATGAGCCAATTGACGTTTCTAAGGCCGATATCGCTCAGACTCTTCGAGGTGGAGAAACCACCTTCCATGGCCCCGGACAGGTGGTTGCATACCCCATTCTGGATCTACTGCAGTTCCGAAAGATCAACGATGATGGATCTGACTCTGCTCTGACCCCCAAGTGCTACATTAGTCTTCTGGAGAGCAGTATCATCAGTGCTCTCGCCCAATACCAGATCTTCACTACTCGAACTGAAAACACCGGCGTGTGGACTATGGACGGGGAGTCCAAGATTGCTGCTGTGGGCGTCAACATTCGACGAAACATCACCAGTCACGGAATCTGTCTTAATGTCAACAACAACCTGTCGTGGTTCGACCACATTGTGCCCTGTGGTCTGGATGACAAGAAGGTGACCAATGTGCACGAGCAGGGTCCTCCTGTCAAGTACGAGGAGGTGGTTCATGATTATGCCTACTCTCTGGCAAGCTACCTTGACATTAACTATAAGAGAGTTGACAAGGAGGCTGCTCAGGCTTAGACCCTATGTATATACTAAGAAGTTTTGATTGTTTGAGTGGGGATAGTGGGTAACTCACGGGGGATGAAGGAATTTGACGGGACCGAATTCGGTGACTGTAGAGTAGAACTGTATGGTATGAATTCCGTTATCAAGTACCACATCGAAGTGATTACCTTATCAAGTACGAGTAATCGAAGCCTCTTTTTATAACAGACAGAACCATACACTATAAGACGTAACAAGAGGCAGTTTACTTGGGTTCAATAATAAATTAAATATAAATACTTGGCGCTGTCATCAACTCTCCTATTGAGGCAGCTTTCCGTAGACGCTTTTTCGCTTTTCGAGATTCAGACGACTGATCTCCATCTTTAGCTTCTCCCGTTCCTGCTGCAATTCTTCCAGCTGTCGCAGCTCCTCGTCTGTGACCTCCACAACCTGTTCAGAGTCATGGGACACGTCCACGACCTCCCTCCGGGTCATCGGAAACTGTTCCAATCTGCTCTTATTCAGTTCAGATTGCGATTTGAGCTTCCGTTCTTTCGAATGCAAACTGTTGATTTGCTTTTCGACCCCGCCAATTAGATCCTGGACCTGGGGCGCGATTTCAGCCGCCTGACGTTGCTGGGCTGCCAACACCTCGCTCTGAGTCACCTCCTCGTACTTTCGCGTCAGTTGCAGCACCTTTTTGATGCGTTCCGTTTCCTCAGGTGTCTGGGCACGTGATCGCAGCTTTATCGACGTGTCACGGACAATTGACACGCAGTTTTGCATACTTCCGATCGAATCTTCCAACGTGTTGGTCATTTTGAGACGTAGATGTTATGGTAGAGGCGAGATGTTCGCCTCGAAATCAGCCATCAACTTAAAACGCGATATGGAACTCTATATGGTGATCTTGAAAAGTGTACGACGTAATTAGTAGAAAGATGTATCGTACCAGTAGTGGTGGGTGTGATATGGATTTTCCAGATTATTTTATGGCGAGGTAATTTTTTCTTGAGAGTCTCTTGTTTCATCTGTTTCGAGTTGAACTGATGTCTTGATATCTGATGACAGAACTTGATGCGATGTCGTGATAGGAAAGGTCAATATCATGTCGAAGCTAGATCTTGTATAATTTACAAGGCTGCTACAAAATACTGGAGAAGGAATAGGGTCGATATAGTTATTCCATTCTGATTCTTTTTTCAATCGACTCTAGTTACAGTGTTTCTCTACAGCTCTCATTGGGATCATCTTTATTTACAGTAATAAGACAACTCGAGACCTTATTGAACACAGCAGGTTTCACATCATTCGTCAATTGCACACCAATTCCAGATGGGGCAGAAATTCAACTGATGGAAGCCGTTTACAGACACCTCCAAAAGTCTCTCCTAATTGGATAGATGGATATACTGGCACTGAAAGGAATGTATACGCCCAGAGAACGAGTTTCACATGAATCGTAATGCAATTTGCCACGAAAGCCAGAAGTTGATGGTCTCACAGGTGTGTGTCTGCATATTGCAGGCTTGTATCACGTGTACAAATAAGGAACCTCGTATCCTAGTTTTTTCCATCTCATGAATAACAAACAATAAATTACAATCTATACATTTCAGCTGGAGAGCTGTGGAGCTGGGTCTGTGTAGAGACCCCTTTTTCAGCTGGAGCTGGGTCTTGAAGGTATAGACCCCTTCAGCAAACAATCAAAATCAATCGAGAAGCAATCGTGCGGTCAGCACCAGGTCATTACCTCTGATTACTGTCCTGGGTCAGCTTGATGTACTCGGGGAAAGTGGTGACAATGAACTTGCTGGAGGGCTCCAAGACAACCTTGTTAGTGACCTTGATGACGGAGTAGGTGAAAAGCAGAGCAATGGCTGCGCTCAGAGCAATGGAGTCCTCGGTGAAGGACCACACCCAGTGGTTGCTAACATGCGAAGTATCGAGAATGGAGTCTGCGTTGGCACCAAAGGCTGACGAAGCCCACAGAACCACCAGAATAGCGAGTGTGAGGGAGGTGAAGGAGAGGGAGAACATTTTCGATTTTTTTGTGGCAATGGGGAGGGTGCGATGGCCGTTTTTATGTCGTTTCCTGGCCGCTTGAGGTCGCTATTCCGTAGGAGTGTGAGGTGTGGTGTGGTGGAAAAAAAAAACCCGGCTTCTCTTGTATCTTAATATTATTAGACACGCTTTCGAATCAAGGGATAATTATTTGGCTTAGGTTTTTAGGGTTAGGGGGTGGGTAAATTGATTTATGTGTTAAGTTGGCGTTGGATTGATGGCTGTACAGCCAATTTAGTTAGCATCGCGGGGTGTTTATAGTGAGGACCCTGGCTTGTAGCCACGCTTTAGGGCCGAATTGCGAGTTTTTTCGCTCCTATTTTCGTGTTTCCACCCCGCGCAATTTCCCCAGCTTCTCCTATTCTACACAAGGGAGCGGTACACCACCACCCCAACCTGCCACATATCACCACGTAACTTTGAAACAGACGGCTGACAGTAATTGCACGTCTCGGAGAATTTGAGGCAGAGTGAGTCAAAAGTGAAATTAGGAGGTTGGTGATCTGATCAAAAGTCGGGGCCAAAATAGGTCCAAAAATGGCTAAAATCGGCCTCCATTAAGACTCAAACTCCCCACTCTCCTCCTCAACAATGTGCTGTCCACACCCGATAACACACAAGGCTGTGCATACGTCTGATAGGCACGACTGTTGTGACAGGACAGAATCATGAGATGCACGAGAAGACAAGATAGAGATGCACATGTTCATGTAGATCTGCGGTGGCCAGTGGAGAGTGCTGGTACGGAGAAATCACACCATGACGATGAGAGAGAAAAACGGATCCGAAGAACGGACATATAACACCCAGTATTTGCTCTAGACAAGCTCCTTCGACCACCTATTCCACAACCCGAAACGCCCAGTTCCAGTCTGGGAAGGAATCGAGTACACAATCGCTGGTCTTGTTATTAACCAAAAGGTACAAAAGTCATATCAATGAATCCAGTATGACTCAAGGAGTACACTGAACAGATTTTTTTGTCCAAGAAACTTCCACATTCGAGACTATCTTCATCTTTGTCTTTTTTCCACACATTTTTTAAGGCAAATTTTAGCTCCTGCACGTCATGGTGCTGCGCATCGAGCGGGTGTGATGCGCACAGACAAGGGTGTGTATTTATAGACATGGCGTGTCAGTGCGGAGTTCAGAAACGTGGATTTTTTTAGGGATAGCTATCTGCTGCCGCTTAGTCATATGAATCAACATGGGACTGGTGAATGGCTGCGAGATGAGGCGGATTACATGATTACCTGTCGTGACTTTGTAAATACAGGTTATGACTATCTACAGATGACAAGACCAGCGACAAATGTCTATATTTAGGAGATGCTATATACCAAAGGTTCTGCTGACACATCTGTGTCACTCCTAACCATTCCTCTTATACCTACCCTCTTCTCTCTGATGTGAAAGATAACCACCCCTCGAAACTCTATCTTATCAATCAGTCCAAGTTGAGCCCAGTTCTTCCCCAACCTGCGAACCCAATTCTACAAGAGATGGAAACCTACACCTACTTCTACAAGTACTGTAGCTCATATACTCATAATTCATCTATAGCAACACGGTATTCAATCAACACACGTGTGTCAAGACGTGGTTTCTTACAACCGGGTCAACAGGGATCGGATGACCATGACAGATGCAATACCCTGGAAGCTGACCCACTGTCCAACGTTTCCAACACCCTCCTGCAGTCCTCGTCGGGCCTCCAGACTGCTCTTGACAAACTTCCAGGTATCCTCAAAGTTCTTGCTCTTGTCCTGGCACATGTAAACCTCAGAGGCGGCGTAGACGGCGGAGATTGATGCTCGTCGGGTGTACCAATCGAAGTCGGATGATCGGTGGCCGGCCTGGTGCACAATCTCATCACTGAGAGCTCCAAGCTCGCTTAGGGACACGGCCACGTTCTGGGGCTGGACCATGAGAGCCAGAGCGCCATCGAGATGGTCAATGATGGGGATGTTGCCCTTGAGACGCTGCACAATGAGCTCGTGGCAGGCGTCGTCCAGTCGCTGGTCTTTAGTTCGGAAGTCGGGGGTCTTGGGGGCGGCAGGAGGATCAACAGGAGCAGTCTCAGAAGCAACAGCCAGCTTCTCTCGTTCTCGTCGAAGATGATACACAATAAGATCGAGAGGACCCTTGGGAAGAACCAGGGGGTTGTATCTGTGTAACCAAGCCGTCTGGAGGCAAGTGTGAGGGTCTGGTCGGTGAATCCTAGGCTGGGGACGAGATCCATAGCTGCGTCGAGCAGCTTTTTGGTCTTGGGGTTGTACTCCTCGGTGGGCTTTGTGTTGATGAGGTTGATGGAGTGGTATGCTCGCAGGGTCGAGGCCCGAGCGGGCAGAGCCACGGCGATGCTTCTCACGGTTCGAAACATTGTGTGGAAGGTGTGTTGTAGTGGTTGCAGACAATGGTCCGATAAATTGAAAGAAGTTCGGAATTTTAGGTTGTGAGCGTTTGGGTTTGGCCAGGCGGGTGAGTAAGCAGAGAAGGGTGGGAGATGGAATTGTAGGTGGTGTGTGTACATAGGAGGGTAACAATAGATGGGTATTAATGGTACCATAGATTTTTTTGCAGTATTTTCAACCCTGATTGTGTCTCAGGTCACTTATGATATCTGTTTACTACCTCTTTCTACTGTAGCCTATATTTATCAGATCTACACGGAAGTTAGTTGAGATAGATATGTGGTGTTACTGGCAATAACATGACCAGTAAAAAAAGACCAGTCATGTTTGGTCAAGGTACCAATTGAGATGACTTGTCTCTCTTCTGTTATTAACCGGACTCAACTCAAGATCCAATTATCACCAATTGGGTGGTATACAGGCAATTCGTTCTGACTACTGTAGCTCCACCAACTGAGGCGCTTCATATAAACCATATTGTGGAGTTGTGCAAGAGATTGGTTACAGAATGGGTTAGAATCGTCCACTATTAGCGTCTTTCTTTGCTCTCTTTTCCAGAGTCCTTCTTTAACCTATCTTCGTGAAACAGCAACCATGGTCGTCTACAAAGTGTGACATTGAGAGCACGGTTAGATGTGGACTATTATAGAAAACATTTATGAGCGTGTAGGGTGAGATGCACGAAACAACTGTGAGCATGTAGGTGCGCGTAGATGTACGTTTTTATATAGGAAATCAGAAGTTACAAGTAGCCCGTATGTCATACTCAAGCAATCCATCTTTTTCAGGCAGTCTTCTACTTCCCCTCCATCAGTCATTCTTGACTTCCATGCCTTACTTACAGGTCAGACACTTGGCGCATGACTGGTCTCCAACATAACCATAAGTACATACTTAAACTAGACAGCGGGGTTAGATCCTACTAGACATTTTAGTGATACGACACCTGTGTATAGGAAAACGGGTACGACAAGTCACGTAATAACACACGAGATCAACGTCTTGCTCCCGACTCACCCCTCTGCCACTGACGTCACCAAACTCTGTACTTGCACCTCCCTCAGTTGGCATCTCCACTCCTTATCCACGAGTCTAACTTAGACTCTGCAGAACCAAACAGACGGAACAGCAAAACGCGGTGTGTCAACATCCGCTCAAAACCGATACTCGCCGCCGAGAAAGAGCTTGCAACACATACCTGATCGATACATATCGCTGGGAGACTAAATAAACCTCTCCACAGATACAAAAAGAAGCCGCCACGCTCCGCTACACCACAAACGACATGCGTGAAAACGGTTCTCTGCGATCCGCTCGCTCCGTGTCGTCTCTCAACTCGGTGGACAGCTCGGCGACCATACAGCCAGCAGACCGAGAGACGCCTCTCAATGCGCCCTCCGTCTACCCTCGCACTGCGTCGGCCACCGCCTCCACATCATCCACCAGCGCAGGGGCCAGCTCTGTGAGCGCCAGTACCTCCAGCGGCAGCATCTCCAGCATTCCCAGCAGCTCGTCGTCTTCCTCTATTGCTCCTAAGCGAGTGAACGGTGGCGGTGCTCCCGCAAATGCATCGGCGGGAGCCAAGAGTGCTACACAGGCACCCGGAAGCACATCAGCTAGATCTGTTTCCACCGCGAGCCAAACAGGCACCACCCCAGCTCCATCCACCTCGACATCCCAGGCTTCTGCCGCCGCGACTGCCTCGAATACCAATAACAACAGCAGCAACAACAACGCTACTGCGACTACAACAGCTCCAGCCGACCCTCCCAGACGTCGAACTCGAAACACGTCTGCATCTTCCGCGAGCGAGCTGGGCATCACGCCCGCGCGTACCCAGTACTGCGTTGTCATCGTGCTATCCTCCAGAAACAACACGTTTGACCGTAAATCTCTAGTCCTTCCATTCTACCCCGAAGTGCTCAAGCTGGGTCGTCAGACCTCTGCAAAGACGCTGCCCTCCCCCGATAATGGCTACTTCGACTCAAGGGTGCTGTCGCGACAACACGCGGAGATCTGGGCCGACAAACTGACCCGAAAAGTGTGGATGAAGGACGCAAAGTCATCCAACGGAACATACATCAACGGCGAGCGTCTGAGCCAGGACGGACGCGAGTCCGAACCACACGAACTCAAGCGAAACGATCTGCTTGAGCTTGGAATCGACATTGCCAACACCGACGGCTCGGCGCTTCTACATCGAAAGATCAGCGCAGTAGTGGAGCGAATCAGTGTCATGAGTCTGCAGTCTGGAGACTCGTCTCTCACCCAGGTCAATGTCCTGGGCAATGGCAGCGGAGTCGTCGCGCAAAACAACGCTGGAAGCAACAGCCAGCAACTGACACAAAACCAGACCCTTACGTCGCAATCCCAACAGACACTGGTTGGGCCTCCTACTCGAGTACGTCCCAAGAAGGCGGAAGCTCTGGACGTTGCCCTTTTCGGAGACGTGGACACTTCCCTGGAAGATCTGGCTCTTGGCCACTCTCGAAACTCCGTCGGAGGTCTATTTATGAAGTCGGGCATCTCTTCTTCTTCCAACATTGAGACTGCAGTCAAGACTCTGGCTGAGCAAATTCACAGCACGCGCGTGGAGACGGCCAAGCTCGAAAGTGTGCGCAAGATGCTCTCGCAGATCCAAAGTCAGCAGAAGAAACACAAGAGCCTAAAGGACGAGCGAAACGAGCAGATGAAAGAATATGCCAGCGTGGAGCTACAGCAGCGGGTGCGAGATCTTGAGACTGAAGTAAAGCAGGGCAATGAAAAGATCCACGAGTTGGAGACTGAACTCGAGCGATTACGAGCGGTTGGAGCTTCCACTGCTGCCGCTGGAGTAGCCGGAGCTGCCGCAATTGCAAGTGCAGCTTCCAGATCTTCTCCCGACAGCGACGCGTTGGCACAACTCAAACGAGAAGTCACTGACAGTCAGGCTGAGAACTCGCGGCTGCGAGAACGGGCTCAACTTGCTGAGCAGCAGGCCGAGTCTTCCACCATCCAACTATCTCTCATGGAGCAGCAGTTGGATGAGTATAGGCAACAACTCGAGCATCACAAGCAGCAGCTGGATGAACATAAGGACAACAAACCGCACAAGAAGCATATGTTTGCGTCGTTCACAGTACTGGTACTGGGCATTGGTTTTGTGGTGGCCAACAAGTTTTTCCGAGAACACATTGATCGGTGGGTAGATGGAATCACCGGCGTAGGATCCGCAGCTGTATAGTATGAATTACGATTATGATGATATGAGTATAAATGAGTAATGGTTAATAAATATATAAGATGCTGGAAAAGTGTCTCGCTCTAGTTGGCAGACACTTCCGTAACAGGCATAATGACCTGTTCAGCTTCAGGAGCACCAGAGACGGCAGCCAGATTTCGATGAAGACGGTAAGCAGCAGATTTGATAGCGCTCAGTTTGGCTTCTATCGACATGAGAATGGGGTCCTTGGTGTCCACGACTACTCGTTCCACTTCGCTCACCTGTTCTCCGTTGTATGTGATTTTTGGGGCAGAGGGGGAGGCGACAGGAGCACGCTTGAAGAGGTTAGTGAGAGCAGTCAAGTTCGCAGAGGATGAAGAAGGTGAGGGAACCTGCGAGGGAGTTCCTGCTCGACTGACGCCTCGATCGACCACATGCACGTCCACCACGATGGCACATTTGGCAATGTAGAACTCGACAATGAGCTCAGGAGGTAGGTTGGGGCTGAAACAGTCAGCAGGAGGCGTATTGGGAAACAACCAGGGGGTAGAACGTGGAGTTCCAGACAGCGAGACAGGAATGGACTGGCTGGAGTGTGAAATGTTGGGGTTGGGTGTCGCACATCGTGAGGTGTTGTTGCTGGGAATGCCTCCAGCTGGTTCAGTGGGCTTGTCTAGCAAGACCACAGGCGAGTTGATTGATGCCACAGCCTCGTTGATATGTTTGATGAGCGATTGAGCCGCCAGATTCAGGTACTCTGGGTCTCTTGAGTCCAGAATAGCGTCACATTGGTCCAAGGCTAAGCTGACATGGTTGATACAGCTGTCGATCTGGCTGAGCTGGTAGCCGTCCGTTTTCGGGTTAATTCTAACCGTAAACGACTTATTCTTTAGAGAATGCAATTTGAGCTGGATGTCGGTAGCCGTAATAGCAGCTCCATCACGGCAGACAACGCCCTTGAGTGTTTCGGAGGCGTGAGACGAGACAGGAAGCTTGAAAGGGGGCAACGGCGAGTCTTCAGGGGTTGTGAGCGAAAGGAGACATTGCTTCAGACCGTTAGAAATGGTATCTGGTACCAGTGTTTGTAGATCGTCCAGGTACCACGATAGATGTGCCATATTGTGAAGTGTAGATGTGGAGGCCAAGCAGCTGCATGTTGGATAGAAACTTAGTGGGACTAACAATGAGAAATTAATTCAGATAAAATCAGGAAAAATCAGGAAAATCAGGAGAAATTTGTAGACTAAAAAAGGGCTGAATACGGGTGACTCTGACAGCATTAGACATCTTCTCTCTCCTCAAAGATAGGTAACATTTTGTAAAATCCGCCATTGAGTGAGGGTCCTGTTCAATGAAGTGCCTGTCAATATAGCCTTCAACAAAACCTCAATTGAGATACTCATCGCACAAGTCTTCCAAAGAACAGATTACTGAAAATCTTGGCTCTTCAGTAACTGAAAAATGAAAGTAAATCTAGATATAAATACCAATTAAGAAATACCTCACTAAATTAATCAGTATATATATACTGCTAGCAGCTACTATCGTTCACCTACCAAACACTGGTCCATCGCAATGCATCAACTTTATCTCTGACATCAGTCCACCAACTCTAAGTGAATCTATTTCTCTCTGATACGCATCCAAACATGTTCCGAACGGTGCCCAAAACCACCCTGTTGGCGCCAATTCAGCGTCGAACACTGCTCAACGGCAACTATCCCAAGGCATACCCCGAGCATGTGCCTCTCACATGTCTAGGACGAGCCATGCTTGCTGTTGGAAGTGGATTCGGCACCTTCTTTGACTCACGACGAGGTGATCTGGTGGCCACTCTCGGAGAAGCTACTGCCCAGCCCTACTTCATCTACAGACTGCGAGAGCAGATGCTCAAGGACCCTACTGGCCGACGACTTTTGCGGGAACAGCCCCGAATGACCAGTAAGAGCCTGGATCTTGACAAGCTGCGAAATATGAAGGAAGGAAGCATTGGACGAACATACGTGGACTGGCTGGATAAAGAGGGTGTCTCCCCCGATACCCGGGCTCAGGTGCGATACATTGATGATCCCGAATGTGCCTACGTCATGCAGCGGTACCGAGAGTCCCATGACTTCTACCATGCTCTCACAGGTCTGCCTATCATCATGGAGGGCGAGCTAGCTCTCAAGGCATTTGAATGGGCCAACACAGGTCTTCCCATGAGTGGTCTGGGTATGGTTCTCACCCCTCTCAAGTTTAAGTCCAAGCAGCGACAGCGGTACTTTGATGTCTACCTTCCTTGGGCTCTCTACAATGGCTTCCGATCCAAGCCCGTCATTAACGTGTATTGGGAGGAGGTTCTTGAGAAGGACGCTGAGGAGCTGAGACGAGAGCTTGGAATCGAGCAGCCTCCGGATCTCAGACAGATGAAAAAGGACATGGCCAAGAAGAACTGAAGTTCATTGGTGTATAAGTTATAACCATAATGATGAGATGAATATGCTGAGGTAGTGCAAGTACAGTATGTGCGAGTACTTACAGCAAGCACAAGCAGAGGGAGGATGTAAAAGCAGCAGTTGCAACAAACAGTGTCAGCATCACAAGAAAAGTGCATTGAAACTGTAGGTATTTTAAGGGAATTGTTGCTATATCGACTGTTTCTAATATCTAGGAACCTGTACTTTAACCCCCGGTTAATTTATTATTTAATGCTCACCTTCCTTTAATTAGTCCTCGATTTCAATGTCATGTCGTTCTTTGTTGAGATACTTTGACTCAATCTCCGCGATCCAAGGTTCCATATACTTGGGACAACGTTCCATAGCACAGGAGAAAGAGACATCCAAAAGCCGGTTGTGAGAGAGAAAAGTACCAAAAACAGATCGTTGAAGGATACAAAAACTCCAAAGCCTGAAAGACCGTCTAAAATATACCCCGTACCCCCATTTTTGACCTTGCAATACACCTTTACTCAGCTTAGTCAAGACCGATAAGAACCTTATATCGTGTCTCCTCCACGTCACTTCACCACCCTCTTCCATCATTACATCACCACATCCCATCCCATCTCCCACACTCTTTTCAATACAACACAGCACAGAAAAGACAGCAAACCGACGACACAAAAGACTCTCTCAAAATGGACATGGCTGTACAACAGCTCACGGAGCTGCCACCCGTGACAATGACGTTTATTGGAGGAGTGTTCACTCTGGGTCTGTTACAATTTCTGGGCTTTGCGTCAGAGATCCACTACATCTTTCTGTGGAAGGGTATTGTGCAGCGCCACGAATACTGGCGATTCATAACGCCCTTCTTCTATTTTGGAAAGCTCAACATTGACCTCGCTCTACGAGCCTACTTTCTCTCGCGCCACCCAAGAATGCTTGAGGAGGGTTGCTACAGACACAACGTCGCCGAGTATGCGTGGATCATGCTTTTCGCGGCCGCAAATCTGCTTCTCATAGCAGTTGCATTTCCTAAAATCTCACCCCCGTTCCTGGGCTCATCTCTTTTGTCAGCCATCACATACCTGTGGGCCCGACGAAACGAGGGTGTTCGAGTCTCGCTACTCGGAGTCTTCACCTTCACCGCACCTTACCTGCCATGGGTCACTCTGGCCATGTCTTACATTGCCAACGATGAGGGTCCTGGGCGAGACCACCGTGGCCGGCCCATCAAGGTGTCTCACCATGACGAGATGCCTCAGGAGCCCGGGCTCAGTGGACGAGATAAGACTCTCATCTTTGAGCTCATTGGCATGTTCATCGGCCACGTCATCTTCTTCCTCGAAGATGTGTATCCCAAGTTTTCCAGTGGTTCTCGACCATTAGCTCCCCCGTGGGTCTATGTCCAGAGATGGCTGGACAACAGCCGAGAGCGGACCGAAGAGGTCTACGTTGAAGAGCATAACACTGACTATGCAGCCGCTCCTGCACCTACACAGCGTCTGACCGACTCCATTTCTCACTCGGAAATCCCCCAAGCAGGCACCAGCACCTCTGCCCAACCGACACATAGAGAGGGCCTTGTTCATCGACTTGGAGATGAGCCGTAAGCAGCGTCTTATACCGGCTCCGGCCTAGCAAAAAGCCCACAGGCCATCTATTTATACATGTAAAATTCACATCAATGATCCTTTGCAATTTGGAGTATATGAACTTGTAGACCATGCAGTGATTTTCGATTTGTAATAACAATTTTATGACAGCAGTCACGTAAACAGACAGCTGGACAGTACTTCTAGTAAGACAATAGGTAGGACTGAAAGTGAGTCAGAAGTAGCTCCTTTAATCATCTTCTGGATGGTCCTTGGGGACTGTTGGAGTTCTAGATTAAGGTATGGGGTAGGCTACTCAGATCAACCATTCGCCGTATTGAACGGGTGTGGATATACGGGGGTAAGTAAGCGGTGAAGGGATTTTTCCATTCGTCGATTTGGTATAAGTACGATAGTTGAAGTGTACAAGTACCGGTGTCACATGGGGGACAGCAGAACATACAAGGCACTTGACTACTATCTCCTGTTAGGCAGCTTCACCATGAAGTAGCGATGAGCTATATGATACCTTAAACACTCTTGACCGGCTTTATATTGGACCAGTTGGCCCGGGTACTGCCACTATCTCCAGCCTATCCCCAGCCTCACCGCTGTCTTATCTGATCAATGTCATTCCCCTCATATAATCTCCAGCCACGGGGTAGTGTCTCGACTTGTAGGCTTCAAGCCACAGTCACCAAAACCACAGTCACCAAAACCACAGGCCCACGGCGATTCTGTAGAACTCGTAAAAAGAGCTTGTCTGGAGAGCAGACAAGGCCGCCACGGGTATGTATAGTGATGTAAGTGATTCTCCTGATAGCAACAGCCGTGTGATATCAACAATGGGTGTTCCTACTCTCAAGGTTATGCACGGCACCCGCCTCCACCATAGAGGTTACATTGGCATCATCGAGTGAGGCTGTTATCTTGGGTGCCGATCTGTATCTGGGGTATCCCTGTCATGAAGGGTTAAATTTGACATTGCCCACCGTTCTGAAACACTTTGACGGCTTCCATGACCATCTATGAGAGATGACATATGTCAGACGGTGGTGATAAGTGAGGTCATCTTCGTTTGCTACGGAGAGATATCAGAGGATATCCGTTTACAGCTCCTCTCATAGCCGGACACCCCTCCCATAGCCGTTCTGAGCAATGAAAACCCATATCCGGTTTCTGTATTATGATTATTATGGCACGGCACAATTTTCAATTTGCATTCTCACGCTGTCCTCACACATAGAGACGGCACTCTCGGAAAAATCTAATGGGTCTCTCTCGCATACAAGTGGGCATATAAGCGGCGCTCTAACATTTCATTAATTATGCACGCTTGCTCTTTTGAATAGCAAGAATGATCTCTGTTACACGAAAGAGAGATTCACTGGCAAATACCATGCAACCCTTACGTCTATGGCGTATACGAGGAAAAACCGTTGGTAAAAAATGCACCCTCCGCGGTCATGCACGTTTGGAAAAATATGAGTGTCTCTATCCTGTCAGGAAGCAAGGGGGTTTGCCACTTGATGAACCCTCAGCCCCTCAAACAGGTCTAATATCTCAGCGAGGCATATATTCTATCTCATTTTGTCGTATTATCCGGTTCCAGAAAAGCGTTGCGAGTTCCATCTCAAAAGAGAATGGAAGTTAGGCTTCGGAGCTATTTGTAGCGTCTTTTAAACCAGAGCTTAAGCCAACAGTAACTATTTTCGTTGACTTAATAGCCTCCAGCAAGAATCATGTCAGAGCTTTAAGGGCAAATTTCAGTTCAAAATGAACGATTGTAAGACAAACGTCAACTCTGCGAATAGTGAGACAAGGGACAAACTGTGATAGTGTGATAATTGAAAATGTCGTTCTTGGTAGTTTTGGAAACAGGGGGTCAGATAGTGATAGGCAATGATTGTCCTGTCCCCACATTTCTCCAAAGGGGTTAGGGTTCGGAGGGTGGGTACAATGGAGATTTGGAGCGACCGACAGCATGCGGGAATTCAGAGTCTAAAAAATTATGTAGCATGGCGAATGCAGCTCTACTTCCGCTTCTCCGATGACTAAATCTGGCTTGTGAGGACGTCTCCCTGAACATAACAACGAGGCAAATAATGACAATTAGGGGTGAAGCGTGTCAAAGTGCGGGTTTAGGGGCTGTTTCAGGACAGGGCGTTTGCGTTTGACATAGTTTGCTATATCAACGTCGAGACTTGATAGGTGAGCCTCCTATTCCATGGAATGCTAATAAGCAAGAAGCCCTATTTGGTGTACACACAATACGGTGTTTGGGATCTTAACAGCGAAGTAGATCTTTGCTGTCATACTTGCACAATAGCTACGAGAATGAAACACTAAAGCACTGCGAGGGGCGTCTAGAAGGTCGCATCGCTCCCCGTGTTTGTTGCGAGCATTACAGGGGCAGGCAGAGCTGTATACGTTCGCATTTGTTGTCGTCTTCGTTTTCGTTCGGACGTTTGAAATTCCATACAAGCCCGCGCTTAGTTAAGTTGTATACTTGTGAGAAGTAGCTAAAGGCCTTGAGTTGCAGAATAGAAGTGTTGGGCTACTGGCCGAGACCATTTAGGGGTGACACTATAGCTCAGCCATATTACCACCACTCCGCCTTGTGCTCTCAATGCTACGTGTCATTTTTGGTGTTATCGGACGGAGGTCTCCGTCACCGAGATTGGCTCTGTCTCACCCCATTGTCACCCACGTGGCATTGCCGTATGGGTGACTGTGGAGGCACTGTAAGCCCACAAAGAAACAAGTCCAGCGGCAAAAAGGCAAGGGTGTATGGACTCCGCACTACGCGATCCGCACCTGTGAAACAGGGCAAGACAAAATAAATAGACGTAAACAAAAATGGGCCATGCCAAAAGTATCAAAAAAGGGGCCCAAAATGGGAGCGGGTAAAATAATAACATGACACCCCCGGGCAGTGACACGCTCGCGCAGCCGAGGGGGACATATCGTGATTGCAGTATCGGCATAATATCCGGCTTTGATAGGGGGCTTGCTATTGCTCCCCTTGCTCTTGCGAGAGTCTGCCGCCCTTAAGCGCCCCCCCAGCCACTTTTATTTTTAACTGACATTTTCTGCAGACTCTTGTTTTTTGTTCTCGTAATATTGGTTGGTACCTCCACTACCATTCTTGAGGCAGAGAGGGAAGTGCGTTCCACCTACCCTAACCAAGTCCCCTCGGATCGGCCAGAGCCGTCCATCACCTTGGTGTTGTCCGCCAATGCCGTCTGCCGGGTAACACTGCTAGATAGGCCGAAAGCGCTACTCAATCGAGAAGGTGGAGCCCGACTGGGAGGTTAACCCAAGATCGAGGTCTTGCGGCTCTGATTAGTTCTCTCTAGTATCACCATCACACTGGAGCCAAGGAAAAATCTGTCAATGCAATAATAAAGCTGCTATGACAATAGCAAAATGCGCTCTCGCGACTTGTGCCTGCGGCTCATCCCATGACGTAGGACCCACATAGACATGACACACCTTGCATCCCTTGCGCACTCAACAACAGGTCTTTCATGCAGCTTTGGAGCACAGTCCTGACGAGATTAATTTGCTGTGGGCCCCAGGAGAATGGCTGATGGCAAAATGACTTAATATCGGTACTCTCAGACCGCAGTTCAAGCCCTTGTGCGAGGCTTCTTCGCCTGTGGCTAGCCCCTGGATAAACTATCTGTCACCCTATCTTTAGCCCCAACCACGATAACCTCTAGGATAAAGTGATGGGTGCCAATCGGCTCTGTTTTACCTGTGGTGTGCATCTGTTGCATGGAAGAGGGCAACACTCAAAAACTTGCTTAGGGGGGTGGACCTCCAGTTGCTAGCGTGGTGCCAGAAATCGGCCTTCGAATAGAAACGAAATTAGATCCCTTTCCAGCTAGTTATACATTTGTCCAGACGGCCCTCTAGAAAATGCATGGATCAGATTAGTGTGAGAGTCTGATTTGAAGTAGTAGCGCCATTTCCCGGAAAAAATAGGCTTCCAACGACTCGTTTCCTTTTGTGAACTTAATTACAACACCAACAATATATGGGTAGCTATTCGCTTTGGCAGGAAAAAAACACCATCTTAGCTACCGACTGTTGGCCCTGAACACCACACAACATCGGGTGGAAACAAGAAATAGACAAGTGGTGTCATTCCTCAACCAGTCTCTTGCAGCATTTACTCGACGCTGCTCATTTGCTCCTACAGCCACTTCACACCGACACTTTTGGCCCATTTTCGATCGAGTCAAAAGTAGCTGACAACTGAAACAGCTTTCCAACGAGTTCGACTATCGCCTATCGACACTGTCCCAGGACACACTTATACCGATTACTCGCACATTTTAACAATTTTTCAACTTTCTCGACATTGCTACCAAACACACACAACCTATGAACCTCAAAACTGTTGAAACCAGGGGCTCAGGGCTAGCCACAATGCCCCGCCGTACAATCAACCCCAGTGTCAACGAGCTGCTACTTTCGACTCAGATTCCCATCGGACGACGACGCAAGAAGAACAAGAAGAAACCGACTCATGTGGAAGCAGCTGGCAGTGATGGAGATGGAGACGATGAGACCTATCATAAGAGTTCACGACAGGTGTCTTCCAGCTCCACTCTCTCCACTAAGAGCCTGAATAAGCCAGCTGACACGACGGAAAACGTCCGAGGGGCCATTCACCTCACTCCCTCGGGCTCTCATGTCACTATTATGGAGCGTGAGAACCCATATGTTATGGGCACCGGTATCACCTTGGGCCGACTGTCTATCACTCCGCCTCATTTGTCTATTGTGTATTCATCAGAGTCAAATGACAACGACGACGACGATGAGTACGAGTCTCTGTTTGGACAGACATACACCGACACAAACGGACTAGTGCAGCGACTCACAGGTCTGGCACGGGACTCTCAGACACCTTATTATGCCACGAGCCCACCCGATGACATGTTCGCCAGCTCCATCAGCTCCGCGAGCAGCATCGACTACGACCCTGCTCTTGCCACCAGCGCTGCCACTGACGATGCCACCGCCACCGCCACCGCCACTCACGATGATGATGACACAAACGTGGTGGCTGACAACGACTCTAATGGGGATCTCACAATCAACAAAAACACTTTACTCGTGAACGCTGCTCCAGCCGTCACTGTCACTCCCTCTACTAACATTACCCCTCCCGGCCGTGCTTTTGCCCGTCTGCCTAAGCGACGAACTTCGCTTCTGTCCTTCTCGAGCAAAGCTTCGTCGTCGTCGCGACTGGTGACATGTGCCTGTCCTATTCCCGTGTCGGACCATCCTCTGTCAGAATTTGGAGATGACTCCGAGTTTGGCGACGAGTCCGACGCGCCTTCTCTGGGCTTTCCCCGTACCGAGTCGTTTGCTTCGTTCACTGATGATGACGACAGCGTTGTTGACTACGGATACACCAAGAAGGCAGCATCTATTGCATCTCACGACAGCTGCTCTGTGGCGGGCTCTACTGCTGCTGAGGAAGGTCTCCTCACCGCAGAACCTGAGGCTGCCACGGCTGCTGCTGCCGCGGCCACCACACCGACCTCCACCCGGTCTAAGCTGGTGTCCAATATCACAAAGTCCTTCAAGGCCTTTAGTAACGCTGCCAGCAAGTTCTCCACATCTCAGCAGGCTCAGGTTAGCTCCAACTCAGCGTTGTTTGCATTTTCTCCTCGTTCCACTGACGAGTGTATGGTGATGACTGACGAGTTAAACCAGGCTGCTGCTGCTGCTGCTGCCGATAACGCTGGATGCTCCCACGAGGAGGCCGTCGTTGCTGCCCCTTCTAGCTCCAATGCCCCTCCCAGAAACATTCCTCTCAAGACATACAACTACAGCTCTACTCTTTTGCCTGTGGTTCGACCTCGAGAGCACCGGATGAACCCCGACTTTCTGCGGGTGTATGCTTCCGAGGCTCTCATGCGGCAACGTGGCAAGCTCGACCCCGACTTTGTGGGTCGAGCGACCATGTTGTTGCCGCCTCGAACTGACAACCCTGACTCCTTCTACCGCCTCAAGGCCGGAATTGATGGAGAGTGGGAAAAGGTTTTTGGCATTAGAAAGCGATTCGTCACAAAGTTCGACGATAAGCGATGCATTACGGCCCAGAAACAGGTGCCTGAGCGGTGGATTCCAATCAACTGGAACGACTGCGAAAATTGTGAAGGTGAGGACGATGAGGATACACTAGAAACCTCAGCCACCCAGGAAACATAGTATTTATTTATTTATTGCATTTTTTATCTACACTTTGCTGTAAGGGTGGGCAGTGTCTACTGAACCAGTAGAAGTAGGGCTCTTGAAAAGATAAGTGAGCTCGCCCTATCTGCGAGATTGTGGTTTGACTACATTTCGAATGTGAGCTCAAATACCCAAGGAGTAGCTTCCAGCTTTGAGCGGATTTGGACAGTGAGTTTGAACAATACGGCGACTACAGTATTTTGCATTCAGAGTTGAGAGGGTGTTTCACTCAGACCTGGATAAAGTAGAGTCTCTTTTGTAAAGCATATCGCAGAATGACTTAAGACAGACAGGCCCTGTGATGTTTGGATACATTGTTAGCAACCAAGAAGCCTTAAATGCGACACCTCAGGCGTGATTTTATTTAGTTTGCACCCCTTGTATAATGGGGTGGTCTGAAGGAGATAGTTGGTGGTACCGTGACTTGGTGGTATCGTGACTTGAGTCTCATCTCGGAGTGTGTACTGTTTCCAGACAAGACTTTGGAGATCAAGGCATTGTAATTTTACGAGAGAGGTCAATGTTACGGAGTCCGGGGTGGAGTGGCGTCGTTGAGCCGTTTTCAAATAATAACTGACAGACGACGTGAAGTAGACCGTCAGGGGTATGGTGTGTGAAAGTCTGATAGCCGTCCATTGTAGTATGATAGGGATAAAGCAGAATGCCTACAGTACGAGCTCTCTACAATCGTGTTGGGCCGTATACAAGGAACAGTGGATAGAGCTACTAAATTTAGATACCGATGCGCTTATTTCCCACAGGAGATCACGTTACTTGCCACCCAACAGATCTATTTATACACTGTTCATCCTGCCTACCATCGCCGATGTCCCCCCCTCAGGCAAGTCAAGTGTGCATTGTAGAGGTCAAGAGATCCAGCTGCGCTTTACTTATTGCCGTTTTGGGTTCTCTAGGGTGGCAATATAATTAGCTACAATTACAATCGTTTGTAGTGGCCGAGAATGTACAAGTACACACAGGGGAAAAAGGAGTTAAACGGTGTAATTAATGGTACTATAGATTGTATGACCCGCCATTAAATACTATTTGGACAAAAAGTACATTCTACCAAGTTTTTATTTGCGCCAGTTTTCCTGCCTCACTCACAGCCTCTATCATGCCTTTGCTCCCAGCCACCTTCCCAACCTGTGATACACTACAGAACACTACGCACCACCACGTCACATGATCTGAACTGTATCTCCCAGATAACCACCTTCCATCATACTACAACTACGATAACGCAATACAACATGGCCACCCCAAGAACGTCTTCTCAAGAGCGATTTGCACAGTTCAAACTCGTGTTATTAGGTGAGTGAGCACGTGTCTCTGCGACTCTCATTTGTCTTCTTGGAGCAACTCGACGTTCGCAAGAAGGTGGGAGTGGGCGAAGCATCTTTGAAGGGATGTTTTGGGTGCAAAAAGAGTACAAACTAGGTCAGATTTGTTCAAGAACTGCCTTTATGTTGCTCATACATTTTCTTACTAACTCAGGTGAATCATTCGTGGGTAAATCCTCCCTGGTGACTCGGTTCGTTAAGGACGAGTTCCTCGAACAGAGAGAATCTACTATCGGAGCTGCCTTCCTTACCCAGACAGTCTCTCTAGAAGACAACAAGACGGTGCGGTTTGAGATCTGGGATACCGCTGGACAGGAGCGATACAAGTCTCTGGCACCCATGTACTACCGAAACGCCAACTGCGCCGTGGTGGTCTATGACATTACACAGGCGTCGTCGTTGGAGCGATCCAAGGCATGGGTTAAGGAGCTCCAGCACCGAGCTGCAGATGGCATCATCATCGGTCTCGCCGGAAACAAGCTAGATTTGGAGGACAAGCGAGAGGTGCCCACGGAGGAGGCTCGAGCCTACGCCGAGGAGGCTGGACTTCTGTTCTTCGAGACCTCTGCCTTGACAGGAGAGAACGTGTTGGAGCTGTTCACAGATATCGCACGAAAGGTGCCATTTGAGAACTCCACCGCAAGACCCAGAATGAGCGCCAAGGGTGTGGATTTGAGCAAGAACGGAGGTGCCGAAGCCCAGGGTTGTAATTGTTAAGAAGACGACCGTACACAGTAGTTAATGCATGATAATATAATGACGAGATGGGTTGAGGTTGATAAAAATAGCACTATATGATTGTATATGTGTGGATATAACCAGCATTTATCTGGGCCATCGTTTTGTACTATTGTACCTGGTACTATCCCATCACAGAAAGCCATAATAGCCAACCAACATGAGAACAATATGAAGACCAAACAGTGCAACTGACATCTGAGCGCTCAGGGGCAACTCGACTCCAATTAGGAGAATCAGAATCTGTCTCAATATAGGACTCATGTCCTTCTCCTTCTCAATAGTCGCAATCTTCGCAGCCAACAAGCTGCCCTTGATTCCATACTTGATGATTCTGTTCTCCTGGGCCTTTCGCTGTTTCTCTGCTCCTCTCAAGCTGAGTAGCTCTGGCGGAATGTCACCCCAGAAGTCCTGCCCAACCTGCTCCTCGTCCTCATCATCGCTTTCAATGACGACAGGCTTGATGGACAATCTCCGTGTAGACAAAGTGGTGTCAACAGTGATAGTGTTCATATCGATATTTTCCAGCACAAAAAAAGCATCCTTGGCACTGATGCGTTCCTCCGGGATAGTTGATAGCCATGAAGTCAGCAACTCCTGCAACTCCGTGGGGATAGGGAAGTTCGGTTGATCTTCACCATCTTCGTATCCATGAAACGTGCAGATTTCTTCTCGCAATGACTCGAAGTTCACAGCTCCACTGTCTACCCCACGAGGTGATCTGTAAGGTGTATGTCCAAAGCACAAAAAGTACAGGACCAGGCCAACAGAGAACATGTCAGAATGCCGCGAGAACTCTCCGAGTTTTCCTCTAACGTCGCGCGAGAGGAGTTCTGGTGCGCAGTATTCCAACGTTCCTGTGGTTCCAGTACTAGATCTATGCTGGCCTTCGATGTTGCCTTCTCCAAAGTCACTCACCAGAATTTGAGGAGGTGTCCCAGGCCCGTTTCCTTCATCCTTGAGCAGGAAGTTTGAGGGCTTGAGGTCACGATGAATGATTTGATGCTCATGCAAGTAGGACACGCCAGAAAGGATATCCTTCAAGAAGCTTACTACCTCGAACGGCGTCAGTGACCTTCTCTTCCTCACATATACTTCGAGGTTACCTCCCGAGCAATACTCTTGAAGGATGAATGCACAGGGAACAGCAGGTCCGAATGGAGACCATTGAGAAGTCTCTAACCAGACATGATTGTATCGAATGAGATTTGGGTGGTTCAGCTGTTTCAGTAATGTCACCTCATATAGTGCTCTTGTCAGCCAAACAGTGTCGTCGCCCACTGGCACCTTTTTGCATGCAAACAGTCCCAATGAGACTCCATTAAGAACATGTTCCACCAACCAAACTGTTCCTCGTCCTCCTCGTCCCAATTCGTGTTTCAGTTCAAAAAACTTGTCAAAGTAGCCTTGTAAAAATGCGTTTTCAGAGATGCTGTTGTAGACTGGGTTCGTGTTGGTGCTGTTGGAACCCAGATGATTTTGTTGTAAGTCTCCTGCCAGAAGTTGGAAGTAGTTGCGATCCACAAAGTCGTTTGCTGATGCAGTGGGACGCTGCCCGAATCCGCTGGGTAGTTTGGATCCGCATGTCACGCAGTATGTCTCCGAGTGGCGTCGTGGTGGCGAGACCGACCGTCGAGTGGGCTTTCCAAGAATGAGTTGCCCTTCTCTGCTGCTACCAGTTCTGAATGGACTCTGTGATCTTTGAGGGGTACTAGATCTCAGTTGCAAGTACTGTTCTTCATCGTGAATGAGCTCTACCTGTCTAGATCTTTCGTCGTATAAGACCAAGGCCCGTTGGTACGCATTGTCCAACACAATCTGAAGCGGAGGCATTGGACTTAGCTTGTGTGAGCTTAAAGAAGCAGCCGTGTCTTATGTGGGTCAGGCGTTTGGTTACCCTAACTAGACTCTGGAGCTTGAATGATTCTGGTTTTGATTTGGTGTTGCAACAGTAACTCGTAGGTCACTGTGCGAAAGATGGAGTCTGTCTTGCAGTTGTAAATCTTCAAAGACGCCTGAGATTATGCATGTGGGGGACATTAAGGTTGTGGGTGGTGCATATCAGAATGCTAGACGAGACGCGAAAGACGTATAGATGATAATAAGCGAGGGTATTAGCAAGGTAATGGAATATTGGAAAACTTACGCCTTGGGGTTTTTATTTTTATTTTGGTGGAATACTTAGCTCTGAGAAAGGTTGGAAGTGTCAACCAAGTGGTATTGCCCCTGGAGTACTAGTTGGACATCAAACTCTGTTACAACTGGCCATGTAATGTGAGGAAGACCTATCGTATAAAAGGTGGGTGGTGGTAGGGCAGGATCCACTATCTGGTCAAGCACTTTCCCAATATACTCCTTATTTCCCTCCACATACTACCTCCTAAATGTGCTTCGTCTACACTCTAGCTACAGTACAAAATCAGTTCATTCCTCTGAAGCTTCTGAACGATTGGGTTCTCCAGTCCTTTTGAGCAAATGATCTCAATAAAGGTTTACTGATCAGTCACCTAAGTTACCAATAGTAGTAGGAGCTCAGACAATAACACTTAAGTATGAATTCTTCGTAGTCCTTCGTATAATAGCCCTTGTCATAACCATTCTGATCCTCTGAGACACCCTAAAGTTTGGTATCATGTAGATCCTCTTTCTGTGGATCGAGTATGATTCGTATTTCTCCTCAGGGGTGGGCTATTGCTCTTCAAAAACTTGTTTAGTAGTTTCTTGTATGGTATAAAGATCTTATATCTTCTTCTAACGCATGTGAGAAGACCAACATATCGCGAAAATCGCAATTAAATTTTAGTCAGCAGATGTCCCGTTGCCCATGCCAGTTTTCCAAAAAACGTAAAATTCAGTCAATTTGGCCGAGTGGTCTAAGGCGTCCGACTCAAGTGCAAGCTTAGCAAGAGAAATCTGGCTTTCGGATCTCGCAAGAGGCGAGGGTTCGAATCCCTCAGTTGACATTTTTGCTGCTGACTAAGATTCAACTTTTTTCCAAGATGCAGAGACCCAACACATCAATCAGTTATATGGAATAGCTAGAAGGCGATTGGTTTTTTTTTTTGGTATATACCTTTGTATTCGATGCGTTCCTTGCAGCTCAGGGCAGTGTTTTCAGTAGGCGCCACTGGAACTCGTCAGTGCTGCATACAATTGTAGATGTGTTCTGTCATACATGCATGGACTCTGGTGAGTGGGGACTAGACCATAACCTGCTACCGAAAGCGGCTTCACCTTGTCAATAGTTTTTTCTTTTTCCAGGAGAGTGAATCAGCAACCGTCAGAGCGGTCCAATGGCAAGTGTCTACGTCCCACATCCGGGTGGGCATGGATATGCACGCATGGAACACGCTGTACACGCTGTACGCGTTTTATTGAAATCGTGTCATGTTTTGAGCAAGTCAAATTTGGTGCTCGGAAACCAAAGGTGTGATATGTTCTGGGGTAAAGGGGAAATATACTACTATACAGACCACCAGAGTCGTCCTCTCCAACGTACATGCTCTCTGATTAGTGAAAAATGTCCAATCTGCCGTACTGTTTGTCACGAAATTCTGTTACCCCAGTGACGGTCTGCAGAACGACTAATTAACGAACGTCAAAATGCTTAATTGATGACAAAAAATAATTTCAACAGGAAGACTGAGTGGATATACATAGACCCTAAATATGAGGGGCGAAACAAAGAAGTTCAACGCGTAAAATGTGTTTCTTCTCGTATTATCGCACTTTTCTGCTTCCCTTGCTCCTGGACCCACGCTCACGACTTGTTACATCATAGCAGCCAAACATGTTCGCGTGAACTTTGTTGCAAATCAGTATGTTAGAGTGTGGAGGTAAGGATTGCCCTGGTTGTATCATGGGGGTATCTGGATCAGTTTCTTCGGGAAAATGATAATTTTGACGGATAAATTGATGTACCAATGAAACCAACTTTTTATTCTGCTTTCAATATACCATTTCATCCCTCAATGACACGCGTTCCACATCTTTCAGACACACATGTAAAGTAGCCCTTCATTGGCAACTCTAATGTAGATGCACCAAAACATGACGAGAGAAATGGGCTGTGTTTCCCGTGATGGGGGTCGTATTTCGAGGATTAAAAGATATAATGCTTCCTGTGAGGGTATTTTGAGTCCACATTTGGCTTTAAAACACCTTGTTTCTACCACAATAACCCCATTACACCGTATACCTGTCACCAGAACTCCCACATTATTAAGTTGGGTTCAACAGTGTGCATTGCAGAATGGACAATAAAAAGGAGGCCTCCGTCCGCCCAAACTACCCAACTTGTTCTCAGCGACAACTTGACCAACAGCGACAAGTAGTCTCTGCCCCTTCCTCATCAGCCAGCCAATCTAAAAATGCAGTACGACGATGTTTTGGGACGGGAAGCCGATAACGAGCTCTCTTCAACTCAGCCAGACCGACCAGCCGTTCTGGCAAACAGAAACTCCCACAGTCGACAGGAAAAACGAGACGAGGACATTCGAGCCGGTCTAGTCGGCAGCATGAAGATCATTGCGGGCGGCAAGGACTACATGGACGAGCAGGAGACCGATGAGGTCTTTCTGAACTTGGCTGACGATTACAAGGGCTCCCAAAGCTGGACCTTTGGACGAGCAGGATCTGCCAACTTCGTCGTGGCCCGAAAAGCCAGACTCAGTAAGATCCACTTCATCGTTGAGCACACTGGAGGAACTAAACAGAGAGCTGGAACTGTCGTCATCCGCGACGTGTCTCTCAACGGTACAAGTGTCAATGGCCGATACTTGGGGCGTGGCAACAGTGCCCTTCTGCAGAATGGTGACGTGATCACAGTCGGCGCGATGGAAGGAGTTGCCACCCAGGATAACCCAGATGAAACCAAATTCATCTTTACCCATCATATGGGTCAAGAGGTTCCCTATGACGAAAACTCTTTTCATGCCAAGTACGACATGTCGAATGACCTTCTCGGATCAGGTGCCTTCGCCAACGTGTACAAATGCGTGGCACGCGATGGAGGTCCCGTTCGAGCCGTTAAGCAGATCATGAAATCCAAGGTCAAGAACCCCGGAGCTGTGCAGCGAGAGATTCGTGTTCTGAAGCGAATTACCCATCCTGGAGTCGTACAGCTCATTGACCATTTTGAAGACGACCAGAGCCACTACCTGGTCATGGAACTGATGGAGAACGGAGATCTCATGGACTTCATCAGCGAGTTTGGTGCTATCCCCGAGTTTGTCACACGTGAGATTGTCAAACAGGTGCTCGAAACCGTCAGAGACTTCCATGCCATGGGTGTCTCCCATCGAGATATTAAGCCGGATAACATTCTTGTGTTCCAGGACGACCCTGTTATTGTAAAGGTTTCAGACTTTGGTCTTGCTAAAGTCACCCAGGACTCCATTCTCAACACTTTTTGTGGAACCATGGCCTATATTGCTCCTGAAATTCTTTTGTCTCGAGAACGACGAAAGGCCAACAGTGCTGACCCCGGCTGCTATTCCAATCTTGTGGACATGTGGAGTATCGGCTGTCTGTGCTACGTCTTAGCTACTGGATACCTGCCATTCGATGGTTCTTCTCACGAAGCTATTGTCAAGGCCATCACTTCTGGCGCTTACTGCCAGAAGCCTCTAAACGACTTCAACATCTCTCCCATGGGTCGGGACTTCATCAAGTGCCTGCTCACTGTTGATCCAGAGGACCGTCCTTCTGCTATTCAGATTTTGAGACACCCTTGGTTCTCTGACGACTCTGTCCGCCTGCGAGCTAACAATGGAGAAGGTGGCGATGCCTCACCCCAGGCTACCTTGGACTCTGAAAAGTTCCAGGATATCCGACGAGCCACTATCATTGGAGATGGCCCTGATCCCAGTTCCATCCCCCCTCTGATGGAGGATAACGACAGTGAGATCCGAAGCCGAGGAGAACCCATTTCTGTGGAGGGTCTCGTGCTCACGGACAATGTCGAGATTCGTGTTGGCGGAGCTGCCTCTGAGATGGCTCGAGATGCTGTCATGGAGGAGCGACGGCAGCGTGAGCTGCTCAACGAAGAGGACTCAATGGACTCTGATAACGACGGTGGTGTTCAGGCTCACGACCGTCCCGTTGATTCCAACTTCAGCTGGGTCAACCCCGATAGAAACGGAGACGGAAAGGAGACTCCTGCCGAGATGGAGGCTCGTATTCGAAAGGAGCTTGAGCGCAAGATCCGGAATGAAGTCGAGACTCGTGTTCGGGCTGAGAACCAATCCATTCTGCAAGCCCAGGCAGAACAGGCCGCTCGGATCCGTGCTGAAGCTGAGGCCCAGCGAATGGCTGAGGCTGACACAGACAATGACGAGAGTGATGTTGAGAATGGCAGCGTCGTGAAGATTCCATCCGCCTCTAAGACCCGCCGAGCCAGACCCAACACCTGGCTCAACCTCAAGAGTCTGCCGAACACGATCCATGACATTGAATTCGACATTACTGGCGACAACTACCGAATTGGACGAGTGGTGTCCGACAATCAGATTGTGATCGACAAGGCGCCCATCTCCAAGGATCACTGTATCTTCGAGAAACGAATCATGACTGACCCCAAGCTCGACGGCTTCTTCAAGGTCTTTCTCCACGATGTCAGCCGAAACGGCATTCGAGTCAACTCTGAGAAGGTTGGCAAGGGCAACTCCGTGCAGCTTCAGCATGGGGACATTATTCACATGTTCCTTGATCCCCAGGTCGAAGGAGGCTCTCTTTCCATGCTTGTCAACATTGAGAGCCCTGAGTACAGCTACCATGATGGCCCCACCCGTCCTGGGAAGCTCATTCTCACCCAGGACATCTCTCCCCATGTCGTGGCTGAGCAGACTGATCGAGAGGTCAAGCGCCTAGAGCAAGCCCGAGCGGAGATTGCCCGTGCTGAGTTCGCTCGGTCGTCAAATGGGGTTGTGACTACGCCTGTTAGACAGGTTTCTCGTCAATCATCTCGACGTAACTCTCGCAATGGTGTGAAAAGAGATGGAGAAACTCTCCAAAGCGGACGACAAGTGAGTGTCCGACGAACAGAATACTAATTATTTGAAATAAATACATATTAAATGATATACTTAAAATAGTGAACCATTGTACGATGCGATGTACAGGTTGAGATAACGATGAGATTACTGGCACAGTGTCGTAATTTGGTACCAGTATCGTATCGTACATACCATGTTTATGCAATTACAGTAATTCTACAGAATACGCCTGGCATGTGCAGTAGATACGAAGTTATAAATCCATTAGATGCTTATATAGAATGCTGCGGCACTTATTTAGCCTTGGCCAGACCAACGGCATCGTGGTCAAGGTCGTAGACGGAGTAGTATCGTCGCAGGAAGGCATCACCGATGATGGCAATAGGGCCAACGGGAGCAGGGATGTCGAAGCCAGTGAAGGCAGAGACACAAGAACCGGAGAGCTCCAGGGTGTAATCTCGGGGGCCAATGGTGAAGTTGTAACCAGCAAAGTTGAAGGTCAGATCGGGCAGGGAGTCAACCTTGTCACACTCAACGGTGTACTGTCCGGACCAGCCCTTGGTGGCGCCAATCTCGGAGTTGAGAACCTCGGCAAGGCCAGAAGGAAGGGCAAGGAGAGAAGTTCCGGTATCGATGGCAGCACCGGTGTTGACAAGCTCAGCAGTCTGGTCACCAAGAGTAATGGAGTTGAACTCAACCTCCCAGTAGGCCTTTCGTCGGACAGGGAGCCAAGTGATCTTACCCTCGAAGTAGTCCTCGTCAATGCCACCGAAGGTAGCAACACCGCCGTCGGTGCCCTTGTTGGTGTCACCGAGGAAGAAAGAGAACTGGTTCTTGTCAAGAAGACCTCGGTTCACAGCGTTGTAAACGGGAGGAACAATCTTGTTCACGGAGATAGTGTCGTAAGCGAGACCAAGGATACCGTCAAACTTGCCGAAAGCAAAGGCAAGTCCGGGCTCGGAGGTGGCCTCAGCAAAGTCCTGCTCGGGGAGAACAAGAGAGCCGAGCTTAATAGTGTCCTGAGACACAAAGCCCTCCATGGAACCGGAACCGTACTGGATCTCAAAGGCAGTACCGTTAGCCTTGTAAGAAGAAGAAGCGGAGGAGTCGTACTTCTGGTGGAGGTAGCAGGCAATGGAGTTGCACTTGACGGAGGGCACCCACAGGTTGGAAGAGCCAGTGTCAAGGATGACGTTGAACTTCTGGGGAGGGGTTCCGATCTCAATCTCAGTGTAGTACTGAGCGTTGAGGTAGTTGGTGAGGGGGGAGTTAGAGACATCCTGGATGCTGGCCAGCTCGTTGAACTCGCCGAGCTTCTGGAACTTGCCCATGTACTTCTGGCCCATCATTCGGAGATGGTCCTCGAAACCGTTCTCCTTTCCGAGGAGCTCGGCAGTCGACATCTTGTTGATGGAGACCCTGTTGTTAGTTTGTGTTCATTTCGATGTTGTCTTCTTCAGTTGCTTTCTCGGTGGTTTTGTGCTTGTCGACTTTTTGGGCTGTCATCTCAACTTTTGCCACCCATGTGGGGTTCGGCGTTAAAGACGTAGACGAAAGACCCACCACAAGAGCGCTGGGATACTCACTTGTTGACGGCAGCAGAAACGCTGCCAGCTGCGGCCAAAACGGAAACAGCGGCTGTGAATTTCATTTTGTTCTTGTCCTAGATTCCCAATTGAACACTGAGAAACTGATGGATGATGAGGAAGCCAAGAAGGACAGTAGCAACGATATATGTACAAGGTTATTGCCGTGGTCCCAACCTGGGCTAGTGGGTAAGGGTTGCTTCCGAACCGTATCACACTTTCCCTTTTAGGACTGATAATGCATGCACATGGACAGCATGCTGGAGAGAGGGTGGTAGGTGCGGGAGATAATGGTTAGGCAAAGAGACAATATTATTGAACGGGTCGGGATGGTTGAGCACAAAATTATGGGTCTACAGCCTGTACTATGACCCAGCTGCTGGTACATCACGAAGACCCTGGCTGTCCACTGTGTAACTGTAAATAATAAAGACACTAATCTCGCAATGCGACAATGCCCCAATGAGCGAAATGAGAGCAGCTAAACTCTATGGCTGTGGTTGGCGTCATTGATAGAACAGAGACTTGTCAGAGACTCCGCCGGGGGCACGAAGAACGCCCACTTACCGGTTCGAGACAATCTGGCATTTTTTTAGTTCAGAAAATGAAACGACGATGCTTTATCCGCTGTTCACAGTGTCTGTATTTTAATATCTACGGTTATCAGGTGTGGATGGCTGCTGTGTCGTCAATGATATCAAAGGTGCATGTATGATTCAGCGGCCCTTCTTGTTTAACCCACCCAACAAAGCCGAATGAAACAAGGCTGGGCCACTCATTTCCACACCTGTAAGCTTGACGCTGAAACTACAAATTAATGTGTCAAACAAACAGCGCCACAGTACAGCGGCTGTTTATCTGATTCTGGGTGCATCGGACACCGACGTTAGCCGAAGGGAAAGGTATGAACTACAGTATGCACTTGGTACAAGTACACTTATAAAGGCGGCCCATTCTTGTAAAAACATGTAGACACTGGTGTCAACTAGTCTACGATCGTCAACGTTTTGGTCTGATGAGTGTGGGGAGGGTGAGAGGGGATGTGTGCTATATACATGGCAGCTCACATGATGGGATTACGTGAGGCTCTGAATCGACGCATCCAGAGATTCCACGAGTATCTGTACAGTGCACAAGTTCCTATTTCAGGATATATAGTATCGTATCGCATTGTACTGGTACACTAGGCCGATACAGACCGGCTGCTTTTGCAACGTGCAATGATGACACAGTGCAATACGACCTCTCACCCAGGAGCTGTATTAGCATACTGTAGTATCTGATCGTATTGGATGTGTCAGTAAATACTGCATCACAAGTGTGGAAGCCGGTATGCACCAGATTCGAACTCGAACCACTACCAGTAGCTGTACGTCAGCTAGAAGGAGTAGCCTCGTATTTTTGGATTTCTTTGAAGTTCCCCACTATTTGGTCATCGTCCATTATAAGTATCGTATCGTACGTACAACTACGAGTACAAGTATAGTAAGGTGGGAGGATGCAACTGGGAAGGTTGAAACTGCTGCACGGATATAATCAGTAACCATAGGCAGAGCAGCCTCGATAAGGGGTCAGTCACTGCACCTCAGCTCTGAGGTTAGTCTGAGGGTACGATACATACTGTGAGTGTTATCATGCCACAGGTTTATCAGGAGAAATGTTCTGGTATTCTGGTATATGCATTTGTAGCAGATGCTACAGTAGAATACAACCAGTACCTGGTACTACGATAGGTGTTCCGGCATGCCCTCTGCTAAGGGAATGAACTAAAGTCCAATGGGATTAGATCATCTGGTACACCTGCCCCACTATCACCAACCCCTATTTGCTCCGCCTTCCAGTAACCTCAACACACGCGAAGATCACGAACCCAAAAGCTTTTCCACCACCTTATATCCGTGATTGATGAAGCGATCGGGGGAGTTCGGAGAGGTGATTTGATCAACTTGAGAGAGCCATGTCATTAGTCCTTGTTTCAAACAACATCGATCGCATGAAATATTGTCTCCCCCGCTCACCATCAATCCCAAATACAATGACAGGAAATCGACTCTGAATAATGCACGTTGAACGAATAGAGTTGACCATGTGATGATGTCACATACCCCCACTGGCCATCAGTTACGTGAGTGCTGCGATGGAGAGCGGGAAGCTGTCAGAATAGGCCAGACGCGTAGCAGGTGAGACTCTCAAACTCGAGCAGTAAGCCAGGCTAGATGCAAGACGCTCACCTATCTCACCTTACCCCTAAAACAGCCCCTGTTTCAACCATGTACACTGGACGAGGTCTGGTCTAGTTACAAACACTCCCACTAGGAGGTTTCAGGCTTCCCACAATGTTGCCTCCTAGGTCAATTACTGAGGAGGGGCTGAATCGTTGCAATTGTCTCAATACGATGTGTGTCCCAGGTCTGAAGAGCGCTCATTGGAGGCTCTGACCAACCTATTAGAGTTGAACTTCAACATCCACCTGTCCCTCAGGTTCTCGAACTCTACTGAGCTAAAAAACAGCGTCAGCTCAGTCTGGACGCGAGCCCCAAATCGCCACTAAGCCAAGGGAGTGTCTATTGGCGAGTAAAAGACATCTGACAGAAGGACGTTGAGCATATAAAATAATTGGAGTAATCTCCGGCCCAATATTGCAATCCTTATCTCGTTCCTCGTACATGTCTATTATCACGTGTCGTGTTCCTTGTCCGCGCCACGGATGCGCATTGCCTCCTTGTACAGCAACAAATCTGGGGCGAGACATTTTGTGGATCTAGAAGACGATCGCCAGGGCACAAAACACGTAATACCCGATCAATTGACCGGAAATCGAGACTCTACCAGCGGCCACTACAGCTCTACGATACTTATAATTGTACGTGTGCCCACATAGACATCTACTTATGCCACCTACACAAATTACAGCCTTAAACGGGATTTACAGCATCATAATTATCATACTGATCAGAAGGACGCCAGAAATAAACATCCAATGGAACAGGGTAACACGGGGGGAGACTTGAACTTGCACTTGAACTTGCACATTGACAACTTGTACGGATCGTAAGGTGGGTCCGAACGCCTAGATGCTCTCGAGCTGCTGGGTGATCTCCTCCAGCTCCTTCTTGGCGGCGTTGTACTTCTCGAGAAGCTCCTCGTGCTTCTTCTCCCAGTCATCCCGCTCCTGCTCGAGAGAGGTGACCTTTCGCTCGAAGTGCTCAGCCTTGACGTCAGTCTGTCGCAGCTTCTCGGTGGTCTCTCGCAGGTTTCGGTCAGAGTTCTCCAGATCCTCCTCCAGGATGGCCAGCTTCTTGGACAGACCCTCGTTGGCAACGCCGTGGGTGGCACCCTCCTCGGCGGCGTCCTTGGACTCTGAGAGCTGCTGCTCGAGCTTCTCAACCTCCTCCTCGAGGAGAGAGTTCTTGTGGGTAAGAGCCTGGATCTCGTGGTCCTTCTGGAGCAGCTCCTGCTCCTGGGCCTTGACCTTCTCGAGGGCCTCGTCGGCCTTCTCCTGGGCAGCATCGGTCTCGAGCCGCAGCGAGTTCATCTTTTCCTTGAGCTTGTCCATTGTGTGATTTTTTTGTACCGGTTGGGTTGTTGGTTGTGAGAAAGATGATGAACCAACTACGTGTTAATTTAAAGGGACCAACCCTAACCCCTCTCAACCCTGCAAGGAGTGTGAAGCTTGACGATGCACACTCGAGACTCACTGCACTGGGAGGGAATATTAACGCGTGGGAGAGTGACGCGGGTTCTACAGAACGGCAATTCCGCCATGTTGAGCCTCAGTAGGGCATATGTGATACATGACATGACAGATTACACACCCCTGCCATTATATATCCGTCTCCTCACCTTATTTTTTCATCACGGACACGACTATGGACGGCTGCTCTTCGGCTACAAAGACTCGTACTGGCGTATCTATGGTGACACCTACCGTTCGTTGAAGTTAAACATGAGCATGCTCGATAAAGGGGTAAAGTCAGAAATAGTGTGATTTGCAGGCCCCCCTTATAGGCGGGGGAGGTTTAAATTGTCTTTTGCAAGATGGATAATTTGGGTCTTCCTTCGACACTGTAAAACTCGGATACGTGTCGCTTTTGAAAAACCGACATGCATCCCCTCACTCGAGTTGTTTAGGGGGTTGCCGTGACCGAGTTACACGTCCACTGCGCGACATGCGTACCGAAAACACCTATTGGGAAAAAGATCAACATTAAAAGTTGGCGAAGCTAATATTGCACTGTGCTAACAAAAACAACATCCCAACCGCGAACCATCGACTTGACACTACTGACCCGACACGCCACGGTCTAACAACTGTCGTCTACGCTAGTGCCACAAAAACGAACCTGACGCGAAATTGATTTTGAAAGCAGGAAAATTATTGCATTTAGACCTCTCGACTTTGACTTGACTTCATCACAACAACACGGAACAGTGCAGCTCACAACACAGCATACAGCTACACTCTCAATTACAAAGCCAGAACTCTCACCACAACAAGCATTCGGTCCACAAATCACGAAAGGATTAGCCACTAGTGACACGACTTAGCCAACCATGAGACAGTTCCGACCTCAAACCCCGTCGCGTCCACAGACACCTGTGCTTCGACGACCTGCATCCACAATGTCCATGCGGTCCAACCGGATGGGAGACATCAGTCCTCTGCGACGACCCCAGACTCCCCTTAGCACGAGAGAAACATACCAGGGTACCATCTCCGTGGGCGTGCGAGTCAAGCCGTCGACAAAGCCACTCCTTGGACCCCCCACCCCACAGCTGCAGCTCTCAGACAACCGCATCGAGACAGATCTCGGCGAATTCACCTTCGATAATGTATACGCACCAGGTTGCGCCAATAGAGACGTGTTCGAGTCGTCAGTCAGGGACCTGGTTGGTAACGTGATGAACGGTTTCAATGGAACCGTTTTTGCCTACGGAATGACTGGAACAGGAAAGACTCACAGCATGCAGGGAACTTCCACAGACCCTGGAATCATCCCTCTGTCTGCTGAGACCCTGTTCGCAGCTGCCTCCACGGGCGACTACAAGGTGCGCGTGTCGTATCTGGAAATCTACAACGAGCATCTCAATGATCTGCTCTGTCCTAGTACTCCTTCGGAGGATATCAAGCTCAGAGAAGACGCGCTGCGAGGTGTGAGAGCATACGGCCTTAAAGAGGTGCTTGTGTCGTCACCAGCACAGCTTCTGGACGTGGTTCAGCGTGGAGATGCCTGCCGGCGAACGGAGGGAACAGAGTTCAATGCTCGATCGTCGCGATCTCACGCTGTTGTCCAGATCTCTGTCGAGGGCTCACCCTCAGCCCTTGCGCCTCCCATCTCTGCCACTCTCTACCTGTGTGACTTGGCTGGAAGTGAGCGTGCTGCAGACAATGATGAGCGACGTAAGGAGGGATCTTTCATCAACAAGTCGCTTCTGACTCTCGCTCTCATTATCGGTCGTCTCTCCGACCAGTCCACAGGTGCCGCCCATCTCCCTTTCCGAGACTCCAAGCTTACTCGGCTGTTGCAGCCAGCTCTCTCTGGCAAGTCGCTTGTCTCCGTGCTGTGTACTGTTCACGGAGACGCTTCTGCTGCCATGGAGACTCTTCGATTTGCTGCTCGAACCAAGAACATCTCCGTTAGTGTGCGACAAAACACTCTCGGAGGAGACGCTCGAGCTGACCGACTTCAGCAGCAGTTGGACGCTGCCCGAGCCGAAATCGAGACCCTTAAGAAGGGAGGAGCGTCTACCAGACCTGCTGACGATATTCCCACCACTACTCGACTTTCTCGGCTTGAAAGCGAGAACAAGATCCTCCGTGAACGACTGGAGCATTCTGCTCGAATGGCCACCGCTGTCGACGAACCCCTGGAGCGAGAGAAGGAATACAAGTCGTACATTCAGCATCTGGAGAGGCAGCTGGGCACTGCGGAGGAAGCCCGAACCATGTTTGGAGCCCAGAGTCCAGAGAAGGTGTTTGCATACCAGCGGGAGCGAATCGAGGAGCTGGAGGCCGATCTGGTGGACAAGGACAAGATTATCAGTGCGCTGAACGCCGTCAACCGACGTAAAGCTAACATGACCAGCAACATGAACACAATGCCTATGTCCGTATCCCCTACTCAGATGCGTAACGGAGCTCGAAGTCATTCACCTGAGAAGTTGTCTGTGGTCCGAGATCCCCAGCTCAACATTCTGACCAAGGAGGGTCTTGGAAAGGAGTCTGTGGCTCAAGTCTAGACATGGCATGTTTTTTTTCCACAGTCCACGTCGACAACCCCTCAGTCTACATTATTAATACCCATTCTATTTACATAGATAATTTATTGGAAGTTCATCATAATACATGCTAAAAGTAGTGATCACGCCACATGCCATGCGATACTAGAGCATTATACATAACACGTACAATCAATATATTAATCCTAGTTACTTGTCAGTTAGTGTCGGATGATATCCTTCTGGTTGGGGAAATGCGAGTGCCACCAAGCTCGAATCTGGGTCCAGGGATAGGTGGTGCCGTTGTACTTGTTAGCACCGAGGTACCAGGAAGCACAACCACCCGATCCAAAGGTGGTTTTGGAAGTGGCCTCCTGGACTTCATCAACCCACTTGTCATAGGCCTCCTCGGTCACAGACACGTAAGAGCAGTTGGGCTTACCAGAGACGAGATCTCGGGCGACCTTGTCGACATAGACCAGAGAGTTGTCGATAGCGAAGGTGACCGAGTTGTGGCCAGTCAGGGCGTTGGGTCCAAAGATGAAAAAGAGGTTGGGGAAGTTGGGCACCTGAACGGTCTCATAAGCAGATACTCGTCCATTCCAGAACTCGTCCAGCTCAATTCCGTTCTCTCCAATGACCTTGAGACCAGAGATGGACTTGGGAATGTCAAAACCAGTAGCATCGACAATGACGTCGGCCTGGTACTCGAGGCCGTTTCGAGACACGACGGAGTGCTCCTTGACTTGGACAATAGGGTCAAAAGAGAGCTCCATGGTGGGAAGCCACAGCTGCTTGAGGTAGCCGGGGTCGAAGATGGTTCGCTTGCAGCCCATGGAGAACTTGGGCACAATGACGTCGTGGTACTTGGCGGGCACCTTGGATCTCATCCATCTGGAGGTAAAGGCAGACTTCAATCTGTTGTCAAGCTTGGACCACCAAGCTCCAGAGAACATGGTCCAGGAGTACTCGAGTAGGAAGAAAAGCACCAGCCGAGTTAGTTGGACAGCTCCTGGGAAGTAAGAGATGAACTTCATGAAGCCAGGATGGAGAATCTTTTCGATTCGGGGAATAATCCACTGAGGAGAACGCGCAAACTGGGTCAGGGTCTTGCACTTTGGTGCAATCTCAGACACAACCTGCACAGCAGAGCATCCATGTCCCACTACAACCACATTCTTGTTGACAATGGAATTCTTGTGGTCCCATCGGGCAGTATGCATGACGGGGCCCTTGAAGTTCTCGAGACCAGGCAGCTTCAGCTTGTTGGGTGCCACGAGACAACCTCGGCCAACAAAGACCACCTTAGATCGATGGGTGTGGGTGTCTCCAGTCTTGACGTTTCGCAGAGTTGTGGTGTATTCTTTAGTTTTCTCGTTCCATCGCATCTCCACAATTTCCGTGTTGAGAGTGCTCTTGTCGGGAAGTCCGTACTTAGCGGCCACATCCTGGAAGTACTGGAACAGCTCGTCCTGGAAGGGATACATGTGGCTCCAGTCAATCTTGGGGTCCGTGGCAAGACAGTAGAAGATGGCAGGCACGTCAGAGGCGCAGCCAGGGTAGGTGTTGGCCTTCCAGGTGCCTCCAAAGGCTGAGTCCCGGTCGTAGATGTGGAAATCGGGGTTGTTCCACTCCTTGATGTGTTTGATAGCTGTGGCCACGCCGGAGAAGCCAGCTCCGACAATGAGAGAGTGAGAGTAGAGCTCAGTCATGATGTCTTTTTGAGAGAGAGAAAGTCGCTGGTGTAAAAGAAACAGACACCACGGATCCGCTAACTTATATAGAATGTATTCGGTGCCAACCGAACGTGATTACCCCCCATCAATTTGGGTTATGGTGGGGTAGTGTCTAAGACTACTCCCTCATCCTGGGGGTGGGTTTGAAGGACTGGTTGGAGGAGCTAGAGGGGAGAAAAGCCCATTGTATATGAAATTGAGCATTCAATAGTTACTGAGCTAATTTTTATGACAATTGGATCCAATTTGAGCCCGTTGAACCACGCGCGATTATTGTCGTTGAGCCTACACTCTCCATCTTCAGATTTGGCTTCACTCATTCAGAACTCCACATATAATTTCGGTTAGCGAAGACTGCGGCTAGTCGGAGGATACGCAACTCCGGAGTTGAAAAGGAGTGCTCAAAAGTGTGTATAAATGGAAATTTCAAACTTCAAAGCAATTTCATTGAAAATCCACTCTCATTTGAGTCATTTCACTTATCTCACCTAGGAATTATTCAGTCTCCAGGATTCTATACGGAGATTAGACTTTTGCGGGGAGAAACTCTGAAGCCCACGTTAATAATCAACAATTCTGATCAAAGAAGCCGAGAATAAGACGATTATTGTGTTGGGTAAAAGGTGACATCAAGGAATAAAGATGGGGAAGTTATGTTGCAAAAAAACACGAGATACGGTCCCATACAACGAGGTTCTATCAAGGTATATACAGCTGTACCTCGTCTCTATTTACAAACCAGAAGACGTTCATTATTCTGCACTCTCAGTCGACATCTTACGTCAGACACGTCACAGCCAAAAGTGCCACTGAAAAATATGTCTGCTGTGGTTTTGGTTAAGTTTGTTTGTATATGCCCCGCAAAGATATGAAACCTACGAAGGTATGAAGTTCTTATCTTGTTGCAGATCATGCAAGGGAACATCGGATAGTGTTGGGAATATGTAGCAGGGTCATGTGAGTCCAACACGCTGGTGTCGAGAATAGTACTTTCGGTCATACTAACAGGGGTTTTTTCTCTTACCATAATTGTTCATATCAGTCACGTTCTCGTAAGCCTTGATATCCTTTTATTTCTTGAAATGTATCACTTCCTCGGCTCAATGTATTTACGATTTGTGAGCATCTTGGGATTCAAGACATGGAAGGTCTCATTGAAGCATCAGGCATCGGGTACTCGTACGAGTAGTCTACCATACCGTAGGTATTACAAGCTACAATTCAACTCCCAGTCAAGTCTGTTCCAAATGTATTATATAATTTATTCTCCGAAATAGTGTCTGTGCACATAATAATGTTCTGTGTGTATCTCATACCTGCTAATGTCTAGAAGACTACTCGTTCTTCTTGGATTTGACAATCATGTCGCTCTTGACGGGGAATCGGGCTCTCCACCAAGCGGTAAACTGTGTCCAGGGGTAGGTGACACCATTATGGCCAGCTCCAGAGGCGCTCATGTACCAAGAAACACACCCTCCAGTGGAGAAGGCCATCTTTTTAGAGGCTTCGTGCACCTTCTGGGTCCACGAATCGTAGGCCTCGTTCTTGACTGTAACATAAGTAGCAGTTCCTGTAATGAGATCGGAGGCAACGTTCTCGATCCATTTAAGAGCGTTTTCAATGGCGAAAATGACAGAGTTGTGACCGGTGGTAGCGTTGGGGCCAAAGAGGAAAAACATGTTAGGGTAGTTGGCAACCATGACGGTCTCGTAAGCGGACACCTTTCCGTTCCAGAAGTCAACAAGGTTCTCTCCAGTCTCGCCAACAATCTCCAAGCCTCCCATGGAAGCAGCCACATTGAACCCAGTTGCATCAACGATGATATCAGCGGGCCATTCCTGACCACTCTTTGTGATGACGCTGTTGCTGGTCAGTCGCACAATGGGGTCATAGCTAAGTTCCACGTTCTTCTGGTGAAGAGCCTTCCAGTATCCACAGTCATAAATGATTCGCTTGCAACCCAGTTCGTATTTGGGGATGGAGTTCTCGTGGTATTTCTTGGGAAGATGCCACTTGAGGAGCTTGGTGCAGACCCAGGTTCGGACTGCTCGATCTGCTCGAGCGTACCAGCCACCTCGGAAGAGCGAGAAGTTGGCCTCGAGGGTCAGGAACATGAGGAAACGCACCAATCCAAGCATGAAGGGGAAGGTCTCTCCGATAGTTTTGAGCCACTTCCACTCAGGACGGGGAACCATCCACTGAGGAGTTCGTGCAAACTGAGTCAGAGTGCCCACCTCGGGTGCAATGGCAGCGCAGACCTGAACGGCGGAGCAACCATTACCAATGACAACAACGTTCTTGCCCTTGTAGTCCACAGTGTGGTCCCACTTGGCGGTATGCATAATAGGACCCTTGAAATCCTCAATTCCTGCGGCCTTGAACTTGTTGGGGACAACCAGACAGCCCTTGCCCATGAAAACCACTCGCGAGGTGTGGGTGTACTTGTTTCCGGTGGCCACATCTTTAATAGACGCCTTCCACATCTGCTGGTCGGGAAGCCACTCGACCTTCTCAATCTCAGCGCCGAAAGTAGCTCGCTTTCGAAGATTGTATTTCTCTGCAACGTCCTTGATGTACTGTCTCAGTTCACCTTGAGAAGGGTAGGGCTCCTTCCAGTCGACCTTGGGGTCACTGGCGAGACAGTACCACAGGGCAGGAATGTCGGAGGCCGCGCCAGGGTAAGTATTTTGTTGCCAGGTGCCGCCAAATTCGGAATCTCGGTCGTAGATCTGGTAGTCGGTTGTCTTCCAGTGAGTCTGGAGCTTGATGGCTGAAGCCAGGCCAGAGAAGCCTGCGCCAACAATGAGAGCGTGGGAGTGTCGGTCCATACTTGTGAAGTGAGTAGAGTCGGTTATCGTTATCTACATGAGAAGGGAGGAACGGCCGCCGTTATTATAGTAAAAAATACGCCATTCTCTTCTTTGTGCATCCCTGGCCGTTGAAGCCCATGGTGCAGATCTAAAGCACCTGAGGCAGGTTTGTGACAAGGGGCTCACCATGTTAAAGCCTATCATTGTGCATGGACAGAGTGGAAGCAAGTCATCAAGCGAGAAGGTGGGGAAGAATGGAGGGTTTTAGGTATCTCAGACGGTTATAACCGACACAAAATCCCTTATCTCCGGATCAGCGAACCCATGAGATGTAATCACAAGATCGACAATGTGGGGTCCCCGCAGTCTGCTAGCTCCTTTTGATGTGAACGGGTATTGTCTTAGCAGCAGACGCAGCTTTTTTTTGTCTTAAGCGCGATTGAGACCATATTTTTACTGTTTGTTAAAGTTGTATGATGGGATGCAGGTTGCAAATTTTGATGTAAAAGGGCTGAAAGAAGAGCAACATATCGAGCTTTCGTTGCATAAAAGGGTTAAATCTGAAGATGGGGTTGACTTCTTCAATATACAGGAAACTCGAAATAGTAAAAGGAAGTTTTTTGTATAGATTACCTCGCTAATTTCTATTGGCCCAAAATATAAGCTCCACCATCCTCGGGAACGATAAGCTTTTTGTGGGGGTCTAAAAAAGTGTACATCTATTCGTAAAAATTACGCTGATCGGCTAGTTGGTAAGGGTATAAATAATAAGTTCATAGGAGATGCTTTTTTTCCGTAAGGTCCGGCTATGATAAATGTTGGATATTCATCCAACACGAAGGAGAAACCGTTTTGAGGTAGGCTCAATGGCTGCTATTTTATGTACAATTGGATACATGGTAGTGACGTCTATATCTGCCCAGTTGGATGCTGGCAGATATTTGCGTCTAAGGTGCAATGCATCTTTCTTTGACCGTAACACAATATATTGGGCCCAAAAGAGTGTGTTACCCCTATAATGTCACTGTATTGTAACTGTTGACTGCGCTGGCTTGAAACTACATGTTATAGTACGCCGTTTTAGTTATATGAAACGCCGTTAGGTGTCTAATAAACGATAATTATACGCACAGTAGGCGAACGATTCACACGGGCTATTAGTGAATTTCAACAATATCATCGCCCCTCCAACTGGGAAACAAGCTTCGCCGTACCTTTTGCGGTCCTTGTCAACTCACTCATCTGCATGACACTTGTCTGTCCCTTGTTAAAAACGTTTCAACGGGTTTAAGAGCGGGGAATTAAGGGCGATTGTCGTAATATCGTACCATCGGAAGGCGGGATGGAAAGAGACGTTGATGATTCCGAGTGGGGTAATTAACACTGACGCGCTATCTATGCGTGAGGATACGTCAAGTCCACATTCACATGTTTCTCCAGACCAATGAGTACAGGAAAGGGTGCACTGCCGATCAGTCTATTAGTAGCGACCTGCATAGCTCATCCTCTATATACGAGGTGGTGTATTAGAACTATGTATTAGCTAGAGAAATGTTTCGGAGTGGACACGGAAGTTATCAAGAACTGCTTTTTTTTACATTTCAGCTAAATCCTGGTAGGGGTATAGGAGCAAATCCCCCCCACCCAGGTTTACTCTTCGGGTTTGCCCTTAACCCCATGGCTTCTGGTAAGGTGGTGTACTCTTTAGATGACCATGTCATGTTAATGCCGTAGGACAGGAACCCCACCTGGTTATATGCAAGAAGGACCCTTCCCCACAGACAGTTATGGAAAGCCTATAGATACACCCAGCTCTGCAACAGGACAAGTTTCTCAACGGGATCAGTCAATTTTCCACTTCTCACACCCTCAACACTGTACCCTTCTTTCCACAGAAGGTCTACAGTTTGAAGATAAAATAATGTTGTCCCCAACAACATGGTATGGAGATAGTTACTCTAAGTATAATATGGTGGACTGTTTTTCTTTGTCCCCCAATCATTGCACAAAACCAACAATCATCTGTGATAGCGAAAACGCCCATTCTGGGACGTAGTGCTGATTTGCTATGATCATACCAATAGCTGCTGCTCTTTGTGCCTCTGCTCTTTTATGTGGATATGGAGGGAAGCAGCTTGAAGCGTATGTGGTCAAGAGTTCTGGGGACTCCAGCGATGTCCTCCCGCTGTGCCCTGTCACTCAGATAGTGACAATCTCGAGAGACGACCTCAGCAAAAAGCTGTGGAATGTCTTTCATTATGGAGAACGGCTCTTCAGCTTCGAGAGAAAAAAAGGAAGATGGGCCCTGATAGACAATCGAAGAAATATGGTCGCTGAGCTAGGAATGAGGCTCTCGAAATACATTCACTTTGTGAGAAACGAAAGGGAAGGAAACAAAAAGCTGGTATACCGTGCTCTGAGTGTCAATTCTTGGCCGTATCCATCACTATCCTTCAAGTACATGGATCTGGTGTCTCTTTATGTCTGGGGAAAGGAGTCTCAGTATCTTGAACGCCACCATAGGATTGATGGACAACAGATGTTGACAAGAGAACGGATTGCAAAGGTCGAGCGCCACGATTACGTCAAGTTCCTTCTGAGTTTCGACCAGAAGAAGATAGATCCCGAACTGGTCATTTGCACGGCCTTTATAGCCATCCTGACTATGTGGAAGAGCCACAAGATGCATTATAAGAAAGAACACGCTTCTGAGAAAATCAAAACTGCAAAGAAGAAGCCCTTCAAGAAGATGAAAATCAAATTGCACCGGTCCAGAATGGCAAAGAAGTATTTGGCTAACTCTCACAGGTATTCTCGCGCAAAGTCCAAGAAATTAGTCAAGAGTAACATCAAACAGGTGTTGAAGACAAATGAAGCCGCCATGGGCACCACTACGGGCGTTGTGAAAAATGCTGCTTCCATTGGCAGTGTTGTTGTTCCTGTCCAATACCAACTTCGTAAGCGGATGGTGGTCAAGCAACATGCTCGCAGGGTAGGAGGAAGACAAAAGCCTGTGATGAAGAAACGAAACAGGCCAAAGGCTAGAGCTAGGTGAAACCCACTAATACTCTAGCTATGACTATAGATAATTCATTTATACTGTACGTGTTTGTCCTGGTGTAAAAAATAGAGGACTCAGTTTCATAAATGTTCTAACCACTTAGGTGTCTTCAAGACTAATCGAATTTTTTATTAAATCATCATCGCCTGCGTAATACTTGCTTCTTCCAAAAGAAAAGATTACAGCACCCAGGATTCTCGTATGGTCTCCCACTACAATACTAACTAGGCTCTCTGGCGCTTGACTATGGCTGATCGGACGGGAAGCCGTATTTTCACCAGGATATGGCCGTAACCAAACTGCGCCGACCCGGAATCGAACCGGGGGCCCATCGATGGCAACGATGGATTTTACCACTAAACCATCGGCGCGGAATTTTTTTTAAAAAATTCAGTATGCGCCGGTTCCCGGAAGGAGTATCACGTGACCCCAGGGACAAACCTAATAAACAATAAACCTCTAGTTGTAAACTTTAATTATGTACTCCACGAAGCGGCTTAATTCAATAAATCATGTATTGAGGGGACCCCCTGTTGCGGTGTATTGTCTTGTTTTTCCGAGTGCCAGTAGGATCTGAGTCAAGGCGACGGCTCTATTCTTTCTGATGTCATTGAGTTCGGCAAATTCTAAAACCAAAAAAAATCTGTTGACGGGCGTGGGAATGCAGGCATATGCATAGTGCGGTAAACTTGGGCCGTATAGATGGCGCAATCAGTGTACACGACAGTGTGCTATAGCTGCTGTATGTATGTCATGTCCACAAGTGTGTGCTATTGAAAAATAACAGATACATATTTTGGGAATTGTGTTCGGCTACAAGTACGAGTAGTGGATCCCTTATACAAGTAGCTCTTTGTACACGCCCTATAGGTTTCTATATGTATTAATTGCTGCAGCCTATCTGGGGTGGAATAGCATAGCCCTCCTATGATATCCTATAGATAGAATTGGTCACACGACCACTCAATGTTTACCCTGTCACACTTATGGGTTACAGTCAATGATTCGAGGAAGGTACAAGATGTGCCTTCATGTTAACTCTACAAGCTATTAAGCCTCCGTTTGACTAAAGGTTGCTAACTCTATACCACGAGGCTGAGAGTGCACCTACGGGAAGCTGGGGTAGAAAAAGATGTTGGAGGCTCTCCTGAGTCGACGCAGAGTGTAAAGTCATCGGGAATATCCATTTTTCATCTCTCTGAGCCCACAATTGCGCTTTCACAAAGCCACTCGTCGACTGGTTGCTACTCCACAATACTGACCTTGGGTAGCGTAGAACCGTAACTTTCAAAAAACGGTGGCGTACATAAGAGGCCGTCTGGTCGGTATGTTTTTCGCTTCCTAGCTTTCTGATTGCACTCCCGTCATTCACAATGCCCGTTACACAAGCCGAAACCCCCAATTCGCTGCTGAGCAAGAAGCTCTCCACCGTCATCTTCTTTGCTCTGGCTACTTATGCCAACATCCAGTATGGTATTTCTACATCTCACTCTAAGCACGATGGCCCCGACTGGATCCACACCAACGCCTTCTCGGCCAGCTCCATCTTTATCTTCATCTTCTGGATTCTGACCTTCGGTTTCCAGCTGTTGTACCTCAGCCAGGTCTTCTCTGCTGAGCCTACTGCCATCTCCGGCGCCATTACCTACCATTTCTCCCTCTTCAACATCCTCCACTTCCTGTGGGCTTGGCTCTTTGCTCGAGGACATCTGCTTCTGGCTCTGGTTGTGACTGCTATCAACTTCTTCAATGTCCTGGCTCTCTACGTCTCGCACAAGACTTACTCTCTGCGGCCTGCCTCCAACTACATCTTCATCCATGTCCCCGTGTCTGCCCTGCCCCTGGCCTGGACTTTCTACAACATCTTCTGGACCGGAGCTGCTGCTTTCCACGCTAACGGTCTGTTTGCCCGAATCATTGCCAATGTGCTCATCTGGGACTTCCTCATTGTCCCTGTGCTCATTCTCTTCTTCTACCGAGACTGGGCCTTTGGCTTTGCCGTCCAGTTCATCACCTGGGGTATTGGTGTGCACCAGCTCTTCTACAAGGTCATTGCTCTTCAGTGGGGCTTTGCCTTCACCGCTGCTGCCATCACCTTTGTGCTCACTGTGCTCACTGCTGTTGGCGTCGTCTTCAAGAAGCCCGCTGTTGACCAGGTGGATGCTGAGAACGAGCGAGCTCCTCTCATCTCCAACCAGAACTAGTCGGTTAGTTAGTTCTATATAGTAAGATACTGAAACACTCTTTAATGCTTTCCATCTATGAACACACGAGGTATGTTCTGCCACCTAGCTGTGGGAATATCAACTTAGTACAGTAGCGAGATAATACACACCTACGAGTACTAGCAAAACATCATCAATGGTTATTAGTTATACTATGTTACATTACTAGTTATCATACAGTTAGTTGTTGGCATCTTCCCTACTCGTCCTGGAACACGGAGAATGCAGTCTTCTGCCACGACTGGACCAGAGGCTGCGAGATGCTGGTACGAGTGTCAGCGGGGAGAAGAGACATTCTTCGCTTTCGGGGCGGAGTAGCAAAGACTGGAAGCTCGTATGTGAATGCCTCGTCGAAAACGGCTAGTCCCTCGGCAGAAGTGAGAAGCACATTTTCGCTTGTGCCTGCAGAAATATATGCTGGATAGGCACTGGCAGACAGAGGAGCAAAGGCCTTTCTCTTGGGCGAAGAGACGGGCTTGGAAACCTTGTTGCTTCGCAGAGTGGGCCAGTGCTCTCCCAGAGGCGTTCTTCCGAGCCTTGAGGGGGACTTTTTGGGTGCAGCCTTCTTGCCATCATCCTTGCCCTTGCCCTCTGTCTGGACAACGCCCTCTACCATGTTTTCCTTGGGCACTTCATCGTCAAACATGTCTGCCTTGGGCATCTCTTGACTGGTTTTGAGTGTTTCTGTCTCCTCCTGCTCGCTAGCTGCGTAAATTGTGAACGCTGGGGCATCTCTTTGCACCTGGATAGCGCGTCTGATGGGGGAGGAAGGTCTGAGAGGAGATCTCCTGAGCGGCGAAACGGAGCCTGAACGAGCCGAGGAAGGCCGCGATGACTTAGAAGGGGAAGACGCGCCGGACTTGGGAGATCGGCTGCTCTGGTTAGCATCCAGGGGCTTGAGCACGGGCGAGTCCAGTCCGATCATAGTAAGAGGTGTGGAATGTGAGTGATTAAGTGTGTTTTTTGAGAGGAGCCCGGGCGTGTGCTGCAAATATTCCGCTGCTGCTCTATTCAGTGGTTTAGAAAAATGTTTGCTTTCCGCGTTCAAAAGTGCTGTTCTGAGTATCTCGTGTGAAGACAAGTTACCTTGTGCCAATCGAAAAACAAACCTCGATGAGTGGTTATGCCGCGTCCAAACAATAGGGTTCCACACCAACAAAGTTGCAACCAGGGAGCGTGACTGGGTTTTAACATGTCATCAGACGAGTCCTAGCGAGACTATTATCGTGTTTTTATTTTACACGTTTGTGTAGAATTTCTGCTTCATTATAGATATTAATTTTATACGGCCCCATTTTCCTTTTACCGCGCGTTAAAGACGCTCATTCCGGTGGAACGACATTCACACAGACATTAAACTCGGCCCGCAGGTCCAATACCAATTTTGAAACTCTGTGAAAAATTAATTCGTAACGCGAAGTAGGGGTAGCAAGCATGACAGCAGCTCAGGAGGGTTGTAATAGAAAAGATGTTTCTGGATTGGACTAATTAAAGGCTGCTCTTTATAGTGCGCTTCTCAGGTTGTCTCTTGTCCGTGGTTTAAAGGACGTTTCGAGACTTGTGGTGTGGTTCTGAAATTTTGTAATGCAGCTTCAATGAGCACCATATGCCAAAGCCAGTCTGAAATTTGGACCCAGGCGTGATGGAAAATTCTTCAAGACGCACTGCGAGAGACGAAACAACAACATGGTATAAACACAAGAGGTCCATTGAGATATAAAGGACTCAGTTCACCACCCCAATAGCCCTACACTCTCCGATAGACATGGAAATAAGCATCAACTCATAAATAATATTAGTATGTACCGCGAACTCCATGGCCGACCACCTGCTGTCAATTAAAGGCCATCGGGATGCCATTATGAGCTTGGTATACAGTCAGAGTCAACAGGGAAGCTCATCAGCAGGCTGAATCCCAGTCAACCGGTTCATATTTTATTGCAACGCTAGCCATACAGCGATAATGCAAGATAGCTCGACTAAGGTTCAGAAAAGTAAACACACCGAACTCTATCGAGTACAGCTAACGGTCTCGATGAAAGATGTCAGCAACGTTGGCTTTGCCCTTGGAAATGCGTCCACCAGTATCCTTAGGGTCGTTCCGGACTCGGTAGGACAGAATATCCACAGCTGCCTCCAAATCAATCACACTGCATTAGTAGTCCGTCAATTTGCTTCTCTCCAGCGTTTTCAATACTCACTCTCGATGGATCTTCTTGATATCAGCATTGAACTCGTCCTGTTTCTGGGTAAGTTCAGTCTCCCAATTGCTGAAGTTCTCCTCCTGCTTCTCGACAATCTCAGCGAATCGCTTGTTGAGCTCCACCACCTTGGCCTGAAACTTGATGCTGTTAGAGATGTCGTGCTCCTGGAGCTGAGCGGCAGACTTTCGAAGAAGCATGCAAAGCGGCTGCGCAGCAATCTCCTCATTAGTAGCACCAGCCTCTTTCATGGCGGTTCGTGCAAGCTCGATTTTCTGCACTCTGTAGTCAGCGTAATGCTGCTCGACAGTGGTGTCGATAAGATCCAGCATACAGTGACTCATTACCACCTCCCGCAGCCGGAAGAAGTCACAATGGTCGGGGTTGTCGACCTCTGCTACTCCCCAGGCATACTGACGACCACGGGTGGGTCGTCCATCGTGCCCAATGACTGAGTCGTGGCTGCCAATAATGGAGAGGGGCACCTCAGAGGTGTAGAGGGGGCCGAGATCGTAGTCATCGCTAGGGGCGTAGATCTGAATCTTATGAGCATCAATAGCTGCTCTAACCTGAAAAGTTAGACCATATATAAATTAGCACGCAATCAAAAAATAGCACTTACGTTGTTCTTGAAGGCCTCCATCTCAGGGATGGTGAATGTATCGGCCTTGGATACGACTGGGATCAGGTTGACCCGCTTGGAGAGCTCCTTCATTGCTCTGATGTCGAGAGGCATTAGTCTGTATCCTGGCTTGAGGAAGTAGATGCAAACATGGACTCGGACGTCCCTAATGCTGGATCGCTCGGGCTGTTCCTCCTGTACGAGGTACTGCCGATGTTGGTCGTCGAGGTACTCGACGATGGGGACCCACGAGTTCGAGTTGTTGACATAATTGCCAAATCCCGGCGTGTCAATGACCGTGAACCGAACCGTAACGCCTTCTTCTTCGAGATCAAAGGTCGCCGACTCAATCTTCGTCGTGCGATGGTGTTGTGAATTCGCCGACTCGTCGCCAGTGTATTCATAAGCCGAGTCCTCCTCCGGCCCGCCAAAGGGGAACGGTCTTCTTCGGGACCCCACTCGTTTGAGTAGTTCATCAGCGAAGAGGGTATTGATGAAGGTGGTTTTGCCTGTTCCGCTTTCTCCCACAACCATGAGGTTGAATACGGCTCCCTTCTTTGCGACGATGTCTCTTCTGTGGTTAGTAGATTCAATGCAGCACAAACATCCATATCATCATACCGCTGGTCCGGCAGGGTCGAGATCTGCACAGGAACGTCAGCCATCTCCTGGTTTTCCTCCAGGGCGGCGTGCATCGTGGTGGCTTTGCACTCGCTGTAGGTGCTGACATCAGACATGTCAGCCTCGCTGGTGGCCGCAGAGTAGCTAGGGGGAAGCACGGCGGCCGAAATAGGGTCGAGCTGCTTCTCAGCGGGAAATAGCTTGGCTGAGAATTCTCGGGCAAGCGAATCGGGGGTGTCTAGTGGCATGATGTGGTGAGAGAGAGAACACAGAGCTGGATGTGTTATTTAAATTACTGGGCCACATGCATGTAATCATTAAGATTTAGGTTCGAGACCTTCTGAGGACTGAGGTCTGAGGGCAGCAACAAGTGACCCACTTGACCCCGCTGTGGCACATATGATCTTCAAAGTGAATGGATATTTTGGGCTTTTGGACAGGACTAATAAGTATTTTACTGACTTGCCTAGTTTTTATCAACTACAGCCCATATTTAAGACGTCGTGTTCCCCGCATGCCGTTACTGTGATTACGCTAAATTGCTTCAGTCCTGAACTTTCATAGATGACATTGTGTGTGATTATATGTTTCAGATGATTATGAAACCAACGTTTCCTTCCAAAAACATGTTGTAGAGGAATTATAACAATCCTTCTTGGTTTTGTTCCACTTTTTCGCAAAAATGACTTATCTATTACGAGTCTCGCCACTCTCCAGATTGGACCCTGAATAGAATGAGAACCTTGGCGTACAAAGATACGGACTTTTTTGGGTGCCATATCCGTCTTGGGGCCTACCAGGAAGAGCAAATATTAGACATTGAAGTCATGGTATTGGGGGGACAAGAGATACAACCGCATCTGTGTTTATTATTGAGGTACTGGTACAAGTAGCTACACGGGTTTCTCAATCCTGTTGCATGAACCCTAGAGGTTGTCAGAACGACATAACCTATCATGGACAGACACAGCATCTCCTGAGTTGCAAAGGCACTTAGAATAGCTTCAGTATGTATAAAACACTCTTATACATCCCCTTGTACCAGTTACAAGTCATCAACTCCTCTTCGACGCCTTATATTCAAGTTTTAATTTTTCTGGTCACGTGATACGAACGATCTGGCCAATCATGAACTTTTTGAAAAAATTTAAGCGTGTTGATGTGGTGGCTCAATGGTAGAGCTTTCGACTCCAGCTTGAAGTTGTAATCGAAGGGTTGCAGGTTCAATTCCTGTCCATGTCATTGTTCTTCGGGACTGACGATGGCCTCAAAAAGGAAATCAAGGAGGTTTAATTCCTCTGTTAGTCAACACCTTTTTTGCTGAAAATATCTTCGGCCACTCATTTTCCCCAGGGTTAGCACTTGTATCACATTCTTGAGGCTTTTCCAACTTCAAGTATTGTTTATAGACCAGATCAGAAGAGAAACTAGGAGTAGACTCTCTTGCTCATGGTAAACTACTGTACTTGGAAGCTCCAAATACCATTACAATTCAAGAGATAATAGAAAACATGACAGTCGTTATGAAATAGTTATAGAGTATCATACATTGTGCGCAGCCGTCCCTCAATGCATCACGGTATGCGCAGTCAAATGTGGAGTCTTTCCTAGACTCGGTCCAGTTGTAGTTTCTCGTTCTGGTTACCGAGACGAGAAATACGCAGAGCAACATCTGTTCCATGTCCTTCCAGAGATGTAAGGTCAAGGCTACCGTCCCAGTATTCCACGTAGACCTTGGACATAGGAAGGCCGATTCCAAGTTTGACGTTGGGAGGTCTGTTTGAGAATCGTGCTAGGGATGATTCATGCGTATCTGTAGAGATGACTCGCTTGGTATCCAGGTTACCAGCGAAGTCGACTTCGTGGGGCACGCCAGCGAGCTTGGGGATTCGCTTAAACATGTCCAGACGAGAAGTGGCCTCAGGGCCCTTGGCAAAAGACCAAATATGGGGCTGAACCTCTTTAGGGACGCCTCCTCCCTGGTCCGAGAATCGGATTCGCACGTCCGAAGGCGTGTTTGAGATCGAAACGAGAATGGGTGGTGGGTTTCCTCCCTTTCCACTCACAATATGACGTCGGATAGTTGCGTAGAATGCATTTCGCAGAATCTCACCCATAATGTACTTGAGATGAGAGTCCATGTAAGGGAACTTGGCGTCTTCTCCCTGAACCACCACTTCGGGAACCACAATATCAGCCGGTGACATGTACAGCTCCTTGGAAATAACCTGGACTGCAAAGGTTTCTGCCTGGGCAGAGGCGGTCCGAATGCAATCCTTGGCAGAACACTGGAGGAAGACCTCTCCAATATAGTCACTTGCCTTCTCTGCTGTTTCACGTCTTCCCTGAGCCAGCGACTCGTTAAAAGACTGAGACAGCGAAATGTGCTGCTCGGCAATGACTCTTCTCGAGATTCTTGATCTCAACATGAGGCTCATGACATCGTCGAGTCTCTTGGGCTCAATAAGCTGGTCCATGGCGCATTCAATGCCTCCGGTTACGAGCGACGGGATGATGGTCAAGTGATCCAGCAGTAGATCTGAAACGAGCTTGCAGAACTTGTCATTGTCTTCCAGAGTCTTGATAGCGGGAAACCTTCGAAATTGGTTGAATGCTTGATAGTACAGCTCATAGACCTGGGACATGTGTTCATTGCGCATGACGCTAAAGGGCAGACATTGCAAGTCTCGGATTCGGTGAGCGAGACGTGTGGGCAGCTCGGTTCGCACAAAGTTGGCGCTTCCAATCATCTTCTCTTCCGTCAGCTTTCGGCCAAAAAAGGCCAGTTGTCGCAGCGACACGGGATGTGGCGATTTGTGGTACCAGTTGAAGAGAATGTCGTTTTGGTAAAAGTGCTGTTCGTTGATGACCTTGGATCCTACCGGGTAGGCCGACGTGAAGGGGTATTCATGGCGCACGGTTTCGGGTTCGAACGAGAGCGATGCAAGCTGTGAGTTGTAGCGCGATCCACTAGTCCGCTGTAGCAGGCGTGCGGGACGATGCTTTATCCGCATCATGGCTTTGCTGTGGTGTCGTGTGCAGTGGAGCATGGTTAAAGTCTTGATAGCGATAGATAGAGTCTTAGAGTCATTGCCATGCCCAAACTTTACTGCCAGAGTTTGTTTGTGAGATTCCGTCTAACAAAGACTGAAACGCACCCAGACAAGGCGGATGGGCGGAGGTGGGGATCTGGACGTGGGGAGAGCACATGGAGATTAGTCTGTGGGGGGTCCCGTATTATTTTTGCCCAATTCAGCCGCTGCATCCAATCTCAATCAATGCGCGGTACAGTATCATGTTGCGGCGTATATTTCAGTATGTGCAAGCATAAGTACTGTATTTTAGGTCGAGGCTGGAGCCTGTAATTGCTTGGATCTCATGTTCGAGGTCTTGGCTCAGGCTAATCACCTGTAGCTGTAATTTGACTAGTCAAAAAATATCGTGATAAATATGAAAACGTCATGATGAATGGGAGAGTGGAGAAAGTCGGGAGGCTCGTGCGTGAAGAATACACACATCCCAGCAGTAAACACCCACCAACATTTTCACATTCCATTTGACTCCAGGTCCCATGCAAACGATGCACAGACGTACATATATCAGTCCACAATCTGGGGTCAATTATGAGCACGCTTGATACCACATATATAGAGGCCCGCTGCCGCTGGCGCCAAAAGCAAAACCTGAGCACCCGACAATTCACCACACCCCCACACCAATCAGCAGGTATGCCTCATCCATACTCCCACAAAGCATTCTTCAAGAGCGACATCGGAGCCGGTCACGCACGCTGATTATGTCATCCTATAAGTCACTAAATGGTTGACAACAGGCACACTTACGAAAAGTTCTATTTATCAGAATTAGAACGTCCCGAGCCATTTATTCATGTGCCTTTAAAGGTCACGGCTGAGCTTTTTTAGCTGGACTTTACTTTGATTCAGGGCAATTTCAGCCTCCCCGATCCCGCAGTGTGTTACTTTGCACTTCGCAGTTTAACGACGTTACTCTGTCCTGCCTTCACCTACACCCATGCATGACCCATGCGTCATTTCTGTACCATGACCACAATCCTTCAACGCTTTACGGTTCATTAAAAAAGAGGCCCCTTTTTTAATCCGACCCTCAGTGTAACCCGACCCCATCACACGTGTATCGCATGAGTTGCTACTGATCAAAAATCAGGCTTGTGACATTGAAATTACGACTTCCAAAACCCCAAACTCTGCGAAAGCCGAAATTTCGCTAAATCCTGGAAAACCCTGTCCACCTGACAGTCACCTAATCCAAAACTCGCTTAGGTTGCACGTGCAGGTACGATCTAATTCCACCTCCACTCAACATCTTGGACCGTTCTTAGAAACACGAACGATCCCCTCTTGAGCACCCGCCAGGATACTTGCTTTTTCACGGTACGCGCGTACAGCCTTTTCTACGCGACCTTTAACAAGATCTCTAAATACCATGACCCAAGACACTCCCAAAGCAGACGGCATCGTGCTGTTTGTCGATATTGACAACACGCTCTACACCAAGGATAAAGGCGTGGATACTCTCATGGGTGAGCGAATTAACAACTACTTCCAAACTGAACTCGGCCTGGATAGTGCCCATGCTACCGAGCTCCACCAGCGATACTACAGAGAGTATGGAATCGCTCTTGACGGCCTGTTGAGACATCACAAGATTGATATTGATGAATACAACCGACTTGTTGATGACTCTCTGCCCTTGGATAAGATTCTCAAGAGAGATGAGCCTCTAAGACGCATGCTCCAGCGTCTGGACAGAACCAAGGTCTCCAAGCTGTGGCTCTTTACCAACGCTTACAAGACCCACGGAGAACGAGTAGCCAAGCTCGTCGGTGTGGACGACTTGATTGACGGACTCACATACTGCGACTACTACCACCTTCCTCTTCACTGCAAGCCCAAGCCCGAGGCTTATGAGAAGGCCATGAAGCAGGCTGGCGTCACTGACAAGTCGAAATGCTGGTTCGTGGACGATAGCGCGCTGAACATCAGAGCTGCCAAGAACTTTGGGTGGGCAGAAAGTGCGTACCTCCACTACCCCGGCGCTCCTGAGATTCCTGCCGGAACTCCGGGAGTTGTAGAGATCTCTCATATCGAAGATCTGCCCCAGGTGTGGCCCGATATCTTCCTTCCTGAGCCTGTTGACAACACTGACAGTACTCCTAACGGTACCACCAACGTCTCTACCAATGGAAATGGAGTTGCGAATGGCGCTATTAATGGAAGCACCAACGGTATTGCCACCTCCAACTGATGATTATATATTATAGAAGAATAGATAGAGATTATTAGAGTCATAGCACTTCATTGCAGGAGAAACACATTCATTAATTACATTCATTTTTGATTGGACATGAGATATGAACAGCAGTTGAGACGTTAAGAGGTACGAAGTGACAATCTTAGTCTCGAAGAGTAGCGTCGCGAGAACGGCTGAAGAACTTGCTGATGGTGTGTCGTTTCATCGTTTCACTACTACTGTGGTGGGATGGACTCTTCCAAGAGGGGCTTTTGAAGGAGGGGCTCTTCCAGGAGGGGCTCTTCCAAGTAGGGCTCTTGTAGGTAAGTCCAGCGGCAGCAGCAGCCAGATCCTCCAGTTCATTCTTTCGCAGCTTTGATTCAGACTTGAAGGAACGCTTTACCCTCTCTTTCAAGGAGATAAGCAACCGCGGAGAGCTGTCTCCATCACACTTCAGCCGCTTGCTTTTCCGGGAACCTCGAGTGGAAGCTGATCCAGAGCCAGGTGTGGGCGAGTCGTCCACAATGCTTACCCCACCCGATCCGGCAACAACCATGACGTTCTCATCTGTGATGTGGGTGGATGCAGAAGTAGGCTGGCCCAAAACACCAGCAGGGGTATCGTTGAGAACCATCTTGCCCTTGTATTGCTTGGGGGTATCGAAATAGCTGGAGAGCTCCGACTGGAGGTTGCTAGCCATTGCTGCAATCTCCTTCCGACCTTCCGTTGAAGGTGCAAAAGGAACTTTAGGTAGCTGGTACGGGACAAGGGCAATAACCCCTGGAGAGGCGACTCGATGAGAAGGAAAGGGGGCAGGGGACACCAACGGAATGGCAGAAGGCCGCATCTTGTCCATGTCTTCAACGTCAGAGAGAACATCCACAGTGGCTGCTCCAGTGATGACAGAGGCTACATCGGAGTAAGAATCAAGCAACTCGTGACTTCCCTCTACACCATCGGACTCGGGAGATACCATGGTTGGGGAATAGAGACTGATTCCTCGGAGTCTGGGTGGAATTGCAGGCGTAATTCCACATACAGGCGAGGGACTATACTCCATCAGGGGGCTGCATGTTGGTTTGGAGTCGATGCTCGCCGAGCTGGCTTTTGAAGGACTCAGATTCATCGACGAACCTGGTGCCTGCGAGCTCGAAACATCGGCCGATGAAGTGTAGTAACCAGAAGAGGACACATCAGTTGAGTCGTTGACTCGAGTGGATGTACTCAAAGGGGCAGAAACATCAGCACTAGTTGGAAAATTCGAAGAATAGCAGGTAGAAGCTTGAGCGCTTCCTTCCATAAGCTCAACCCTATCAGTACACGACGAAATTGGTTCAGCAGTTTCAGAAAGTTCCGGATTGTCAGGCATAGATGAAGAAGAGCATTCAACTCCTTTAGCCACCCCTACCGAGGAAGACTCCAGTGATTTGGGGCTCACATCGGGATAAGAGGCAGAATCTCCGAGTACAGATTCGGACACTGGCAAATCGGACGAGCCCTCTGAGGACATTGCAGCAGTCTCGCACATTAGAGGAACCTTCAGCACCTCATCATCAGTAGGGAGGAAATCCTGGGGCGACGTGTCAGGAGTTGGGGTGAGTCCAGAAGAGTTGTAGTCCGACGAGGAGAAAAACGAAGAGCTGGCCGGAGCGTACTGGGAATGGGGACTGACAATAACTTCCTCAACATGCTGAATCGAGATACCGGTATCAACCATGCTGTATCGTCTGAGCCGAACCATTAAATCCTCATCAAGATCGCTAGCCTCCAAATCCCGTTCATCCACCTCAGCGGAAGATGTAGATAACCCTACATGATGGCTATCCATTGGGTCCGAAAGAAAAGCAGACATGCTCTGCCTCTCCATCTGCTCAACATCCTTCTGTTCTTGAAAACCCCCACCTGGGAGATCGTGACCGCAGAGAATATCAGCCATGCTGTTCCAAACATCAAGTCGAAGTCGCGTGTGTGTGAAAGAAACTCGTCTTGATACTCTACTTCGAGGATTATGAGTACCAAGGGTCAAAGTCTCGTCAAGTCGAGCGTCTTCGCAGCTCACAATTGTCGACGGGAAGTAGTCGAACGACCGGTCTTCAGATGCCTCCGTGAAGGCGATGCTCAAAGCAGGGGCATAGGGGAAGGGGAGAGGGGGTTGCACATCGAAAGGCATAGGAGTCTTGATAACCTCCTCCTCATTCATCTGTCCCTGTGTAGCTGTCTCGTCAAAAGTCAAGCGAGGTTTGGGGAAGGGAGCTGCAGGGGGCACATCCCATTTGAACTTCTTCTGCACGATATCGGGCGACAGAGCTTCCATTGGAAAAGGCGGAGGTGACTTAGGAGGGGGCGGAGACCGGGAAAGCTCTGACCACAAGTCTCGTCCTAAATGGAGATTGCCAAGAATGCTCCCGCGACTTCCAGTCTCATTGAACTGGGATAACGAGGAGTCGAGTCTCTCTTCCGAAGAATTGCTGTGATCGACGACGTCAATATGGCCGATAGTAATCCCCAGCTCCTCCCTCATCTTTGTATCGAGACTCCGGGGATCCTCAGAGGAAATATAGGACATTTGGTCATAGTAGTCGTAGCTGGAGCTTGGAGATCGCGAAGCAACAACAGGCACACCATTCGGAACGCCAGAGTGATAGTCGTAGCTGTTGTCGCCTGAGCTGCTTTCAGAGCTGCTGTAGCTAGATTCACCACACATAGGAATCAAGTCCTCTGGCTCCATATTGGCAATGGTGGACAAAAGGATGCGGTACTTGTCATCGCTGTTGGCCTCGCTGGCACTGTCATCTGTCTCATATTCTTCGGTGGAGTCGCCGTCAATGCTGTCGTCAAAATTGTAGCGAGGTCCCTGGGAAGCTTCAGACTCGCTGCGTCCCGCTTCATCGCTTCCGTCGTCATCGGTAGCATCTGAGTGAGATCCTCCCTCATCCTCGTCAGAGTCACTGCTATCGTCGCTGTCTGATGCATAACATTCAGACGAGCTGCACGAAGATTCAGAAAAGGAGGTTGACGTATCGAGTGAGGAAAAATCCGACAGGGTGCGGTTCTCCACGTTCAGCTCTACCTCTTCATCGAGATTGAAGCGACCGAGAGGAAAGTCAAGGTCCGAGTTGGCAGAAGGGGGTTCTTCACGTAACTCCTGAGAGCTAGAATCAACAGGGGGACATGGTGAAGTCTCTGCATCGTCATCGTTCATGTAGCCATTAGCAATAGCTGCCGAGTACGAAGGAAGGGAGTCCTGGTCGTGGCCGCAAATGAACTCATGGAGAGAGTCCAAGGAGGCGACCGACTCAGGGTAGTCAGTGGTGTTGACCCTTGGAGAGCTGGTCAGTACGACCACCGAGTCACGTGTCTCCGGTCGACTGGAGTTGGTCTCATACGCAGATGAGGAGGCAACTTCCTCCGATTCGCTCTGGTACTCAACACGGTCAGAGTCGCTGTCAGAGTCGCTTACAGGCTGGGGAACCTCTGAGTCGTAAACAATAGCCGCAACAGCCTCAGCAGGTCTAACAGATACCAAAGGGTTATCATCTGAGTAGACACTGACAAAACCGCTGCTGGCCATAGCTTCATCGAAATCAACGAAGGTATGTGTTCCGCTAGCGCCAGAAGAGTCTGTAATTGATGGAGTGGAGGCACTGTCTACGTCATTCTCCTCGGTAGTCTGTCGGTCGGAGTCCCAGCTCACACCAGAATCTACACCGACGAGGTAGTTGTCTCCTAGTTCCCTCATGGCTCTCTCTAGACGCGTGTTTCGTCTAGCAAGCTTTTTCATGATAGGAACGTCAACATCGTCCCAGTCTTCAAACTTGTGGTTGTCATAGGAACCAGTTGAGGAGTTGAGTGAGATGGTGTTTGTGTAAGTGACGAGGTCATCCACATCGAAATCCACTCGCTTCCGACTGGCGAAATGCTTCCTGACACGACCACTCAGAAGACGAGCAGAACGAGTTGCGGGAAGACTTTCTCCGGGCTGGATGACAGGAATCGTGAACTGCTTCTTATGACGGGACATGAAAGGTCTGGGTTAGGAAAGGGCTGGGGGATAACACAATCAAGAAGGGGAACCTTACCGAGGGGTATCATCACCTCGAGGAGGTTGGTATCGGATAGTTTTGCCCATATTGCAATCTGCCCACAGACGTGGACTTGAGCAAGGTACAAGGGTGTGTGGCAAAGAAGAAGAGAAGAAGAGAAGGTTAAGTGTAAGGTGTTCACGAACAAGGGGTCAAGCCTGGAACCGAGAATGTGTAGCTTAAAAAGATAATAGCACAAAAACCCAGTACTTGTAGCTTCCTTATTTTGATTGCAACCACTCCTTATTATTCAAGCGCTGTCAAATATCTGGGGAGCACTCTGCCACACATAGCTCCCAAGATTATGAAACTAGACGACACAAAAATCGCTTCACAAGCTGTTTCAGTAAACCAATCGACCCAGAAAAGATATATATTGCTAGAAAATTTACAAAGAATAGTTATATGTTATTTATATGTCTCTAGAGGCATTTTTCGGAAAGATAGCATAAAATTGAGGATTTGTAGGAAATTCACTTTTTTCAATAAAATTCCGCGCCTTGGAGGATTTGGACTGATTGATCTCGGACTCTTTGGACCAAATTGCCGGCTCACCCGAGCAATCCGAGTCTTAAACTACGACACCACGGCTGGTTATGACTTCTTCACCCAGTTCTTTAACCAAGGCCCTTTCATCCACCGCAACAACCACCCGATCTTCACATTCACGACAACCCCCAGCAACTTTATCGACAAGAAACCCACGGCATCACTCAAACGGACCAGGAACCCCCAAGACAACCGTCCATCGAAACGAATCAAACGGAGCAACGCCTTCTGTGAGACGAAACTCGGATTAGCCAGGAGGGAAGAAGGCTTTCCTTGTGCGTCTCAAACCCTCACCATCACCAAACAAGAAAGAAGGAAGTCTCTGAAGCGCCAATCTTCAGAGGTCGTGGACAAATCCACAGGCAAACGAAACAAATTACGCGGCTCCGTAGCTAGCGACGAGCAATTCACCAGCTTTGTCGAGTCAGACCCTTGGGAAACTTGTACATCGCTCTCCTTCCGTCTAGCTCTGGAGGAACTTGGAAAATATCTTTACGAAAACGGAGAAAGACTACTCCTCTGGGATGACGAACAACTACTATCAACAAAGTCGCCCCACCAGTTGTTACTCTTCAACGCCCGGAAAAAATTACGACGTGACCAAAACATAAAAACTGCTTACCCTTCACCAGCTGAGATTAAGTATTTCCGCCATTTTCTACAAGTTGACGTCAAACAGCGAGATGGCACAACGTCAAAATCAAAAATCACAACACTAATGGTGAAACAAGACTGGAAGAAACACTTCGTCCTCCCTTGGAACCACTCATGGAAAAAATTCTTTGTCACCAACAACAATGGAGATGAAAACAAGGCTGAGACAGCTTGGAAAAAGTCTTGTGGCCAACTACACTCCATCTATTGCTCACATCCCGCAATAGGAAAGTTCTTGCACCACCTAATGCTTAGTAAGCTCACTTGTGTCGGCATCGACTGGAATGACAAGTTCGAGCATTTCAAAAATACTAAAGCAGGCTGTGGCATTTGTGGGTTCAACGACCTCCCACCAGAACACCCCCATCATGCTCTCTACTCACATATCTTCTGTGAATGCCCCGTTGTTCTCAAGGCACTTGATGAACTTCATATTCCACCTATTCTAAATCTGAAGGACCTCGTTTACAAATCCAAAAGAATCAAGGAGCCAGACAAACCAAAAATTGCCTACGCTATTTGGCACTTTGAACGTTTCCTGCGCAAAATAGGCGATGACGGGCACGAGAGTAAACATTTCACCCCCTTTAAACGATACCTTCAGTACACAGTAGCAGACGGCAATCGTCCTTTGCCGTTTGCTCATTTCAAGTAAGTCCACACTTTGAAGAGACACACCAACAATCATTCAGTAGCTCAAGCCCCCTTATCCTCTTGGCAGATAACATCGTCTCAGAACGGTGTGGTTCTCGGTTCTAAGATGAGGGACAAGCATACACTCGGCTAAAGGTTGGAAGATAACTGATATCATTCAGTAGACTGCCCAATCAGCTGATCGTTGTAGCTCTTGCAGTAGTTAATAGGCTGCATAAACATGCCTGATGAGCATCACATCACATCACTATTTCATCAATTGAGGAGGCCAAGACTGATGAAATCAAGTCTACATACTGGTTGTAGCACCAAGAGCTCTAAGCTTCTTCATGGCTGGAGTGATAACACCTTTTTGGTGTGGATCAGGTCTCAGGATTGGAGACTTATGAGTTCATGTCAGTGTCCCGACTCTGGGGGCACACAAATGGAGAGCAGGCGTTCTCTCCATGGGTAAATGGGCTCATTTCCGGTGGATACGGGCGTTTTTTTTTTTTTTATTCTGAAGATACATTACAACTATAAAAAATGGGCAAACCTCATATAATAGGTCAATGTATATGATAAGTTTAAAAAAGCGCCGATGGTTTAGTGGTAAAATCCATCGTTGCCATCGATGGGCCCCCGGTTCGATTCCGGGTCGGCGCATTTTGGTTACGGCCATATCCTGGTGAAAATACGGCTTCCCGTCCGATCAGCCATAGTCAAGCACCAGAGAGCCTAGTTAGTATTGTAGTGGGAGACCATACGAGAATCCTGGGTGCTGTAATCTTTTTCCTTTTTTGCAGAAGAGGTTGCCTTTTTCAAGGCATCTACCGCATCCATCAATTTCTCTGGAGCGGCTAATATTGCCCTCAAACAAGGCCGGTATCGGTGCATGGAGACGCGTAGAGTTTGTCAGTAGCCGAGATGCCTCCCCACATTTCAAGGTACAAGTATACAAAGACGTACGTTTAACCGACAACATCAACAGCATATCGAAACGATGGCAAAGATTCTCATCATCGGAACTGGAGGAGTTGGCACCATTGCCGGTCTCTCTCTCACTCAGCATGGCAACGAAGTCACTTTTGTGGTGCGATCCAACTTCGAGGAGCTCAAGAAGACAGGATACAACATTGAGAGCTGCGATCACGGTGACCAGAAGAACTGGAAGCCTCACCGAATGGTAAACTCTGTGCAGGAGGCCATTGCCGATGGAGAGAAGTACGACTACGTTCTAGTGGCCGTGAAGGCCCTGCCCGATGTCTTTTCTACTGCCGATATCATTAGACCCGTTGTGGAGTCTTCTCCCAACGTTGCCATCGTACTGTTCCAGAATGGTCTCAACATCGAAGAGCCCATTGTCAAGGCCTTTCCCAACAATGTCTGCATCTCTGGTGTGTCTATGATTGGCTCTACCAACCTTGGAGCAGGCGAGATCCATCAGGCCGAGCCTGACTATGTCAAGATTGGTTATTTCGACAACGGATCGGACAAGGCCGCCCAGGAGAAGCGGGCCAAGGAGTTCGTTCAGGCCTACGGACCCAAGTTTGCCCATTACGTCGACGACGTGGTCTACCACCGATGGAGAAAGCTGCTGTATAACTCTACCTTCAACACCATCTGTTCCATCACCCGAATGGACTCTGGCCGACTGTGGCTCAACGGTGTGTCAGATTCTCTTATTCGACCTGCCATGGGAGAGATTCGAGCCATTGCCAAGGCAGATGGTCACATTCTGACCGAGGAGGACGAGGACTACATGATCGACTCTGATGGAGAGGTCTACTACAAGCCTTCCATGCTCGTGGATGTCGAGAAGGGTAACCTGATGGAGATGGAGGTGATTCTTAAGGCTCCTCTCGACGTGGCCAAGAAGTACAATGTTCCCACCCCCATTCTCTCGGTTGTCTACGAACTGCTCAAATGTCTGCAGTTTCAGCTCAAGGAGGCCAAGGGCATGGTTGAGCTTCCTGAGAAGCTTGAGCGAAAGAGCGCTCTCCACTAAATAATGTAGATAATGATGATAATTGATGAAACAAATCAATTTGGTAGCATGAACTGAGTAGGTTAGTTCGTACTGTAATACTGATAGCAACGGGAAATGTGGCTGGAAGTGAATCTTAGGTTTTGTTTTCCACCATGAGATGGCAGCCAACAACAGTTATCAATGTCGTCACAAACACCGGTGAGAATACCTAAGCGAATATATAAAAATCTAAAAACCCTACCCTCTTATCTCGTAAGAGAGCAGGAATGCGTAAACTGTGCTTTTAGGTAGAGCCACACGGCTCCAGCTCTTCCGCAAAATAGCTTAACCAATTTAGTATCTCCGATGGGCTACACAGTTGAAATACTAAGTCTCTGCTAAGCTCAGCCAGTATCTGGCGGAATTACTGATAAGTGGCATTTCGGATTTAGTTTGTTGATCTGAAAACAACCTCATACCTTACAATATGCAAACCGATTTCCGTACCACTACGCTCTTCACTATTCCGGCAGGTTCGATTAGATTTATAAACCAGCCTAGAACCAAACAGGTCCATCAAGATCCATTGTCTAGGGGCTCCAAAACTGCATGATGGTGGCAGATGCCCTTTCCTATCTCTCATCCTTTCCTCCTCTTAATGCAACCGATGCGTGTCCCGCTAACGGGCCCTTCCCTCGTTCCCAGTGTGATTTGGTATCTCTTTCGCTTGTCTCTCCCATCTAGTCGGTCCAACTGGCCTCTACCGTGTCTCGCACCCGTTTCTCGTACTGCTGACGGTGATCCTTGTACAGCATGGACGCCTCCACGTTGGCAGGACTGGACGTGTTTGGGTCGTTCAACAACGACTGCACCGAGGTCAAGATAGCAGCCACATCATAGGTGGGCGACCATCGGTTCTGCAAAATGTCCAGACACAGCTCTCCAGATGAGTAGACATTGGGGTGGAACATTTGCGAAACAAACTTGACGGCCGGTGGCTTGTTGGGGTACTGCTCGTCAAACTGCAGCACCATGCGGAAGGTACCATCTTCAAACGGGGTTTCCGCCGGTCCGATAATCACGGCGTTCCATGTCAGCACGTTATCAGCTACAGGAGATGCACTGACTCCCTGGGGAGGATCCTGTTGCATGCGCTTGAAGTCTCGCATAAGACGTCTTCGGGCTGTAGTAGACATGGTTGTGGCTGGGGGTTTTTATCGTTACTTGTCGTTATCAAACCGTTTGCGGCGTGCGGTGGCGTGGGATGTTTTGGTTGTTTCAGAGGTGGTGATGTACGATACTGAGTTGTATGGCTTGCCTAAGATTCCGGACTTTGCATGTTGGGAAGAGGACACTCACTTATATAAACGGAGTTAGGGTTGGAGGAAGATGACAAATATGGGTGGCAATAAAAGCCGGAACCCCGGACGCCCATGTACACATCGAGGCAGGGGCCACTACGACCGATATGCGACGGTGGCGACTTGTATTCGGGCAGTGCAACTTGTCACGTGATCAAAAAGCCTACAATATGTACTCTGTGCCGTGGTTAAAAGAGACTAAATTACGAAAACAAGACTTTGACTATATACAGACTATTTTTTGGAAGCAGAGTCGCTCTCCTCAGAGAACTCAAGGTACTGGTTGGCGGCGGTGTAGAATGCGAATCCGACAGCCATCCACAGGATGGATCGGGTCAGCAGTCGCATACCTCGATCAGGGTCCTGGTCAGGCTCTCGGGGACCCCAGGGACCAAAGTAGATGTAATAAGCTGGGTTAGTATATGGACAAGTGTCGTGGTAATCGAACAGGTTCTTAAAAGAGACTTGCATTCACAAGTGATGTTAAAACCTCTGGTATCCTCATGTACCTCCTGTTCCTTCCTCTCTAACATTACTCACCAGCCTGCTTCTCCTCAGGAGTCATAATCTTCCAGTCTCCACGCATCTGATCCTCGAGGTAGTCAACAACATCCTGCTGCTCGTCAGTAGACATCTTGGTCCACCGCTTGGGAATGTTCAGAGTCGAGGGCTTGATGGGGTTCTTGACCTTGTAGTTGTTGCCGCCAATGTGGAAGAAGCCGTCATCGTAGGGGTCGTCGTTGCCAAAGGCAGTCTGAAGAGGCGACTCTCGCTTCTTTAGCACCCGCTGGGACGTGCAAAAAAGACGGCGTGATTGTCTGAGCATTGTGTCCTAGTGCCGAGTTGATCTCGTTGGAGTTCCTGTGAAGTATTGGTTAATTAGGGTTAGGGTAGAAAGGAGGTGTAATACTGGGTGAGTGAAAAATACATGGATATGGAAGATATTTTAACAAATGTTTTACCTTTATTTTTTCGGCTTGAGTTATTTCAGAGCGATCCTCGTTACTACTGTTGTCAAGTGTGTCTCATGTTGTAGACTCCACATCTAAATCTATCAATGTATAAATTATTTGCTTATTCGTCATCCATAGGAACATCCTCCTTGTCTTCCGAATTCGACTCCACCTTGGGAGTCTCCTTTTTCTCCATTTTCTCCTTGACTTCTTCGCTCTTCTCAGGTGTGCTCTTCACCAACTGAGGAACCTCATCAGTCTCTCCGGCTTCCTTGGATTCACCCTCCTCGCCATCCTTTCTCTTGGCTCGCTTTCGACGCACCTTTTTGGCAGGCTGGGAATCGTCTTCCTTCTCTTCTGGCCGCTCTCGTTGACCCTCGTCCTCCTTGGACACCTTCTTCTTCTTGACAGACAGAGGGTTGGGAGCCTTGGGACCCTTACGCTTCTTGGCCGGTTCCTCCTCTCCCTCAGGAGCCTTTCTCTTGACAGAATTGAGACCGGATGTGAGTTTGGAAGCCTCGATAAGCTGTCGGGCACGCTCAGAGGCCGGCGAAAAGGGCTCCAGCAACATAATGGCTCGGTTCATGTGAATGAGAGGAACGCCAGGAATGGACCGAAGACGACCTCGCAAACTGGGATCCTGTGTAGCAACAACATATCTGTGAACGTTGGAGCCGTCAACAACAACGGACTTGTAGATGGCCTCGCTGGGGTGCATCTTTCGAGCAGCGTTGGTTCCATTGTGCTTGAGCTTTCTCTCTTGGGTCTCAGCACTGTTTTCGAAATGCAGGGTTCGTCGTCGTTCAAAGGTCTTTCCGAGCTGGATAGCCTCCTCATTATTACTCTCAAACAGCTTGTTAAGACTGTGCTGTGTGATCATAGGCTTGACCTCCTTGGTCTGAAGAGTTCTCTGAAGACCCTTGAGCAAATCGTACTTGTGCTCGACACATTCGATGATGAGGTCGTGGTCCACCAGAACCTGATAGGGCTCTCGGAACTTGAAGTTCAGATGGTAGCTCTGCATCTGCTTCTTGTAGTTTTTCGCTCTCTTTTGTCGCATTTTTGTAAGGTCTTTTGCTGTGTGTGGGTGCGTGTAGACGGAAAAATCTCACCTCAAATTTATTTCATGCAGTATTTTCGATAATTCTCTTTAAGGTTGGACTCTCGCATTTAGACTCCACTACACCTAAATGTACACTGCAGCAGTTACACGTCGTCATCATCATGTCGGATTTCGAGGCTATCAGAGTGAGTACCAGCCCGAGCCCAATCATACCGCAATTACTAACACACAGCTTGCCTTTGAGTCAGGAACACCCTGGACCAGCGCCTACCCCGACCCCAAGCTCCACAGCCTTGTGGCATTGGTGTCTATTATTATTGGTGAGTAAATCAGTATATGGAGGGTGATACACGCTGCAGACACGACATTTTTGTTGTGATCTCGAAGGTGACCAGATACTATTTTATTTTATAAGACGGAACCATTGTGATATTCCGGTCACCCAAAGCTTCACAGATTGGAACAAGGTGCCAACTCTGAGCACAAACCACTCTACCAATTCGACACATACTAACCCAGGATTCTTCCTAACCGGAGCTTTCATCATTTCTGACAAGCGAATCAAGACCGCGGGAGCTTCCATTGTCTTCCCCGTTGGAACCGCCGCTCTGGCCACCTTTGCATTCGCTGTTGGTGGTTTGTTCCTTGCCAGTGCCGCTGGATTGGCACCCTAAACCAGTATATAGACATGATAGATAAGTTATTGTATTGAGAATCAGATGGATTACACCATAGTACGACTGCAGAGCGTCTTTCAAACAGATAAATTATGATTATGCTTACAAGTTACAATTTTATGAGGATTCTGCGGCCACAGGAGTAGCACTGGTATCAGCACTGACAGTGGCGCTCACAGCAGCATCTCCAGGCTTGTCTAGAGGCTCCGCAAAAGGTGTGGTTTGGATACCTCCAAGATTGTACAGAACTGCCGAGTACTTCTCGTAGTCCTTGACGTTGGAGGCTTGGTCAATGCAGTAGGCCAGGAACCGTTTCAAAAGCGCCCGCTTGTCTTCCAAACGCAATGGCGACTCCAGAACCTTGTCGATAATGGCTGACAGTCGCTTTGTCTTCTCATCAGCCAGTGCGCTCGATTCCTCCCCAGCTGCGAGCTCTGTCAACGTTTCCTGGAAAGACATAGACGACACATCCTTGACGGGTTTATGCACTCGCTCAATTTCGTAATCCATGGCAAGTTTCCAGAACTTGTATTCCTCCCTGAGCGCCGGCTCGTACCTCGACAAAATGTCTCTAACATTGGCAGGAGCCTGACCAGGGAACACCTGCAAGTAATCCACCAACTGCTGCAAGATTTCGCACTTTTCGACATTGCGCAGACTGTTTTCGTCGTCCAAATACTGCATCAGTAGCTGAACAGCCTGATGAACAGCTGCTTGCTTCTTGACAGACTTGCCTTGGGCTAGAAACTGCGAGTATGCATATCGTCTCTCAAAGTTGACAAAGAGAAGGATGGTCTGAATGGAGTTGGGGAATGCGCCGAGAATAGACATGTAGATGTCGTGTGCAAGCGCAAGTTCTCCCACCGCCTCGCAATGGGCAGCATATAGATGTCGTACCTCCAGACGTCCAATAGGAAGCAGTGCACACGCTCGTCGGAATAGAGTGCTGACTTCCTCCCGATGGATTCTCAGAGCAGAAGAAACCGTCTGCATGAACCGAATGTAACGCAGCCACATTTCTTCATTGTGCGAAGTGGCGATAATAGCCCGTTCGTACAGAATTCGGACTCTGTCTAGATTGCCCTCAGACTCCTCGAAATCGATATACCGTCGCCATGCCTGCAGATCCTCCTCCTTGACAAATAGCACATGGAAGTACTGGCGTGGGAACGCCTGTTCGTATGCCCATCTCCGGGCAGTCTCCGCCTGGGTGCTGACGTAGATATTGTTGATGCTCTTGTCCTTGCCCTTCTTGACCCAACTCATCTCGTCAGATTTGAGTTGCCGCGAAATGTCGCGCAGCAGGTCAAAGTACTTTGCGTACTGATGCATGGGAATTCGCACGATTCGCGATAACAGCTCTGCCAGACGAGCCAGTTTGTTTTCCGTTGCAATCTCTGCCTCGCGTCTCTCAAAGTCCACATACACGTCCCAGATGGAGTGTGCGTAAAAGTGGTTTCCCACGTGACTCACCGCTCTCTCCAGAAATGCTCTCATCTTGTCCACATTGTGACACACTCGGATTTTGAACCGGGCATAAGCTGCCCACAGCTCCACCGACACCTGGTTGGATCCTACTCCTCGCTCAAACACCGTCTCAGCACCCTCTGTGTTGCCAAGCATAAATTCGGTCTCGGCATACTTAATCCAGTATCCAAACGCCAGTGGGAACCGCTCCAAAAAGTTGTCGTACGAAAAGCGAAACAGCTGAACATCACTTTCTGCTGTTCCTTTGTTGAGTCCCCCTCCCAATGAATCCGATGCCGCCAGCAGGTTTTTCCACTGCTCAAAGTCGTCCGGATTCGCCGATAGCTTCGCGTAACACTTTGTCCACTCCATGCTGTGTATGCCTTGGGTTGATCTGGGAAATGTTTAGTGGTGATGTTCGCCATTTAGGGTTGATGTTGTGCAGCTGCAAAAAAAGAACGACTTGCAGCGCTGGATCTTTGGAGAAGGCTCAATATAGAATGAATACGAAAGTAGTATTGCAGAAATCGGAACAATCACGTGGTAACCAAGGAATCACTCTCAAAAATCACTCGACCACTCACCTGCTTACTAATCACATTTTTTCATTGTCTCATCATCCTTGTTCTAGACTCTGGGTTCAACTCCCTAGGTTGGTCTACATTTATTTTTCAGGGGTGAAAATTTGCGGACTTGTAACAATCACAACATCAACACTATGATAGAACAAACCATGTAATTTCCCGTATATACAACCATCTCTCCGAGCAGAAAAATACCTCTTCCCAATCCTTCTTTCTTTTATCTCTCCAAAGTGCTGCTGCATCTTGGCTTGTACGATTGCCTACATAAACTTTGCAGGTGAAAGTTATAGAGAGCATTCTCATTATTCAGGTTCTGATAACGGCACAACTGCAACAATGTCAGTAGAGGAACGACCAGTGATTTTCGACGATAAGAGCGAACTGCCCAAGGTGTTTGTGGGAGGCCGAAAGAGCAAGCTGGCTCTGGTCCAGACCCAGCATGTGGCTGCCATGCTCAAGAAGGTCCACCCCGAGTACTCTTTCCCTGTGCTCGGTCTGACCACTCTGGGAGACCAGGTCCAGACTAAGCCTCTGTACTCGTTTGACGGTAAGGCTCTGTGGACCAAGGAGCTGGAGACTCTTCTTTTGGAGAAGGTGCCTGGCTTTGACCAGCAGGACATTATTGTCCACTCTCTCAAGGACATGCCCACCGTTCTGCCCGAGGGATGTGAGCTTGGAGCCATTCTGACTCGAGAAGACCCCCGAGACGCTCTGGTCATGGCCGCCGGCTCTCCCTACAAGACTCTGGCCGACCTACCTGCTGGATCGGTGGTTGGAACCTCTTCTATTCGACGATCTGCCCAGCTGAAAAAGTCGTACCCCGGACTTGTCTACGAGAGTGTGCGAGGTAACGTTGGCACCCGTCTCAGCAAGCTGGACGATCCCGAGACCCCCTACAAGTGTCTGATTCTCGCTGCTGCTGGTCTCAAGCGACTGGATCTCGGAGACAGAATCACAGGCTACCTTCAGAAGCCCGACATGCTGCACGCTGTGGGCCAGGGAGCTCTGGGTCTGGAGATCCGAAAGGGCGACGAAAAGACCAAGAAGATTCTAGAGGCCATCTACGACAAGGAGTCCACTCTGTGTTGTCTGGCCGAGCGAGCTGTCATGCGAACTCTGGAGGGAGGCTGTTCCGTGCCCATTGGTGTTGAGACCAAGTACGAGGATGGCAAGCTGACTCTGGACGCCATTGTCGTTTCCGTCGAGGGTACAGAGTTTGTCGAGTGCACCCAGGTGCGAGCAGTGGAGGAGAACTGGGAGGCTGAGCAGCTTGGTAAGGATGTCGCCGAGCAGCTGGTCAAGGATGGTGCCAAGAAGATTCTGGACGCCATTCACCTGGAAAATATTAAATAGTGTATATATGACGAATAAAATGACGATTACGAGTGAATCCAGAGGAAGTTTGGGGGAGCTGTTGGTGGTAGATGACTGAATCTGTTGTAGGAGGATGTTTGATATAAGTTGATAGTACAATTACAAGTTGGTGAAGCCGAGGTAGAAGCTGCAGAACCCGTTATCATCGGGTACCTTTTGAGACAACAGCACCTGCATCGCTGATACTGCACCGCCATTGTTCCACTCTTGATAACAATGGTGCTGCATCTCCGACCCTTGTCGCCGATATCGCTCTTGCTGTGATACTTGCCGGAACCAGGAGAATACGAGCACGGGTGATTTTCGGCAGAGTCTGGAAAACAAGCGGTTTCGCTGTTTGTCGGACTTTGACGGACCCAGGTTTATGGGTCTTATGGGTTACCTGGTATGATACATGCTCCAACTTGGTGATCCCTATATGCTGCAAAGTTGAGTAAGCGAGATAAACCAAACTGTTGTAGGAACGATGACCATTTTTGCTCTCATTTACAATAAGATAACAAATCAATAACCAATAAAATGTACAGGCAACTCACTGAATACCTTTAACTATAGTTGTTATTAGTTCCAAGCCAAACCATTCTCTGGGACACCCTACAATTCAACACGGAAACACGCTAAAAAATGAAAACCGTTTTGCGCTTGTAAAATAACGTCCCACCGACTACCATAATCTTGGTGAGACATTAACGGCACTAAATCGAGTCGAAAAGAGATACAAACCCTGAAAAACGTAGACTTGACTCAAAGGGGTGGAAATCAGCCTATTATACACACAAGAGGAGAACCACAGCAACCAATGTGTACCATAGTTGATCACCCGTATCTTCGCATTATCTGCAACATCATTACCCCAACTCAAAAAAACCCGACCCACAGTTGATGTGTGGAAACTCTCAGGAGAAACCTTGTGTACCCCAGACAACCCCACAATTAACCGGGAGCGATGAGTCAGCTGTATCTCGGCGGTTTTTCGGCCCATCAAATAATACACGTTTCAAACCGGCTTAATGAGCACATACACACGTGATGCCGTTTTCGGAGTTGAAAAATCGACTATATAACGCCGTTGACACCTCCTCCGAATTTTCCCCGGCTATCGAAGGTTTCATCCACCGAGCTTCCCCCGCCTCAACCATACATAAAGGCTAGCCTGTCCATAATACTGTAACCCAACTATCCAATGTTCTCTGTCCGAAAACAAGTCACCAAGGCGCTTCTGCAAGCCCGTTTCTACTCCTCTGCCGCCAGATCTAAGGTCTTCGCTTCTCCCGAGGAGGCCGTCAAGGACGTCAAGTCCGGTGATCTGGTGCTCTCCGGAGGTTTTGGAATCTGTGGTATTCCTGATACTCTTATTACCGCTCTCCAGAAGCGAGGCGAGGTCAAGAACCTGACTGTTGTCTCTAATAACTGTGGTATCGAGGGCAAGGGTCTGTCCAAGCTGCTTGAGAACGGCCAGATTTCCAAGTTCATTGGTTCCTACGTCGGAGGAAACAAGTTCTTCGAGGCCGCTTACCTCAACGGAGAGCTCGAGCTCGAGCTGACTCCCCAAGGAACCATCGCTGAGCGATGTCGAGCTGCTGGAGCCGGTATTCCCGCTGTCTACACCCCCGCTGGAGCCAACACCTGGCTCGAGCAGGGTAAGATCCCCACTCTCTACGCTAAGAGCTCTGACGGAAGCGGAGCTGTCATCAAGACCAACACTCCCCGAGAGACCCGAGAGTTCAACGGCCGAAAGTTTGTGCTGGAGAACGCCCTCAACGGAGACGTGTCTCTGATCAAGGCCTGGAAGGCCGATACTCTCGGTAACCTGGTGTTCCGAGCCACCTCCAACAACTTCAACGGTGCCATGGCCCGAGCCGGAAAGCTCACCATTGCTGAGGCCGAGGAGATTGTTGAGCCTGGTGAGATCAAGCCCGAGGAGGTCCATGTCCCCGGCGTTTACGTTCACAGAGTCGTCAAGTCGACAGCTAAGAAGGACATTGAGATTGTCAAGAACTCCTCTCCCAAGTCTTCCAACGGTGCTGTTGACACCGCCTCCATGTCTGCCTCTGCTCTGCGACGAGAGAAGATTGTGCGACGAGCTGCTCAGGAGTTCAAGGACGGCATGTTCGCCAACCTGGGTATTGGTATGCCCACTCTTGCCCCCAACCACGTTGCTGATGATATCCACGTGATTCTGCAGTCTGAGAACGGTATCCTTGGTCTGGGCCCTTACCCCGAGCCTGGCAAGGAGGACCCCGATTACATCAACGCTGGAAAGGAGACTGTGACTCTCGATAAGGGAGCGTCTGTTTTCGGATCCGAGGAGTCTTTCGCCATGATCCGAGCCGGAAAGATTGACATGTCCATTCTGGGTGCCATGCAGGTCTCTGGTAACGGAGATCTTGCTAACTGGGCTCTCCCTGGTATGATCAAGGGTATGGGCGGAGCCATGGACCTTGTGGCCAACCCTCTCAACACCCGAGTTGTTGTTGTCATGGACCACGTTGACAAGAAGGGTCGACCCAAGATTCTCAAGGAGTGCCAGTTCCCTCTGACCGGTTCTCGATGTGTTTCTCGAATCATCACTGACCTTGCTGTCTTTGATGTCGACATTGCTAACAACGGCGGTCTTACTCTGATTGAGATTGCTGAGGGCGAGACTGTCGAGTCCATCCGACAGAAGACCGAGGCTCCCTTCGAGGTGGCCAAGGACCTCAAGACCATCCATGTCCTCTAAGCCAAAAACACAAGTATAGTACAAGGTGTATGCATATATTAATGATTTATGATTGAAACGAGACTGTGTAGAGTTGTATGGTATACTGGTGAAGGGGGTTACAGGGATAGGACTTTCGCAAGGAGTATCAGTAATTCTACCCTAGGCTTGTGAAGACCATCGACCACCAAACTGATAAAGCGTTACTTTTTTATTCTTTTCATACATTCGATTAAGTCACAAAGTTACAAAGATACTAAAAGCCAAGATCAAATAAGTAAGTCATTAATTAAGTACATCCAGTACGGTCAGTATTTTGGGGAACAATTAAAGGAGAGCGGCGGCAACAGCAGCGAGGGCAACAGCGCCGGGAACAATGTTAGAAGCACCGTTGGCCTGGGTGCTGGAGGCATCAGCAGAGCCGGAGGCAGCAGCAGCAACAGCGCTAGTGGCAGAAGCAGCAGCAGAAGCGGCAGAAGAAGCGGCAGAAGAAGCGGCGCTGGTAGCAGCAGAGGCAGCAGAGGAAGCAGCCTTGGAGGCGGAAGAAGCAGCGGAAGAAGCGGCCTTGGAGGCAGAGCCAGTCTGGGCACCGGAAGAGACAGGGCCGTGGTTGTGTCCCTCATGCTCGTCGTGGTTGTGTCCCTCATGATCGTCGTGATCGTGTCCCTCGTGGTCTCCGTGGTCATGACCCTCATGGCTGTCAGCAGCCTTGGAGGCAGAAGCGGAAGCAGCAGCAGAAGTGGCAGACTTGGAGCCGGAAGCAGAGCCAGAAGTAGTGGCAGCGGCAGAGGTAGCAGAGGAGGCACCGGAGGCAGGGCCGTGATCATGGCCGGCGTGATCATCGTGGTCGTGACCAGCATGGTCATCGTGGTTATGGCCGGCATGGGCATCTCCAGAAGGAGAGGCGGAGGCGGCAGCGGAGGCGACGGGAGCGTCGTCATGAGGACCGTCATGAGGAGCGGCCAGGACGGTGGCGGCAGTAAGTGCGAGAGCGACGGCGGAGAACTTCATGATGTTGGTATAAACGAGTGTGAATGATCGTCGTTTTTGGGCGTCTAAGGAAGGGTATATATAACTGTTCGAGGGTCACGTCATTCCGATCAGCGCTGGGCCGAAGCACGAGCAATTAAACCGACAAGGTGTGCCTGTGACTCAAATCCATTGTCATTCTGATGCTGCCAAGGTCAGTCTCATGCAGGCCGGGGGAGAGGGAGGGTATGGGTGGTATCGTAGTCAAGGGGTATCTTTGGAACATACAACATCAGTTTAATTGTATGTGTGAATCACAAAAAGAGTCCGGGGTGTTCAGCTAAATCATCATCCCATAGCTTCGAGCAATATCACCACTTGGAACAAGATGTCATAGAGGTGGGGAGGATGCCAAGTCCGAGTTTAGAGTGGAAAAATAAGAGTTTCAGCCGTGCATAGCTGCAGCAGCTTAATGCACCCGATGATGCAATAGAGAGCGAATATGGACAGGATTGGCATGAACCAGGGGCTTTACGACTATTTTTACTTGTTTAAGTATTCCAATAAACGTTAAGCAGTCGATTCCCGTCCATCTAGCCTTTTTCTGGTCTTGTGCATGGGGTTTTCATTTGATTCTCGTTTCTTCTTTGTTTCTGGGTCCGTGGGCTTGGCAGCCTCCAAGGTTCTCTACAACCTGTGTGTGTGGTGATATTGTTGGGGAAGCGCATATTGTGTTCTCAGTCCGTGATTTGATGTTTTGTGGCCAAACGATCATCGTTCAGGAGAAACTATGGCTCTATGGTCTAATCGCCTGACACTCTATATTCTCCAAGCTAAGGGTATACCTGCACGAGTACCTTCACCCTATACTCGAGACTACTCGTGCATGTATTTGCTCACCGAAGGAGCTAACTTTCAAACATGACGGGAGTTTCGGATGCATAGAGTTCCTGGCCTTTGTCATAGTGAGGAAAGACAAGAGCGGTGTCCTGGGCCGTACCTTGTTCAATCTCCTACGCTACTAATCCATCTACTGTACTAATGTATCATACTGCAATACGAGTGTCGAGCGGCTATGAACATAAGCCACTTCGGAAGGTGATCGAATGCTACTGTATGTAGTGTATGTACTAGATATTGCCAGGTGATTCACTAAGTTTGGGACTGGAGATCGTATTACTTGTACTGTAATCTCATCTGGAAGTTGAGGGTACCAACGAATGGTGCAGGATGAGGGCTTCTACAGATGTATTTCTCACAATACGGCTGCGCTTGACTTGATCATATTGATTATCTACCGGAGAAAGGTGCCTTGGTGCAGGTACAGAAAACAGTGCATTATGATAAGCCTTTATATCCTGGGCGATATAGGATTGGCAACTGGGAGACTGTACTTGTAGCGAACTTCTGTCAAGTTCAAAATAAATACTAAAGGCTCCTTGGACTAAATAGCGAAGCCTTGAGAGCACTTCCTGGCTTTCTTCTGGACTACCAGTTAGCCAGCTAAAGGAGTAGCTCTAAATGCCCATGAGCTATGTGTTATATTCACCGTTCACACTTCATAGACAGAGGTAAGCTCCATTGTGAGAAATCTGCCTTGGGTCTCTTTGATGATTCCTTACTAGACTAGTTTTGTTTATGCTTCCTTATTAGTTTTATTGGTAATTCAGGAATATCCACTCCATAACAGTTTCAATTATTCGCCTGTATCTCGCCACTTAAAAGAGACTCCACTCTAAATATCACCACACGTGACTTCTTGATGCCAACTTGTTTTCTTTCTTTAGCTGATCCCTACTGTATCGTTCTCAACTGCAATATCTGGCCATATAATTTACCCTGCATATCCTAACACCACACTAAGCAAAAACACACAAGCAACTAAAAGTATGTTAGGGAGAGAAGCGTACTATATTGTACCTGACATTGGTTCACGTATCGACTTACTTCAATTCCTGTATTCTTGGAACAATTGCTCTGCTGGCATCGTTAATCAGTCACCACCATTGGTTGTCAACGATGTACAGTATGCAGCCTAGTGTGGGCGTTGCCTCACATACCTTCAATAATATATTAGGCTGTTCAGAAGTTACACAATTGAGTGTACCCAAAGTCAATTGCAATTGAAGATATTCAAAAATGCTCCCCGATCAATCTCTAACTCTCAACTACCTTCTTTTCTCTCCCAACCCCCTTCTTCTAGGGCCGCCTTGAGACCTCAATGTCGCACACAAGGTTCGGGCGCACACGATAACTTGCATGATAGAGTGTGATAACAATGTGGTGCATGAGGGGACTGTGGGGTTTGACATCAATTGCCACCCAACAATATTGCTAAAAATGGAGGTTTTACTGTATAAAATGATGCCATAATGTTATTGAGGCCGTTAGAAATACCTTGGTAACCCATTCGATCCAATTGGAATCTCCAAACGTCTTTCTTTAGCTCATCTCATTTCTACCATTAACATCAAGGGCAAGTATAAACGGCAATTTGAGTTCTGTCTCCTGGTTCGTCGTACATGTGGGGTGATCATGTGGGGAACTGGAGTGTGCACTTAAGAGAGGTCTAGACACCTGTCTTTTCCCCCTCCTTCTCTCTCATCTTCACCTTTCTTCACCACAACAACAATGTCTAAAACCGCCTTCATTCATTCTGTCTCTGTCCCCACAAAGACACATACTGCCCCAGTTGACAATGGACCCTGCTACGCTGTCAGAGTAGGACACAAGCCCGGTATCTATACAAGCTATAACGACGCCCTACACTCTGCGGAAAACTATCCATGCTCACAGCCAAAGAAGTTTGATACTCGAGCCAAGGCTGAGGACTACATGGAAGAGTCCTTCACCTGCGCACCTGAGCATTGGACTAGTGTTCTTCTGATTGACGAAGAAACTGATGCCTACACATGGCTGGCTTACACAGACGGAGCATGCGAAAACAATGGAGGACACCGAGCCAAGGGTGGAATCGGCGTCTACTTTGGAGAACTGCATCCTTGCAACTACTCAGGTCCTCTTGAGGGAGAAATCCAGACAAACCAGAGAGCCGAGCTGTCAGCCATTCTCAAGGCTCTCGAAATCATCGACAACCGAGGCGAAAACCTCAATTGGCAGATCCGATCCGATTCACAGTACGCAGTCAACTGCTGCTCGCAGTGGCTGGAGGGCTGGAAGAAGAACGGCTTCAAGACCGGCAAGGGTAAGGATGTGGAGAACCAAGATCTCATCCTAGCCATTGACGAGTATCTCCAGAAGCCCCGAACTCAAATCGGCACCCGAATCACCTTCAAACACATTCCTGGCCATGTTGGAGAGAATGATGAGGTGGATGCTCTGGCCAAGCAGGGTATCACTGAGACCGTTTGGAAGCCTTAGCAGGTTCATGCCATAATTGTGTGCGAATCTTCTTTTTTTTCTTCTTCCAATAACTCTCTGTAACCAAACCCAGCTTTTCAGCCCTCCAATATCTTTCTGTAAGTTATACATTCAATTAGCCTGTGATGATCCCAGCTGCTGCATGGAACAGCCGTACACCCTGAGAACACTATCCAGAAGAGACGAATAAGCTGCCCAATTTCAATTGTGTTAACGAAATCCAAATTACTGGTAACGAGAAGACATATTATAAACCAATTGAACCAGGATAACCAGTCATTCGTTCAGTTTCAAAATCTTGGGATCAACATAGTGTTTTGTTCTGTTACAGTAGTCCAATTCCACTAGCCCGGCTGTGAAAAGTCACAACATACCCTGAACTCGCCACCACATATCTGTCCCAGTTACTGATATCATAAATTCATTATCTATACCATGCTTATGCATTGTCCGTACATTCCAGTACAATTGACGTCTTTTTTTAATTCTGCCGTAATAGTCTTTTAGCGTCAGACCATCATAGACCCTGTTAGCGCTGTTGAGTACACCATTGTGCACACCCGTAGTGTACATGCTTAACAGTACTCAGTCTTGATGACCTGCTCCAGCTTGGGCCAGATGATGTTGGAGGTCTCTCCCTTGAGGGTCACAAGGACTCCTCGCTTCTCGTAGAACTCAAACAATGGCTCAGTCTCCTGCTTGTATGCCACCAGTCGCTTCTTGAACACCTCGGGCTTGTCGTCCTCTCGCTTGGACAGGGGCTCTCCAGTAACATCATCCTTGCCAGCAACCTTGGGAGGGTTGAAGGTCAGGTTGTAGATTCGGCCAGAAGCCAGATGCACCCATCGGTTCTCGATTCGGTCCAGAATGACCTCCTCGGGCACGTCGAGCTGCACAACATGTGTCAGGTTGGCCTTGTGGGGCAGCAGCATCTCGTCCAGAACCTCGGCCTGGGCTCGGTTTCGAGGGAAGCCATCAAGGATCCAGGAGCTATCAGCGTTGAGCCAGCCCTTGGTCTCGAGCTCGGCCTGGAGCAGCTCGCTGATTGTGTTGTCGGGGACCAGTCCTCCGGACTTGATGATGGATCGAGCAGCGACACCAATCTTGCTCTCATTCTTGATCTCTCGTCGCAGCAGGTCTCCGGTGGAGATTGCTTCCAAACCGGAGAAGTTGGTGAGCAGTCGGTCAGTGAGGGTGCCCTTGCCGGCGCCGGGAGCGCCCACAAGCAGCAGTCGTGCGGATCGGGTCAGTGCGGTAGCCATTGTGTGTATTTTGGGGTTGGGTGTGTTGTGTTGTGATTGACTGAAAGGGTGGAGGTGTCTTTATAACACTTCTAGATGTATGCACTAGACAGGGTACCTGTGCTAAGGGAAATAAGCTCTTTGATAAGCTCGGGTGGATTTCGGGACCGTTATTCAGCCGCAACGCCGGGTAAAAGTTGTCCGTGGGGCAGATATTGAGGTAAATGACTACGCTGGGTTGTTGTTAATGCTTCAAATACTAGATTTACTTCTTTCCGGGCTTCTTTAGGCCCATTTTCAGCCCGTTCCGACATCTCGCCGGTGTCGGCATCTTCCCCACATAAACAGACTCTGGAAGCCGAAACGTGATTGAGCCGACGAAAACGTTCGGATGATCGGCGCAGTGAAAAATGTGGGGTGAGTCAGGGGACTGTTGGGCTGTGATGAGGTATGGCAACGCCTCCGTGCATGGTGAAAGAGCCCGTAATTGGACTTTTATATGGACGAAATAGTCCTGTTCAACTACTTCTAGAGAGCCTGATGTTTATGGTATCAGTGCTGGTAATAACTGTATGGCAGCGGTGAAAATCAGGGGGATGATCAGGCCCAGAGCTTGCTAATAGAGATGACTAATCGGGTCAGATATGCACAGGGTTGCAGGGCAGCTCAGCTTCTTCACATTGAGGATAGATCATATCGTCTCAGCTATATGAGGCACGATAACAGAGTAAGAGCGAGTACATATTGTATGCTGGAGAGCTGCCCACTTGTATCAAACAAAGCAGGACACAAAGACACCGGTATTAGAGTGGTTTGACGTATCCTAGCGAGTGACGTCATGGTATATTCTGACATAATATATAATTTCCGACCATTGGTCCTCCCCAACTTATTCTCCTACACTTGGCTCTATACCCGTTGTTCAGTGTGTAGAGCTCTAACCAGACAATGGACTCGCCTTCAGTCTGTGAGCTCTATTGGTGGGCACTGTGTAGACTGCAGACTTATCATGGGCGTTGGGATTGGCTCATGACAAGGGACAATGTTGGTTGATAGATAGCTTAATTACTGTATAAGTACGAGTAGATACCTTCTGAACTTTTCAATCTCCGATACTCGCCATAGTTCCCGGCATTTCAAGCTTTAATAACTGATCTGAATTATCACCTCCCTGATTTGGGTGCATGATGTAGGGGTCAGTACGATACATACATAAGATGAGGTGTAGTAAGAGTGCCAGTACTCGTGCTTGTACAGGTAAGTAATACAAGTTATCATCAACAAACTAAAGTCACATATGAAGCCTCGCAACTGGGTCAATACTGGGTCAATTCAATTACTGTTCCCATAAAAAAGTTAGCATCTTTACTTGGTTGTAATCTATTCTCCTAGCCGCTTGCTCATCGTTCAGGATAGTATGTGCTCACTAATAGTGAACCGAGTAGAATAACTACCTGAACACATAAATTGGTTGCTGGCATATGGAACCATCACCATTCCAGCTAACAGTAGCGAAACTTCAGCAAGAAGATACGCCTCTGCTCACAGCTCACGACTTGCTGATGCTGCTGGATGCCTTTACTTCTTTCCACCCTCCCAAACGCGAAGCTAAAAGCATCTCTGAAACACACTGTATACTGTAAGCCCAATATTCATAGTGCAAGCACAAGTAGCAGACGAGAGTGAGTATTTTTACAAGAGGCACCCAGAGGAGTCTTCAACCATATTACTAATCTGTTTCATGTGACCAACTTGTATATTTCCAGTACGTACTACGCCACGTCTCAATACAGCCAAACTTACGCGACGCGTAAATAATTAACACTGATTTTTCAATTTGACGCAGGACCAGCCTAATGGGACGCGTCTAAAGTTACACGACGCACAGCAGACCTGAAAAGAACATCTTTTGGTCTCTCAACTACCACGCGCTTCACCAACACAACACGCACGATGGCTAAAGCAAAGCAGCAGTCGGTGCTGTCGTTTTTCAAGAAGACGCCTGTTAAGGAGTCCAAGAAAAAAGACACCTCCACTTCCAACGACAAGACAGACGAGAAGACGTCTCCAACCACCCCTGTGACCCCCGAGACAGTCACCAAGAGCACCCTCAAGTCTCTGGAGGCCACAACCATCTCGTCCAAACCGCCACCCAAGTTTGATACCACTGGCAACGTTCCTACTCCCAGCAGCGAGTTTGAGGATGGCGAGGAGCACAGCAGTCCTGTTAAGAGAGTGAGTACACCAGGTGACATAGAACAGCGTGTGTCACTGTGGCGACAATTCGATCAATTCGATAAATATGAAATCAATTCGACATCAATTCGAGGAAGTTTGAATACTGCCCAAATCAATTCGATACTGTCCAAATGGCATCGCTGCGACCAACTCTTTACATACATACTAACCCAGCACCGAAAACAACGAGTTCAGCTAGATGACTCCGATCTCGATCTCGACTCAGAAGACGAAGCGGACTTCAAGCCCACAAAATCCAAACGACGAGTCATTGACGATGATGACAGTGATAGTGACGGGTATGCTCCCAGTGAGGAGGAGGCTGACGATCATGTCATTGAAGGAGCCGTGAACGAGGCTGATGTCAGTGATGTTGAGATGGCCGATGATGACGATGAAGAGCCTGTTGTGGCTGTCAAGAAGAAGGCTTCCCCCAAGAGCTCTCAGTCTGGGTCGTCTAATCTGGCTAAATTCTCGGCCAAGTCTGCTTATACCAGCGAGAAGTCGTCACGACCTGTAGCCAAGAAGGCTGCTACAAACGGAGGAGGCAAGCACTCTGAGTTTGCCAAAAACAACACAGAGCGATACAAGTGGCTCATTGACATCAAGGACGCCCAGGGCAACCCCGAGGGTTCTCCTGACTACGATCCCCGAACCCTTTACATTCCTTCTTCTGCATGGAGCAAGTTCACTGCCTTTGAGAAACAGTACTGGGAGGTCAAGAGTAAAATGTGGAACACAGTCGTCTTCTTCAAGAAGGGAAAGTTCTACGAGCTGTACGAGCGAGACGCAGACATTGCCCATTCCGAGTTTGATCTCAAACTTGCTGGAGGAGGACGAGCCAACATGCGACTCTGTGGAGTACCTGAAATGTCCTTTTTCTCGTGGTCCAACGCGTTCATCAAAAACGGACACAAGGTTGCTCGTGTGGATCAGAAGGAAAGCGCTCTGGCCAAGGAGATGCGAGAAACCGCCACCCTCAAGAAGGAGGACAAGGTCATCAAGCGAGAGCTGTCGCTGGTGCTTACCAGTGGTACCCTGACCGACGAGAAGATGTTGACCACCGATCTCGCCACTTATTGCATGGCTGTCAAGCAGGAGGGTTCTCGAATTGCTGTCGCTTTCGTTGATACTGCGTCTGGAGCCTTCCACACTTCTTCGTTCGAAGATGACGCCGATTTCTCCAAGTTTGAGACCCTGGTCGCACAAATCCGACCTGGAGAAGTTCTGCTGGAGAAGGGTGTGGTCGACAAGGCCGTCATCAAAATTCTGAAGCGAAACACTACCATTAACACACTTTGGAACCACCTGATTCCCAAGGCCGAGTTCTGGGATGCCACTACTGCTATGGAGCAGCTCACACGAGGCAAGTACTTTGAAGCCGAGGATCTGGATGACATGACCAACTACCCTGAGCATCTCAAGAGCTTCATGGAAGATGACGTTTGTATGTCTGCCTTCGGAGCTCTGTTGTGGTACATGCAGTATCTCAAGCTGGATAAGGAGCTGGTTAGTCTCGGCAACTTCTCCGACTACGAACCCATTCAGAGCGAGTACATGGTGCTTGATGGTCACAGTCTGCAGAACCTGGAGATCTTTGCCAACTCATACGACTCCACAGATGCCGGTACTCTATTCAAGCTGCTCAACAAGTGCGTTTCTCCATTTGGAAAGCGACTTCTTCAGCAGTGGGTGGCCCTTCCTCTACTTGATCAGGTCAAGATTGAGGCTCGTCTGGACGCCGTGGAGGCCTTCATGGAGGACGATTTCGGCATCGAGCGACGTCTGGCCAAGCTGCCTGACTTGGAGCGACTTTTGGCCCGTATCCACGCAGGCCGAATCATGCCCAAGGACTTTGTTCGAGTCGTCGAGGGATTTGAGGAAGTGTACCATATGGTTGCTGGACTCAGCGAGAAGGCTCCTGAGTCTGCTCCTCTGATCCGTACTCTGATTGAGTCTCTTCCCAACCTGGAATCCATGCTGGTGCCTTGGGATACCAAGTTTGACCGACAAAAGGCCAAGGAGGGTCTTTTGATTCCCGAGCCTGGTGTAGAGAAGGACTTTGATGCTTCTCGAGAGACCATCAAGGGTCTGGAGGACGAACTGATGGTGAAGCTGAGACAGTACCGAAAGGAGTACAAGAGTCAGGAGATCAAGTTCTACGACTCTGGTAAGGAGATTTATCTGATCGAAATGCCCGTCAAGCTCGTCAAGCAGATTCCCAACTCGTGGCAGCAGATGAGCGGCACTGCCAAGGTCAAGCGATTCTGGAGTCCTGAAGTCAAGGCCCTAGTTCGAAAGCTCATGGAGGCTCGAGAGGACCACAAGACTATTGAATCTGCCATGGAGAAACGAATGTACGCACAGTTTGACGAGAGTTACAGCTCATGGCTGCGATGTGTCGAGGTTTGTGCTCAGCTCGATTGTCTACTTTCTCTGGCTAAGTGTTCTCAGACTCTCGGCTCCCCCTCTTGTCGACCCGAATTTGTGCCTTATGTCCCCGGAACAGACGCCACTCTCAAGTTTGAGGAGCTGCGACATCCTTGTTTCGACTCCACCAAGCAGTTCATCCCCAATGACGTGTCTCTGGGTGGAGATGAGGCCAACATCACTCTGCTCACCGGTGCCAATGCTGCAGGTAAGTCCACAGTTTTGCGAATGACCTGTACTGCCGCTGTGATGGCTCAGATGGGCTGCCACGTTCCAGCTGCCTCTGCCCGTCTGACTCCTGTGGACCGAATCATTACCCGTCTTGGAGCTCAGGATAACATTTTTGCTGGCAAGTCTACGTTCTACGTGGAGCTCAGCGAGACCAAAAAGGTATTTGATGCTACTCCCCAGTCTCTCATTGTTCTCGATGAGTTGGGACGAGGAGGTTCGTCTGCTGATGGATTCGCCATTGCCGAGGCTGTCCTTCATCATGTGGCTACCCAGGTGGGCTGTCTGGGATTCTTTGCCACTCACTACGGAACCCTACACACTTCTTTCACACATCATCCCCAGGTACGACCCATGCGAATGGCCATTCTGGTGTCTGAGGCGTCCAAGGAAATCACCTTCCTCTACAAACTGGAGCCCGGATCGTCGCCTGGATCCTTTGGTATGCATGTGGCTTCCATGTGCGGTATTGACAAGAGCATTGTTGATAACGCCGAGCAAGCTGCCAAGAAGTTTGAGCATACTGCCAAGATGAAGAAGCTGTTGGAGGCTGCCCATTCCGATGACTACATGCCTCTGGGTGCGTTTTCAGACTTTGTCTGGCTGCTCAACAAGCCCACAGACTTTACTAAGCGAGGCGTCCGTACCATGGCTGAGTACGTACAGTAGATGATGACACTGCCATCCTAACGGAACTATTTTATTTAACTAATACACTATGACATTGATATGCTAACTACTTGTAGTCATACCATGGTACTACTTCTGGGCAAACTTCCAGTTTCTGATACGCTCTTTCTCGGTATCTCTGTCCCCAAAGTTACCTGGACAGATCCACTCCAACTCAGCCGTATCGAGAGCGATATCAATAACGTACAGCGGGTCGTACTCGTCGGTGTGGAACGAGTAATTGAACGCCTTCAGGTTCTTTGGGAGAACCCGGTTGGCGTAGAAGTACTCAATATAAGCTGTTCTAACAGTGATATCGCTGAAGACTGCGTTGTACGGCATGCCTGGATTGTTGGTTTGTTGGACTATACTATGGCCAATCTTCCATAATCGGTTGGCAACCTGGCACAGGTTCTTTGAGAACTTTGAACTCAGATGTTTCACCAGGTTCGCTAGATTGTCCAACAATAGTAGCAGGCTTTCGTAGACCGCTCTTGTTAGTGCCAAATTGACACTATCGTCAGTAGAGATCTTTTTAGTGTCCCAGTAAAGCTCAGTTCTTCGTAGTCTCGTTAAAGAAGCATGTAACAGACTCCAGTATCTTGTATGAGGCTCGCAATGGGTCACAAAGAGAATCTTCTTCATGTTCTGTAGTCTATGGCTCTCAAGCATCAGACCGTAGCCCAGAGTTCGCATAGTGTCCCAGACAAAGGCTTCATTCTGTAACAGGCTCGACAGTTGGTTCTCGACATGAGCGACAAACTTTTCCGAGAAGCCGTTGAATTCGGATTTGTCTGTTTCGTCTCTTTCCTGTTCTCTGTTGATCCACTCCTTGTCCTTAGATACTGCTTCTCCATCTCCCCCAAGATCAACATTTAGCATATCAGTCCACCATTCAACAATACCAAAATCCTTTGAAGTGTGTGCCACCTCTGAGATTTTGAACTTGTCCAAAATTTCCCTTGTTCCTTGGAAGACAGCTCTAGTATCGCCCTTCTTATTGTCCTGTAGTACCTTTAGGAAAGGCACTGGATCCACCACTTGGGGTCGGTAAAAGCCGTAGAAACATGATTCGAGAAAGGTCAGAGGGTCGTCAATCCCCTCAGCCAGCTCAGAGGCGCCCTCATCTCCTAGCTCAATGTACTTTTCTCGCAATTGAGGGTTACTCAGGATTTGGTAGGCGATGCTCAGAGCACTTAGACTCTCGGAACTATGACTCCATTCGACTAGTCGATTTCTGAATTCCTGCTCTAATTCCAGCGTGGAAGAGGTTTCTGACACTTCAAGGAGCTCGAATAATAGCATGCGGGTAGGGGCTGTGACGGATCTGATGAGTCTAGTGGAACTAGGCGTTGTTGGGCCTATCTAACTCGGCTCCATTATTTACATTTCACCAGCTGTAAATAATATGGGGTATAATGAAACTCTATGCGGTAGCTCATCGCGGGGGAGTAATATGTCCAAGCGGGATCAGTGGGCCCATTTGGGTCCTAATGAGCTGATCTGATGGATAAATCGAACGACTTGACATGTCAGATGATTATATTATCATCTGATTAATCATGTTAGCAATGAGATATTGTAATACTGTCAGCATGTTTCATGTGTCTACACTGTATTACAGCACGGGTAACTGGTAACCACGATATTATCGCGATACCAGACATGGGGTAAAATATATTATCTGCCAAGCTGTTTTGTTGGCACGTGACTTTTCGCGTCATTTACAACTGTTTAGTTAGCACGTGACCACTATAGAGGGGGTATGTTTTGAATACACGTGACTCTTCGGCTACTAGGTCCCTGGGTCATTTGTTGGGCAACCCCGCACTGTTAGAACAGTCTACGGAACGGTGGATATAGGAGTTAGTGAATAGTTGTTCCGGGGGTTAAATGTCACATTATCTTACAAGCTGTTGAGGACACCTGATTCTGTTTTCACACCTTGTTGCAACTTGTAGAAGAATATCTGTGGGATCATGGTGCTCACTCTTCAAGCATGATCTCTTAAAAAATAATGAAGTATAGTTCTTTGTATACTTGAGTTTTCTGGATGACCCCGGCTACTGTAGCAGCACTAGCGTTTCTTCAAGTGTGGACTCTGAGACAACTCCTCGGCTATCGAAAGAGTTAGAAAGCAGTTTGGGCCAATATTAACCACTTCAAAATCTTCAAATATTTGCTGAGGAGTATCACTCACCTATTATTGTAGGATACCTTCTCAAGAGACTCCAATGGTAACGTTCCCAGCACTACACTGAAATACAAGCCGCATGATCGGATGCAAAGCGGAAACCGCCTTTAGGCCTAGGTTCTGGGAACAGCCACCACCTGGCTTATCTGTGGTCTAAAGACGTTGTAGTGGCGACTTCGGTAATTTCACGGACTCTGGTACATTAGTGTGCCCTGCCTCCAGAACAACCATATTGAGTGAGTGTGGGAACAACTGGCATGGAATATGTATGGTCTGACACGATGCGGGGTTTTAATTAGATGCACGCCGAGCAAGAGGAGTCAACGATTAGTCAGTCTGTTCAAACGCTTTATCGAGCTTTTTTCAAGTATAATACTTCAGCTATCAACGTCAGATGCTATATACTGGAGACTAGGTACCTGGTAGCTTGCTCCTGACTCCACCACACCCAACTGCGCTAATAATTAGCACGTCACCCTATCTTGCGTATTTGCTAGCGTGAAAAATTACTCGGAGAAGCTAACAGCCGGCTTTGAGGTAGTAGTGTAGGTAGAAAAAAGTGAGCCCTGGTGGGGGGTTTAGCCGAGGCTCTGAGACGTTTTTTGCTCTTCAAATCAAAACCAACTCTCTCCTATATGGGGTTTGAGGGCACGTGGTTGACATGAGGGTTCCGTTTTGACTTCTGCCGTTTTACTCAACTTTACACCCGCTTTTTTTTCTCAGCCGCAACTCTCCCTTACACCTTATCCGCCCCGTTCCAATATCTTAACCTAGAGTGCAGCGGCCTTAGCATCTCACCACCACTCAGCCTAAGTCAAGTCACACTACCTCTTCACATCTATAAAGTGACACGAAAAGTCGGTGTATCAACCACACCTCCAGACACAAACACCCCCACCCCTTCCACATTTACCCCACGTGATCAGCCACTACTCACAGAACATGCACGCAGCTCTCCCCAACCTCGCAGACTACGATGTCTCTGACAAGACGGGTTTCCTTCCCGAACAGCTGCCTCTGGAAAGCATCACTAACCCTTACTACGCGCCCTGGGAACAGGTGGCACAGAACCTGCCTGCTCTGATTCTCACCCGAAGAATCAGACAATATGTAGACACCCGGATGCCCGTGCTGGATATTGACCAGCTCACAACCCCCGAGGAGCAACGACGAGCATACTCCGTGCTCAGTTTCATCGCTCACGCGTACATCTGGGGCTCTCCTGGAGATGACCCTCGAGACTACATTCCTCCTCAGATCACTGAACCATGGGTGGCCATCTCCGACCTCCTGGAACTGCCCCCTGTTTGCACATACGCCGGTCTCTGTCTCTGGAACCACAAGACCATCATGCCCGTGGCCTCCTCCGACCAGTGGGACCTTGACTCTCTCGCTACCATCACCACATACACCGGTTCGTTTGACGAGTCGTGGTTCTACCTGGTGTCTACCACCATGGAGCGACAGGGAGGCGCTTGCATCAAGGCTGGTCTCGGAGCTATTGCTGCTGCCCGAGAGAACGACTTTGCCACAGTCACCTCCAACCTGCAGTACCTGGCCGAAGCTATTGACGCCATCATCACTCTGCTTGGACGAATGTACGAAATGTGCGAACCCCACACTTTCTACCACCGTCTGCGACCCTACCTTTCCGGTTCCGAAAACATGGCTGACCGAGGTCTACCCCACGGTGTCAAGTACCAGACTCGAGCTGACCCTGACCCCAAGGAGTTCCGGGCCTACGCTGGTGGCTCCAACGCACAGTCTTCTCTCATCCAGACTCTCGACATTCTTCTGAACGTTGAGCATCGAGCTACTGGCCAGAGACCCACCTCCAAGAAGGACAACTCCACCAGAGATGCTTCTCCTCCTGCTTCTCAGGCTACTGCTCCTCCCAAGCAGAACAACTTCATTCATGAGATGCGAAAGTACATGCCTGGCCCCCACAGACGATTCCTGGAGCATCTGCAGCAGGTTGCTGAGATTCGAGACTTTGTGCTCGCTAACCAGGCTGACCATCCCGAGATTGTGCTTGCCTACGACGCTTGCCTTGCCATGCTGCGATCTTTCCGAGACAAGCACATCCAGATTGTTTCTCGATACATCATTCTGCAGGCCAAGGAGAAGGCCAAGACCGGCATTGCTCTCACTGCTCCTGCTGGTCCCGAGCGAGGTACCGGTGGAACTGCTCTCATTCCTTTCCTGAAGCAGGCCAGAGACGAGACTGGAGACCCCGCCGCCTCGTCGTGGGGTAAGCGAATCCTGTCGGACAACTTCAAGAGCTACCAGCGACCTGCTGGCCGGCCCAAGAAGACCAGGGTTTCCAAGCCCACCGAAAAGATCCACTCCTCTTCTGAGGATGAGGACGCCCGAGAAGAGAAGGCTGTCCACCTGCGCCAGCAGATCAAGCACAAGGTCCAGAACCTGGAGGAGAACTCTGAAGACGAGAATGTCGGTCTGGCCGGAAACTGGGAGCTTGGAAAGGACGAGGGAAAGATCATCCACTGGTAGATGGTGAACTGTAAATGACTAACGTAAAGAATGCTAACATTGATTATATGAACATTTATCTGGTTTGATGAGCGTGGTTAAGTGTCTTTTTACTTTCTGCCGACCTTGGCTTCAAAGGAAATGAAGTCGCTCCTATTTTACGCTGAGTTGAGGGGGTGATACTGGTGTAATCATGTGTTTTAAGACATCCATCAATCTAAGACTTCTTCGACGCCTACTGGGTCAAACGTAGAAGTCAGTGGAGCATCATTGCTCAAACTGAGATACTCTCATTTATTATATTATTTTCCTTGTCAGTTTGTCTTCATTGTTCCAACAGATGCACATGAATCTTGCATACATGATGTGAGGAGATCTGGGTGTGGATGTGATGCTAAATTGTCCATTAGTATTACAGAATATTAACGAGCGTAATTTTCTTTGTGATTTCGGTGGTCAGTCAAGATTTATGTGTGCCAGGTTATTGCTCTCGATACCTCCGTTGCGTCTTCTGAAATTCTCCAAACATTCTTCTTTTATCCTGACATCTGGAACCTTCGATATTGACAGGCCATTTATCCTGCACAGCACTGCTGCCCCATATGGATCTCAGAAAGCGAACACAAAGAACCGAACTCGGTCTCCACGAAAAAAACAAAAGTTCTATACAATTACTATATACAATATTTACAATCCATGACCTCCCCAAGATCAATTGTTATTCTCCTTAGGAGCCACTCGAACGTGGTAAGGAGCCAGTTGTGCTGAGGTAGCAGCAGATGGACTGCCAATCATAGGGTCAGCTCCTGTGATTGTCTTGGGGAAGGCAATAACGTCTCGAATAGACGAGTATCCTGCCAGCATGGCGACCAGACGGTCGAAACCAATAGCAAAGCCGGCATGAGGAGGACATCCAACATCAAAGGCTCGCAGCAGGTGTCCAAAAAGCTTCTCAGAGTTGGGAATCTTCATGATCTCCTTGAAGATGTAGTTCTGCAGCTGCGAGTCGTGAACTCGAGTAGATCCTCCTCCAACTTCCACACCGTTGAGTACCAAATCGTAATGCTGTCCCCGGGCCTTCAGAGGGTCAGTCTCCAGGAGAGGATAGTCTTCCAGAACAGCCATGGTGAAGGGATGATGCGAGGCCACAATCTGGGTGTAGTCGAACTTGGGGAAAGGCTGAGCCTTCTCAGGATCGGAGTCAACGGAGCTGGGGGAGAAGAGAGGGAAGTCAATGACCCAAGAAGCCACAAAAGTGTCTTCGATAGTAGGAAGCTGCTCGCCAGAAGCAAGTTGTCGTCGCCATCTCTCAGGATACTCCTTGATTAGTAGCTGTCGAGCACGTCCGAGAGGAGTGGGGTTCTCATAAGAGGTAGTCTGTCTTGTGGAAGCAAGCACAACATCGCCAACAGAAACAGGCAGAGCCTTGTCAAGCTTGAACTGAGAAACCTGCTGGTTCCACGACGAGACATTCTCCTCGGTGATTCGGATCACGTCGGGAACTCGGTTAGTGTACAATCGAGCCTCTGACAAGAAGTCGAGAGACTCAGGGGCATCCTCCTTGGTGATATGCAGAATCTCACACACGGGGAAATCCTCGTTAGGAGAAATGGCGTGCTCAGAAACATCGGTAATGGCACATGTGTATCTGAGATCAGGCTTGTCAATACCATACTTGCCCAGGGCCTCGTTGAAAGTCATGGGGTTGAATGTAGACTGCTTGACGAGATTACCGTCAGCATCAAGAGTGTAAACGTTCTTGTTCACAGTATCAGCGAAGATGTTAAGTACAAGCTTCTCCACAACCTCCCGCACGTCAGCCCCATTGGCAAAAGCCATCTCCATATCGACCTGGGTGAATTCAGGCTGTCGATCCTGTCTCAGATCCTCATCACGGAAACACTTGGCCAGCTGGTAGTATCTATGGACACCAGAAGCCATAAGAAGCTGCTTATATTGCTGAGGACTTTGAGGCAAAGCGTACATGAGATTTCGCTTTCTAGTGGGCACCAGGAACTCTCGGGCGCCTTCAGGAGTAGACTTGAAAAGCAGAGGAGTCTCGACCTCAGTGAACCCAAGACTATCTAGAACACTTCGAGAAGTCTTCATCGCATTGGCTCGTAGCCTGAGAGCAGCCTGGAGCTGAGGTTGACGCAATTGAAGGTATCTGTACTCTGCAGGCCAGTCTTTAGTATCTCCCAGAGTCAGTTGACTGCCCTTCTCGTTGGCCTCATTGAGCACAGAAGAGGAAGAAACCACAAGATCAAACACTCCCTCCTTGTCGGTTCTCTGCTTTGCAACCACTCCTTCCACAACTACTGCACTCTCGGGCTTCATAGATCGAAGCACCGAGGGACTGTTGGAGTCCACCAATTGAATGATATCTCCATTGGTATCTCTCAGGGATGCAAAAGTGAGGTTTTTAGACACCTTTCGAGGCTTCTTGTGGATCCAGCCCTGCAGAGTAACCTTCCTCTGACTCGTTTCCAGTGTAGGAGCTTCAGTCAAGAGACTGGAGATCGAATGGGTTCGACCAGGAAATGAGAATTTGGTGACGACGGTTTCCGCAGCTGGAAACTTCACTCCGGTAGATTTGTGTCGAATGGATGCCGAGAGTGTGCCTCCCACACTCCGGGGAATCCGTCTAACTGCTCTCAACATGGCTGTTTTGTATGTTCAGACGATATGACAATCTGTTGCATATTAAGTTTGGAAAAGGTACAGGTTATGAGTAAAAGACATTGAGGCAACGTTGTCGAGTTGGTTCATAGTCACGAAGTTGAAGTTGCTTATTGAGCTCTAAGTATTCGTGTTATTTGCCACTGGAAGGTTTTGGAATTCCCTGGACCACTTCCCCTAGCGAGAATCGAACAAACCGTAATTGGAAGTTAACCTCGTCCTTTGCCACACATACATCACCAAGATAGATTAACACACGACAACTACAGATCAAAATCAATAATGGAGCGATTTCAGCGAATGCTACAGACTGGCGGCCTTGGCGGCCCCGGTGTCGGTGGAGGTGTGAGTACGATTGGAGCTGGATGATTTGATTATGACACGGAATGGGAGGCGTCTCATTGAAACATATTACTAACAACAGGATGTACCTGTGGTCGACAACTCAGAGACTGTCTACATTTCCTCATTAGCTCTTTTGAAGATGCTGAAGCATGGACGAGCCGGTGTGCCTATGGAAGTGGTGAGTATACAACGAACGCGGTGGTTTTCGCGAATCAACAATGACTGTTGCACGCCACAAATGACATGTGGTGATTGAAGGTGGCAACAGGAGATCGAGGGGACGAGCAAGAACAATCCATACTAACAACAGATGGGACTCATGCTGGGAGAGTTTGTGGACGATTACACAGTTCATGTCATTGATGTGTTTGCCATGCCCCAGAGTGGTACTGGTGTCTCCGTTGAGGCCGTTGATGATGTGTTCCAGACACGAATGATGGATATGCTTAAACAGACCGGCCGAGACCAGATGGTGGTCGGATGGTACCATTCACATCCCGGTTTTGGCTGCTGGCTGTCGTCTGTGGATATCAACACCCAGCAATCGTTCGAGCAGCTCAACAAGCGAGCAGTGGCAGTGGTGGTGGACCCCATTCAGTCGGTCAAGGGTAAGGTTGTGATTGACGCCTTCCGACTCATCAACACAAACTCGGTGCTTTTGGGCCAGGAGCCTCGTCTGTCGACCTCCAACATTGGTCACCTCAACAAGCCCACAATTCACGCCCTGATCCACGGCCTGAACCGACACTACTACTCCATTAACATCAACTACAAGAAGACTCCTCTGGACGAGAAGATGCTGCAGAATCTGCACAAGAGCAGTTGGACCTCTGGTCTGGAGATCCAGAACTACGAGACACAGGAGTGCAACAATGCCAACGCCGCACAGAAGATGGTCAAGCTGGCCATTGAGTACACCACCCGAGTGCAGGAGGAGCAGGAGATGAACGAGGACCAGCTCAAGACCCGATACGTCGGAAAGCAGGATCCCAAGAAGCATCTCGAGGATGCTGTGACTGATAGACTGGAGGAGAACATTGTTTCTCTGATGGCTGGAAACGTTGACAACGTTGCGTTCCAGGCGTAGGTGGTTTTGTACTAGGCAGTGCATTTATATAAGTAAATTAAACGATTCATGTTTGAAGTGGGGTATCTAAGCAGGTACGAGTAGTTTATCCTAGATATTATGATATTATTCTATATTACATGGCCTTATTTTGGCAACTCCTTCTTTTTGAATGTTCGAGCACCACCTTTAGTGCTAATCCTCGTTCATGCTAACATCTCCATCTCCATCTCCATCTGCGCTTCCGTTGTCCTTCTCACTGTCTCTTTCTTCACTCTCATTGATGCGGTTACCATTTTCCTCCTTTGCTGTGTCCAGCTCGTCACTTTGGCTGTTGCCTCCAATTTGTTCAAAGAGCTTCACTGAGCCATCTAATGAACAGGTAACGATTTTGTTTCCAATAACGTCCAGCGAAATGACGACTCCAGAATGAGCATCAAACGAGCCACGCACGGTTCGATCCTGAATGTCGTAGACGTAGACGCGTCCATTTTCGGAGGCATGCAGTAGAACAGCCCTACCCTGGAAATACACAAACCCGGTGGGACAGCAGAACTTGCCATTTTCGTGGCCCTTGTATGTCTTGACCACCTTATTGTTCATGTAGTCCCATAACCTTGAAGTGGAGTCCATGTTTGACACAAGAATGAACTTGGAGTTTGGCGTGAAGCGGGCAAACATGATAGGTGACGATTCTTCTCCGACAATGGTCTTGAGACACTGGCCGGTGGCGGTGTCCCACATTCGGATCAGACCGTCGTGGGATCCACTGACAATCATGGTTCCTTCGCATGAAAAGTCCACTGCTGAGATGGGTTGTGAGTGGGCCGCGAGAGTCATGATACAGCGTCCCTGGAGCACGTCCCACACCCTCACGTTCTCATCGGCCGATCCAGACACCACCAGGTTGCCCTTGTAGTTGAACTTGACACACGTGACGTAGTGTGTGTGGCCCACTAGGATCCGTTGACTGGAAGGTCGATGTGTGGACCAGATTCGGATCGTTCTATCGTCCGAGGCTGAGGCCAACATCTTGGAATCAGGAGACCAGCTGATGTCATTGATACCTGCTCGATGACCTCTGAGAGTCTGAACCAATTCTCCCGTAGCAGAGTCCCACAGCTTGATTGACGCGTCTGCAGAACATGATGCAATCAGTTTGCCGTTTGGGCTGATTTTGGCGGCTGTGCAGGGCGACGGGTGGGCATCTATCGTGAGTTTCGCGACAAACTCGCCCGCCAGGTCCTCCTCCTGCTCGGTTCGCACTTTTTTCGTTCCGTTGCCGAAATCCGTCGTCATATTGGAGTGTGCAGGAAGAATGCACAGTCAGTGAGGTTGACTAACTTTGATCGGGATAAAACAGGCAGTGGCATACAACAACAGCAGCTCTGGGGAGGGCCGTCAACACCAACACCACTAATTAACACAGCATGGACAACATCAAGCGGCTTCTGCAGTACGTCACCCGAGGCTTCTACGACACAAAGTCCATCCTGGTGATGGACGCACTGCTCAAGCATGTGGTGCTTTCAGACGAGGAACTGCACCAGTTGCTGAGCATTCCGGCCAAGGAGATTCGACAGATTTGTGCAAAGCTCAAGGACGACAAGCTGCTCAAGGATCACACCCAGCGGGAGCAGCAGGAAAACACATATGGATACAACAAAAACTACCAAAAGACGTACTACTACATCCACTACACAGTGACCATCGATGCCATCAAGTGGAAGGTGCACTCCATGAACAAGAAGGCCGAGGAGGCGCTTGGAAAAAAGTCGCAGCCGCAAGGATACGTGTGTCCACTGTGCACGAAAAAGTTCACCACCATGGAGGCCGTCACCAACGTGCAGATGGACGGCACTTTTACCTGTGATGTTTGTTCAACCGTGATTGTTGAAGACACAACCAGTGACGAGTCTCGGGTGCACCAGGACCGACTGGAAAAGCTCATGCAGCAGATCAAGCCCATTATTGACGAGCTGCGAAAGATCGACGATATCCAGGTGGCCGAAAACACCTTTGAGACGTCGCTAGCCAAGGCTGTTCCTGCCCAGCTGGAGGTGACTGCAGGAAGCACCTCTTCTATCAAGACCGCTGGCCGAGGCACCACCTCCTCGCAGACCGGCTCCAACAAGAGCAACACTCTCACCGTCAACCTCTCCACCGGCGACGAGGACGAGGCTGCCCAGCGAGACGAGAAGGCCAAGCTTGCCGAGCAGAATGCTCTCCCCGCATGGTACATGGAGTCTACTGTTGGTCGACAAATGGTCATGGGAGACACGGACCAGGAGCATCATGGATTCAATGAGATTGGTAACGACGATGACTATCCCCAGAAGAAGGAGACCAAGGAGGGCACTGTCAAGAAGGAGGACGTGGCTCCCAAGGTCAAGGCCGAGGAGCAGGAGCCCAAGCTCGAGGAGGAGGAAGAGGACGCTCTGGCTGCTTACTACAAGCAATACGAGGCCAAGCAGCGTGCCGAGGAAGAGGAGGAGGAAGAAGAGGAAGAGGATGACGACGATGACGAGGGTGATTTCGATGATGTCGAGCTGGCCGTTGAGGAGGCAGACTTTGACGAGGAATAGAAGAAAAACCAAAAAGCCATAGGGGATGTACATATATATACACAACAAATATTTTTTATACCCATCACTAGTAGACTGACAGGAACAAACACTGCATGATCAAAAAAACATCCAATTCCATTATAATACACGTTAGCTACAGCTACTCTACTTGAAACGCTTGTCAATGACATCGACACCCTGCTCCTCGTACTCCTGCTTGATAACCCAGGAGGAGCCAAAGTTACCGAGAGAGGCAAAAACAGAGGCTCCGGTCCATGCCAGCGACTTTCGCTCGGTGGACGTCACCGACAGGTAGGGCTGCTTGACATGGAACTGGGTGAAGAACTGGGCCATGTCTCGGTGGATTCGGGCGGTCAGACCGTTAAGCAGAGTGGTTCCTCCGACAACAACAATGTTGTTGAGCAGCTCCATCTGGACCTCGGCCTTGGGGTCAGTCTTGAGCACGGCGTGGTAGATGAGCTCGGAGATACCGAGGGTTCCCTCGGGTACGACACCTGGGGGTCCGAATTCGACGGGTCGGAAAAGAGACTCGGCGATTCCAAACCGTTCCTGCTCGGCAATGTATGTGGATCCGTCAGGAAATTCGTAGGGTCGCTGAATGTTGGGTGGCAGCGGGGTGTGGGGCATGATGGGGTGGTAGTTGACCTGGAGGGTGGTTTCCTTGAAGTTATCGAGCACCCGCTCAATCTCAAAGTTTTTGTAGGATTCGGTCATTCCAGGCAGTTCTCGCAGGAATGTGGATGGGTTGGGGTCGTTGATGTCCTTCTTCTTCTTGACCAAGTAGGAGGGGATAACCTCAACCTGCTTTCGCTTGAACTCCTCGAGAATCAGGTAGTTGAGGAAGTCTCCGCCAAACTTGGAGTGGAAAGAGGCCTTGGTGACCACGTTGCCGTCGAGCACGGTGGACACACTGGCCACGGCAGAGCCAATCTCCACAATGATGGAGTTGGGTCGCACAGCAGCGTACGCGGTACACAGAGGGTTCTTGACGAAGCTGATTGCGGGAGACTGGAACTTGTCGAAACACATTTCGGCAATCTTGGCCCGTCTTGCGCCCGAGTTCCACATCTGCTCTGTGATCACCAGCGGGTACTCGCTGAGGTCGTCCACCTTGAGCTTTTCTTTGATGGCGTACTCCCACAGTCTAGCCACTCCGTCCCAATCCTGGATGCAACCGTCTTGGACGGGGCTGTAGATTTCCTTGCCGGCAATGGGACGATGCACGTTTTCCAGGCCGAATTCGTACACCTCCTCGCCCTGGGCGTTAGTGTACTTGCCGTATTTGGTGGGAATGACCACCTTGGGGAGATCGTCTCCGGAGAAGCCGACACGCGTGTATGACGAGCCGCACTCGATCACAATGGAGGTGACTTCGTCCGACGACGATTGGACGGCTCCGTTAGTTGTGGGGGGCGTTAATGACGGCATTGGATGTGTGGTGGTGGACGTGATTGTAGATGAAACTTTAGGTGGTGATGTCTGACCGTCGACTCGTGAACTTAATTGAGGCATGAGTATGAGATGGTGAAGGTATGTTAGAGGAATGATAGAGGTTGAGACGGGATATATAATGTGAGGATAAGAAAAGTTGCGATTTTACATTTCATTGAGTTCTCAAGAATAACTTTTAGTTCTGGTGGCATTCCAGACAATTAGTAACAGTGACATTTATCTCAACTGTATGAAGGGAGGAGACACAGTGAGCTCCAGTATAGTGAAATCAATATCGCACTTTAACGACAAAATGAGACGTGATATCAAATGCAGATGTAAAAAGTTGGTTTATAAAAAAACAAAAACAAGCCATTAAAAGGAGTATTATCGAAATTGAGGCTTCTACTTACAGATAATACCTCCTTCTTAGTTGTCATCGTGATATCAACATATTTTGAGTAGTTACTTGGAGATAAGAAGTCAATACATGAAGAATTGTTAAGTTCACCTTATGCAGGCACCCCAGGAATTATGAAGAATAAAAAAAACAAATAAAAAGCAGAAAATGCCAGATACACCTGGAATAATGTAATTAGAGCCTAACCAGGATATACGTGACTATTCGACAACCTGTGTGAGCCATACATTCCACTCCTGTCCACCCCACCATGCTTCCCCAGCTTGCATACTACCGGCCGATGCGGACATGTTGGAAGCCTAAAGCGCATCTGAGAGCCAAACACGGCTGAAGTTATTCTCGAGACTTTTCAAGTGAAAAATATCCACGTCAAACGGATCTAAGAAAAAACGGACTTTGCGACATCCAGAGCCCGAGCCACACACATCTACGGAAAAAGAAACGCAGATACACACACACTAACAATGGTTTCTAAAGATACCAAAAAGGTGAGTACACTATGAGTCATAATCCCCAATCTCAGCTAGCAAACATGATCTAACTCAGCCTGAGCCCTGGAAGTCTCTGGTAGCTGGTTCTACCGCTGGAGCCGTGGAGGGTCTCGTGACCTATCCCTTTGAGTGGTCCAAGACCCGTCTCCAGCTCGTTGACAAGTCTTCCACTGCCACCAGAAACCCCCTGGTGCTTATCTACAACACAGCCAAGACTCAAGGTCTGGGAGCCGTGTACACTGGCTGTCCCGCTTTCATTGTCGGCAACACTGTCAAGGCCGGAGTGCGGTTCCTTGGTTTCGACGCCACCAAGGGCCTGCTGGCTGACAAGGACGGCAAGGTGTCTGGACCTCGAGGAGTTCTGGCTGGTCTGGGAGCTGGAGTGCTCGAGTCCGTGGTCGCTGTGACTCCCTTCGAGACTATCAAGACCGCCATGATTGACGACCGACAGAGCAAGAACCCCAAGTACCAGGGTCTGTTCAAGGGAACCGCACAGCTTATTAAGGATAAGGGTCTGTCTGGTATCTACCGAGGACTGGTTCCTGTGACCATGCGACAGGCTGCCAACCAGGCCGTGCGTCTGGGATCTTACAACTGGATGAAGGTGTTCATTCAGAGCCGACAGGCGGACCCCAAGGCTCCTCTTTCGTCTCTCTCCACCTTTGTTGTCGGAGCCTTTGCAGGAATCGTCACTGTCTACACTACCATGCCTCTGGATACCGTCAAGACCCGAATGCAGTCGCTGGAGGCTAAGAAGGAGTACCGAAACACTTTCCACTGCTTTGCTCGAATCTTCAAGGAGGAGGGTCTGCTGACTTTCTGGAAGGGAGCCACTCCCCGTCTCGGACGACTCATTCTCTCTGGAGGTATCGTCTTCACCATCTACGAGAAGATCATTGAGATTCTTTAGACGTTTATATAGATAATGACTGATGAATATATGCACAGAACATACGCCCACCAGTATCCAACCCAAGTTTCCTACGGAACATTACCCGATCATGCTATTACAGTATGTACCATGCAGTGTCTAATAAATAATGGCCCCTTCCTATCAGGGACCAAGTTAGTCTATTTGCTTTCCTTCCTCCCTAGACTGCGGTCTCGGGGGTGTCTTCCTCCGTCACAACGTGCTGGGGAGTCTGGAGCACAATCAGCTCCATTCGCCGAGCACGCCAGTAGTCCCACAAAGCCTTGAGAATGACAAGAGTTCCCACGGCCATGATGATGCCGGACCAGAACACATTCTTGTCGTGAGCAGCCCGTTCCTGTTCCTGCACAGTCGGGTCCACATGCTCCATGGTCGGAATGACGGCACTTCCGGGGATATTCGAACCGTACCCAGGCACATCAAAGTTATTGGGATCCGAGGGCACAAACTGGTGGGCAGGGACTGATGAGTAGTCCGTCGTGGGGTTCCCTCCGCTGTTTCGCATGTACATGCCAATTTGGAATACAGTGAGTCCCAAACCTGCCCGAGAACCCTGTTTGGCCGAGTGTGATGTGTGCAACAAGTATGTGAGCACAAAGCCGATAAACTGGAACACGGAGGACACGGTCATGTTCCACAGGAAAGAAATGGGCGATCCAACGGGCAGTCCATCGATAAATACCTCTTCTGCGTACCCGGGATGCAGAATAGTGGTGGCCCAGTAGGGAGGAGTGGCATCTGCAGCAGCCTCCTCGTAGGTGGGAGGAGTTTCGTCTGTGGGCTTGTCTTCATCATCGTCATTGGCCTGGGTGTTGGAGAACACGCCATCATGAGAAGATGAAGCAGGGGGTTCTGTTGTGGGCAGCATCTGACCTCTGTTGAACAGACGGTTGAAGAAGCCGGTAGAAAATACATTAGAACCCTCGGAACCGGAGCCCGCGTTGCCTCCCGATCCCGAACCGCCACCATTTCCAGGTTCAGGAAAGCCTCCGGGAATCCGGGTGTGACCTCCATTGTTATTGGAGCCCCCTAACCGATCATCTGCGTAATTGCTTCTGTCGTACTGGGGGTCTTCGGTCTGTGCCAGCTCCTCCAGCGTGGCTCCTCCATCGTCGTCGTTCAGGTCGTCGTCATCTTCATGGGTACTGGTATCCACCTGGTTGTAGTTGCGTCCCATTCGTCCTCCGCTCTGAAGATGATGTTCGTCGTCTGAGTCCGAGTCCGAGTCGCTTCCAAAGGCCGCGGTCAGAGCGTCCCGTGGACTGGAGGGGGCGTCGAATAACACGTCGTTCGAGTAGTTGGATTCCGTGCTGTGTCGAGTCATGGTGAGCTGTGCGGAGAGAGGTGCTACGTTCACTATATACAGCCTGCGGTCGAGAGGCGTCGGGTCACGTGTCTCAAACGTTATTTTAGGGGGGTCCAAAATGGGCAGTGGGGAGGGAAATTGAAGGGTGTGTGGGTTATTGAGGTATTAATCACGTGACCAAAGTCGCCACTATAAGATCCCCAGCAATATTGACAGTATTATGCCAACACAAACTCCATCATTTCTCCATACATCTTACATACCATATCTGTCTTTTTCCTAATATCTAATATGCCTAAAAAGCATAGAGTAACCACTCAAGTGACGTTTCCACATCTGATAAGAATGTAGACCTGGAAAGGGAAGGCGAGAAAAAAATTGGACAAAGAAAATCAGACAATTTTGTTCGGGATTTTCAATTCGCGTTTTTATGTCCGCTAAAATATGGCTTCTGGAAGATACTGGAACAGCTCCCTTGGTCTTGCCACCTGGTTGTGGTGGCAACGATTGCGTTAAAGGGTTGCATCTGACATGCACTCTGCGTGACATCTTAGAGTGAGACAGATGGACGTGTTTATGGCATGGAAGGGGTTATTTGGAGCGAAGACTACAATTACGTGATATTATTGCCGCATTTACAGTATTTGTTGTTAATTTTAAATCATTTATTTTCTATGCTATATGGTTAGTAAAGAGATGAGTAGCTAACACTCAGTTGTACACTCAGTTGTCTACAACTTCATGCGCTTTCCAATCTCGGAAGACCAGCCCCTGGCCTGCTCGAAGCCATGGCTTCTAGTCTGGTAGTCCTCAAAGGCCTTGACGATTCCCTTTCGGGTAGTGGCGACAAAAGGACCGTGCTGAACAATGGGCTGTTCCAGAATCTTGCCTCCAATGACAATGATTCTTGAAGAAGGGCCAGGAATGAAGTCAATGGATTCTCCCTCATTCTTGAAGATGGCCACATCGTGCTGTTGGACCTTTCGGCCATTGACGGTAGCTGAGCCCTTCATGACGTAGAGTAGCGAGTTAAAACCCTTGGGCATCTCCTGGTTGACCTCTCGTCCATTATACTGCTTGGTGGTCTCGAAATCAAGGAACCAGACAGGAGTGTATGCTAGATCCTTGACGGAATCAACACCAAAGGAATGGCCAGAGATGACCTTGACGGTCAGATCCTCGGCATCAGACTTGCCAATAGGAACCTCAGCAGCTCTAAGATCTCTATATCGAGGCTTGCAGTTCTTCAATTCCTTGGGAAGGTCCACCCACAGCTGGATACCTTCAACAGTTCGGACTTCTCCATTGGGTCCAGAAGCAGGCATCTCAGCATGTACAATGCCTCGACCGGCAGTCATAAACTGAAGATCTCCTGCATTCAGGGTACCCTTGCTTCCAGTGAAGTCCTCATGGTCAACAGCTCCGTCAACGACATAGGTGATAGTCTCCTGGCCTCGATGGGGATGGTCAGGGAAACCGGCGGTGGAAGGAACCTTGAAATGGTCAAACATGAGGAAAGGAGTGAAGTTCATCATGTTGGCTGTGGGCATAAGACGCCGAACACGTGCTCCTCGGCCCTCGGAGGTCTCCAGAGCAGTGAAGATCTTGTCAATGGGCTTGGAAATGGTCTTGGTAATATCGGTGGTGGTAGACATGAGTTTGAGTTCTCGTAGTTTGCTGATGAGTTGTTGTTTTCTTAACATGAGTTTTTATTTAGACAGTCCAAAACTCGATCTATATATATTAATCCATGTTGATGTAGTCACATATTACACTGCATCAGATATGCACGGTAACTACATACAATGCATATATGACGCACGACATCGTATTACTACACAGGAGCCGCGATGCCAGAACCTACCATTTTTTCGTGATTGGTAATGGTGATTTGTAATGTAATACCTTTTGGAAGCTACTAGTGGTTTGTCATATGTACTTCTCCGTGTACTATTCTTACCTTTGTCATTGCTTATTGATTCTACGATATTATCGCCCTGAGACAATGTTCAACACGAAAACATATCTGCGACGGTGATTTTCAGATTAAACCTTACAAATTCGCGTAAAAAAAAACTCATGTTTTTATGATGGATACCGTGGGCACTTTCCCCGACTTATCCCAAGTCTAATCCTTCTATGATGAAGATAAATTGACAATTAGAAAATGAAGCTTTACATTCACTGAGTGGGTCATGACCTGATGTCGCCATGGAGGATTCTCAGTAGGTTTGAACATACAAGACACATGAAGGCAAACTAAAAGTCATCAAGAAAGAGATGGTGCTATTTTATACTCGTTCAAGGCAATTTTAAAGAGGGTTTTTTTTTTTTATTCTGAAGATACATTACAACTATATACCTGGCAAGCCAGGCTATTGGCATCCAATGAATCTTGCAAATCGTAATCGGTATGACTAAGCAAACGTCAAATTGTGGACCCCAACTTTTCTGAAATTCGTAATTCCGCGGCCCGATGGTTTAGTGGTATAATTCTCGCTTAGGGTGTCCTAGGCAATTTGCGAGAGGTCCCGGGTTCAATTCCCGGTTGGGCCCATCATTTTTTGCTCTTTCATCTATTGATTTCTTCCTTTTCGCTCTCCAATCGTCTATACATGATCTGCATTTTTGACGAATCATGAAAGAGGTTATTTTTGATTTCCAATCTCACGTGCCCAACCTTAAAATCAACCAATCATAACCTCCGGAGAGGTCATCATATTAAGGTTTCGAAGCTGACAATTCCACGCATCTTCTGGAAGGATTCAACAACCAATCACAGCACTCGCAAAGGTCAGGAAGGTTTCGAGTCATCTCGTTTAACTTTATCATGCGATGACCCCAGCCTCGTCCCAGCTCCTTATAAGGAAGCTCTGGAAGCCATGAAATAGACAGAATCAAACACACTCTCCCATCTACAACCACTACAAACCCATCACATCTACAATGACCTGCTGCAAGAAGAACAACACTACCTGCGTCTGCGCCCAGGAGGCCACCTGCTCTTGTGGCGAGAAGCCCGCCCAGCAGTGTGTCTGCTCCAAGGCTCCCGTTGAGAACGCGAAGCCTGCTTCTGCTACCTGCTCTTGCGGAATGCGACCTGCCAACCACTGCACTTGCTCTCGACAGAGCGAGGAGAACACTGGTCTGCTCGAGGGCGAGGTTGACTTCACCAACCTCAAATAAGCATCTTGAGCTTCACTGCTTTGCATTCAAACAAAACAAGTACCATATTATTTATTGATCAATAACATATTTAAATACCAAGATTTTACGAGTAGCGCATGTTAAAGTATTATACAAAGAGCACTTTTATTTTAGTCCTTTGCTGTATTCTCAGCATCAGGCACCAACAACGCATGGAATCATGTGATTAAATCTGAAGCGAACATATAAAGCTTGGCAGCCTCCGTAAACCCATTAATTATACACTTACAAAGCTCTTGTATCCCTTGTCCTCATGCGCCCCTTGTTTACTATGCGCCATTGTTAGTTGCAATTCCTCTCATAAATAAACTCTACGATAATGCACGTCATACGTTATCAGACTACAAATGTATACTCCCACTTGTACTCAATAAATCATCATCATTAATCTAGCTACAAGTAGCTACAACTACTGTACTGCTCATTTTTATGCTCAAGGCTGAATGTGGGGCTCAACGCCGGAAACAACAATGGTCTTGAGAACCATGTAGTCGTCCAGACCGTACTTGGAGCCCTCTCGGCCGAAACCAGACTCCTTGATACCGCCAAAGGGAAGGGCACACTCAGTCATCAGACCGGTGTTGACACCAACCATTCCAACCTCAAGAGCCTCAGCAACCTGCTGGATTCGGTAAACGTCCTTAGAGTAGAAGTAGCCGGCAAGACCAACCTCGGCCTTGTTGGCCATCTCAATCACCTCAGCATCGGTCTTGAAGGGGAAGATAGCGGCAATGGGGCCAAAGGTCTCCTCGGAGGCAATCAGCATATCGGACTTGGCACCAGCAATGACGGTGGGCTGGAAGAAGGCCTTTCCAATCTCGGGGGCGTCGGAGCCTCCAATGAGCACCTTTCCTCCCTTCTTGACAGCATCATCAACCTGCTCCTGGATCTTGCCCTTGGCTCCCTCGTGGATAAGAGGACCATGGGTGGTGTTGGGGTCCATACCGTTTCCGACCTTGAAGGTCTTGACGACAGCAGCCATTCGCTCAGCGAACTTGTCGGCAATGCTCTCGTGCACGTAGATTCGGTTGGCACACACACAGGTCTGTCCAGTACCTCGGAACTTGGAGGCAATGGCTCCGTCGACGGCTCGGTCAATGTCGGCGTCCTCAAAGACAATGAAGGGGGCGTTTCCTCCGAGCTCGAAGGACAGCTTCTTGAGAGTGGAGGCGGAGGCGCCCATGAGGGTCTTTCCAACACCGGTGGAGCCAGTGAAAGACACCTTCTTGACAGTGGGGTTCTCGCACAGAGCGTTACCAAAGGCTCGGGTGTTCTTCTTGGTGGTGACAACGTTGACAACACCCTTGGGGATACCAGCCTGCTCGGCCAGGTAAGCCAGAGCGAGAGCAGAGTAAGGAGTCTCAGACCCAGGCTTGATCACCATGGTGCAGCCAGCAGCAACAGCAGCAGCGGCCTTTCGGGTGATCATGGCGGAGGGAAAGTTCCAGGGAGTGATGATTCCACAGACTCCAATGGGCTGCTTGATGGTGTAGATTCGGTTGGCGGGGTTGGCGGAGGGGATGATGTCTCCGTAGATTCGGGGGGCCTCCTCGGAGAACCACTCAAAGAAAGAGGCTCCGTATCCAATCTCTCCCTTGGCGTCAGTGAGAGACTTTCCGTTCTCCAGAGTCACCAGGGTGGCCAGATCGGCGGAGTTCTCCTGCATCAGGTCGTACCACTTTCGCAGCATCTTGGATCGCTCTCGACCAGTGGTGTGCTTGAAGGTCTTGAATGCAGTGTGAGCGTGCTGGACAGCCTCATCGGCCTCAGCGACGGAAAACTCGGGCACCTGGCCCAAAACCTCGCCGGTGGCAGGGTTCTCGACGCTGAAGGTGTCTCCGGTCTTGGACGAAACCCACTGACCGTTGATGTAGCCCTGGTTTCGCAGAAGATTGGGGTTCTTGAGCAGAGACGAAATGGCGGAGGTGGACATGGCTCGGGTGCTGGACAGTCGCTGGACGGTGTTCAGGGCTCGCAACATTGTATGTGTGGGAGATAAATGTGGGAGAGTGAGTGAAGGAGAATGAGTAGTCTGGTGTGTCGCTTATAAGACCGTTAGCTGCGCGGTTAGTAGACACACCTGATGCACTCCACAAAGCTAAATTCCAAAGTGGAAGCAGTTGCCGCAGGCCGATGGGGGGTTGTTCTGGGAGTAAATAGGTAACGTGATTTGGTTTGAAGCCACTACCCGGCAAATTGATCTTATGGGGCTTTTTGAATCTCGTTTTTGGACAGTTTTTACGCCAATATTAGACGTGTTTGACATGCATGACTATACTACACACCGCAAGCTTTGTCAGTTTCAGGCGTCTAAAATTGCTACTCCATCAGTGAGTATTGATAGAGGTCCGATTAGTCATACAGGCGGAGGATTAGCAGGAAAGAAATAACCAATTGTTGGAGCCACAACTAGCCGCCAGTACACGTATCCAACTCTTGTCTCAATTGTCTGCATTTTGGGGCACATATTGCCAACCCCACATTTACCCCTCCTACTGCTGCCAAGCATATAAAGCAAAATACCCGACTGTTATCCCGCCGCACGGAAAATATAGACGCCGCAGAAAAACGTTTACTCGGAACGCTGCCGGTGAAGGTATGTAGGTGAGTGAGTCACGTGGGTAGATTTGGTGTGAGGGGTCTATCAGCGGGCACAGGAAATCTGATTGGGTGTTTTCCTGCCTTAGTTGGGTTGAGTATCTGGTCAAGTAGTTTAGTTGGGGCTTAGGGGTGAGAAATAGTGAGTGTGGGGATAGTTGGTGTGGCATAATTTTTGGAGGAAGTGTACCATAAGTGGGGGAGAATAAATTCACAAATTTCGACAGAGGATTACAGTGAAAATTATGATATGATAATATACGACTTACAGTATGTACGTTCGTACATCTCGTTTCCGGAAAGATGTCCTACTGTAGGCTCTTCTCTATTAGGGTGTGTGTGTCATCTGAGCACCGTCAAGAGGGGAAGACTGAGCTGACTTCATGGCGAACAAATTAACAGGAATATCCCTCGTGACGAACATTTCCATTCAAATTCATCAAGGAGTGATTCTATAGAAGAAAAGTTACTCCTGTGATTATCACTCGTTGAGTCGTATCTTTAACTTGGCTAATTCTTATGTTTATGAACCAAGCGTGAGTGCACGAACATATAGATGGTATCGTACGAGTTTGCTGTATCATATCGGATTTTGGGATACACGTGTTGGTAGGCTCGATTATCTAAATGTACTTCCCTGGAATCAAAAAATGTCAAATATACTGTACTAGTATTCACTACAGTCCTACGATACAACTTACTGTACCACTAACCAGTATGCAATGCAGTGGACCTACAGAAACACAAGATACTGTACAAGTCTGAAAACTATTCCAAACTAAGAGTGGACTAGAAAAGTAGCGAAGAATAACCGAGGTCTTAGTGACTCACTTAGAACCCCTCTAGAACAACAAAACATAGGTCTCGAAGGAGTTTAACGAACAGTTTAGCCCAATCATACAGTCTGACAGAGGTACAAGCCTTGTCTGAAGGCTTCCATAAGGGTCCAGAATTTACACGGAATAAACCAACGAATGAGAGTTCGAACTCTAGAAAGGTGGAACAATTCCACAAAGGGGCCTAGAGTCCCCGAGGCTTCCCATAATATCTCCACTGGGCGTGAATACCCTGGAATGTGAATTCCAAACAGTCATGCTTACAAATGAGACCAGTATATCTTTAAGGGCGTTTGAAAGCGAACAGAAAAACAAGAGTCCATATTATTGAAACACATTCTTTTCATTCCTCAACCCCTGATGTTGAACAGGCGTCCCAGTTTGGTTAACGTCCGTCTACACTTCCGTATAATTCCGAGACAGTCTCACCTTAGTAGGTCTCACAGTACTTCTTTCGCGCTTCTTTCTACTTTGGAACAATAAACGAGACGAACAATGGGCAGTGAGTTCAATTAATGCTTCTAAACCGAACTATCTTAAACAAACTGAAACACTATAGGCGGAGAAATCCGGTCTGTTGATGAACATTTGATGTGAACGTCAACCATCAGCCCACAAGAGGATTAACATCTACAAAGAGCCAACCTATGAGAAAAACAGCCAGAATCCAAGACATTAAAGGATATTCATTACTGTTAATCAAGCAGCACCGAAGGGCTGTGCATCCTCTCATAGCTAGTACCCACAGTAGGTTGTTGAGCTCTCAGACATTGCCCTGATTCTTTTCACATGCGGTACCTGCGGCGGGTCTACGGATATCCGGCTGTTGTACCAGCCTTCATCCGGCTAAGAGACCAGCACAAGGCTGCGGATTATCATTGAATGGAAAAAAAGACTGGGGGGACCTTGGTGCAGGCTAACTAACAAAGGAAAGTTATTTAGGTGGACTAGGCTTTTTGACTGGGCTAATGGAGACAAAGTCCATACACTACTATCTCATAGCGCCAAACTCACACGGCCACTATCTTCCCGCGGCCTAGCCTCGATACTAGCACTAGCACAACGGTCGCCTCAATTATAGACCAGCCCAGCAGCGTGGAAAAAAGTTGGTGAAAATCCAAACCTCCGTAAGTTAGGGCCTGCTCGTTGCTTTTTCTATGCGCCCCGTACTCCCTGCTCAACCGTAGATCTAATGCTGAGCTGCAACGCAAGGTAAATCGTGAGAATAATGTGGCGTGACAGGGGAAAAAGAAATACTGTTGAGAAACAAGATAGTCGGCTGCAAAAACGAGCTTTGTTATAGATGTCAGATCAAAGAAGAAACGACCAGACGCAGGCCGCTCTTGCAGCACCATGTAGGGGCCCTTATCTGACATCCATTGATAGTCATCTGTTGTGATTTACATCAGAGAAGATAGTCATTGTGGATGCAAACAGCCACGTGCGTACACATGGCAAGACATGTGAATGTCATTGTTTGAAGACAAACAATAAGCCCTACTAACACTGTAGTCGTCTATACGGTGAGCAGCTCACCTTAGGACGATCTTCATCCTGACGTCAGTCTGTCATCATCATACTGCACACAATCTTACAGTCTATAGTCTAAGTCTCCACTAACGTAAACAATCATAATTCATTCATACGGTACTATATACACATTCCTTCACTTGCTTCCTCGCTTGTCCAGCTTTCGATCAATGAGATCAAACTGCTTCTTCCACACATCGGTAGCCACCTTGGTATCCAGATCCTTGAAAACAACGTCATAGACGTCCTGGTAGGTGCCGGCAAAGACGGGAGTCAGACCCTCCTTGACAGTGTCAGGAAGCTCGTCCCAGTCTCCAGAATTGTCCTTGGGAATGATGATGGTCTTGGCTCCAGCAGAGTGGGCTCCAACAGCCTTCTCTCTCAGACCGCCAATCTTCATAACCTTACCAGTCAGAGAAATCTCACCGGTCATGGAAATGGAAGAGTCAATGGGATGGTTGAGAGCCAGAGACAGCAGACCAGTCACAACAGCACAGCCGGCAGAAGGACCATCCTTGGAGATGGCACCAGCAGGACAATGCAGATGGATGCCAGCCCGCTCAAAGAACCGGTTGGCAGGGAAGTTTCGGATCATGTACGACTTGGCAAACGAGTAGGCAATGTTGGTAGACTCCTTCATCACGTTACCCAGGTTTCCGGTCGACGACAGTCGAGGAGACGAGTCGGCAGAAAGACCTCCGTCCAAAATACACTCAATGTAGAGAGCAGAGCCTCCAAGAGGAGAGTAGGCAAGACCCATAACCACTCCGGGAGGAGGATCCTCAAACATTCGGTCCGAAGAATAAGGAGGAGAGTTGACGTAATCATAGAGATCCTTCTCATCAATAGTCAGGCTGTAATCCTCAGGAACTGTGACAGGAGGAGCCTTGGTACCAACCTTGGTCTCAGAGCCGTCCTTGGACTCAGGAGCAGTAGTCTCCTTATCCTTGTCCTCCTTGACGGCAGATTCCTCCTTGGCCTCCTTCTTAGACTTTGACTTGGAGGTCTTCTTCTCAGTAACCTCCTTGTCCTTCTCCACAGGCTCCACATCAATGATCTTTTCAGTGGCAACCTCGTCCTGACCATACTGTCCCACAATCTTGACCACCACCTTTCGGAAAATCTTCTCAATGTGCTTCTTGAGGTTTCGGACACCGGACTCTCGACAGTACTGTCGGTTGAGGGCGTTGATGGCCTCATCAGTCACGTTCACGTTCACATGCTCCAGACCAGTCTCCTTCTTGGACTGAGGCACCAGGTACTGGTTGGCAATGTTGAGCTTCTCATCAGGTACGTATCCACTCATCTCAATCACCTCCATTCGATCCAGCAGAGGCCAGGGAATGGTGGAAAGATCGTTGGAAGTACACACGAAAAGCACCTTGGACAGATCGATCGGAACATCCAGGTAGTGGTCCAGGAATGCATTGTTCTGCTCGGGGTCCAGGGCCTCCAGAAGAGCAGCTCCAGGATCTCCCTGAGTTCGAGAAGACGACAGCTTGTCAATCTCATCAATCAGAATCAGAGGGTTTTCCGTCTGGGTCTGCTTGAGAGCCTGGACAAGCCGACCGGGAATGGCTCCGACGTATGTTCGTCGATGTCCCTTGACTTCCGAAGCGTCGTTGGTTCCTCCAACCGAAAATCGGTAAAACTGTCGGTTGAGAGCCTTGGCAATAGACTTTCCAATAGACGTCTTTCCCACACCGGGGGGACCCTGCAGCAGCAGAATCTTACCCGTGAGACCGCCCTTCATGCGCGACACGGCAATAAACTCCAAAATGCGATCCTTGACTTCCTTCATACCGTAATGATCAGCATCCAGCACCTCCTTGGCCTGGGGCAGATTGAACCGATCCTCAGAGGTCTTGTTCCAGGGAATCTGGGTGATCCAGTCCAGGTAGTTTCGAGTCACCGAGTACTCGCTGGACGAGGGCTCCATGGACTGCAGCCGGGTCATTTCCTCCTCAAACACCTTCTGGATGTTTTCGGGCATGTCCAGCTTTTCGGCCCGCTCGTTGAACTTTTCCACCAGCTTCTCCTTGCCGTCGTCCACACCTAGCTCCTTCTTGATGGCCTTCATCTGCTCGGTCAGCAGGAACTTCTTGTGCTTGCTGTTGAGCTTGTTCTCCACGTCCCGCGCAATCTTTTGCTGCAGCTTGGCGTTGGTGTGTTCTCGCTTGAGCAGAATCAGAGCTCGGTTGAGCCGAGTCTCGAGATCCAGAGCAGTCAGAACAGCCTGAATCTCCTTTCCGTCACCAGCACACAGAGCGGCGGCAAAGTCAGCCAGTCGACCAGGCTCCTGGAGCACAGCAGGCTCAGTTCGCAGAATGTCTCCCACGACACTGGACAGCTGCTCTCGAAGAGTGGCGTCCTCAGCTCGCAGCATCTTGAACACATTGAGAATCTCGTTGGTCAGTGTAGTAATGACCCGGTTGTTCTTGTCATGGGGCTTATCCTCAATCAGAGAAATGGCAGCGGTAGACACATCGTAGGTGGACAGGAAGGAGTAGGGCGATTCCTCAAGAGAAGAGGAGTCGTACTTTTGGGGGGACTCCTTGCCGTCCTTGGCCACCTCCTTGGAGTCCTCAGACTTGCCATTCTTGGCCTTCTTGGCCTCCTCTCGGGCCTCCAGAAACTCCTCCGAGTAGTTCTCCAGATCCTTGCTGGTGAGCAGCAATTCGCCGTCCTCAGCCACGTCCTCGGAAACAGAAGCGTACGAGACAGCTCCGCCGCTGGAAGGAGGGTTTTTGAGCGAGTTGAGTCGAACTCGCTTGTGGGGGTAGAGAATGAGCACGTAAACAGGCTCGTTGGAGGCGTCAACAGTTGATCGCTTGTGGTCCTGGGACTGGATCTGGATCTCGGCAATCACACCAATGTCGTGCACCTCGGAGGCATCCTGGATCACGTCTGCGTTGGAAAACTCCTTGAGGAAGAAACACGCCAGATAGGGTTCTCCTCGGGTGATCATCTCATCAATGGCCTTCATCACATTGGGATCTCGGATGACCAGAGCTCGATGGAACCCGGGAAGCAGAGGCCGGTCGCTAATGGGCACGGCCAGAATCTCGGGATAGGTCTGAGCAGGGCTCTTCTTCTTCTTGGGAGGAGGAGGAGTCTTTCCTGATGATCCCGAGCCCGAAGGAGGCGCAGAAGGAGGAGCCGCAGCTTCTCCGGCCCCCGTGGATGCAGTGGAGGACGGGGTGTGGCTCACCCTGGTCTTCTCGGGCTTGTCGCTCTTTTCTCTGTCCTGCTTTTCAGGCTTGTCCTTGTCCGTCTTGTCGGACTTGTCACTCTTGTCCGAAATGTCGCTCTTGTCGGCCTTGTCCTTCTCCTGGACCCACAGCTCGCGTCCTCGCACAATGCTGGCGATGGAATCTCCCATGGTGGGCACTCTGGGGAGATCCTGAGCTGTAGGAGAAGGATGGTAGTGTTGAGGGTTGGCTCGAGGAGAGCGCTTCAAATGTTCGGTCAGCACGCCATAGGGGGCATGCGACGCATAGTAACGAGCTCCTAGCCGAAGCCGAGAGGCCGCTCGCGTTGATCTAATCATGGTCAAGCCGGTTTTTCTGTCAATGTACAGAGGATGAGATGCAAAGGTGGCGACTTCCGTGATAACCACATTTCCTACACTGCATACAGTAAACCTTGTTATCAATCATGGATCTTTCTAGAAGTTTGGGAGTGTTTTGTGGCCGGTGGCGAACAGGTAGAGAAGCGAAAGTCAACGAGAATAGTGACAGCAGTCCCAACTGTGTAAAAACGAAATTTTGGCCACTTTTGGGCACTATCCCCAGACTTACGCGACTCCAATCTCATATTGATTTGATACCTGACCCGTTGGGAAGTTGGATCACACAACCCTAACCCAGTTCATTTAGGTCGCGATAATGAATCCCGACCAATGGCCGAAGTGGGCGAGATTCCGGGGTATTTTGGCAGACGATTTGGTCACGCGAGTGGAGGAGCGATTTGGCAGTTTTTTACTGAGGTGATTGTGACTATCCGCCACTAGATCACGTGATGCCTTGACGTCATTATGGGAGGGTTTGAGTCACGTTACTGGGTCCAATATGACGTATTTTGGAAAAGTGGGGGGAAGGTTATTACTGTAGTTGGGATACAACATTTGAGTGGAGAAAAGTTAAGCTGAAATAGTTGTCAATTGGGAGGTATGGTTGGGACGGTACTTGTGGAGCTGTACGAATGTCTACTGTATTCATTCGAATTTATGTCAAGAAATACATATAAATAAATAAAAATACTGTACAGATATTAAATCATTCACTGCAAGGTCCCGAGATGAAATCATCAACTACCTGGTACACGTACTCGCCTACGAAGTAGGTACTTCAATGCAATGATTCTACTGTTTCTACGATACGTTACTATCATACAGTGATATCCTAAAGATCACTGCACATACACCACAGCCAAATGTTGCTCAAGTACAAGACAACTACACCACTCCAAACCAAATCCACTCTATTACTCGGATTCAATAAATAATGCGCCACCACACGTATCAAACTAGTAGGCCGGGGTCTGCCACTGAACGGGGTTCTGGGTGAAGAAGGGCCAGGGAGGAACCACCAGCAACATGGTGATGCCGGCAACAAAGGCAAACATGAACCAGATGATGGTCACGTCGCCCAGAGCAAAGCCGGTGATGGTCGACAGAATGGCGCCCAGAACCAGCAATCGGGTCTTGGCCAAGTTGGACAGCTTCTGGCCCTCAAAGTCCTGTGGGTTAGTAGTTGTGGGTGACGCGGTTGCCGCGCAACGGCTGCAAAGACGGAATACTCACAATTGTGGCCTCCAGAGTAGATCGCAAAGCCTCCATTTTGTTTTGGGGATTGGATGTTGGGGTTGGAGGAAGAGATGGGTTGAACAATGTTTCTTCAACTGTACCTAATTACACGTCAACGTGTCGCACACGAACTATAATTTAGTCACTTATTAAGCAGTCCCAGCATGGTGAGGCAGGTGCAAGTTGAGGGATGGAAAAGGATTTATGAAAATTAATTCATCGTTTGGAAATATTTTCTTTGTCATTAATTTCTGTATATCACATGCCGTCGTCCAGTCAATCGGCCAGTCTACTCCTTGAGAAACTCAACGTACTCGTCAATGACACTGGGCCATGCTCCGTCCTCATCGTAGCTCTCCAGAGAGGGATCCTTGGCCTGGAACAACATGAACTCGTACAGCATGTTCCAGGCGTCCTTGGAGATGTTGCGCTTGTATTTTTCCGTCACAAACGTCAGCCATTTGTCCAGATGCTCGTATTTGCCCGTCAGCAGCAGTCGCCAGTAGTCCACTGCTGTTTCCTGGGGCAGTACCCGCTGGCCCTCCTGCAGCAGAAATCCGTAGGTGAACTTGTAGATTTTCTGAAAGTCGGCATTCAGCGTGGTCATGGACTGCGCAAATGCCTTACACAGCTTCTGCTGCGCCGCCAGCGAGTCGCCTCCAATGGCTGCCCAGCCCTCAACAAACGGTTTTCGGGTGAAGGTGCCTACCGATGGGGATCCAGCAGTCATAGCAACTGCCAGAACAGTGGGCTCCTCCAGGGACAGACCCAGATCGGTAATGTATTGAATGGTTCCGTCCAGATCAATTTCGTCGGAAGCAGCGTCTCGGTACTTGTCAAACACCTTGCCAGCTCCAGAAAGGTCCATCTGGGGGGAGTTGAGAATGTGGTCGATGGCCACCTCCACGTTCCAGTCAAACTTCTCCAGAGCGTCTCTAGCCGTCTTCTCCTTGCTACCCGTGAAGGTCATGACCCTTCGGATTTCCTGCGCCCTCCAGTCTGATCGTGCCATGGTTTTTTTGCTGATGTATAGGTGGTGTGGTGAGAGTTTAGATTTGCGTGTGGTGATGTGAGTGCAAGCAGATAACGGGGTGGTGGGAAACAGTGAAAGGCAAGTTTGAAGAAAAAGAATAGAGAAAATAGTTTGATTTTTTACCGGTATATGTCTACCTTATATAATAATCTACCCCCAGCTACCCACGACTTGATATACTACATTCTCACACTTGTACCGTATGTACCCTGATCCAAGAATTCCACTTCTACACGGGCTACCATTAGGCTGAAAAGTGGCTGCACCACAAAGTGACATCAGTACAGTAATCACCTGATAAGTAATCACCCGGTAATTGTAGACACCCCATCCTCCAACAACCACATTATCAATAAATAGATTAGGCATAAATATAGCAGTCCTCCACTACTTCAAAGCTCCGTCAAGAAACGAGGCAATCATCTTGAGCGTCTCGACCTTGATATCATCGTCAACCAGATCGCAAGCCTGGGGCTGCACCTTGGCCAGCAGCGTGTTCAGCTCCACCTTATCCTGTTTGCTGGCCTCCTCCTGGGCCAACGCACTGACCTTGTCGTACCAGCCACTGTCTCGTAGTCGGGCCTGGATGTGTTGAGAGAGTCTGGTTTAGTTGGGGTCTTTTGGCTGTGTTTCGAGTGTGTTTGTGTCTGTCGCCATTCTCGGGTACTCACTTTTCGTACTCTCCGCTCTGCACCAGTTTTTCCTGGACATCCGCACGTACCTGGTCGGTCATGTTGGTGTGCAGTGTATGGTTAAGTCGGTTCAACAGAGTATAAATATGTCTGCATGAGGGCAGTAAATGTGTTTGGGGCTGGAAGTAAGAGTAGCAAAAAAGTGTTAGTTAGAGAGTTAGCTAGAGTGTAGTTTGAGACTTGCATGTTTAAGAGGTTCTCGTATCAGGTGTAATATATGACAGTGTTTTCGCTAATCTATAGAGTCATAATACAGTAGAGTCCAGTGTAGAGTCAAGTGTGAAGTCAAGTATAAGTTCAAGTGCCGAGTCAAGTAAATATGCATAAATTAGTTAGATACATTTTACCTTATTTTCAATGAAAAAAAACTAGAAAAGACACGAAAAGATACCAAAAATGAAGGTATTCAAATGAAAAAAACAAACAAAAAAGTTGTCCTATTTCAGTAAGCAATATCCAAACCCGCCATCAAGCCAAAACCTGATGCTACTACTCGTACCACTTACAGCAACTCACCTCCTCCCCATTACGTCATCACGAACCTACATCTCTCAGCGCGCCTCCCAGCACCATGCGTCGAACAATCATGAATCTCGCCCGTGCCAAAGTCCTCAAGTTCGAAGATCTCGACTCTTCCAAGTGCAAGTGGGTCAAGACCCAGAAGATTTTCTACGAGGATCCCGAAGGAAAGCGTGAGTGAGGTGAGCCCTGTTGCTAGGACAACGCGACGTGGCAACAGCGACACGACCTACACATCCAATTGAACTAACAAAGAACGAGATTGGGAATGTGCTGCTCGACGAACCCGAGTGCCCGGCCAGGACATTGACGGTGTCGGTATCCTTGCTATTCTGAAGAAGGAGACTGGTCCCGAGGTGTTGCTGCAGAAACAGTTCCGACCTCCTGTCGACGGAATCTGCATCGAGATCCCCGCTGGTCTTCTTGATCCCAACGAGTCTGTCGAGACTTGTGCTGAGCGAGAACTTCTCGAGGAGACTGGATACGTCGGAAAGGCCTTCAGCGTGACTCCCGTCATGTTCAATGACCCTGGTTTCTGTAACACCAACATGAAACTGGTCCACGTGTCTGTTGATCTCAATGACGAGAAGAACAAGAACCCCCAGCCCCAGCTCGAGGACAATGAGTTCATTGAGACCTTTTCTGTGCCTCTCAAGACCTTCCCTGAGACCATGCGAGAGCTTGCTGCCCAGGGTTTCAAGCTGGATGCTCGAGTCCAGAACATTGCTGACGGATACGAGCTTGCCCGTACTTTCCCTGTTGCTTAGATTATATATTCAGTGGATTTTAGAGTGATTTTCCTATTTTTTCTATTTTTTGTGGATTTTAGAGTGTTTTTCTGTAGTTTTTTTAGACGGTTATTGATGGTATTCTAAACTCCCAGTTAGGTCACGTGCGTTTCTAAAAGCTAATCACGCATAATCCAAAGGTCTATTTGCCTCCACCTTACAACTCTGTCGTGATCTGTACACAAATAGTGTGAGCGCCACACTTTGCTACAACTCGCTCCATTCGCCGCAAAGAGCCACAAAAACACTCTCCTAGAGCATACAGAGAATAACAAAATGACCTGTGAAAACGGATCTTTGCATAGTGCTTCAAACGGCGACTTTCCCGAGGTGAAAGAAACACAGAATGGAGTGCAAAAAGAAGGAGACACAGAATACTGGATCTTTGGCTACGGCTCGCTCATCTTCAAGCCGCCACCACACTGGGACGTGCGTCTTCCGGGCTACGTGACCGGCTACGTGCGTCGTTTCTGGCAGTCTTCCAACGACCATCGAGGTGTGCCCGAGGCGCCCGGAAGAGTCGTGACTCTGATCGAAAAGTCCTTCTGGCAAAGCCTGGACGATCCCCACCCCAGCCACGACGATGATACCACCTGGGGTGTCGCATACCGCATCAAGAAGGAGTACGTGGAGGAGGTCAAGACGTATCTGGATATCCGAGAGCAGAATGGCTACAGTGTACACGATGTGCCGTTCCACGTGTCGCAGGAGAGTCTCCGGGCAAACAAGGACGCATACCCGTGCTCCTGCTTTGACGGCCAGGTGCCCACTCAGATTCAGACCGTGTGCTTCATCGGAACCCCCGACAACGAGGCCTTTGTGGGTCCCCAGGACCCCACCCAGTTGGCCAAGCACATTGTGCACAGCAAGGGCCCCAGCGGCGAGAACAGAGAGTATCTATACCGTCTGTACGAGTCGTTGATTGAGCTGGCGCCCGAGGCGCACGACCACCACTTGCATGACCTGGTGAGCGTGGCCAAGAAATACGAGACCGAAAACGGAATCGCGCCGTATGCCTAGGGGTGATCCGTGGAGTAGAAATAGATAGAATGCTGATAATTTACTAGCCCTCGTATGCGAACTATGATATGGGTAGAGCCGTGGACAAACGTAGACAAGGCGCAGAGGCGCAGGTCAATAGTCGGGCTGGACCGCACGTGTTTGTGGATACATTACAAGAGCGCCTCCACTGTGGTCTACTGCACAGAATATGCTCTTCCGTGAGCTAGCCACACTTTTTGTTTCGTTAGTTATCGCTTCAGTCCCTGTAGTTCAGGAGGGAAGTCGACTATTTTCACTTGTTGTCTGGATCCGACAAGGGGTTTAGTGGAGGAGTACAAGAGCTTAGTAACCAAAAATGTTATAAAAATAGACCAATGACCCCGGACTCTTGAGAACAAGGGCCCAAAACAAGTTAGTTTGTTGGGGGGTAAATTGTGGAGACCACTTGTATTCAGTTATAGCCGAAGCTACGTGTGCTCCTCTTATAGGCGGCCTCAGCTATACGATGCAAGTCGTCATATAGAGGTTAAAGACGGTTTGTCTGTGCAGGTGGGTGCACGTATATTTTTCATCTACTTTGTTTCCTGTCTGAACCCAGTCTGCGCCGTTTAATCAGATTTCGGAGCTCCTCGTCCGTGCTATACCACGAGTTCTAGCTCTTTTGTGGGGGCAAAGGGGGAGGAGAATTGACAATGGCAACAGGGTTTCAACGGCACGGCCAGAGAGAAGGATATTTTTGTAACAGATAGGAGGTATAGATACGATTGAGCGAGGGTATTGTTTTTTTGGCAGAGTTTTGTTTCATGTCATGCACGCAGTCTATAAGCCCTTTAGAGTGAGAGCCTCTCAACTGTATGAGGGTTGGACATTGAGTCTGGGACAAGTAGAGCTCGCTCCCACCGCCCTAGCCAGGAGACTTGGCTCCTTGTCGGATATTGGGGGCGAGTCTAGGGTGCGTTAGTCCAAGAGTGTTGGACAGGCCGACTTTAACGCTGGCTCTGGTTTGGGACCGCTAGTGTATAGTTAGTTAGGCCTGTTGGAGCTAGCCAAGAGGTTTGGATGTCCAGAGGACATGTGTCCATCGTACGACCTCGACGTCAGCAAGCTTTTTGTGATGTCATACTGTGGGAAAAAAGCCTCGTCCAAGAAAACTGTGCGCCTCGGACCCTGGCAATGTAGGAGAGATATAGGTCGTGGAGGAGTGTCTCAACCTTGCGTCTATGGGTTCACCTTCGTCTATGCATGTTGAGTCTAGGTTGAGACATTTGGCCAGTAGGCTTTTTTTCTTTTCACGCTCTTTTTTGAGCGAGGGGAGGGGAGACGGTGTAGACGGGGGGAAAACGGGCGTCTAGTCCTCCGTTGGTGGCGGTGGATTGTCTCTTTGGCTCTTTTTGTTCTTTGGCTCTTTGGCTCTTTGGCTCTTGAGTTTGGCTCTCTCTACAAAAAGTCGTTTCGTTTCTTTTTGCTACTTTTGCCGTATCGTAGATTAATGCCTTGATGATTTACGTCCGCCGTGTGTGCTCTGATGTATTGCTGTAGAGTATACAGAGCACAGCTATGAGCACAGCTATGAAGACGAAAGACCACGTGTAGAGTCTGTATCTATGGTCCGCATACCTGCGGCTGTACCCACCAAACAATCAATTGTTTCCGCTATTGTCTGCTCCAGATACACTCCAATGTCAATCTCGTCTATTCTGGTGGGCGGCGTTGGGCTACAGCGGCAAGCTCTGTACAGGTAGACAAAGCTACGTGGAAAGCGAGGGTCTCACCACCAATAGTTTGTCGTGCGCTGGTCTCACATATGGTCTGTCCGGCGCTCGCTGGTCTCACCAATGGCGCTCGTGAGCTCGCAAAGTCGACCTCAAGTTGCTTTTGGCGCGCTCAAGAGTTTGGCCCGTCAACCGTTTTCTAGCGTCTTGCAGTCAGCCTATTGTTTGGAGACGTCTAACCCACTTTGAATTGGCGCTAGTCACCGCGGCCATAGTAGACAAGTGAGAATGCCAACGTGGGGACGTTTCGGGGGCTCCACGGACCTCGATAATCGTCTGGGTAACCTCATGGTCAGACGGATATCCTGCCAAGCGCACTAGATGTCCAACTACTAGGGCTGAGAAAGGCACGGGGACAGGAGCCGGGTCTAAACCAAACTACTCCACTAAGAATCTGGTGCCACGCGTGCCTACTGTGGCCATTTCGCGACAAGGGGAGAATGAGAGCCCAAGAATGTCGATAGCTTTCTGATTGTTATCGAGGGGCTTGTTCCGGAATGGCTGCAGTTGTAGAACCGTATAGACGTCACTGTGCCGATAGCCTTCTATCTCAGCCGCTGGGAATACAGTATTATCAACTACATAGGCTGTCTGTTATCAGGCCTCGGAGACCGACTCAAAAAGATAGCTGTCAGGTTGCAGGGTGTGTCTAGTCTAGTGTGCGCTTTTAGGCACGGATTCTGACACCTGCCAACTCGACGTCATCTCCACCAAATCGTTCGATCGTGACTTTTCAATGTAGGCCCATAGATTTGAGAAAGAGCCTGTGGAACCGAGTCGCTCAAAGAAACAAAGGTGAAACCATATGATAACATCCAATTCAATGGGGCTCGGTTACAAGTACAAGAGAGCTACAAGTACAAGCGAGTCTTTAACTTCAAGAGAGTCTTTAAATACAGGAGAGCTAGAAGCATAAAAGGCCTTCTTTGTTTTCGCTTCTCTTTCTATGGTTTTCGCTCTTATTGCATGGTTTTCTAATCGCTTGTATGGTTTCGTTTCGTTTGTTTAGTTTTCGTTTTGTATTGTCAATGTATATACATCTATGCAAGTTAGTTGGACCACTCAGACTGTACGGGCTGGAGCGACAGCTGGCTGAGGTCACTGAGCGACATCTGACGTCGATGAAAGTGCGAGTTGGGGATATCGTCTGTGTAATTGAAGGCGACGGCCATGGAGGGACGCCCTCGTCTGGGAGAGATGGATCTGATGCTGGTTCGGGGCATGCCAAAGAAGTCAAAGCCCTTGTCCGAGGTGGCCGACGCCGGAGGAGTCAGCACGGTGGAAGCCATGGCTGGTGCGCAGGCTCGTCGTGCTCGTGACTGGAATGACTCCATGGTGGAGGTGGAGGTGGAAGTAGCAGCACGGGTCTGGAACGAGTCCGAGTAGCCGACCAGAGACCGCGATCGGGCATGTGCCGGTCGCTGGGGAGCGCCATTGTGCATCTTCAGCGACTTTGATCGCTTTCGGGCCACCAGGCGAGCCAGCGCCACGCATGCGTCGTTTTTGGGGGCGGCCACCTCATCGTCATCTGAAGAAGCGGACGAAAGGCTGGGAGAAGGGGAGGAGCAAGGAGAGTGGAAGGTGGAGGAAGCGGCAGACACAGCAGGAGGGGGAAGAGAAGGGTACGCTGCGCCTGCAAACTGGGAGAGAGACACACAGGACTTGGACCGAGACACTCCGACCGGTACGGGAACACAAGAAGGGAAGTCTGAGGCCAGCTGGGGGGATGCTGAGGAAGCCGAGGACATGGACGACCGGTCCGAAAATACATTGTCCGAGTACGACGACTGCGAATCGAGGTCTTCTTCAATTCGGTACTTGTGGGGCGAGTGGTCTCGGGTCAACCGGGACTCTCGGGGCTGTAAACGGGCTCGTCCATCAGTGGACACAGAAAGAGCCATCATGGACTGGGACCGTCGTAGAGTGTCATTCTCCTGCTCAGGGTGTGTGTATGAGCGCTTCATGCGGGTAGCTGTGAACTGGGTGTGAGGAGGGTTGGTGTAGATGCTGGAGGACGAGGACGGCGTCATGAGGGTCTTGAAGTCGTCTCCTCCGTTCAATTGGTCCAGCGAAGGGCTGAAGGAGCTACTCCGGCCCATGTACTGGGGTCGGAAGAGTTGTGGTTGGGGTTGGGGAGCCTGGGGAGAGGGCTCATGGTCAGCGACGGTAGGGACGGGGTAGGAGAAGAAGTCCTGAGTGGTAGGGTACCAGTCCTGATCCGCGAGCTGAGGCTCTTCAATGGTGGGATATGAGTACATCTGTGTTAGTTGGAGGGGGTCGTGGGATGATGCATGCAAAGGGGAATGTGGATGAGTCTGGTCAACAGCGACGGCCTGGGTTTAAAAAGAAGTGAAGCCAGGAGCTTGGAGTCAGACATGTCCAGGACTATCTTCCATGCGCGCGATACGAGCTAGAGAAGACAAAAGAACCGGCATAAGGTGTAAAGTCAAAGGCAGATAGGCTCACTGATGGGAAAAACGAAAAACCACAGAAGCAAGAAAAACGAAAAAATCAAAAATCAAAAACAAGATTGACTACTAGTGTAAGTTCGCACTCACTGTAGTAGACTCAAAGACTCTCCTCCCACGCCAAGCCGAATGGGGTGAGGAGTATCCGGGCGCACACTCAAATTCCACAGACACACAAAAGAGTGTAGCCATGTGTGTGAAAAAAACGAGAGACGTGAAATAAACCACACGGAACGGCTGATGCACAGGTTTTTGACACGCTGAAATTGCTCACACGGGTGCCCTCTCCCATTGGGACACTCACCTGCTGCTGGCAGCTGCTGGCATACATTTGACACGTCACTGTGTGTGTGGGGTTTTTTTGGCGCTCGGTCTTGTCTTTTGTTTTTGCTCTCGTTAACTAACCTCCTTCCGTTTAGTCTCTCTCTGTCACTATGGCGACGGTCTGTGAGTGTGTCTCTGTTTAACCTCCCATCAAGCTTGTGTTTCCTGGACAACCGATATTGCATCTAATATCTGATCTGTTGGATGGTAAACTTTAATGCGAGGTTCTGAATGGTTCTTGGGAGTTCACTCAATACGCTGGCCATAGCTGAATCGAGATGACTAAGCACGGATGTGGAGGAGAAGTCCTGCTGAAAGGTCCAATTGCACTCCGAGGTGGGCCCGGTAGCTGTTACAGCTCAATCCGGGGCTCTGTAGGCACGATACTCACGTTTTTGGAAGTCTGGGTCTTGTGACTGTTGATTCTTTGGAGGTAGTGGGTCCTGATGGTGGCGAAAAGAGGACGTATGAAAAAAAAATATGCCGCGAGCCGTCAAATTCAAACGGCTTGTTGGTATTTGGAGGGGACCGATGCAGCTCGATGCGCTGGGAGTGGAGTGGTGATGTAACAGGAGGTGGGGGTCCTCAGATCTGGATTAGCATTTGGAGTAGGGAAAAAAAAGGGAAAAGAGTACGAGGTATAAAAATACAAGTACGCAGAATACAATGGGTGTAATTTGCAAAAATCAATGCTCTTGGACTCCTTAACTCCCTTTACACCGCATTTCTTCTCCCCTACAACAGCTGATATAAGCTGGAGATATGGAGAGAGAATCAGCGTAAAGAGAGAGGTTTGAGAGCTTAATCGGATGCACCGGTTTGGGATGAAAGAGTCGTGTGGGTGAAAGTCGTCGTCCAAAAGATTTGATGTAATGCATGTGCAGAAAAAAAAGGAGAGCGCATCGGCGGGACCGGAAGCCTGGTCAGGCGAACGGACCTGACAGGCGGGAAAAAACAAACGTGTGGAATTCCCCGCCGTCAAATCCATTTTCATTTGACGCTTCCTGAACGGTCGTGGCATGAGGCCGAGGCGCGCCTTTGTGATTATGCATGGCCATGTATGTGTGGGGCTTGGCGCTTGGAGATTAGGTAATCACGACAAGTGGACGACTGTCGAGGCAGTTATGTCCAAGTCGTAATAAAATGCGCTTTGCATACTCACTGGTTGTTGGATTCGTCGAATGGCACAAAAAAAGTCTGGTCCAGAAAAGGGAAAAGACAGATAATAAGTATCAGACAAGAAGGAGGTTTTTGACGAAAGTGAAGTAGTGCTGCAATATAGTGCCAAAGAGAAACAGGAAATGGATCAAAAAGGAAGAGGAAAAGGAGCACTAAGGGAAGTTAAGAGAAAAACAATAGTAACAGAGCACAGTCAAAATACGTCAAAGGAGGGGAGGATTCTTGGTAGATGCCTGGTGGGTGTTTTTTGGGGTGAGAGTCTCGTGGTGCACAAATGTCTCGGAGGAGATCAAAATGCAGAGGTGTGTGAAATGGGTCTCAGGTTGAAGCAGAAAAGATGGGGATTAGGGCGAGTACAAAAAGATCCTCCGGAACAAGGTGGTTGTACTGCCTATCTATTTGATTTTATCTCAGGTCGTGTAAAATCGCTCTTCATTTTTCTCTTTTTCGCATTTTGCCCTTTTCCCTGCACAGCACACTGCACGTTACTTTTTTCAATAGGGTCTGGTTGCAGCTCACACGCACCACCACCATATTATGGCGCTGCTGTTAGCGAGATGTGTGTCGTCAGTCCGCGCCTCGTGCATCTCCTTGCAGAAGCTCTCTCTCTAGATTGCTACTTCGTCTGGGGTCGATGGAGCAGCCATGCCCGATCGCAGCGCTCCACGGGATCCAGCACCCATATCTCTAGCTCCTCGGGGAATCGAGAAGCGCCCTTCGTCGTCTAAATCGCTCTTCCATTCTTCCATTGTTCCACTTCATAGTTTCATCTTTTGAAGGACAAGGACCCTCGTTCTCTGGCTTTATGGTTCGTCAAACTCTACACCTGGTTCCGTCACGAATGCTGGGGCCACCTTTGAGACAAATCAAATCTACCCTGCCCAAAGTTGGGGGGCAAGAGCAGGCGTCATGACGGAACCGGAGATGCGTTGTGACCCGAGCATTCCTGTTATCTCCGACAGGCGGGGAAACCAGGGCCAGAGTGTCTAGTCCCTGGTGTCCCTGTCGTCCCCTCATCGGCGCTAGTACACAAGCCATTGTTGCAACCAACCTAGCTTGAGGTTGTACTGGAGCTGCTATGATATCAAGGACTAAATCAGGTCCTTTGTATAGCTGCAAAAACCTATGCCGGAGTCGGTGTTCAAAAGCGTTCAATAAGATGCAAGGAGATCCGAGTGGGAGATTGGAACGAGCTTCAAACACCCTAATGGCAAATGTGCTGGTTCTCCCCAGATTGCTGGCTGCTTACTGTAGACCCTCGGAGGTGGCCGTTCATTGTCTGGCCGATAAAGACGATAATAATTCTGACACCGAGGCCTTGTAATTAAACAAGAAGACAAGAAGACACTCTACACGATAAGACAAACACTGTAACTCGAGCAAGTGTTTGTCACCTACAAACCTTTGACCCCTTAGTTCGAGCACTATCTATAACCGGGCACGTGGATCTCAGGTGGAGGAGGAGACCACGGCTTAATCCTGCCGCTAGCTCATGACCTCATAAGCCACCAATCAAACTGTTATCTGGGGCGGTCAGATGTGACCAGAAGATCTCTCTCCTATGCCTCAATGAATATCGACTGAATCTGGTCAGCTCTTTACTCTACTTGGCTGGAGGCCTGAAACTGTCTCAGCTAACTAACGTTTTAAAAGCCTTAATTACCGACGTAGAGAATTTCCGACCGACGACGACGTACACCACACAAAGAATGACGTATTATCAGCAAAAAAAGACATAAAGCTGCAGGAGAATGCCAGCCTATACGAGCCACAGACGGGGGCTCGAAAGGAGACTGGTCATGGGTCTTTAAAAGGGTCATCTGACACTCCTCGTTTTTCTCGTACCTGGTCCAATACGCCGTTTGTCATATGTCGTCCGTCTTCTCTCTCTTTTTCCTTACCCTCTTGGTCAAACTCTATGGTTTGCGCCTTCAACCAACGCGTTGCCACGGTTACGCGTCAGGGTGGGCGTCACGCTCTCTCTCCGTGGCCAATAGTCTCTGGCTCTTTGTTAAAACATTAGTGATGACGGAGACTTGTTGGTTGTGACAATCAATGTTACAACAGGTCTAGCGCGCCAACGCATACCGCAAGTACATAAGAGGTGACATTACTCTAGTGGTGTGGTTTTTTTTCTACTCCGCCCTCGCGTCGAGATAGTCGGGCCTTTGGGCTGGTCACTGAGTCGCAGTTGAGTCGGTCCCTTTGGTCCACAGTCAAGAGACGCATACACGGCACTCTATCTGTGTTCGAGTGACTGAAGATCTCTTATTGGCTTGGGTGTACACATTTGTGCACTGTGCAAGTGTTTCAAGAAGCGAGAGAGATACGAAAGAGCCAGATCCGCCGCAAACATGATCGTATGTTCGTGATGTGACCGTGTTCACTAGACGCGATAGTGTATGTAATCACGCATACGACGTGATGTCTAGTGCTACATTGACAGCCAAATGAGCCGCTTTCCGACAAAACAGCAACACAAAAGTCAACGCCGGTTACGACCATAGTCGTTATCAACTTCACGTGACCCCCAAAGTTGCACTGATTGATACCACCTTGTCCTGTCCCAGTGCAAGGCACTTGCGCACCACCCCTGCATCATTTTTTTATTGTGTCTGGGGCTGCCTGCGATCTTCATTGCAGCCAAGGTTTTCATTTAACCATTGTACAAGCTTGAAGGGTCGTGAAAGTCGGTGCTAATGGGTCGTTGGGTAATTTATTACTGTCGAAGATCAAGGAAGATTCGAAACGCAGGCGTCCCATCTGCCCTATAGAGTATGCCTCAAGATGATAATTATGCCACATCTCGCAAAAAAAGAGTGCACAGGGTTACAGTTAAACTAACGAACTAAACCCGACTACTGCCGACGCTAACGCCCAGAGAAAATCTCTGCCTGGGTGTGCCTGGCCAGGAACGAATCAGCTGTTTCACACTGTATTTCTTTTTCCCACAATGCCGATGTTCTTTCTCTTAACATATCAAAGGTGCTCAGAGTTGGGACGATCACGACTATCACTGCAGACAAGGGCCCTTCTTACCGCCGGATGTGAAAAAAGTGAAAAAAGGTGAAAAAACGAAAAACGTCAGCCACCCGTGACACATGGACAAAATATTATTTTACCTGGAAGGGTTCGGGTTCTGCCGTCGCCTCCTAGAGGTCCCAAGGTTGCTGCCCCATTACCTATTGCAGCGGGGCCTGTCCTGCAGCCGTAGATGACCTCCTTGTGCTCTCCACAGGACACATGCCTAAAGCGTCCACTGGCAGCGCTTGCAGTCTTCATTTCGTCTCTTGACTGTCTCAGAACGAAAGAGAAAAGAACCTGACCTATTTTTAAGACCAAGGTCCGAGAATAAAAAAGTATGAATGGATGCCATCGGAGCGAGTCGCAGTGGCAATCCGGGGGAGAGAAAGAGCTGCTCTCTGTTTTGGTTGCACCACTGGCCCCAAGATGTTCATTGTGAAGATCTTGTTCCTTGTGTGCTAAATCTCGATTGCTATTGTACCGGATCCAGGATCTCCATACTTGAATGTACATACTGTGTGTACTGCCACGCGTGTTTAACCAAAACCCAGCTGGCCACCAGCCATTGTTTCTGCAAGTTTGCCTGCTTACCAAGAACAACTAAGAAGTAAGGCTTGGGCAGTCGTCAGCGGCTTCCCCAAAGCAGGTCAGATCGTCCTCCCCTCCTTTCTCTACTAACCTCCAACGGTTTTTGCTGTGGGACGCCCAGAATGGCAGTGGTGTGCAAAGCTCTTGTTCTGTGAGCGACAAAAAAAAAAGCTCTGCTGTCAAGAGCATATTTCGAGTGACATTGGCTCTTTTTGCGAGACAGGAATCCAGGCTCGCAAAAGTATGCTTTATCCAGACCCGTCGGAGAAACCCATCGTCCTGGCAACGGCCCTAGCCTTCTTCTTATGTCAGATCCTTTGACAAAGTGTGCTGAAGTGCATGGCTGCCAAAGGTCAAAAAGACTCACAAGCTTCTCTTTTCCATATGCAGTCTAGTTATCACAGCCACGCTAACGCACAAGCTAGACGGAAATTGTGCGTGTCGCCTGCACAGCACCTTCGCGCTAAGGCCAACACGCTGGACCCTGTCTTTTGGTGGAGGGAATGGGTCTCGTCGGAAAGTTTTTTATCAGGAGGAGTCATTAGGACGGGAAGCAACGAAGATCTTGCAACCAACCCAGGTCCACAATTAGATTGAGTGCGAGGCCGTGCATCAGGACATTACCCCTACATAGCCAAAAGCAATGGAGGTGGGGCGGGTTCCATCTGTGTTCTCCGGCAGGTGTGCATGGCCAGTGGACCTCTTTTGGCTGCCACGATGCATAGACGTCACTCCAGGTCATGTTCGTAGAGCCAGAGGATTGTGGCCTGCAAACCTGGGGCAAAGTTAGTCTACTGGTACAGAGTTGTAGCATAGTTCAGAGTCTTTTAGACGAGAATCTTGCTTGACGAGGGCGTCCGGGTGTGCACTCATCATGTGAGGACGGAGTGTACAAGGTTGACGAGGTTTGAGCAGCCTGAAGAGGGAAGAGCTTTTACGTGGACTCTTTACTGTACGTTGGTACTTGCTTGTGTACTTGGGGACTTGCGTGCTGATTTTTTCGTGAGCACTTTTTTTAAGCAGTTTGTGGCTGATCTCTACAGACACTCACGTCATCTGTCAAAATGTCAGTGGATCCCTTCTGGAACAAGGTACTATGCATTCTAGGCGGTATTGGTAGGCTCCAATTGGTTTGACAGTTTGATGAGATGTTTTTGTGTACGGTTTGGTGGGCCTCACAATTGGCCTTATTACTTTACGTAGTCCCAGTAACCTCTCTCGTCTATGCATCGCTAAAGTACAACAAGAGTGGAACTGAAGACAGGGGTCTTATCTCTGGCCCAATAGAAATAAGTACAAGTAGTCAAAGTTAGGTTGCTTCCAACCAGGGCCAGATCGATGAGGTACAGAAATCTGCCTTTGCAAGCGATGTATAGCTCTGGAGTTATGCGTTCAGTACATATAATTTTTTCTCCTCGGCTACAGCAGCCGGTAGATGAAACAGCAGCCGCATAATTTTGCGACTATATAGATGAAACAGCAACGCATACCGCAACCGTTTGCTGCCTCGTTGAATACGAAACCATGCCTTGAAACGGTTTTCTAACCGACGTTCCACAAATAGAACAGGCGTTTCAGATACGGTTAAGTGCACTTTTTCACCCCTGCACTCGGTTAGTCTAGCCATGTTCATTATATCCCTCTATATTCTTGTAGCCAAGGCAACGTCAAACCCTGGATTGCTTCTTGGGCCGGGGGTTAAACAACCCCTCCTTGATCAACTCGCCAACCAATACGTCCTGACCAACGCCCTCGACAAAATCAAACTCGGTGGGATCTCGATCTAGACCCACTCGAGCACAGTCGATGCAAATGTGGCCAGTGAGACCCCAAATGGGAGGCAACAGGTCTACGCTAGCAACCACGTTGGTGTGGAACGAAGCAGGGTCAGGCTCAGGTCCACTCTCGCGCAGAATACTCTCTCGAGTTCTCACCTTTTGGCCCACCTGTGTGAGCTCTCCAGGCTGGACCTGAGGAGCAGACGCTTCCGCCAACAGATCATCAATGGTCACACGACCCTTGCTGTCGCCATTCTGAACGTTGGGGTACGGCAGAGCATTGTGGTTGAACGAGTGCATGATCCAGTCGACTCCAGTATCGCCCCAGGCTGATCTAGGATAGGCATTGTATAGCTCCACGCCATCCGACTTGTGTTTAGAGAGGAAGTAGTCCAGAGGAATGGAGAAAACGGACTGGACCTCGTCAAAGTTGAGCTGGGGGCAAATGTCTGAGTATTTTAGAAACTGTCCAGGTTTCTTAGACCGTGCAAAGGCAATACAGGGAACAACACCCAGTCCGTTTCTAGAAACAAACGGTGGTAGCTCACACAACTTTTCCACAGACAAAAGGGGGTTCTCGTTCAAAAACTGCGGCTTTTCCGACTCACCAGCGTCTCTGTTTCCTGCCACAGGATTCATCAAAATGCTCTTTGTATCTTCATTGATGAACTCTCCAAAAAGACCGACCTCCTCGTATGCCTCTCTAAGAGCAATACTCCAGGCCGAAAACGAAGCAGTTTGTGCCAGGTGCTTTTCTGTGTCACTAGACAGTGCGGGATCAACATTTTCCCACAAATCGGCTTCAATATGGCTGATATTGGATCCGTCCAGCTCAAGGTCCAGCTTGCCTCCAGGAAGCGCTACTTGGCCCGGAAACGACCGGAGATGCGCGGATCTGACTGTGAACAGGATATGAAGCTCTTTTCCATCAGGTTTATCGCGATTTTCTACCTCAAACAGCAACATCAAAACTGCACTCCGACGAGACAGGGGAATAGTGTACCATGGAGTAGTGCCAATTTTGGGCCGTTTCTGGCCGGGAAAATCACGTGGTCCCGCCTTGGTGGCGTTCTGGAGCCGCTGCTTTTCAAATCTCTTGAAATTGCTCAGAATTTCGTCTGTAGACATGACTGATTGTTTGGAGATGAGGAGACAGATTATGCTAATACCGAGGTCTGATGAAATGCACAGGTAAAGCTTATTTGTGTGGGGTATTAAACATGATTATTTGTGAGCCAGAAAGCACGATATGACAGTTTCGGTTTTCAAAATGGCTGAGTGCTAGCAGACAGATCTTATGTGATACAATCTAAATGTAGATGACGTGTAGAGAGCTATAATAAAGCAACCATCCTAATGACGGTATTTTTGGAAGAATTTGAAAATGTTTTGTTACAAGTAAAAACATCGTTTCCAATATAGAAGTTGGGAGAAGATAATAAACGATAGATGAATGGATCGGAAAGTTGGATCTAAGTTGGAGTGAAATAATGGTTAGCTTATAATTGCTCTGGAGCTATTTCTGTAGCTGTGTGGGGTAAGTACTCACTAGGGGGGAAAGCTGAGGGTGCCCTTGAGTAAAACTAGACAAAAGAAAGCTAATCGCAAAGGAGAGGCAGCAGGATGAATCGACCAAGCTCAAGGAATACATTGCTCAAGTTGGTGTTAAAATGTGAGTATTTCTCAGAGAGTTAGGTTCAGTTGAAGGATATCAATCGTTGACACTCCTGATACTGAGCTCAAAACTCTAGAAATACCCACAGAATAAAAAAAATGCTCACCATATCTATTATACGGACTGCAAATAACTCTGGCATCAGCACTTCCTGTCCTTTTATCTCTCCACACCTTTAAAACCGAAAGACCAATTTTCAACCTCCACACCTAACTCGGCACAACTCAAGTGGAAATAATAACAGAACCAAGGGGACTTGATCATCATGATCCTCAATGTCAGAAGGTTCCGCCAATACCTTACATGTCTACAGTAGTTTTCTAATCAAAACAATTTTTCACACCTCCCCATCCAGTTCTACATCACTATACAACACAACATAACTCCGGCAGAAATATCCGCATATCAATGGGGTATTGATTATAACATTCCACACATCTTAACGGATCACCTGGTGCCATCTATGCTTCCATTAGAACCTCTTGTGCATTTTTAACCCTGACGTCCTTCAATATGGCTCTGACAGAACTGATCCCAGCTGTCTCAGAAATACTCCCATTTTAACGGACACTAGATGATAACATCCTCTGAGCTCAGGTGTTACATATAGACCCATTTATACTTTTCGTACTGTCATCGAATAACTTTTATCTCCTAAACAATGTATGATCTCACATGTTGAATCTTAGCAAAAATGGTGTGAAGTCACCAAACGTAACAGATACGACTCCAGCGGTGATTTGGACTGCTCATAGGAACACCTGAAATGCCTGGAAGCTCACCCTGGCCTCATCCCTCTAATAATGTTTACTCCAACCATCTTTTCAGTTCTGCTGGACATCCAGCATCTCCCTGAACTCGGTGAACTTAAGTAATTCAAGACAGAGAAGTTATTAGGAGATTTCAGATACATCCCAATGTTCGGAAATCCCTTTCTTTCACACCCCTTTGGTTCATTTATTGGTTTACCAAATTTTTTACATATCGGTCAAGAATTCTGAACTTTTTGTTTCGGCGTAAAATAGATACAAATAGGTAAGGACAATAGGGGCTGCTGGTATTAAAATTCACAACAGTCAGAGAACGTTATAATGGTCTATCTGACCCTATATCCTTTTATAAAATGATATATACACATTTACATTTTTGTCCCTGTCCGCTTGTGGTTTCGAAATCGGACCAAAGTCAACAGGAGTGACCTGAGAAGTTGTCATTTGGATAAATCAGGGTATGATTCCTCAATATCAACCCATATGACTCTCTATTTGCAATTTTGGTCCTATACGTCTACTGGTTATGTCTAGTCCAGGTATGTACATGTCCTATCAGTAGAAAAGGTAGGACTGGCTTAAATTTAACCGATAGACGTAGGACAGATTTACTAGGCATTTTACCGCTCTTGGGGTATTCAAAAATACTCACCTTTCCAGCTCTTCTGTACCTGCAATGAATTTTGAGCAGTTCTAGTATCCAGTATGCTCCCCTGATTATGCACACAACTGCACCTAACTTCTTTGAAAATACCCTCATAACCAAGCAGACTTGACAAGCACGTCTGCCTAAGTCTGGGGAATGCCTTGGTACCCTTGATGTCTTCCGTATTACCTCAGCACAACTTTCAGCCTGGCCCTCGGAACTCTCACTGAAATTTACAACTGCCCCAATAACTTCAGAAATACTTACACACTCACACGGACTTGACCAACGTGTCTACCCGAGTCAGATTACTCCCAGTATCTCCATTTTGAATCTCCTTGCACCTCTTGCTCCCTTTGACACTCCCACCCAATTCTACCTGAATAAAGATCTGCCCCAAGATCCTCTGAAAATGTTCGCATACATAGAGGGGCTTGACCATTGTAACACTCAGACTCAGGTGATTCCAACGGTACCACCCACTTCGTATTCTCCACTTTTTCACAGATTTGATCAACTACACTCTAAGAGATCCCTCTCATGTCTCGTCCACAACTTTATCAGAATTGCTTCCATCTACATGGAAGCTTCACCGTTCAATTCGAACCATCCTGGCCATTCGAACGGCACCCTTTATATACACCCACTAGCTCTTTACACAGTTTAACAACTTATTGTTGCCATCACTCACTTCCACTTTTCCTCCCGCGCACCACCCAGCTTTCAAAAAGCAACATATTCTATGATGACAACTTCACGAGGAACACTCGTTCTCAGAAATGACATCTTCCTTTAGAACCTTTTCTTTAACACATCGATTACTATAATCAGCATGACTCTGGCTACACTACAAGTCTGCCTCTTCATCTTCTAACAGCGAAGAAAGTGTTCCAAGCAGCTCTACCTAGTCTTGATTCGTTTCTGGTTACTACCTGGTAATTCCATTTCGCTCTACCCACATCCACATCTACTGAATAAATATACATTTGTCTTTTATATGCTTTTCAAGTGAGTCAGATACCTCACAATGTTCTTCACTCGTCGCTGTGACCTACATACAGATATCACAGGTTGTAGGTGGAGCTGAATCACACAAGGTATTAGCGGTAGGAAGTGGTAGGAGCCTTAAGAGTGCCATAAACACATGACATCACAAGATCGAATCACTTCCACATTTGATAATCTCACACTCAACCTTCGGTCTCGTATTCGATACCACGTAGCATGACATAATCTCACACTCGACCTTTGGTCTCGAATTCGATTCCACGTGACCTCACATGACTTCACGTGACCTTCGGTCCCGTTCTGTCATGTTCGGTTACCACGTACTAGCCAACCCCTGATCCACTTTCTCCACCTCCTGATAATGAGCCGTCACCAGCTTCTCCTCACTTCCTCCCCACACCTTTTTCGCCCACTCCACCACCTGCTGACTAACCGCCTCTGTGGGAATCGAGTTGTACATTTTCTCGGTTTCATCCTTCCAGTCTCGTGCAGCTACTCCCTCTGGAGCTCCCACCTGTCCTCCTCCATTAATACAGCCTCCAGGACACGCCATGACTTCAATGTACGAGTACTGGGACGGATTGAGAGCAGCAGCAGCGGTTTTGGAGCTTTTTCTAGCCGACACGACTTTTCCTTTTCCTCTGAGACTGCTTGGTTTCAGCTTTCTGACGAGGTTTTGGATGTTTCTGAACCCGTAAACCTGAGCAGCTGAAGCAACAGTCTCTCCAGTCTCAGTATCAACCACAGAGTACTCCATGACGTCCTGATTTTTTCCCATTTGCGCATCGACACGTGTTCGAGACTCCTGAGGGTCGTGTTGCAGTCTCAGAGTCGTCAGAACATGATGCAAGTATCCTCCTGAAGACGACCCAACGTGGTTCTTCCAGTCTCTATCAGCAGGCCAAGAAGAGGGTACAGAAGTGTACAACCTGGCTGGTTCGATTTCGGGGAGAGAGTTGAAACTGAGCTCTTTTTCCGCCAACAACTGTACCACTTCCTTTGTGGTAATGACACAGTCCACGTCTCTGATTTTCTCCTCTTGGCCTGCTTCCTCAACAGAAAACTCGTCTCGAGAAGCTTCGAGCTTCTTGTCGAAACACGGCATGATGCTCACGTGGTACACCTGACTAGGAGTCACATTCTGAGAGTCACAAATCACCTTTTTCAAAAGAGATCCACAAATCTGTTGAGGTGACTTGACTCCAGAAAGATACGGAATCACATGAGGATGTGTTTTTTCCACGTAACAAACCCAACCAGGACACGAGGCTGCCATGACGGGTTTCTGTGTCGCTTGAGACACCTCCTGGGCACTGTGAACAAGAGAAATTTCTCGTCCAACTCCCATACCGACTATGTAATCAAAACCCAGGGTATCCAGCAGTAACGAATGCAGTTTAGCGTCTGCAACCTCCACAGAAACGCCAAAAGCTGCTGCGAAACTAGCTCGGGCCTGGTGACTCACAGAACACACAAAAATGCGCTTTTGTGCTCCATTTTCTCTTTGCTCAGCCTCCTTCTTCAACTCGTCCAAAAGCTGAGTATGGCTCTGAAGCGCCACAAGAACACTTTCTGCTGACGTAATACACCCCGAGCATGCGAGACAGTCACTTAGCGACAGTTGTGCGGGCTCCAGCTCTTTTTGTGTTCCATCTATGCCGACTTCCAGTGCCTGTCCTTCGGCTCCGATTTCGATTTCTGCTTCTTCTCTTGTTTTATCCACCTTGATAGGCTTGATGCAGACCGCTCCTGGCGAGATGAAGTCGTTGAGGTCGTCTGCTGACAATATCGACGACATTTTGGGTGAGTATGTGTAGTGGTGTTGTGTTGTAGAGAAGAGTATTTGATGTGGAGAAGAGATGGATTTCAATGTTCGGCTAATATGTTAGAGTTATCAAGGTTTGATTTAGTAATAAGAATTAAACTGCAGAAGAGTGGCCGATATCGGAGGTGGGGAAATGGGGGAAAAGTGGGTGGATTTGAAAGGGGAAAAGGCTTGTAGGGTCGGGGAGGGTTAGTAAGGGTTATGGTGTACTTTTTGAGACGTTTTCAGTACGGATATAGCGCTTTAAAAGGACCCCTATCAAGTCTGACTCACAACTTAAATAGACTAAAGAGAATAAAAGAAGCTAAAATGAAAAATGGAATATTGAATTTTTGCGAAATGTGGCGAAATTCGAGAAAATCGAGAGAAAATAAAAAACAGGATAAAACTGATAAGAGGAGTTAGTAGGGTGGAATTTTTTACTCAGGGGCGTAGGTAAGCGTCTGGAATATTACGAAACAGGCATATTAGAGTGACTGAGAGTTCAAGGCGGTTTGACTCAGTAGGACAGGAATCAGAGCAAGGCGTTAGAAAGTCAGGGAGATGTAGTAGAGTGAAACAGGTAACACCATCATGTTGGGGAGATCAAGGCGATCAAAACGGTACCATTTGGACCCCCCAAAGAAGATTTTCTGAGAAAGTGCAACGTATATATCGTTCTCCTGTGGAAGAGCATTTGGATACTGTACTTAACATTGCAACAGAATGCCCAAAAATGAACAGATCAAAAAAAGGAAAAAGAATTCGCACTTGTTCACGCTCGGAATCCAGCCTGTTATCTCTCTACCTGTTTGCCACCCCAAATCAGTCGCCCAAATCACCTTAGTAAGAAATCTCGTAACTTAAACCGTCAACACAAGATGTAATATCAATATTTCCAAATACCTTTTAGTACCAAAATGATCCCTGAAATGAGTAAAGTCCAACGGTATACCCCACTAAGCAATATCTCTTCTCTACCTGCCTCTACCATCTACCCCAACTCCTCCCTCCAAACTATAACCCATTTAAAGCCCTGTTCATGGGAGTTTTTCTGCTAACCAAGGACACATTACCCAGTGGACGTCACACTTGTACTTTTTGAATAAATATTTAATAGGAGATTAGATCTATTATATAGCACATATTTTACTTGGCATTCAACTTCGTATTCTACTTGGTTTAGTTGGAATATACACTTCAGATGGATCAGATAAGATACATTTACCCTAACCCTAACGAAGTAGGGGTGTTTGAGGAGTATACTGGAGGGTGTTGCAGTGGGTAAAAGATGCTGGAAATTACACAGGAGGTGGAAGTCGACGCAGTGAGCTATATTCCCGAGTTTCAAAGAAATCGGGTGAAAAATACGCGTTTTGTATTCACTTCAAGTTAGTGCTAAAAATTGTCACTAATAATACAATCCACTTGTTAAGGTTGTTTGCCAATTCGTTACTACAGTAACGTGTATCGCGTGACCACTGACACTATGTTACACAAACACAATCCCCGAGGATATAGTTAGCCCCAAGTCTCATCTTCTTTTGTTTCAGATTCTTTCGTTATTCGTCTTCTGGTCGTTCATTCAAGTACAGCTGCTGTTCGAGAGATACTACAGTGACCAAGTAGCAGAGCTATGGAGGCAACTGCTCGTTTAGAAACTGATACAAAAATCACAAGGACGCAAAACGAGCACAACACAGGTTATGAGTCACATGCTACATTCTCCCCCTACCCAATTACACCAAACCTCTTCTTCAACTCCCCTTTTCCCAACTTTAACTTATTGGACGGTGTACTGAGACATTTAACCTCCACCGATCTACGATAGTCACATCTTTTCCAATTCATGTCGGAATCACAGCTCCAGCAGCTCCGGGCGACGCTGGACGCTTTGGAACAGTTGTCGATTGTGCGTGACACAAATGCCGACGAGAATCTAGCCAACGTTCCTAGTCTAGATTCGCTTCCGGAGGACGTCAAACTGGCCGTTTTGAAGCGGAGCAGTTTGGAGACTTGTCTGGCGTTGAGCGAGTCGTGCAGGTCGTTCCGGACGGCGTGGAAGACTCTAGATGACACTTTGGTGCGTGAAAAAGTGCTCAGTCGAGTTCCGTGGTTCCGTTTGGACGAGGCTGAGCTGACGTCCTGGAACCAGTGTGCCAAGGTGCTGGTTTCACGGACACAAAAGAGTCTTCGTGGCGATGACGAGCACAAAAAGGGGGACACAGAAAGGTGGATGCTGACCAAGAGCATTCAGCTGTTTCAGACCAGCAACTACGCTAAGCACATACGGGTGGATTCCACAGATGTCACTTTTGACCATGAAGTTCGCCAAAATATGACTCCACTGTTCGCCAACGAGACTCAGAAAGCTCTTGTGGGTCTGGGTCTGCGTGGATCCAAGTTACTAGGCGGTTACAAGAGTCTGGATCTCAAGACGTTGACTACTCGCGATGAGGAAACGAACTTTAACATGCTTGACGTAGACGCGTACGAGCTCACGGAGAGGATAACAACGCCTTCTGGACTGCAACTCCAGCACGCAGACTATGTTGCTGGACGACTTACTTTTGTGGCTGAAAACGACCTGCTGATTCACCTGAGATACAGTCGCACGATGGAGGAGATTGATGAATACGATCCTCGAGGGATGATCGACACAGTCATCCACAAAGAGTCGCATGAACGCGACGAGACAGGCTGTTACATCATCGACCCAGACTATCTGATTATTCAGCACTGTGCTAATTACGAAAAAACTCCACTCATCAACCTCGTGCCTGGAGCAGGAGGAGCCATCATAGCCAAGTTTACCGCGAGCCACAAACCATCCAGTTACCTGGGATACATTGAGCCGACGGCGGAGCTGCGTCACGTGATCCTATGTGCCATTCCTACGTTTACAAAGGGTGGTTATGAGTCCTTTGCCTACTCGTTTCAAAAGTTTTGCGTCTTTTACAACGGCTATCTTTACTACGTGCACCAAGGCAGATTCATGCAGCTGTGGGTCGATTTGGGGTACAAAAAGATGCTCAAGCTGCCTGATGAGATCGTTCAAGGCCTAGATCACGATCTTCTTCCTCAACAGGGCACTTCTCGAGCTCTCACGGCCTTCAACATGTATTTTCCCATGCTGGGCACTTTTGCCCTTCAGCCAACAGCAGGCGCACTTCACGGAATTGTTCAGGGAGACAGAAGTCAGGGCCTGGACCGGTTTGTGACTCTAAGACGAGCTCGGGGACACGTGGTGGGTGATTTGTTGACAGGAACGACATATGTGTGCAAGCGTCCGAAAAATCACTTCCAGCTAGCGATTCCGTACATTGACAACAAAGAAAAGCAGTCAGTGGGCTTCTACTCCTTTTCTCCACCCATAAGTCTCTTGTTTCAAGATACTGTTGCTCGTATCTGCAACGAAAATCTTCCAGCCAAGAATCTGAATCCTCTGTACTGTCAGCAGATACATTTGGCCACAATGTCCAATTCCGAGCATGCGAGGATGTTTCTGGCTATCAACCGACAAGACGGCACCGAGTGGATAAGAGACCGCTATTTGTACCCCCACAGAATGAGATACGGAAAGTACTCTGTGTTTTCAGATGTCGCGTCGGAGTTTACTAAAATGGACGAAGACGTGGAATTGAAACTCCGAGAAGACCAGATTACCGACGAAGACGACTGGGACTGTGCCGACGACAATGGAAGGAGTGATTCGTGTCACTTGCTCAAGTCCGAGTTCGAGTGCCGGTTTGAGTATGATTATGCCTACGACTCTGACGAAGACAAGAGTCCAGAGGAGCTGAAAACCAAGTACAATGGCAAACCGCCATCGTTAATGTTCAAAAGGGGATTCATGCAGGCAGTTATGGGAGTCTCTCCGGATGAGAAAAAAACCGAGTATCGCAGAGGATACCAGTATGGGTTTCGCAAGAGATTTGGATACGTTGATCCAGACGATGTGGATGAATACACCGATATGTGGGGGGACGTTGGAAGGTCAGAGCTGCAGCCTGGCGTGAAGCTGCGCCATGAAGCAGGTCCGGTAATCGATCATTTCGCAGGTTATAGGGTCCCCCCCCAGATAAGAAGGTAAAAACCGAGTACCACAGAGGATGACTGGACTTATTAAACACTGTTCACCTAACTCAGTGACAGTGATAAAAAGGTACAGTTTGAGAATGGAGACTGGGGAGTTGAAGATTGCAACCAGTGCTGTTTCCAGTGTCAATAGGGTCACTACCTACCCTCCCTGCTCTTTTATACTGACACTCTCATTTCTACTTTGTTGCACGACACAAATCTCTATTGAAATTGCTTTCTTTAAATGAATGAATGATGAAACACATCAAGATGAACCCTTTTCCTAGAAGTTATCGAGACCAATATTGTTAAGGAGTCCATTAAATAATAAAGGTTGTGCCTCACTGATAAATGACATAATGATGCAAATAAAACAAGTAAAAAGCTGTAAAAAACGTACCACTTGATTCCAATCCTTACTCTGCTCCAACTGCCCATCCATGTCAATATTACCCGATTAGTTGAATATATTCTTCCACGGACAAGACTCCCCCGTTTCACCTAAGTGCCACTAGAAAGCTCGAAAATGATCGCATGATTAAACAGACTTGACCAATGCAATTTATCGAGCCTGGAGATTCCCTTACGTCTTTAATACACTTCTTATCATCTCGTTTGTCTCTAAAAAACCAAATCACATTATCTTGTAAGAACTCCGGACCGACCTCAACTTCACCAAAAATATTCGCATAGTTGTGGTGACTTGATCATAACGTTTCACTGAGCCAAGAGATCTTACTTTCGTCTGTTATATACATCTTACTTACACTTACAACATTTTTATGCTGAATCTCTCAAATTCTTGTCAGCACAGAAATGTTCTCAGCTACCTCAATAATACCCGTATACATACACAGACTTGACAGGAGTTATTTTATCGTTCAGGGGATTCAAATGGTACCCTTCAAGCATATTATTCCACCTTCTGTTCACTTTTCGCACTGACCCTCAATTCTTCATGACCGTACAGCTGTCAATAAACAAGTAAAAAGGTCAAGGACAAACAGGCCAACATATTTGTTTCGTTTATATCAGTCAGGGGGGTTAGATTACCATTCATTATATCCTTCTACGAACCCTTTTGTCATTTTTTTTAATTTTTTTATTTTATTTTTTAATTTTTTAATTTTCAGTGACTACAAACGACGACACACACGTTCTGAGTAACAATAGCACTACGATATCCATATTTCTAAAGGAGAGGACTTACAGATGCAACTTCCTCTTTTACTTACTGACACGATATTTGCTGTGTCGTACTTTACTATCCGAACATGTGATTCTATCTATACCACTATTCACTGATCCGTCCAGCGGCTCTTTTACACTACAAAAGCTACAAAGTACTGACCGTTCATAACATCGTTACTAAATGCAAATTACTGATGGTGCTCTGCAGCACATGTAGCTCCAGTTGATCGGCTGTGGCCTTTGAGCATCTCTTGTCGCGGTGGTGAAGTAGAAACGGAGACGTGAAGAATTGGTGGATAATGGAGGGAGGTAGACGTGAAGTAGATTGTAGCTGACTCAGAGCGCTTATCCAGAGCTTCCTCAAAGTAGCCAAGCGAAACCAAGTCGCTTCGCTCCTGGTTCGCTTGGCTACTCCTCCTCAGCCTCCAACCACCACCATCTCAACCCCTGGGCCAAATCAAACGGATTCTCCACCCGATCTCCAACACCCCCATTCACCACCCGCTCCTCCATGCCCGTGATTCGTCCCACCAGCCAATCCCGCTCCTTCAGCTCCCGACCCGGTTTCTGTTTCAGAAAGAAATGCGGAGCACCCACATTGAAAGCTGCCCAAGGCTGTGGCTGCCGACTCGGGTCTCGAGTAGGCAAAAACAGCACCAAGTCTCCAACCTTGAACCTGTTCAACGCAATCTTAGACCGTGTCTCATCGTCCAGCTGCTGAGTCATGGTACGATAATTTCGAGCCTCCTTTTGCAGCTTGCGAGCCAGATGCTCCAGATCCTCAAACCGCTTGGCCACCTTTTCGACGTACAAATCGTAGTCGAGAAAGATGCGGGCCAAAAACGTACGGTAGGAAGACTCAAACGAGTCTGGAGTCGTCTTGGTGGCCCAGTAGAGCGCCGAAAAGTCGTCGGCAGACTCACTCTCGCTATCCTTGTCGGTTTTCTCGCCCTTTTTGCCCCGGTGTTTCTTCCGAAGGCCCTTTACTCGATGAATGTCAAACGACAGCACCTCAGAGCCGTCGCTGTCGTACTCCTTTTGAGCCTGAAGACCGAGAGATTCAAGAAGCACACAGTTGCGCTTGTACCCGGTGTACAGCCGCTGAGACATGTCCTGCAGCGTGATTTTCAGCCGACTGTTTTCGTCATCGACATTGTTCTGAACCAGCGTCATGGCCTTGACTCGTTCCTCGAGCTCGTCGGTCTCCTGGTCAGCACGCTGATGTCGCTCAATCGACTTTTCCGCTGCTGTCTCCACCTGCTCTTCCAGCTCCTCCACCCTGAGTTTCAACTCACTAATCTCCTGCACCAGACACCTTCGCTCACGCGAAAAGTCAGCCTCCATAGACGCCAGATTTGCCATGAGATCGTTCTTTTCGTTCTCAGTGTGAAGCAGCGACTGAGATAACTTGTCAATCTTGACCTGGAGAGCCTCCGCAGCTTCCTTTTCACGCTGCAGACGCTCCTCCTCGGCTTTCCGAGCCGCCTCCTCTGCCTTTTCACGTGCCTCAATCTGCTCTCGAGTCTCCACGGGATCGGGAGAAAGAGAAGAGCCTCGAACTGCCCCTTCAGAGCCCAACGGACCAGGACTCAAAACAGCAAATCCAGCAGACGGAGTTCCAGGAGAAACAGACCATCGAGAAGTGTCCTGAGACATGCGCTGTTTATGCAGCAGATCCTCCAACTTTCTGATTCGGGCCTCATACCCTCGCGTCTTGTCGTCTGCATTGGTCATAGACGAAATGGGAGCTCGTTCTGCCATCAGAGAGCCACTGATGCTTCCATTTCGGAACAAACTTCTTGGGAAGGAAGAAGTAGCGGCAGCAGAACCTGAAATACCAGCAAGAAGTGACTCCAGATTGTTTCTCACCTCTTTAGAAGACACCTGAGAAATGTACTCCGTCACCACGGGACGAGCAATCACCAAATTGTGCACTATGGACGGACTAGATGTCGAAATCGTGTCCAGATTCAAGTCCTCCTGCTCGTTCAAAATGTCCACAAACGGAAACGTGTCCTGAAACTGTTTTTTCCACGCCACCCGTGTTCCAATCTCAGATTTGATGTAATTGTCTCCAGATTGGCTCCAAACCGTCCGTCGAAGCATCTCCACCAGCACACAGCCGTACACAAACTCGACATCCACCTGTTTCATCGCCTGGACACGTTTCTCCTCGTACTTTGTGAGTTCTACGCCAATCTGCGTGAGTCGCGGTTTCAGCTTGGTGGACCGTGATTGCAGTTGACTGATCGACTGCAGCACCTTTTGCGAGTGCTGGACCGTCTGGAACTTTGCCTTGGCCAGAGCCTTGTGAAGATCGAGAATCTGGTTCTGGCAGTTGTTGACGGCCTTGATGGCGTCCTGAGACATGTGGTCTCCATTAGTCAGCTCGGACAGCTGACGTAACACTCCCACAGCCTCGTTGCACAGCACATCCGAATTCGTGCCTCCAATCCACACGTCTGTGCTGTTGACCAGCGTCTGGGTATCCTTTGACAGCTGGGTCAGCTCCTGTTCCAGCGTCTGGAGCTTGGTCATACATGATGGGAATTCAGTTTTGAACTCGACCACAATGTTTTGCAACTGCTGGAGATCCAGCCAGTCGCTGAGAATTTGTTTTTTGCCGAAGACGGCCGGTGCCACGAGTCTCACAGACCGCGTGTTGTCTCTCAATTGCACCAGGTCCACTCCCACCAACGGACTGATACCCGAGTTAAGCTCTTTGGAATACTCCTTAACATTAACTAGGTTTTTGTCCAGGTTTTGGGAGTGTTGCTTCATCTGAGTGATGGCCACCTTTGTGGCTCTTTTAACCGTGCCGATTTCCGTCCCAACACGTTTCAGCTCCTCCACCAGACGCGAGCAGTGGGTCAGCACGGTAAGCGCCCATTGCGAGGGATCCGAGCCCGTACCCAGCGCCTTGGCTTTTGGGGCTTGGTACTTGAGCTCAGAGGCCACAGAGCCCCCCACAACGCTCCGGTCAAACACAAAGAGCTCGTTCTGTGTCGCCAAATGGGCCATTTTGACCTGCTCAGCCGCCACCGTGAGAAGCAGCTGTTCCGCCACAGACACGGAAAACTCGAGCTCGATCCAGGCCTTGAGGTGGGGTAGCGTGGCAAACTGGTCTCGTGCCACGCTTGCTGACTCGCCCGAGCTCGCCGACGACACCCGAATATCGCTCATGGTGTTGTAGTAAGTGTAGAGGTTTCGGAGCATCTCTGTTTGAGGTTATCTGATAGCGTATGTCCAAACCTTAATTAATCGCTGCAGTTTCTGAAATTAGAAATTGAAATTGAAAATGAAAATGGGAGAAATTGGGAGAAATGGGAGAAATTGAAATATGAAGGGAGCAGAGAGGTATATATATATGTAGTTTGATTAGTGGCGGGTAATGTGATCACGTGAGGTCACGTGGGATATGGGGTGGTAGTGGCAATTATTTCTTATTGAGCAATATACAGTCGGTAATGTATCATTCTACAGTCCAGTCACAGTCTGTATAATTACAGTGTCTAGTTTAGGTGGTGGTGATACATGTTATGAGTGGGATGGATGAATGAGGTGGTTTGACTAGGACATGATATGAAATGAGTCTGCACGGTTATGAGTAGGTTGCACAGGTTATGAGTGGTTTAAACGATTTCTATTATTACACAGCTCATCAGGTGCTATGTCTCCTGTTCTCCTGTTCATTGCTGGTCACATTACTAATCATCAAACTCTAATGGGTGGCAATCATGTTCCTGCAGTCTGCCCTACATCTCCTATAGTTGACTTTTCAAACTTTGTTGACTTCTTACTTGGACATTAGTTGTCTTCTCTACACCTCTCACACATGACATCTATCAACGACAAGAACGAATGGACGCTGTTGGTGGAGTCTCTGGGCGACCACGAGCTGCGAGCTGAACGTGATCGGCTGACTAACTCGATTCAGCACCTGAAACGGTCCAATGAGGAGCTTCAGGAGTTTGTTGCCGACGACCCAGAGCTCCAGGAGGTGATTGACGACAACACCAAGGTCGTTGGCAATCAGGAGATGCGCATTGAGGTTTTGAAGGCGGAGATTGCTAAGCGGGGGATTAGTCAGGAGGAGACTGGGGATTCTGGGCCTAAGATTGAGGAGGTTGTGGAGGATTATGCTGGTGCCTTGAATACTAATGACTCAGCGAATGTTAGTGACGTGGCTGGTACTAGAACAGGTAACAATGGAGCTGGTGCTGGTGACAACGAAACTGTCATTCATCTGTAGTCTGGCTTACTAGGAGTACTCTACACTATGATACAGTACGTACTCTACGGTATAGTGCATACTGTAGAGTCCACTGAGGTCTGAAGCCACATTGATTGAAGCCACGTTGACTACCACAAGCCACTGGTCTATGTGAAGCCACACTCTGATGCATCTACAGCCACGTGTTTTGAGGGGTTTGAGAACGAATTAACATCCTCTCTAATTCACCTTATTCTCATGCAATCACGTTCTGATAGACAACGCGTTCTGATAACTCTCAGAATCGGGTGCTCTTTTTCATGCTCAATTCACGTGCAATCGGGCATCATTTACATACAGTTACTGCTGCGGCCCGTAGAAACCCTCAGGCTTGTGAGCCTTGCGGGCTTTAGAGGGTATGTCTGAAGAAGACATGACAGAAAGTAGAAAAGCAAACGGTTGTCACCATGTAACAGTGTAGGGGGTCCACACTGTGAGTATTTGTTAGATAACGTTTATTAGTTACAGACATATCAATATATGGATAAGGGAGGGTAACCCCCCAGGGCACCTCCTGCCAGCCACAACCTTAATGACCCGCCGTCACAAATGCTCTAACGTGATCACACTACCTAGTCACGCTACAAAACAAAAGGTACTACAGACACACTAGAGTACGAGTAGGTATGATACTGTACACTACAGACACACTACAAGTACTGTACATACTGTAGACTACGCTACACTACAGACCCACTACAGTACAGGTGATCACACCATCACGTAGAAAGGTGTGCCGTACCAGATACCCTAATCCACCCTGCTAGTCTGGTACCAGTAGTCCTGGTAGCCTGGTAGCGATAGCCAATCTAATCCTCGACGAACGGCTTTGTCATCATGGGCTAGACGCGGGGAGCTACTACATCCCGACCTCGGGCTCCGAGCATGCAGGGGTGTTGCTCATCGGTGGATGTACTGGATTGACGGCATTTCTGAGGAGTCAAGTTTTTGTTTTGAATTGAAGCTGCGGGAAACTGGTTGAAAGGTAGTGAAGCAGGTTTTTGATCACTCTAACTTCCTCCCTCCCCTTCCACACCTCTTCTCCGCACTCTTTGCGTCTCTTCTGCAGCCCGCGGACTAACCGGAGAGAGCGATATCGGGGTCCGGTTTCTGGCTCGCTTTCGTGCTTGGATCATATATGGTGCTACTGAGCGGCTGAACGGCTGGGAGTGGAGTGAGAAGGAGAGTGTTGTTATGGTGATGATGTGAGGTGGGACATCTGGACAGTACTTCCAGTACGAGTACAGTACTTTGTGTGTATCGTACGTCTACGTCATCTCGTACGTCATCTTTTGGTTCTGCCATTCTACATACCATATCTCGTCGACTATCTCCCCGACTTTGTTGGTACCCCGCCCACTAGTCGCTAGTCCGGCTAGTTCGAGCCGTTCATGTCGTGGAGACGGGATATGTGGGGAATTGTCTATGTCGGGTTTTGTGGCTTTTTTGTGAGTATTTGGGGCTGATTTTTTGCATCTCATTCTGACACATTTTTTTCCCCTTACTTCTTGTCTCATCGCTTGGCTGCCTTATCTCTCATCTCATGCATCCCAACTCCTTGTCCAGCTCCTTGTCTCACTCAGCCAAGCTTGCCCCAGATTACAAAATAAGGTGTTAGTCAAAAACTAGTCAATCGGGCTGACGTCTAGCAACAAACACCTAAACGGACGCCGAAAAGCCGCTAGCTCAGTGTGGGGAGCAACAGGGGTAGCAGGGGTATAGATTACGTCATGAGAGAATGAGAAATTGAAGAGCTGTGAAAGCTGTATTTTTGATGTGTTTGACGTATTCAGTGAGACAATCTGACAGGTCGTATTCTACCTTTACTCCCAACACCTTATCTACACCTTAAACATACATCTTATCCTGACATTTTATCCTGTCATTATAGACATACCAAAACACACTTATCTACCACCTCCAGCCAGGTCATAAGACTCTAGTGCATGGATAGCATAGTGCCGTGTGAACAGCCGTGGGTGTGAGCCATGAGCCGTACGGCTCTATAGCTCTCCATAGACGTGTATAGATACCCAGACCTGCCTTCTCTCTTTCCTACCAACAGCTTGTCTCAACTACCAAAATGACCCTCCTCTCTACTACGGTGGAAAAAGCCAAGAAAGCCAAGGAGATCTTTCTCCAAGGCGAACCCGAAGAAGACGATGACGATTCTCAAATCCAAACAGAAGTCGTCGAAGTGGACGACTCCATGATCGAGTGGATCGCCATGAAGCTCGGAATTCCTCCCTCAGACGCTGACGGCTCGTACCCTCGCGAGGTGCACTTCATGGCCGAAAAAATGGCCGAAATGTCGCTCGTAAAGGCCCTCAACATCGTCAAGGAGAACTTCGAGTACCACGACCACGACAACAACTTCCGACACGAGTACCGGATGGAAATCCAGGCTCTGAGAGAAGCGTTTGGGTCCGGCGAAGACCCCGAAAAAGAGGACCCCGAAAACATCCAACTGATGCGCTACTGGGCCACCATCTTCCACTGGTGGAGTCCTTACCCGGAAGTGCGATCTGTGACTGACCCTTATGACGAGACTGACACGAATGTCGAGACATGGAGAGTGTGGGTTCTGGGCACGATTTGGGTCGCTATTGCTGCTTTTGTGAACCAGTTTTTTTCTGTGCGTCTTCCTGCCATTTCTCTCGGTTCTGGAGTCTGTCAACTGTTGCTGTATCCCTGTGGACGTGTTCTTCAATACTGTCTTCCTGACTGGGGTTTCACCTTCAGAGGAAAACGATACACTTTGAATCCCGGAGTGTGGAGTCAGAAAGAACAACTTTTGGCTACTATCATGATTGGATGTGCTGCTGGAACTCCTTACGTCACTTCCAACATCATCACCCAGGCTCTACCTTCTTTCTACGGTCAAGATTGGGCTCGAGACTTTGGATACCAGTTTGTACTGTGTCTAGTGACGCAGTTTATGGGTTTTGGACTCGCTGGACTTCTGAAACGAGTAGCTGTGTACCCTGTCAAAGCCATGTGGCCCTCTCTGCTGCCTACTCTGGCTGTAAACAAAGCCCTTCTGGCTCCCAACCGAAAGGAAAACATCAACGGCTGGAAGATTTCGCGATACACGTTTTTCATGATCATTTTCGCCTTTTCCTTCCTCTACTTCTGGGTCCCCGACTACCTCATGAACTTCCTGCAGACATTCAACTGGATGACGTGGATTGCTCCTGGAAACAGAGACCTGGCTGTGGTTACTGGATCGGTAGCTGGACTCGGTTTCAACCCGATTCCCACTTTTGACTGGAACCAGGCCGTAGCTGGAATCGCTCCTATTACCCTACCTCTCTACACTTCGGTTACTGCCTTTGTGGGCACTCTTTTTGGCGGTCTGGTCATCCTGGCCCTCTACTACTCCAACAACTCGTGGACTGGACACATTCCCATCAACTCCAACCGTCTTTTTGACAACAAGGGCAAGGCGTTCAACGTGACCAAAATTCTGACAAACTTCCGTTTTGATAAAGAAAAGTACCTCGAGTACTCTACGCCGTACTACTCTGCCGCTAATCTCGTCACCTACTCTGCCTTCTTCTCCGTCTACACTTTCTCTTTCGTCTACACTATCCTTCTCGACTGGAGAGCTATGCGAGACGCTATTGTGGAAACAGCTAAAGCAGTACGATACATCCACCGAAGCAACTACCACGGACGAGTTGATCCCTACTCCCGGTACATGCGAAAATACAAAGAAGTGCCTGATTGGTGGTTCTATCTCACGCTGCTGATCATGTTTGTTCTGGCTATTGTTCTTGTCGAAGTCTGGCCAGTAGACACTCCTGTCTGGAGTATTGTTTTTGTCATGGGACTTGTGGCAGTCTTTATCATTCCGTTCACCGTCTTTGTGTCCTACACAGCTACTTCTCTCTCTCTCAATGTGCTTTCTGAGCTCATTATTGGCTACGCTTTGCCTGGACGATTCATGGCTCTTAACCTCATCAAAGCCCTCTCTGTCCAGATTGCAGAACAGGCAGAAAACTACACGTCTGACCAGAAACTGACCCACTACGCGCACCTGCCTCCCAGATCCATCTTCTGGCTGCAAATCTGGGCCACCCTCGTCAACATTTTCGTCTGTCTGGGTGTCATTCAGTTCCAGCTCGATCTGGACAAGATCTGTGAGCCCGACAACAGACTCAAGTTCACGTGTCCTGGAGAAACCACTTTCTTCACCGCTTCCGTCGCCTGGGGAGTCATTGGCCCCAAAAAGATGTTCGACAAGTACCCCGTCATGAAATGGATGTTTTTGTTCGGTGCTGGAGCCGGTCTTTTTTTCTGGTTTGTCCAGGTGGCTCTGCCCAAATATCTGGCCAAGAAAATGCCCGAGAGAGCGGAAAAAATCCACTACTGGCGACGAAAGTGTCTCTACTTCAACCCGCTCCTTTTCATCGTCGGTATGCTTGCTTGGGCACCCCAAAACCTGACTTACCAGGTCGGAGGACTCTACATTGCGATTTTGTTCAACGGATACATCAAGAATAGGTACCTGACGTGGTGGAGAAAGTACGCCTACGTTTTTGAAGCTGCCATGGATACCGGTATTGCCTTGTCTGGTATCATCATCTTCTTTTCGGTCCAGTACCATCCCAAGGACCTGGATTGGTGGGGAAATAACGTCATGTACGAGGGAATGGACGGTGGAGGAATCGCTCTGCCGCCCAATGCGCCTATTCCAGAAGATCCAGGCTACTTTGGACCTCCTCCTTCAGAGTGGTAGGTGGTATAGTTTAGTTAATTAATGTGTTTTGAGTAGTAGCTACTGTACAGGGAAGAGTAAGATAAGTAGAAATAACTCGTAGGGAGCAGTAAAGTACGTTGTAGGGCAGCACAATATCCTACAACATACCTACATATTGAGCATTTAAATTGAATTAATTATGAGTATTTTGTATGTATAGAACTCGTAATGCTCATTTTGTATACAGTACGTAATTGACCGCTAATACCACGGTAACGTGTGGGTTTAAAAGAGGATTCTCCTGAATGTAGATACCGTACAGTATGTAGTCGTCTAGAATATGGGGGAGGGGTGAAAAAGTGGTTAAAATGCAGTAAGAGAGGCGGGAAAGGGGTCAAGAGGATCATGCAGGTCGTTGGAGTGCGTTTGTCAAGTTCCCGTGGTTATGAGTGTAATTATGAATGAGATAGGGAAGTTTTGATACGACATGGAATAAGCGGTGATGAAGTTGATAGTCTTCAATAGGTAGTAGATGGGACACTAATGGTATCCGAAGGTCCATCCACCATGCGGAAATGTAATTGACACGTCCCCGTTACCGTATGGGCTTTTCTGGAAGATCTGGGACAAATTCTGTTCAGGTATATTTCGGGGTTCGGGGTAAAATGAAGAAAACAATATGTAAACAAGGCGTATGGGGTACCATTGGGGTCTTTGGTGTCCGGGAATGATAGATATACCTGCCACCTTGAGGTGGGAATAATTCTGAAGGAGTTGAGGGCAGTTGCGTGGTAAAGCTGAATTGATAGAGAAATTGAAAAACGTTTACAACGGGTTAGGAAATGGACTTACATGGTATCAAAATGGTCGGCCGGCTTCAATAATTACTCCTGAACTGTCACCATGACGACACGGGTATTTTTGAAGGAGTTGGTAGTAGATAGGTGTGGGAGCTGTGGTAGAGTATCAGAGTGATTTGGTTAAAAGTAATTAAAATAGCATTAAAGTTGGGTGATGGTATTTAAAACAAGCCTCCATCCCGAGAGAATACAGCGGTAAAGTCTCTGTAAAGATAGGGGTATTTTTGTGGAAGCTAGGATGTCTCTTCTGCTCAAAGTACTGCCCGATACTGAAAAGGGAATGACTAGATAGATATAGAAGAGGAAATAAGCAAGTACTTTGAGAAAGTGATAATTGTTGCGTATTCTACAACCAGTACCCATCGTTTAGTTTCAATTACTTTTATTTCCTGTTTTACCAACTTTTCTAAATTCTAGAAACAGGCCATTTTCAGTTTTACAACTATCTCTCGAACACTCTTCAGTTTGAAGTCAGAAATCTACTTTTACAGTATGCAATGGCTTCGTCTCCCTTAACACTCCTCCCTTTAATATATTGTCTACTTGAAATATATATCTCTTCTGGTCTAGTTAACTGACTGTCATTGAAGAAAATGCCTATCTCAAAACTAACCAGATAAACGTGCAGTTTGACAACCAGGTCTACTGTCGATAAATGGAAGAGCTTTACCAGTTCCCCTTGGTAGAGAGCACTTCTCAGACTAACTAACTCATAAATATCTCAAGGATTTTGGCATCATATACAATATTATATTGCATTGTTAGAATAGATGAAAGGAGATGATAGGGCGAGACCAATGTGGAACGCAATTCCGATTAAGCCTTGATTTCAGACTTCTTGGTAGTCTTGGTCTCAGCCTTGACCTCGTCCTTAGAGCAACCAGCCTTCGCTTCATCTTCAATCTCAACGGGATCCTTGGAAGAACCAGGCTTTGACTCATCTTCAACATCATCCTTGGAGGAGCCAGGCTTGGGTTCATCTTCAATCTCGACAACATCCTTTGAAGAACCAGGCTTGGCGTCACACTCTTCAGTCTTCACCTCCTGGACCTCTTCCTCAATGCATGTCTTATCCTCAGCCTTGTCCTCAACCTTGGCATCCTTAGCATCCTCCTTACCATCACACTTTGTCTCCTCACACTTTGCCTCCTCGGGGTTCTTGCAACACTTGTCAACCTTGGCCCGCTTGGTGCCTGGCTCCTCGTCGGCCTCCTTTTCAAGATCGTCGGTGGTGCGCTTCTCCTTGTCGTCCTCAGGAGCATCGACAACCATAGCGTCGTCGTCCTTGGGAGTCACGTCATCAGGAGTGTCAGCCTCCTCAGGGATACCAGCCAGAGTGGGCACCACATGCTTAGCCACAAGCTGGGTCACAGAAGGAAGCTTCTCACATACAGAAAAGGCCACGGTGGTCAAAAGGTCTAGTACAAGAGCAGCCTGGGGGTCCTGTGACTTCTCACCGCCAATACGGCCTAGTAGTTGTCGCAGGTCAGCAGAGGTAGGAGTGTTGTTGTTAGTCATTGTGGAAATATGTGGAGAAGAAGGAGGAAGAAAGGGAGGGAAACACGTCTATATATACACATCAAATTGACACACATGTATCCAGCAATGTGGCAAGCTGATGGGGCCACTACAGGGTAAACATGACTGGTCGAATTCGGTAGTGTGTGGAGACTCGTGTGGGTTTTTTTCGTGTCAAGATAGAGTTGTGGCCGTAGTGCATAATCTGAGACTAATTGGGACAATACGAGGTGGAAGGATTTAAAGAGTCAACTAGCGTTTAGTAAAGTCAAAAGATATATTCTGGTGCCCCAGTTAATCATTTGAAGGTGATAAATTCCGTTTTTCTTTTCTTCTTTCTCTTTTTCTCTTTTTTCATGTTTTTCTTGGATTTCGTTATTTTCGTTTTTCTCGTTTTATCGTTCTCAAACTTTTCTGGCTTCCTTGTTTCTCTGCTCTCCTTATTTTCTTGTCTTTTTGCGTCTGTTTCATGTTCTCATTTTTCTTGTCCTTTTTCTTCTGTTTCAAATTGTAGTTCTTTTTTCTTTGTTTCTTCCACACTTCCTTCCACACTTGATTATCCTCACACATCAGGGTTTGCTGATTATGGTAGAGTTCCAAAGACAGTTTCAAGCTACTCCAAAACTGTTTCAATCCTATTTTTCAATCTGAGAAGACACGAATAGTTCGTTGTTTTGTCTGTTGCTGTACCAAAACTCTTCAAAAAATATTTCAAGATTGGTTCTTTATCCTATGACTGAAATAGTTTGCCATGCTTAGTTCCTAACCCTGACACTGCCTAATTAGGCAGTGTTAGAGTATGTGAGCCCCATTAATTAACCACCTTACTCTATTTGTGTCGTTACTGTGTGCCTTTATATAAATACCCTCTAAACCCATATTTCAATGTTCTCCGATTCTTACTTTACTTTTCTTTCGACTTGATCGCTACTTGCACCCGTCGCCGTAATCCGCCGCCTAAACAACCACCGACCACCGCCACCGACTACCACAGGTAAGTACTTGATTGATTGAACCATCGTTATCCGTTTGCACAGACGACACTGTCTGTGACACATGCCGGTTTCAACCTTTGTGTCACAGATGTGGACCCCCGGGTTACATGAACCCCAGTGCCACACCAAGGAGAGGAGCTCGTCCACGGAAGTCGCTTAGTGGAAACCACCCCGGGCCTAGCCGCTCCTCTTGTCTTTGACAGAAGGTCGTCATGGACTACCCTTGGAAAGAGTTACCACCTGGAATCCTGAGTACCGCTAGGGTCGAAAAGGCTTCAGGTCATTCCCATATTGAATTAAATACTAACTACAGCCTACAAGAAGACGGAAACCGAAGAGAGATGAGGAAACCTGCTGACTGCCTGTACTGTTCGCACTACGGAGTCTTGCAAGTGAGTTGTGCCATTGATTGCTCAGACACTATGATGCCCAACCACAGGCTGTCTGCTGTGACGACCACTAACGTTAGGTAACCAATCGGTACTACCCTAGCCCTCAGCCGCAATTCAAAGCTAACTTCCCTTTTACTCACAGAGGTGCATAATCTGCAACTCTGTGCACTAGGTGGAGGAGTTGGCACTAGGTGGAGGAGTCGGCTCTAGCTTGTGAAAGTAAAAGTGTAGAAGCCGGACTTGTTAGAGGTGGCTTGACAGTACTTTTTCCTGGCTCTTTCACAATTCCACCACGGCTTACACAGTTCAAGACTACCCACTTCACAGCTGCTGCCCTAAATACGGAATCAAGAGTCTTGCAACTAACTACACTTTTGGAAAGTGTAACCTCCACAATTTCATCCCAATTCCCAATAGTATCTTGTTAAGTCTGATTTAGCATGGTGGTGTGTGGCATACCTCCTTCGTTTCTTCTTTGACAGTGTGACATTCTAAATACGGAATCAAGAGTCTTGCAACTAGCCACACTATTGCAAAGTGTAACCTCCACAATTTCTTTCCAATTTCTAATAGTATCCTGTAGAGACCGAAAAAAACAGGTTTTCAACTCCCCTGTTCTTATCTGATTGCTTTATTTGTGGAAGAGCCAGGCTAGCAAAAAGCCACACCAGTCCATCTTGCAAGGTACCAAACCTAACAGTTTATGCCTGAATGGGGCAAAAACAGTGAGTCAACGCGAAGTTAAAAACAGTGAGTCAACGCGAAGTTAAAACAGTACGGTACAGTACAGAATTTGATTTGCAGAAGCTAAAAATGGAGCCAATCTGCAAATCAATCAGTACGTAGTAGTCTTTCACCTGTGGAGTGTTGGTCGGTAGAATGTTTTTCGGTACTGATTAATCCAGGGATTGGCCCCTTATTTTTAATTGAGTAATGGGGAGGAGAGAACAATATGGAAGCCGGTGGGCCTGAGTCAATGACTCATCATCATCCGAAATGTCCGTTAATAATTAATAATCATTGTAATTCAGGAATTATTTGGTGATTATTCTGTCCGAGTCGGTAGGAACTACAGAGACTACGCATACTCTGAGTATATCGGGACCAAGACTAAAAAAGCACACTTGACAGGGTCTAATCGATTCCCATGTCAAACGTGATTCACTTTCCATTTCTTCAACAGAGTATCTCAGGAAGAAGTTATGAGAGAGTTATATGCAGAAGAAAATAATACCAATGATGTATATTCAGAAAAAATATATATCCATGAATGGATTTGCTGGGAAAAGAAGACGACGAAATGTGGTAACGAGGAATTCAATGAGGAAACGGTTTTCTAGACAAACCCAAATCATCATGTAACGTGCAAGATAATAACCATCAAGCCAATGTGGGTGTCATGAGGTCCCCTAGTAAGAAGAAAATGGTTAAAAGATGAAGGAAAAAAAGGAAAAAAAAAAAATCACGTATTGCAAATACGATACTGTACCCATGTATCAAGTATCAAGTATCGTATCATGTCGCCTTACAGTTGAATATCTAAATTATGTGTATTTGATGTATATAATCAATCAATTGTATGAGAAAAACAAAATGCAACTCCTCATGGCTTTGCACAGACGTGTAACCTCCACAATTTCTTCTAGACTCGGAATACAACATCCCGAAGCAAAGCAAACAACAATGAGAAGACCACACGGGTGCTGGCAAGCCACAAGCACCTGTTACCTTGCTTGCCCACTTTTCCAAGAGGCAAAAGGACAAAACATCTTGCCACGTCAGAGCCCGTCCCGTACTTGTGGTTCTCATCACACATGTGGTTCAATTAGAGGCCAGCAAATGGAACTGCAGTCCATAGTGAGTCAGGCCTGTTACTCTAGCTCCTAGATGTTGTTAAGCCCCAACAAGCTACTTACACATTTGAACGTTTACCAATATAACTTGCTTTAAGCCAAAAATAGAGTTAGTTGCTACACAATCCTACATGGCACAAAAGATGAAGCACCATCATCCAATGTAGTACCTTTATCCACTACCAAGGTCATCAATGAGCTTCTTTCATCCCCACCAAACTGCTGTAGCAATGGACGAATCCATATAAGGAAAGCCATCTGCTTACTCAAGCTCCACACAACTATGTTCTTCCATTCAATTTGGTTCGCCTTGACGCTGGGGAGCGTGGTTCTCGCCCAGACAGTTTTGCCCAACCCTATCACCGGCATCAATGTCCATATTGCCAATTCAGACGCCAAGTCTGGTGCAGGATGGGATACATGGCAAGCCGATTTGACCTTTTCCTTCCAGGATCTTCTTATCAAGCCTGGAGACTATTTCGACTTCCAGGTGGCCGGAGCGGCCGTGCAGGACCCCTCTGCCCCCATTACTTACGACTTTTACATTGAGAACGACTCCAAGGACCAACTTTTTCATGTGGTTTCGACCGGTCGCACTGATTATCGAGCCACTGCTACGGAATTCTTCAACATTCCTGAGGTTGAGAGCTTTACTATTGATGGACAGTTCTCCGTCGAGTTCTTCTTTCAATACTCGGATGGTTATGACGTAACTGTGCCGGTCGATATCTCGAGTGGCTCATTCCAGGATTCAGTCAGTTACAAGTACCGATACCTCACCGAGAACGATCGGGCCAACGTTCTTTTTCGGCGTGAGAACGACTCTCTCGGCACACATGTGCGAGGTTGGTATTATAGGGCAGACGGGATAGCAAACCCTATGGTGATGGGCCTGACAGTGTTGAAGGGCTTTGTATACGAGCCTGATGAGGACAGATATGCCGGTGCCGACGGTGTTGCCCTTATGAACAATTGGTGGAACTCGGGAGAAGTCACCATTGCGAATGATTTCCCTACCCCTGGCAGTAGTTACACAGTTCCAGATGAATCCCGAACCTCTTTGGACCAGTTCACTCTGCCTGTGCGGGGTGGTACCACACGAGATGGTATCTTCCAAACATCCCATGGCTATTTCACAGGCAACGAGTCTGAGGCCTGTTTCGAGTACTTTGGAAATTACGTCCCGTATGCTTACAGTCCTATTTATTGTATTCAACGGGGAAGCGGAGAGAGGGGCGTACCAAATGGCTACGGTTTAGCCTCAGCTTCTTTTGTGCAATTGCCTCCAGCTTCGACCAACATTGTACCTGGAAAAACTGCTGGCACTACAACACTCACAGACGCGGATGGTAGACGCTACGAAGAGATTACCCGAACTCCAGTCTCAACCAACGTCATTCCTGGCACTGCTGAAGGTACCGAGACTCTTACGGACTCCAACGGTGACTTTTACGAACAGGTCACTCGTGCTCCCATCTCAACCGATTTTGTCCCTGGCACTGAGGAGGGTACGGCTACCCTTAATGATACCAACAACGACTATTATCTGCAGATCACCCGTACACCCGCTTCCACCAACGTTGTTCCAGGCACAGTCGAAGGCACTGCAACCTTGACTGGTCCGGATAATGACTTTTATGTTCAGGTCACGCGTACCCCCGTTTCCACCAACACTGTGCCAGGGTCTATTGCAGGCACGGAGATTCTCACCAACTCTGATGGTGAGCTCTATGAGCAGGTCACTCAGGTTCCTGTCTCTACCAACACCGTTTTTGGCCCTGTTGCAGGTACCGAGACACTCACCAACCCTGATGGTGAGCTGTACGAGCAGGTCACTCAGGCTCCTGTCTCTACCAACACCGTTGCTGGTCCTGTTGCTGGTACCGAGACACTCACCAACCCTGATGGAGAGCTCTATGAACAGGTCACTCAGGCTCCTGTCTCTACCAACACCGTTCCTGGCCCTGTTGCAGGTACCGAGACACTCACCAACCTTGATGGTGAGCTCTATGAACAGGTGACTCGAGCTCCTGTCTCCACCAACACCGTTGCTGGTCCTGTTGCTGGTACCGAGACACTCACCAACCCTGATGGTGAGCTCTATGAGCAGGTCACTCAGGCTCCTGTCTCCACCAACACCGTTGCTGGTCCTGTTGCTGGTACCGAGACACTCACCAACCCTGATGGTGAGCTCTATGAGCAGGTCACTCAGGCTCCTGTCTCCACCAACACCGTTGCTGGTCCTGTTGCTGGTACCGAGACCCTCACCAACCCTGATGGTGAGCTCTATGAGCAGGTCACTCAGGCTCCTGTCTCCACCAACACCGTTGCTGGTCCTGTTGCTGGTACCGAGACACTCACCAACCCTGATGGTGAGCTCTATGAGCAGGTCACTCAGGCTCCTGTCTCCACCAACACCGTTGCTGGTCCTGTTGCTGGTACCGAGACACTCACCAACCCTGATGGTGAGCTCTATGAGCAGGTCACTCAGGCTCCTGTCTCCACCAACACCGTTGCTGGTCCTGTTGCTGGTACCGAGACCCTCACCAACCCTGATGGTGAGCTCTATGAGCAGGTCACTCAGGCTCCTGTCTCCACCAACACCATTCCTGGCCCTGTTGCAGGTACCGAGACACTCACCAACCTTGATGGTGAGCTCTATGAACAGGTGACTCGAGCTCCTGTCTCCACCAACACCATTCCTGGTCCTGTTGCTGGTACCGAGACACTCACCAACCCTAATGGTGAGCTCTATGAGCAGGTAACTAGCGCCACTCAAAGTGTCGTCTCCACCAACACCGTTTTTGGCCCTGTTGCTGGTACCGAGACCTTCACCAACCTTGATGGTGAGCTCTATGAACAGGTCACTCGAGCTCCTGTCTCCACCAACACCGTTTTTGGCCCTGTTGCAGGTACCGAGACCCTCACCAACCCTGATGGTGAGCTCTACGAGCAGGTGACTCGAGCTCCTGTCTCCACCAACACCGTTCCTGGCCCTGTTGCTGGTACCGAGACCTTCACCAACCTTGATGGTGAGCTCTATGAACAGGTAACTAGCGCCACTCAAGGTGTCGTCTCCACCAACACCGTTCATGGCCCTGTTGCTGGTACCGCGACGCTCACCAACCCTGACGGGGAGCTCTATGAGCAGGTTACTCGAGCTCCAGTCTCCACCAACACCGTTCATGGCCCTGTTGCTGGTACCGCGACGTTCACCAACCCTGACGGGGAGCTCTATGAGCAGGTTACTCGAGCTCCTGTCTCCACCAACACCGTTCATGGCCCTGTTGCAGGCACGGAGATTCTCACGAACGCAAATGGCGAGCTCTATGAGCAGGTAACTGTGGCTGAAACAGCTGTTGTGTCCACAGTCACCCCTGTCACCACTGCCACTTTTACCATTTTTGTTACTGCTGGTTCCGACGAAAGTTCCAACGATGATCGATCAGATGCTGCTACATCTGATGGCACCGTGATTGTTTATGTCACTGTCCCGGCGGGTGACCGCGGTCTCCATGATGGAGCAGTGGGTTCTAATGGACCTGGCTCCAGTGCTCTGGGACGACCTTCTAGCTCCACTGCTCCGGGACGACCTTCTAGCTCCACTGCTCCGGGACGACCTTCTAGCTCCACTGCTCCGGGACGACCTTCTGGCCCATCCGGCATTTCTGGATCTGAAAGCTCGCCTGGATCTCCAGGTTTTTCAGGTGCTTCGGACTCCTCTGGGCCCCGTATTGCCTCCGAACAGTCTCCTGGCGAGTCTGTCCTTTTGGCCAACAGCGGATCCATTATTTCGATTGGTGCCCTTGTGGCCCTTCCTCTTCTCGTCATGATGGCCTAGACTCTTCAATTCTTGTCTATTTTCTAGCTTCTCTTCTGATCTCTTTCTAACTCTCAAGACAATTAACCAATTTAGTGTACCAATGAATTATTTCCCTATACCGCCAGTAGTTTAGTACGATAGCTGTGAGAAAATATGGTAAAAGAATGGGTGAATCGTGGAGCTGATTTCACTCTCAGAGGAAAGACGGTAGCATCTGATCCCCGCCAGACGAAAGTAAAGTCGGACAGTAGAATCAGGGTAGCCAAGAGTGAGTGAGTAATCATGAAACAGCGACCAAATGGACTCAAACATCTGAGTCCCGTCCTATGGGTGTGTTTCATGTTGGAACCAGCGACGTTGCAATTGGTGAACAACAGTCCCAAACTCGTTGGGCGTGGAACGAGGAGTTAACCATGAGAGGTAAGAGTGTCGTCATTCGGGACAGGCACAACACTGTTGTGCCCAGGTGATTCAACCGTAGAGTGAACACGGGATATTCCAATGAGGAAATTGAACTGACAGAAGGCGGGTGCGACACTGCTGGAGTCGTGACTGTGTTATTCAATAGCGAAAGGGGAAGCACAACAGAGATGTGCCCAGGTGTAAGGGATGTGTCAAGCAGGAGGTAGAGTAAGGCGTCGGCGATACCAAACGGGCGTGTTGTAGTATCAGTAGACTCTTGCACGAGTACTAGAGAGGCCGGAGGGCGGAAACGAAGGCGTAGGGTACAAGCGGAAGGTAACCACAGAGCTCTTCCAACAAGAGGTTAAAGACACCAGACTCTAGGCGAGGGTAACTCTAGTGGGAGTTCTAGAGTCACAGGAGGTTCGAATCGTCGTCGTCACCAGATGTGAGATTTTTAGTGTGGAACACACAAAATAATCAAAAGAGGTAACGGCAGGTGCGTAGCAGCAGACGTTACACAAGTCACAGTCCACCAGATATGGTAAAAGAAAGGGTGAAAGAGTAGTGTAGAGGCGGGCTAGGGTTGTAGGGGGGAACTGTGGTTAGCAGGGAACGTTAACAGAGATGGGCGTCTCTTGTAGGTTGGTAGACCCTCTTCAACTCACCTGTGTTGCGAGAATGTCCAGCTACTTCAATAAGAAGCGACTATTCTCTTTCTCTTCTTCTTCCCATAAGCGGTTTCGGCTTTCTCGTGTCTGTGGTTAGTAAACTCACTTTATGTAATACCTCCACCTCCAAGGCACAATCCTCCCACCTCAGTGGATATGTGATGACGGTACAAGCCACTTAGCCTCAAATGCAGCTAGTCTGAGTCTAATGAAAGACACAGAACACATACAACTGGGGTTGGCTAGTTCCGATGTAGAAGTACTCTGCAATAACTTCCTTCTCCTCTGACGGTCGTCGGCAGTGGTTTGTAGGCCGAGGTTGAGTCATTACCTTAGTCCTCGGTAGTTGTGAAGCAATCCGACACTCCGCTAATCACTGACGTAGATCCTCAATCACGGTTGTACTTACTCAAGAAAGGGAAGCTCTTCTCCAGAGCTAGAGTATCCAAGGTTTTGGCGGTGTTGAAGGTGTGCACCTGTCGGCTAGGCAATCGAAGCATTACGATTATGGGATAGAAGGGTATTATATACTTGGGACACAAATGACGTTGGGGCTGAAACCCCAACTCGACCAGTCATATGTTGACCCAGAATATATAAGAACAAAGTGCTTATGGGGCATAATACAGATAGGTGCCAGCACCAATCTGGAGTGCAAGTACTTGTACTTGTACAAGTACCTGTAGATCGGCTTTTTGCGCTTTTATTCCAAGTTTTGTGTTAAAATCTTGCAAATATAATGGTCAGTATATATGCACATCCTTTAGCTTGTATAATAGATCTCAACGGGTGTAAGGGATAGGAAATGTGATAAAATGACCTTAAAATCGAGATCACGCGATCCACAACAGGTACATATACACCACTGGTGTCCCTATATCTGCTTTCCAATTTTATATGATTTGTTTCTGTTTTTAATGAAAATGTTTAAAGAAGCATTAATTGTGCATATATTGCTTTCCAGGCTCTAGGTTGACGTACAACTCAAGAACATAACTCAAGAACATAACTATCGTACTCAAGACCATGAAAAGAAGATAAATGAGGCAAAAGGGTTGTCTCAAGATAGCTGCCCAATGTTTGACTATTTCTTACCTCTCACAGCCTTTCAGTAGCTAACAAGTATTCCAAGTACTGTACCTGTACAGTATATCTAGATAAACTCGCTCAGACATTATTCCATGTTGTCTCCTACGCGACCTGAAACCACACCAACCTGTAGGCACCGACAGCCACTAACGTAGCAAGTGAGCCCAGAGCGTTACACGTAACTGCAATGCAAGGAACGGTATTCATATCTAATCGTTTTATTTATTGATGATCGTAAACGTCTATCTTCCTAACTAAATGTCCTACGTATCCTCCAAAACGTATTCTCTTCGAACATTATACATAAATCTAAACGTATCCTCATCATACTCGTTAAAGGTATCTCTTATGTCTCATAAACGTACCTTTAACGTACATCTAAACGCTCATCTTACGTCCACCCTGTCTAAATGTCCTACGTACTGTATTAATCTAAAGGTATCCTCCTATCCAGTCCTACATCCCTTCCTATAGGTATTTATCCCAGTTGTTCCTCTTCGTGATCACTTCGTGATCACTTCTCCCTCCCGCTAATGCTCACAAAGAGAAAACTGTCTTCCAAACAGCGGTCCGTCAAACTCCTCCACGTTCTGCTCCTCGACAACCTTACCTCGCTCCTCCATCAGGTCCAATCGTACCTCCTTGGCAGCCTGAAGACTCCAGGGATAGTCATCATGGGCATCCAACACCTTGTTGAACAGCTCGTCAGGCAACTTATCCAACAATCCAATAGACCGCACCTTTTCACCCCACCAGGCCGAGTTCTGAGGAGGCACTCGCGCAGTAGTGTGCACCTTTTTATCGTGAGGATCGCAAATGAAGAAACACACAATCTTTCGATGACCAGCCTTGGTCTTGTCAGCCAGCTCAAACGGCTGAACCTGGTGCTGGTAGATGTTAGGGAAGACTACAACTCGATCTTCCTTGGCCTCCACACTGCCCAGCTCAACGACCATCTTCTGCTCGTCCTCAATGCCAAACACGAGTCGAACTCCTCGCTCGTCGCTCTGCTCGTATTCGGGATCTGAGATAGCTGTTCGGAAAGCCAGACGAGACTCGGTCACGTTCTCCATGTCGTAGTAGTAGAGAACTGTGGCCACAATGTTCTCGTTAATGGTACCTTCGACATGCCACGTACCACCAGGGTAAGACGGGTTCTCAGGAGTCAAGTGAATGTTGGCCAGCTTGGTGATCACATTGAGAGTCTTGCCCTTGGCCTCAAACTGCTTCTCCATCTTGATAACTTCCTCGGGAGGGTTGTTTTGGGAAGGAACCCGGTTCTCCTGCCACTCGTCCCAGGCCTCGTCGTCTTCGTAGTCAGGTTCTTCGTCAGAATAGTAACCATTGGAATGAGACATGGGCTCAATTCGACGCAGCTGACCAGACATGAAAGCACTCAGAGTATGTTCCAAAGCAGGAACACAGGCCTCAAACACCTGTCCAATCACGGGATACAGGTCCTTGTGCCAGATGGGATGCAGGTTGTTGATGTACGACTGCACAGACACTTTTCCGTCTTCCCCGACTTGGAAAGGAGTAGGAATCCACTGGTACTTTTTCGAAATCGCATAGTCGTCCACATCGTTCTTGTTGATGTCCGTCTTGCAGTCGTACACAGGAGCCTTGATGCAGTTGTCCAGCGAGGGAAAGAGTCCTTCAGTGGTTCCTAGCTCAAACTTGAGATCGGGCTGGTCAGCCTTCAAAACTCGAGTCTTTTCGTAAACCACGGGAAAAAGAGAAGGATGCACAAGATCCAAAACCTGCTCATTGGACCCAGGATGCCAGTCAGGTTCGCCTTCGTCTTCTAGGAGCTGTTTCACGGTAGTCTTGAGAGTAGCCTTGGTCTCAGAAGACACCAGTCCGTCACCCTGGACAATTTCACGCGCAATAATAGGTCCGGCTTTGTGCTCAAACTTGGCCGAAAGAGGCACATAGACTTCTCGAAGCTCCTTGATGACATAATCGGCCCACTCCTCTCGAAGCCCCTGCTCCACCATCTCGGCCTTCCATTTGGCGACAATGGTTTCGTCTTGGACCTTGAGCCACCATTCGGGCTTCTGACGAATGGCTTCAGAAGCACCAGTCACACCCTGCTCCTCAAGACAGATAGGAGCAGAGTACACGGACCCCCAGGCGTCAGTGGCATAGGGGTGGAAGAAAGGTGACTTGTCATCTCCCTCCAGAATGGGATAACTTTCGCCAAAATTACGGTTTGTGGGAACGTACACATACGGAGTGTATGTGGCTGCCCCACCCTCTGCGTCAGAACCAGTGTCGTTATCAGAATCATCTTCTTCATCAGAACCAGTCGCAGAACCAGAATCACTGAGATTGAGATTCACCTGGACGGCTTCTGAGCTGGTAGTCTCGGCAACGGGGGCAGAACCAGCGGCAACGGGGTCAGTATCGTTTTCAGCACTCATTGAAGATGTGGAAGAGATGTGAAGAGATGTGGAAGAGGCTAAGAGCTGTTTGGAAATCCGGGGTTTAACTATAGTTTTAGAGTTGGATTTATGTAGGGGGTGTGGGTTTTGAAAAGGCGGGTGGAATGGTCAATATTGATGTGATTGGAGATATAAGTAGATATTTGTGGTGCCCCAACCGCTCTAATTACACTGGTAGTGTTTAATTTGGTTTCTACGTTATATCCACCTACTTTAATACACCCTCGTCAACCCATCAACCCATCCACATCGTAAGACAAAGTCTATTTGCATGCGGCTGAAGCGGCTGAGACACGTCTAATGAGGTGCACTGGTGTGGTCCATGTGGCTGTGGCTGTTTTCGTGCATGTGGCAGGGAGGGGTACGATAGGGGTTGGTTGGGGTGTGGGTTATGTAGAATTGGGGTGTTTTCAGGTGTCTTGTGAATACAGCGATTTTTCTGATTTTTTCCTGATTTTCTGAATTTTTAGCATTTTTCTTGGATTTTTCGTGATTTTTCGTGATTTTTTTAGCATTTTTCAGGAATTTTAACGTTTTTTACTGAATATTTGTTGTTTGGTGTGACTTCGATGAGTCTCTTTCGAAATAGAACGTTTCATTAATACTAAAACCATCAACTGTAGACAAGAAGCTAGGAATGGCGAAAGCGGTATCCGCGTGGTCAGAGGGTAATACTCTATCGTTTGTATTATATATACATCTATTTTATCTACAGTTTCGCACCAAAGAAACGACAATGACCAAGTTAGAACTCTCCTAACTTCACAAATACTGGCTCTGTAACTGTAGAAACTTGACCAGGGTGATCCTCTCGAGTAGACGTTTCGTTTGGTGCCTAGAACATATCCGTTAGTACCTCTTGTTAGTGTCTAAGAGTGCAACTCCCTATGCCATTGGTCATACAACTGCTTCAACTCAACCAATAATACTTGCATTGCTACAGCTACTGGTGCATAGTGTAAATCTGGGTTAGACAGTGTCACAATTACTGATCAAGTCTCTCCAACTAGCTCATTTCTCACTATACATTTGATTCACTCATTTTCTACTTCCCAGACAAAACGTTCTAACCTGTTCAATAATGTTCATAGAACTACGTGAGGGTGATGGATGTACTCTCCAGATCGAGAGGATTCCAATGATACCATACATGCCTTCCTTACTACCCCATTCGGACATTTTACATAAGCACTCCCAATTCTACTTGGCAACACAGACGCACTCAACTTGCCCAGAAATACTCACATTAACCAGCGGACTTTACCATTGTGTTCAGGAGCCTTCAACGGTTAGTATGGTACCACTCAAATATTCTCTACTACCTCATGTCCAACTTCACAGCCACTCTACCAATTCAATGTATGGCCGAACTGCTCTCAACTTCTTTGGAAATACCAGTATTACTAATACGACATCTTCACAATGTTATTCGCCAAAGCTGCAAGTGTCATGTCAGCTCTGTATAGCTTATTCGTTTTCAATAGCTCATTAGTTCTCTATCTGTTGTTGTCAGAATAAATGTCAGTCACCAAACCTCCTAGAACAATAGATATCAGTGTACCGATCCTTTATTATACATTTTCAACTTCAATTAGAACCATACTGCGCTATTTGTGCATCATTCTTCCTTGTTTCATATTTTTATCACATCAGTTCGACATTCTGATACAGTCTTCACCACCATCAGGTAGGTTGTTATTCTAAAGTAAACTTCAACAAAAGCACCAACAAAAGAAACTCTATGGAATGCCTTGAAACGCAGATAACTCACGGATTTGCTAAAACATTGGTGTTACGATTGGGTATTTGTTAGGACCATATATACTATCCGTCTCCTGATGCCACCACCACTCTCATAGGATATCTTGAACCTCAAAATAGATACTCCCCAGCAGACTTATTTTCTAACCAATCCCAACTAAGGTTTTTAACTAACAAGTATCGTACTGCGCCTTGTTCTGAAGCGTGACTTCACAGCCCCTTCGGGTCCCCAGATACAACAAAAACAAGACTACTGTAGTTTTTGGTGTAAGGTGACTGCGAATGATTTATTTAGGCTCTTCCATCACCATTAGATATTGTGAGACACGTTTTAAATCACGTGTGTATTCGTGAAGTATGTTCCAGCACTGCCAGGATGAGTAATATCGCTTTGACAGCACTCGAATCCACATAAAGTGGGACTTTCATACTACCAAACAAATCTCCCACTTCTCACAACTACGATTATACTTACAGAAATTCTCCAGCATGTCTATGAGAAGAGCTATCATCGATCTAAATACTGAGACACGATCACGAAACAGTCACATCTGGTACCTGAACCTCGTTCAGGTGGTAGAAAGGGTTATTCTGACTCTTTACCAGAAAAGGTGTTGTTTCTATTTTTATTCCAGTGTCTATTTTTATTCTCGTTCTTATATTGATTCTTGTTTCTAGCTCTGTCTAAATATATCTTAAGGTATTAGAGTATCGAGATTTTCTCCCACTCTCCTGGACGCTACAGTAGCTCAATTGCAATTATGAGTTGACAGAAAGACTCAGTTCGGTCCACTCAGTCCGTTGCCACTTTCAGATTTCAAATTGGATCAGTATTAACCAAATTACCTACCCCTGTCAGTGTCTTCAAAAAATACCCGTGGTCAAACCTACAACCATTTGGGATCAAAGTGAGCCTTATTCAAGACGTGCGGCCTCCTTTGAGTTTCGTAATCCTTATCTCCCCACCTTTCAGATGTATGACGTCGAATACGTTAGAGTGTGTGTATGACTGATTTGAATGTGAACTGACTTGAACTTGAGCTGACTTGAAACGACTTGATAATAGCGACAGAGGAAAACGGAGTGCACAATTGGAACCGGGAGATCGTTGTGCGTCAAATGGTACCACTTATACCGCCACATCTGACTCACAGAAACTTCCACACCTATTCTTCAGATATTTTCTCTTGTTCTGTCTCACCCGTACAACGTCAGAAACCTTTTGAATATGTATATAAACCGACTACATCTCTTGGCATCCGTCTCTAGTCAAACAACCAATCTCACAATGTCTATCATCGCTACTACTACTTTTGCAAGTGTCTCTATTGCAGCTAACACAAGTGTTCCCCATACTGAAACACTGCTATTGACCCCAGACTTGCCTAATGGGGCATATTCGCCCTACGCAGTCTTGGACCAGTCCCCTATGTCAGACTCTACCTTCTTGAGAGTGTATACTCTGCCTCCAAGACTCGCAATCTATGTTTGCAACGGTGTTACGAACTATGGAATCAACCTGGGATTTTGTAAACCTATGGAAACAGCTAATGGAGCGAATTCTACAAGTCCGCATCCTTCGGCAAATTTTGGGAATAACTTGGTGGCCGGATTAGGTGCTATTTTCGCTGCTGTGGTTTTGTTATGATATAGAGAATTACTTGATGATTACTTGGCTTTAGTTGGTTGTTGAGGGTTCCCAAGTAGTAGTAGAATAAATACATGGCTTTAGTGTTGTGTTTTGTAAAGAAGATCAAGAGATACACTCCTCGTACAACTTAATATAGGTCCTCTTTGGACCCTCATAGCTATTCCAAGAGCAACACTATAGAACCGAAACCAGCACAGTTGAAACCACGCCGTCTCTAGAAGTATTTTGCACCCCATTTGTCCCTATTTTGAGTGGTTCGAGAAATCAGTTTCCGAAGTACTGTAGGAAATATATCTGGTCAGAATTACTCTCAATACAAAAGTAATGTAAGACAATGATTCAGCTGAATGGAGTTCAGAGGGTTGCAATAGTTCCCCTGAACCCTCCCCCTCTATTTTCCACAACTTTTAACCCAGAATACTTGATTTTAAATCTGTACATAGACACTCAGCTCCCCCAAAAGCCTCCAAAAATACCTACATGGCCATATAGACTTGACCTGAATCTTTCTCACTACCAGCTGATTCCATTCATACCACACATGTCGAGTTTACCCCCCGGATTACACTTTTAACCCTTCCACATCCAGTTCTATTATGACACATAACTGGGCCTAATTCCTCCAGAAATACCCAAATGGACACAGCGACTTGCTCGTATTGTTTCTTGGAGCCAGTGGGATCATAGATTTCCGTTGTTCCTTTATTACCACCTCCTATCACTATTGACAACCTCATCCTTCATATTTTACCATTCTCAGAACTGCCCACAATTTGACCAGAAATACTTCTATCATTATTTAGAGTGGATTAACGCACTTCTCAAGCTCTGTAGATGACGCTATTAACACTCACGTCCCCCTTTCTATCTCCTCCCAAGTTCTAACTCCGACACCCATAATTCTACTTACTACACAACTGGGCTCAATTCTCTCAGAAATGCTTACATTACTATGTGGACTTAACCATCTTTATCCTCTCATCTTGGGGAATCCAACGATACCATTCAATCCTCTCCCTCACCCTCCAGCCAGATTTCAACAGAAATCTTCCCATGTATAGATAGCAGCATCACCTCTTAAAATCCTTTGGATGTAATCCTATGACTGTAGAGACTAGACCATCATATACCTGGTGTTTTGAAGTTGATTTTAACTCTACTTATTCCTCTTCTAGCATCACTTACCATGTTTCAACACTGACTCTTCCAATTCTACTGTTTCATAGAACTGGACCAAACTCATTCAGAGATATTCTCACCAACATGGAAAGTAGCCCATTGTGTTCATCTGAATGCTTAGATTCTCTAAGACTCCTTTATTCTCCCCTTATTACCTCCTCTTAGAATAACACTTCCACCCATATGTTTCACCCAAAACAGAACTCCCCTCAACTTTACCAAAAACACCTGCACAAGTGTAAGGACTTGACCAAAATGTTTATCATTGCCACACTATTCAAAATATACCCTTTAACTCTCTGTTGCTACCTCATGTCACCGTTTAATGCCGCCCCTTCATTTTCTACTTGCTCATCCAACTGCCCCTAAATTTGGCAGAAATACTGGAATCGTTAAGCAGACTTGACAATCATTTGCACTCGTATCTGGGCATCCCAATGGTACCACGAATACCCCTTCGGCTATCGTTCTGCAACTTTTAATGTCGAAACCGTATCTACCCCTTATCATACAACTGCTCCTAACTTGCTTAAAAATACCTCCATCTTAATAACAACTTGACCAGTATATTCCCTAGAGCCAGAAGGTTCATATTTGATAGTCTAGTATCTATTCTTTAACTTTCACAGTTTTTACCAGCGATAACCCAGATTATGCATTTTCGAAGACTTGACACAATTGTCCCAAAACTACCATCAGAGTAACATAAAGCTTGCCAGTCATTTATAACAGCTCAATATATACTATGAGCACCTTTTATCTCTGTTCTGTCAGTCCTTCACAACTTTTACAACCGAAACAGTCGTTAAGACTTCCACAAAGATGTGACCAACTCCACCAAAAGTAATCCAAAAAACGTGGGGACTTCACCAATATGTTTCCCCGGTCTGGACTGTCTCAGTGGTACCACGTGATGACCTCTTCTGCTATTGAGTAACTTCCAAAAACTGAAGCCCCCATGTATTAATTTTCACAGAAGCCCCTAAACTTCACTAAAACTACAATCGTTACCATGAAGAGCATCCCAAGACAATAAAGGGATTATCATACTCTCATAATCGTTTCATTCTAGTTCTATTCCCGTTATTTTTCCATTTTAATACCTACACTCTTAATTCTGCCTTCACAGAACTTGTCTCAACTTTGTTAAAAATACCCATATTTCTACGGTGACTTGATCTGCGTACTATCGTGACATAATGTGTACCAATGGTATCCAATTTGTAACCCCTTCTAGCTCCTGGGGTACTTCATCTTCCACTGTTCTAATTCCCCCAATCTGGACAAGTGGAATGAAAAGTCTAGTTTGTGGATTCCAAGCTTATCATATTTACTGGTATACTCAATATGCAACGTTTCGTACATGTGGAACTTCATATCCTCCCTTTAGTATTCTAATGGCCTTTTCTGGCCTTTGTCTTTACAAGATCAAAGAAGACTTGCCCATAAAGTACCTATAGAGAGTGCCAGAAGCCCAGTGTGTGAGACAACGGTACAATGAGTATATCTCTACCTCTGACAACTTTTCACGTGATGGAAATTGCCCTGCAACAGCGTCAAATCGAGAAAAATTTAAAAATCACATTTTCATGGCTAAATAGTTTCAACACTTTTTTTATGTCAATTCCCGGTCCTATGGCACAGCGGTAGCGCGTGAGATTGCAAATCTTAAGGTCCCGAGTTCGAATCTCGGTGGGACCTCTTTTTTGCCAAAAGTTCGAGTGAACAGGGAAAGTGGTAGATGCTGATTACGGTAATTTTTTTACCCACAGAGGTCGTTTTACTCGCAGATGTATTTTTGAATCTCAGTTGCTTGCTACTGACTACTTCTAGTGCTGGAAAGTGTGGGGGAGTTTTAATGGTTCTCATTACTGGCAAAGTGATGGAAGAATATCACCAAAAGAAGTGGTACAGAATATTATAAAAGCAATCGCACTTTTCAGAGAAACTACAACACTTGTCAGTTCTAAGAGTCACCTGTCTAACAGTCTCTACAGTCTGAACACTGAACACCACCCTACACCCTTTACAATAAATAATCCATTGTCTATGCAATTTTATCAGTCTGACCAGAGTTCCCGTTTGGTGACTGGAACAGTGATAGTCTAGAGATCCGAACGCCAGTCAGGTAATCTTGAGTCATACTCGAAGTCTGAGGCATGAGCTGTCTCCAGCTTACTTCCAGATAGCATATGTACCTCTGAAACAAAAAGGGTCCAACAAATCCACCACTTCTTCTGTCTAGTCGTAACTTCAAACCATCATAGTCATTCCTCCTTCACCGTAGCCAGAACGTCTCAAAATCTGAGCACTTCTTCATCTTTCAGTAACGATATTCATGCCCTCCTTCTGTCACTCCAGTAGCTCCAAACCAGCATACTAAGACAAAGTCCTATTATCTGAGTGGCAAGCAGTACGACCAGTGACCAGAACAAAGATAGAGTATTGTACTCATTCTGTTCACACTATTGTAGCAATGCTCGTTCTAAAACTAGGAATGCTAGTCTCTTCACTCTTGCAACTGTCAGAACAACAGCGAGTACTGAAGGAACTAGGGTGGTTCCTGTAAACGTAGTGACGAGGTGAACTCGATTGGCTTACTCTGTTCAATCCGTGTATGCAGAACTCGGTCTGCTCATTCTGCTATCACTCAGTCAACAGAATTCGCTCCGCTCATTCTGTTACTCCTCATCCGACATATCCACCTTCTCCTCCTTCACACTCATTCCGCCCTTTTGCAAATACCGCACAATCTCCTGATTCCGCTCAATCGCCGCAATCTCACACTTTTTAATCGTCGCACTAACATGAACCACATTAATAACCACGGGAGTGTTATCAATTTCGGTAATATTCGTCAAAGCGGCCCAAAAATCACGCAAAAATTGCCTACCGACTCGCACAATGCCCGTCGACGTGACTGGCGAGAAATACTTGACATTCAGCGTCGTCATGATCGATCCTGCTCCTAAATCTCCGTGCAAATCTTCCATTTCGTCTTTGAAGATTTGCGTCAGATTGCGAGCATTGATAACTGATGCGTCTGACGTTCTGTGGATCTTGAGAAAACGCGCCTTGGCGTCTTCCGACGGAGAGAGCGTGTCTGTAGGATACACGATTTGAAACAGCAGATATCGTGACTTTAGTCGTACCATGTTGTGTTTGGTTTTGAGGAGAAAAATGCACGTCAAAAATAATTTGAAATTTAGCCTAAAACCTAAACTTTACCAAGTGCATAATCAGAGGAAAATTATAGAAATCTGGAAACAACTCTCAACATCGTCGTAACTCAACGAAAACGACTCCGTCGACGACAATCTTCTGGAAATCGAAAGAATGGCGAAAAAGACGCGAAAAACTGGCATTTCCGGCGTCGCGGCGTTTTTGAATAGCGCCAAAGAGGAGGAACAGAGGTTCAAACGGCAAAAGCTGGGTGAGTATTAAAGGGGAACTAATCAGGGGGTAAAGTACAGTCACGTGGAAATGGCTGTAGTCACGTGTTTGGCGATATTCGAGATTGGATCATTGAAGGGGATTGATATTTAATCACATTTTTGGCACTATGTTAGATCAAGGAGAGAGTTGGAGATACGGGGAGAGAAGAATATGGAACGGGGTAAGATGCGATTGAAGCTCTGACTGAGTGTTAGACTGGCTAAGTGAATTGGCTTGATCATGAGACATGGTATACTACTGAGGCAATATCTCTCTTCTTGATGTGGTCTGTGTTATTCACTGTCTAGATCTGTGTTGATATTCACTGTCATTACCATGTATCAGCTCATGATCATTGATATATTTCGTTGTTACTTTTAAGATGGTCCCAGTGTATCATGTCTTATCACTGTCTACCTATCTCCTAAAGCATAAGCTTATGTTCTCTCTGAACAAGAACAGTCTCTCTCAACGTCAATATTTGCATGACAAGGTGTGGAAACAATGGTATTGTTGGAATCGTCATCGTTTGGTGATTCTAGTGGTACCAATATCACCACACGTTGCAGTACGTTTTTCTCCAGGTATACTCATGACTTCAACATCTTGCACTCTTACCTCCTTTACTCTTCGGTATCTTGACTCAAGACACAATGGCTACTAAGTAGAGTAGTGTATGGAGCAAAGACTTGACGTGTGAGACGACTCTCGCTCTATTCGAGCCCTATATCCTCTGTGTGTCTAATTCAACTCTTCTACCAGCATTTTCAATACTGTTTCTTGATATACACTGGCTAGGTGTCTACCAGAGTCTTCAGTCTAGGTATCTAGGCTTCTTCCCACTATCACTTCCTCCTAGTGTGATCAATCTCATATACAACATCCATACTAACCCAGAACGTTCCGACTCTGACACTGACGGTCCTGAAGAAGATTCCATTCACGGACCTATTCGGGGGAAGTTAGAAGGAGATGATAACGACGGCAGTGACAACAATGACAGTGAAAGTGACTCCAAGAGTTCAACTAAAGGCAATGGTAAAGCCAAGAAGTCTTCTTCTGATTCTTCTTCCTCCTCCTCCTCAGACTCTGACTCTTCTTCAAAGTCCAACTCCTCCATCTACCTAACTACCCTCCCCCCAGCACTTCCTGACGACTCAGAACAGCTGTTTCCGGTCGACGAACATCCGTCCTCCGACCCCAACTACTCTTCCACTTTCCACCAACCGTACTGGCCCGACTACTCCTCTCTTCCCTCTTCTCTCTCCAAGTACTACAGCCAGAGACACTTTCTCTTTGCCAAATTCGACGAAGGCGTACTTCTCAACAACACGCAGTGGTTCAGCACAACACCCGAACTGGTCGCGGAACAAGTCGCTCAACATATCTGGACCAGGTTTCCCGACCCGTCTACAGTCATCATGGACGCGTTTGGAGGAGCAGGAGGAAACGCTATCCAGCTGGCACACTATTATGATCACATAATCTGTGTCGACATTGACAAAGACAGCATTTCGTGCGCAAAACAAAACGCCTGGGTTTATGGTGTCTCTGAGAAAATCGAGTTTGTAGTGGGAAACTGTATGGAGGTGTTGAGTCGTGAAGCATACCAAGAAATCACAGACGTCATTTTTGCGAGTCCTCCCTGGGGTGGACCAGACTACAAATCGCACGGTGGACTGTTCGATCTGCTGAAAATGGAACCTCTGGATCTCAAAACGATCCATACGGAGTTTTCCAAAATCACAAAAAACTTGTGCTATTTTCTGCCAAAAAATAGCAACTTGCAACAGATGCAGGAGGTGTGTGGAGAGATTACGACACTGGTGGACGTGAATACAGGCAAAAACCGGTTCCCAGCGTTATGGCCTCTGCAGCAAAAATGGGCTGCTACAGTGGACAGAGAACAACTGGGTCTGGAAGCTGCGGTGAAACAGAAAAATGTATGCGTAGACGTCAGCGAGGAGGACCTCGGTGAGAGTAATGAGGGAACCACACTGACGTACAATTACATTTACGGAATGTTGAAAGGTTGCATGGTATACTTGGGAGGGTTGGCATAGGGGAGAAAATGGAAAAATATAGATGTATTTATAGAAATGGTATGGAATTGGTTGTGAGCGAGTAGAACGTGTTAATTGAGACTGTGGTGGGTCGTTGGGGAGATAATGGAGGTTTTTGTGCTTTTTAGGGGCTGTAGAGGAACCAGAAGTACATATACCTAAAGTCGTGTCAAAATAAAATGGCAAGGCGATATTTGGCTATTCAAGGTCATTAAACTGATTTTAACGGCCCAATTTACACCTCTCCGAACTCCCCATGTCTCTACACCTTCTCTATCTCTTTTGAAGCCGTATCTTTGCATCAATACTCACATTTAATGTGTACGTAAAGAAGTCATTAGAATAGCTAATTGAAGATAACAAAGATTATAGTAGGTGTTTACGGCACAATAATCTCTTCTGTGAACACCCCATGTCTCTATACCTTTTATCTTTTCAAATTGGACTGTTTTCAAAAGTGCACTTAACAACAGTGGAGTTAAAAACGCCATATAAATACTCAATAAAAGAAGGTAACTCCCTCATATGTTACCTTGTAGTTCAATGAGCACTCCTGTGAACACCCCTTATCCCTTCTACTTCTCAAATCTCTTTTTGATGAAGTTTGTCTCTCACGCATGTGGTGGTAAACGCAATTTATGGGTGTAATCATACGCTTGAAAGCTATAAGTTGATTATTTGCACTCTGATAATGGCTATCTCGGACACCTCGTGTCTCTCTAACTATTCCTTCTAATTTTGGACCAACTCTCAGAAATCCTGAATCTACCATGTTCGTACTCAAACGTGGTTCCAACAGCGGTAGGAGGGAGTGAATGGATCGGTATGAATATTCCAAGTTTAAGGAACAATTTGGTCTTTTCACCACAGCTCTACGAGTATTTTTGAAACAGCTGGGGGCGCATGCGTGATATATATAGAATGAGTGTTTTGGGGTTACACGTCGTAACGTGACAGTAGGAGATACTGGAATGAAGCCAAACGCATTAAATAAGTGTTTTAAACACCTCCATCCTCTTGCCTTGGTGGTGGGGGTATTTCTGGTAAAGTTGTGTACAGTTCTGAGAAGGGAGATATGAGAGAGTAGACGGATATCGTTGTTAAAAGTGGAAACGAAGTGGCGGAGGAGACATAGAGGTTCTTAATGGAAGCTCCTGATCTAGACGATCAAGATAAGCTGATCTACACTTCAATGAGGGTATTTCCGGAGAAGCTAAGTTCGTTGTGTGGTGATGTGAAATTCTCCACGGCGCAGACAACAGCCCCTAGATCGGCCAAAAATACTCTAACTGCAACAGGGACTTGACCATTATGTTCACACAGTTAATATATTGATTTTAATTCCATTTATAGCTCCTCTACGACTCTGTTGCAAATTTTACCTCGACCGTGCCATTCCCACTATATAACCCAGCTGCACTTAACTCCTCCAATAATACTCCGATTGCCAAGCAGTTTTGATCAACTAGTTTCTGGATGCCATTAAATTCACATTCTCACATTTAATCCCCCTCTTCCACCCCCAACTCACCTGTATTTCTGACACCATTATTCTTTCGTTTCACACATCTGAGCCTAACTATCTCAAAAATACCCAGACTAACGAGGAGAGATGACAATCGACTCCTCGTGCCATGAGGTCTTCTGATACCTTCATTCAAAACCCCCCTTCCTTTTTGTACTTGTTTTAACAACGACACTCTGATACAGCGCTAACATACAACTGGAACCATCTAGTTCAAAAATACTCACATTCTTAAGGCAACTGAACCAGAGAAATTCCCATCCGCTAGGGAACCGTTTGATACCACATATGTCTCTCCTATAACTCCTTTAAAGAATTTAGCAGCGAGAGTGTAGGTCTGTGCCCACACATAATTGAGTTTATCGGAAACCTGAGGTAAAATTCACACGCTGGCACTCCCAAAAACACAAAAAAGTTATAGAGGTAAAATTCACACGCTGGCACTCCCAAAAATTGCGAAAAAGTTATAGAGGTATAATTCACACGCTGCCACCCTGACCAACGTGTTGGGAGGAAGAAAATTGATAAAAAAATTTAGTTAGAAGGCCTAAGTACTGGTAGATTTGGGAAAAAAAAAAAAAAAAAGGGCTATATGAAAAAAATCAAAATATACAACCCTCCTATTCTTTGAACGCTGACAGAGAAGCTGAAAGGTGCGCCAGATGCTTAGAAAATGTATCATTGCCTTCCAAAGACGCAGGGCAATAAAATGATATGTATTATGGCTTGTAAGAGTGGTTCTTAGTTATATATCATATGATATTTCTGAGAAGTACGCCCAATCTCATAGTTTTCAAATTTAAAGGTTTTAAACCACCTAAAACATCATAAAAATTAGATAATTAGCAATACAGGAGAATCTATAGCAGCATGAGCAAAAGAATGGACGAATTCATTATATTATATATACGTATTCTGGTGTCTGAAGCTGTACAATATTTCCCCCAGGTTTTTCCTTAACAAAACTCAACTAAACGAAAACTCCCAACTTTTCTTTCCTTCCACCACGTTGGTCAGAGTGCCAACGTGTGAATTTTACCTCTATAACTTTTTTGCAATTTTTGGGAGTGCCAGCGTGTGAATTTTACCTCTATAACTTTTTTGTGTTTTTGGGAGTGCCAGCGTGTGAATTTTACCTCAGGTTTCCGATGTACTCCACATAATTGCACCTAACTCAATTAGAAATACCCCAATTGTTAAACCGAGTTAGACAAAATGTCCCGGGGCTCTTATTGTTCTAGAATTATATCTTGTATCTCTTCTTGTATTTTTATTCCATTTTTAAACCGAAACATCTGACCAACTCTACATCTTCACAAAACACAAACTGGCTCCAGCTCGCTCAGTAATACTTCCATGGCGGTAGTGACTTGATCAGTATGTTCGCATTGGTCAGAATATGTCTATTGTGCATTTCACGCTTCCGCTAGTACTTCTCTCCATTTTTTAGCACCTATACCTTTCCCCGAGTTGACATTGCAACTGCCCCCAACTAACTCAGAAATACTTGTATCGATAAGCTGGCTTGACAGACCTGCCCTGTTACCTAACTCCATGCATTTAGAAAAGTTGATATCTTCCTGATATCTCTATACTATTTGTAAAACCAAAAATACTCAAATACCTCATTTTACAGAACTGTCCCCGACTTCACAAAAATACCCGCACTTGTATATCGACTCGACAGGAGTATTCCCTATAATCAGGCGATTAAAATGATACCATACCTGTTCATCTTACTATCCCCTACTTACTTTTTCCACTGACACGCCCAATTCTCATTGATCACATAACTGCCCGCAACTTGATCAGAAATATTTGCATCACCAAGGAGACTTGACCATCGCTCCTCCTTGAGCTAGATGATCCTGATGATAACAACACATTCTTGTTTGCCATGATTTTCCCGCGTTTATCACCAAAGCATAGAACCTACCTTCCACAGAGATGCATCCAGCTCCACCAGATTTACTCACATCGTCACAGCGACTTGACCAGGGCACTCCCTTTAATACGAGGTTCCCAATGATACCCCGTGTATCTCCCCTTTACTTCTCTGACCCCCTATATCACAGGAAATCCATATTCCTCCTCTCTACATGCCGTTCTCCAACTTCTTCTATTATCCCCATATCGACACGAAGACTTGATGAACGTACTCCTGGAAGCTGATAGACCACGCTCGTACCATCTTAATATCTCCCAGGTCCTATTATACCAGGTTTAGCGATACATTCCCAAATATTCTTGTTCCAACAAATTCCTCTAACTCTCTGAGAAATACCTGAACGTTTATGCCGATGTGACCAGTGTATTTCCCGAACTCTCTACATTAAGGTGACTCCCTTTTGTACCTCCTGTTATCTCTGACTTCTCTTTAAAACCCAAACCACCTTTTCTTACTTTTTTTAAAACTTCCCCTAAGATTCTCAGAAATAGCCACATAGTCGTGAAGACTTGACCAACGTATTCCTCGTGATTAGGGCATTCTAAATATACCGTTCAATATCCCTACCTCCCTCTGTTGTCCTCTTTATAACCTCCACCCAACTTTTTATACATCGGATAAAAACGTCATGAAAATGATAAATGACGTAAATCAATTCTTCTAAGGAATTCTCTACTGTCCAATAAACACGTTTCTAATTCCTTAGGTATTTATACCTTCCCTATCTTACATGAAAGAAGCTAGAGCTTCTGCTATGTTTACAACTGACATGAGTTAAAAAGGTCTTTTAAAAAAGAAATAGCTTACTGTATCAATACATAACGAAATATATTGACCCAATAATCACGGTTTCCAACTCCTTCTGTCTCTTCACCTACTCTGTATCATCTTGAGGATGTGATAGTTGCAGCAGTACTCATTCCTATTACAGTTGCGTTTAAAACGTATGAAAGTGATGTATGTCATAACTGAGTGCAATAAACAACTTATTTAACCTTCAATAATCATGTTTACGAAGTTCCCCTGTCTCTCTGTCTACCCTATCACTATTGGGACCCGATACTAGTTTACATCCACTCCATGCAGTGGCTTCAAATACCTTGCTAAAGTAATTAATAGCTAACACGAAGGTCTTAGTCTTTTTCATCAATTGTCCATTTTCCATATCAGTAGCTCTCCGTATCTTCTTAGCTTCTCTATCGGATTTGGGGGCTGCATGGTGATAGAGCACCTTACATATAGTGGTGATTAAAACGTCCTCTTAATAGGAAACCACATAGTTCAAAGCCTGAATCTGATTCTTTGCGACACATTGATAGCAATTTAGAACTCCCCGTGTCTTTGTACTTTTCATATCTCCTTTGGGAGGCTCACATACAGTTACAGGAATACCCAGACCCCATCTGCTGCTAAAAACGCCCAAAAATACCTAATTAGATACAGTAACGCCTTACCTATCCTGTTCATGGCCCATTAATCACCTTTCCGAACTCCCCATACATCCCTAACTTCTCTAACACCTATTTTAACTCCCCTCAAAATTCCCCTCCCACACTGCAAAGGATCTCACCAGAAGCGCTCAATGTGTCTCAGAAGAAAGGGGAAAGGTTGTATAGGGTAATTCCAATGCTCTATTTTCTATTGCTCAACTCCCCAGACCGATATCTCCATTTTTTCGGCCGAAAATTCCGCTATTTTACACCTTCTATACGCCCTCGTCAAGCTCGAAAAAAACAACACTGATGTGGTGGCTCAATGGTAGAGCTTTCGACTCCAGTCTTTCGTGGTTGTAATCGAAGGGTTGCAGGTTCAATTCCTGTCCATGTCAAGTTCTCTGAACTGGCAGTGGAGGAACAAATGTGGGTTAAAGTCCCATAGCTTCAGCTGATCGGTGTATTTTTGGCCTTAGTAAGAGCAGTGCTTAGTAAGCGAAGAAAATGTAAAGAGAGATATTGGGGAGTTTTAATGGCGGTTAATGGGTTGTTTCGAACTCATTTTCACGTTTTCCGGGTTGGTTTCCTTTTTTCCAGATACAAGTACTTGTACTTGTATTTTCCTGTCTATACTTCTGATGTTTAGTGTGTATAACAAGGCTGGAGAACGAGAGTTTAAAGGGTGGATAAAATGTCTGAAATCTTGGAAATGGATTTGGAGATGAAGATTCAGGCTCTTGAATGTTACTTGTACTTGTATCCTGAGCCAATAAAGATATCTTTTCCTTTTTCTCTTTGTTTTTATTGCCTTTCTCTATGTTCAAGTACAAGTACAAGTATAACCAGCTGAACGGCATGTACAACTGTATACCAGTAGAAGGAGAACTCACAGTGGCTCTTCAGCTACATGTAGCTGGTACTTTAGTGCAGATTTGAAAGCCAGGACTCTTACAGATGTTTTTGAAGGTGTTGGAGGGAGACTTTTGCAAGTCAATAAACGAGTGTTGTGGTATTAAGAGGTGAAAAGTGCTAACAGGAGAGAGCCAACGGTACCATTGAATTCTCCAGATCAATCTCATTACCCTGGTCAAGTCTGCTTAGCGATTCAGGTACTCTGAAGATTTTGGGGAGGGGGTGGGTGAAATATAGAATTGGAAGGTTCAATGATAAGAGAGGATAAATGATAATGACTGAGAAATGTATGGTACCGTTTGAGTTGTACGAAGCTAAGGAATACGTCTATCAAGTCGGCATTGTTATGTAGGTATTTTTGGTAAAGTTGGGGGTAGCTCTGATTGGGACATAGTTATGGGTGCAGGTGCTAGAATCCGTGGAGAGGTAGAAACGGATATAAATAAGGAACTGGGAGATTTACTAGGGCTCGATAATCAAGTTCGTTAAGTCTCTATAGTGAACAGAGCATTCCTGGTTGAGTTAGAGCCATTTCTGTGAAAGGTGAAATTGGAAGAGTGGGTGATAAAACTTGTTACATGGTAGTAGCATTAGAATGAGAGGTACCAGACGTTTCTACTCATGTGGGATAATCGGATGGTCAAGTCTCCATACCATTAGGAGCATGTATACGTTAGTTATGTTGGGTTGTGTAGTTATGTGGTGTTGGGAAAGTGGCCTTAGAAAAGATGTTAAGATATTGCAACAAAGGTGTGAATGGCATCGTTGTAATCTACGGAGTTCGGGAAACATTATGGTTAGCTCAGCATAATAATTGGGGTATTTCCGATAGAGCTATGGGCAGTTCCGTAGTAAAGGAATAATGTGAGTTTCAGGTTATAGACCTGTATATAGGTGGTAGGAAAGAACTTCAAGTCCCATTCGAGCCTACTTACTCTACAGAATCACCTGGTCCACTAGTCTTGAATACGTGTGTATTTCTCAGAAAGTTAGGGTCAGTTAGGTGTCTAAGCAGAATTGGGGTTGCAGAAGAAAAAAGGTAATTGGTTGTGATAGGGGAGTAAAGAAGGGCATCACCAGAGTCCTCTGTGTCTGGGGATTACGTTGATCAAGTTGCCATTACCATGGAGGTATTTTTGAGGGAGTTAAGAGGAGTTGTAGCAATCGAGAAAATGTGAGATATGGGTCACATAAGCCTACAAGAAGTATCAGGGAGGGATTTAATGGAGTCAGTAAGGTATTCTGGCTCGTGAGATTACAACGATCAAGTCTCCATAGTCCCACGAGTATTTTTGAGCAAGTTGCGTCAATTCCTGGTGGGGGCATATTAGGAGTGCCGAGCTAAAAAGTAGTAAAGAGATAGTGGATGATATGTAAAAGGTATCATTAGACTCATATAGAACAGAAGAGTACGCTTGTCAAGTCCTCGTAAGTTTACATGTGCTTTGAAAGAAGTTGGAAGGAGGTGTGTAGTAAAGGACCAGGAAGAAGGAAGGTTGTATATTAAACGAGGAAAAAAGAATCTAGAGGAGATGAGAAGAATAGTACAACATGTTATAAGCTATGAAAGTGAACGGGTCCAATTTCTATTGTCGTTGGAGTATTTTTGGGAGAGTTACTCTCAGTTATGTGAATACATAGAACTATTAATGTCAGGGTAAAAAGTGGGGAAATGTAGTAGGGGAGATATAAATGGTATGGGGAGAATCACTGGCGCGCCCGGAATAGACTGGTTAAGTCGTGATATCTGAAGGGGTGTTTTTAGACAAGTTAATGGCAGCTATGTGTGAGGATGACGAGTAGGACTTCGTCTGTAGAATATGTAAACTGGCTGTAAGAGAGAAATGCATGGTATGATTAGAATACCAGCAGGTGGGTCAATATTCTGGTTGAGACTTAATAACGATACGAGTATTTTCAAAGGTGCTAAGGAAATTTTGAGGAAGAGTAGATTTACGATTGTTGGTATTAGAAGTAAGAAAGGAAAGGAAAGAGAAGGCATGTAAGCTACTGCTAGATTCATAAGACCTATGGGAGCTCAATTATCAGGTACTCCGTGCACAGAGCTGTGGGCCCCGTCCAACACTCTAAAATCCACCTCCACCACCAGTTCTATATGAATACAGAATTCACATAACTCTTCCACAACTACTCGTATAACAATGGCAAGTGATTCATCATGAGGCACAGAGAGAGGCGATTTCAAAAATACACCCCTTGCGTCCCTTATTAGATTTCCCCCCCCTTTTGACAGCCATTCGTCCAACTCTACCTGTCCCCACAACGGGCTCTAATTCACCCAGAAATACCTGTATCTTTACCTCGACTAGAAAAGAGTGATTCTTCAACACAAGTAAATGCAATGGCTCCTATTTGTGTCACTTCTATTATCTCTTACCCACTTAAAAACCAAAACATATATTTGGCTATATTTGCAGAACTGCTGGTAACACACTAGGAAATACCTGCTTCTCACGTCGACTTAATCACTATATTGCAGTGCTTATGGCGATTCATTTGATACCAGTCATTCCTGTTGTATTATCCCCACTCAAATTTTAACCCTCCCACCCCAAAATCTACGCTACCTTATATCTGTCTCACCTCCATCAAAAATGCTCAGATCACTATGCCAGCTTGTCAATCTAGTTTCTCACTCTCATATTATTTAAGTAATACCAATCATAACTGTCCTGTTACCTCTCACTTCTCTCAAAAACCGAAACACTAGTTATCATCATTTCACAGAACAGTCTCCAATTTCGCAATTAATAGTCGCAGATAGATGGCGACTCAACAGATGTATTCTTCAGTTGAACAACATCGTAACTATAACACTCAACTACCTCTTGTTATCTCTACATCACTTTTAAAGCCGAGATCCTCATTTCCTACACCTTAAAAAGTTAGCCCCAACTTCATCAGAATTACCCGTATAGCTAGGTCGACTTAGCCAGAGGGTTCCTTGGTGTCAGAGCTCTCCAGTGCTACCATCTATGTCTGCCTTACATTTGTTCTTCCACTTTTGACACCGACTCTCAAAAATTTACCTGACCATACACCTGCACTCAACTTCTCCAAAAGCGCTGGCACACTCATGGGAAGTTGACCAACGTCCTCATGGGAACCAGACCATTGTTTTGATACATATAAGATCCTCAGTCTTATCTCTTGTCCTCTCTTAAAGCCCCACTTTCAATTCTACTACAGAATAATATCTGCACCTAACTCCCTCAGAACTATCCACATTGTCAGGAGGTATTGACCATTGTGATCTCCTAACTCAGCTGATTCTATTGATACCCAATACTCCTCTACTCATACTTCCTTTCTCTTTTTACAGGGACACACCTAATTCTACCTTGCCTACACAACTGCCTCTGGGTAACTCAAAAATACCACCATCGTAGGGTCAACTTGATCAATGTGATATTCAGACCGAGAGAATCATTATGGTACCCTTTATTTCTCCCTTACCTTTTATTCACAGTTTTTAGCACGACCATTACATGCTCGATTTTGAACGGCAACTGCACTCAACTCCTCTAATAATATCCCCATTACCAAGGGGACTTAACCATCTTGTTATCAAAACACAACTGATACAACTGGTCCCATTCAAGCCCAAACTAGCTCCCCTATCCGCTTTAAAGCTCCCAACCACAATTCGACAATTTCACACCATCGCGCTCTGATCTCTTAAAATACCACCAAGACCCTAGAGACTTGATAATTGAGTTTCTCACATTGAGAAGCTTCAGATAATACCTTTAAAAGTTCCCTTCTGCATCTTACTCCTTTTTAACAACACCTATACATCTTGGGGTAGCGATAGGGCTGTCAAGGTTACTAATGGGGAAAAGGTAGTAAAGAAATTCCAAAGGTTCTAATCGAATTCCTTTGCTCTTGGTAATACTATGTTCCAGTTTACAGAGTCTTGGTGGTATTTTTGAGAGATATGGAGCAGTCAAGAATAATCCGGAAGGTCGGTGTAAAAAGTTAAGATAATGTGTTACAGGTAGTTTAGTCGGTATCAAAAGAATCCCCTGGCTACTAGGAGTTGTTTGGTCTAGCCCCCTTTACAATGGGATTATTTTTGAATGAGTTGGTGACCATTGTGTTAAGAAGTTGTATTTTGAGATCTGTGTTAAAAACGATAGAGAGAGAAAAGGAGCTACTTAAAAGGTACAACTTGCCCAACGTATTTATTGGACTCAGTTTATTCTTTTCCTCTTTCATTCATGCCTTTCTACCTTCTCCTACCACTTTTTACAGTAGCACTCTCAACTGTCCCGAACCGACAACTGCCCTGAACTCTCTCAGGAATATCAGCAATGTAACCAAGGTAGGTAGACCGAATTATTTAGAGATTAGGGAAACTCATTGATGCCCATTAGAACCCCGCATTACTTCTTGCCTCCTTCTAACCTCAACGCCCAATTTCACATCATATCACAACTGTATCTAGCTCACTTAATAATACTCACATAGCCATGCCGACTTGATCATTGTGTTTATGTGAGTTAGTAGTTTCTAATGAATCCAATCTGCTTTCACTTCCTCCTCCAGACTTTTGGAACCTACACCCCAACTTCAACTTGACATTCCACTGTCTCCAGCTAACTAATAAATATCCGCATCAGGAAGCAGACTTAACCAGCTTGTTTAATCATCTTAGGTAACCTATATTTGACCTTTTATGTCCCTCTGGCATATGTATATCTTCTAAAAACCCGAAACACATATGTGAGTGTGCACACATAAATTGGCCCAAGTTCACCAAAAATACCCGAAAACGTACAGAGACTTGACAGGAGTATTCCCTAGAACTAGGTGATGAGATTGATACCATACATACCTATTCCATTAGCTCCCACTCACATTTAACACTTCCACCCCCAATTCTAGTTAACCACATAACTGCTTCCAAATTAGTCAGAAATACTTGAATAACCAAGGCCACATTACCAACGTTTACTAACGATCTATTAGAATGGAATGATACCAATGTCATATTGTTTACAGTACTGTCGTATTTCAGCAATTAAAATCAAAGCATCGATTTCCCACTTTTCCGAGAACCCGACACAACTCCCGTAGGAAAGGCCACATAGTCAATACGACATTATCAGGGTGTTCCTGGACTTCCAATGTCTTATATATTATCCCGTATGTCTCGGTTTCTACCTCATATATACTTTTAATGCCGCCAAACATAATTCTAATTTTTCACACACTCCCCTTAACTTGTTCGAAAATACAGTCATCGTCACAGGGACTTGATCAACGTGTTCTCTGAAGTTGTAACATTACATAAATACCGTTTACCCATCCCTTAAAGGCTTTATAACTGGCTTACTCTCAACAATCCCTTCGTCGATACTTCCTCACTCTGGCCGATTCAGAATCTAAAGTGTAGTAACGGTAGATATAATAAGTAGAAATGCTTTAAAATACTACGGATGTTATTACTGGCCCAGGAGTAGTACCAACTAGTTCTCTACCCTGAATATTGATATTTTTTTTACATGGATATCTGATTGGGTTCTGATAAGGCACCCGTCTCTACTTGATAACACAACTGAGTCTAGATCACTCAGAAATACTCACATTAAAATGGGGACTTCACCATCATTATTGATAGGGTTAGACGATTCCAAGAATCCCCTTAACGTCTGCAATATTACGTCTTTCTCATTTTTATCCCCAACACCCCAAACTAAGCCCCTCATATGCCCCTTCGATCTCCGCTAGAAATACCGACATAGTGGTGGTAAGTCATGCATTGGGACTGGATCAATGTGAATAGTCTTATATGACCTTTCATTTTGCTCCTACCACCTCTTAACAGATTTTAACTGACGACACCCCAATTATGTCTCTCATAGAGCTCTCTATAACTATTCCAAATTTATGTAGATATCAATTACGAAGTGATAAACGTATTTACCAGGGCATTGTGATTCCAACGATACCATGAATGTCCCCCTTTCTAACCTTTATCAAGCTTTTACACTGATGCCCTCAATTCTACTCCACCTCACAACTGAGCCCAACTCCCTCAGTAATACTCACATTGTTACGGCAAGTGCACCATTTTGATCCTTTGACTTAGGAGAGTAATGTTGTACTTCTCCCTATTCCTCCTCTACCTCATATATACTTTTAATATCGACGCCCATCATAGTGCCTTTACTCACAACCTCCCTAACTTGCTCGAAGATATTGAAGGCGTTACAACAACTTGACCAATGCATCCCTCTGACCCTGTAGATTTGTATACCACCTTCCATTACTATTTTGCAAACCCATTATCTTTTAACACGGACACACAGAATTTCCCCTAGACCTGACAAGGGAACCAAATTAACCAAAAAAGGCACAATGACATATCTCACTTAACCCCTGTGGTCCTCCAGGTCTGGAGATTCCAATGGTACAATTTATATCATGTCTGCTAACTATTTATCTACTTTTAACACCACCCTTCCAATCTACATTTCAACATAGCTCAGTTAAACTTGTTCAGAAATACCCATATAACCAAGGGAACCTGTTCATCTTAATCTTTAGAGTCAGGAGGAGTGTATTCAGTACCCCTTGCAACACACTTGCAGTTCCTTTCTCTTTCTATATCGAACTCTTATTTTTGGCATTTCACAGATCAGCTTCCAACTTTACCAGCAATAACTTCACGGCTAGTTCAAGTTGATAAACACAATCTCCACACGCTATTAATGCTGATTATACCTACTACTTCTCTTCTATTGTAGCGGTTCATCTTTTAGCACCGAATTACCGACTCTCAACTTGCCACGTAACTGTCCCTAACTCATTAAAAAATACCCGTACCATTAAGCCGACTTGACCGTTGTTCTCCAGCTTGCTCCTTTACTCTTAGGAATTGGATTAATACCTCACAAATACCTCTTGCTATTATTTACCAGTTTCTGGCCTCTCCCTTTCATTTCTTCAAGACTAGACAATTGCTTCAAACTAGGTGAAAAGAATTTATACACTCATGGTGTCTTGACCATTGTGATATCTAGGGTATGGAGAGCCGATCATCCCCCTTCATATCTCTGCTATCTCTTCTTCTTTTATTTTAGAACGAATACCCCGGATACTGCCTCACACATAATAGCCCCTAGTTTCTTCAAAAAATCCAGTAATACCACATAGAGACGACAAGTAGTTTCCTCAGGGCTTGCCTGTCCCAGATATGATGTTAAAGTACCCTCTTATAAGTCCTGTACACTTTTGATTGAAAGGGACGACTCTTCCAATTCTACAAGTTTATAAACTTGCTCATAAATTTCACCAAAAATACTTGTAACGTTTCAGTCTAACAACCATCTTGTTCTCCTAGGTAAGGGGCAGCTTTTGATACCTTCAAGTTCCGCTAGCATTTATTTCCCCCTTTGTACACCTACCAACCACAACTCTACTGGTTCGTACAACTCCCGTAACTCGATCAGAAATAGTCACCTTATTGTGGTAAGTTTACCATTGTGTTAGTCGGCAGGAGGGGAGCCATATGGTACCTTTCACATCTCTATTACAATCTTTTTACACATTTTAACAACAACATCCCCAGTGCCTCTCCAACACTGATGTGCTTACAAATCTTTCAGAAATACCAGTAATAAAATGCCTACTTGACCAACATGCTCCGCAAGGTCAGTAAACCTACGGTGTGTCACTCGTCTCTCTCCTTTTTGTTGTTTCCTTTACTATAACATCGAAATAATCATTTTCTTATTTTCACAGAACTCCTTCCAGCTTCACAGATGTTACAGTACTGTACTTGAATCATTATGGCGACTTGACCAGCGATCTACTCAGAACTATACAAATACAATGGTACCACGAAAGCCTCATTTACGTCCTCTAACCCTCGTTTAACATTGACCCTCCCAATTCTACATAAACTCACAACTACCTTCAACTCTCTCAAGAATGCCCCCACAGCTCTGACAACTTGATCAATCAGATCCCACAGGTCAGAGGTATCTGATGCTACCTTGAATCTCTGCATTCCCATCACTTTCTGTCCATTATCACCCACGCTAATAAATCCTCTATTTGGATAAATGCTCTCTACTCCTTCAATAACAACCGTATATATGGCGAGTTGAGCAACTAACTCTTCTCACTACTGTAGGTAAATCACGATGGTACCCATTATTCCTCTCCTTTACTTCTCGATCTACCTCTAACCCTCCGAACCCAGGCTACAGTAACCACCGAACTGTCCCCAACATACTCAAAAATACTTGTATCACGAAGACATCTTGATCATTGTATTTCCACTAGCCATAAGAGTCATTTTATTCCTTCCATCCTCTCCTACCACCTTTATTTCAGATCCAAAACCAATTTTCTCATTTTCTACTTTCAACTAAAATGTACCCGTCATCTTAAAATATACCTGTATCTACTCGGAGACTTAGCCAGAGTATTTCCCTGGGCCAGGTAATTCCAACGATACCTTGAACGTCTCCCTTAACATCCTCCACCCAGGTTTTGTCCTTACTCCCCCAACTCTACTTGAGAAAAAAACGGCTCTCAATTCTGTCAGTATAATCAATATCGTAAAGAAGATATTTCCTATCTAATGCGCAGAGTCAAGGATTCCCTCTGAACCCTTCGTGCCCCTACCATCACCTTTTTTCAAAATTTCGCAGCGACACCAAATTCCTCGGTACAGTAGGACAGGGAAGGTAGAGCTAAAACTTGAAAAAAAAGTATTGGAAGAAGAGTCAGCGGTAGTAGGAGGAACTCCGACCCTCCCAAAATGAGTTAATGAAGACCCCATATTCTTGGAAACATATTTAAGGGAGTTAGTGAGAGATGTGTGGTGGTATATATGAGAGACTCGGGGCTAAAAGCTGCCAGGAGATTGACAGGAGGGTATTATTGGTGCCGTTAGAATCTGCTGGACTTGGAGATTAAGCTATTAACTAAGAACTGAGGTGGAGACATTCTTGACGAAACTAGTTGCAGTTCTGTAATATGCCGAAAAAGCGTGATTCAGCTTCAGAAGACTTATGGAGATATTAGGATACAACTGAGGGGTTCATAAGAGTTTCCTGACCTAGAGTAACAACATGGTCATCTTGGAATAATTTTATGGATATTTTTGAGCCAGTTGGGGGTAGTTCTTAGTTGTGTCAACACCAGAAGAGCGGATGTTAAAAGTGAAGCAAAGATAGTGGGGAGATATTCATGGTACCATCGGAATCGAAGAAGACTAAGTAACACGCTGGTTAAGTCGGCTTACTGGTGCAAGCATTTTTCAAGAAGTTGGAGGGGGCTATGTGTTCCGGTAAAACTGCGGGTGTAAATGGTGTAAGGGCTAAAAGTGCTAAAGATGAACAAGGAGATATTTGCAAGGTATTGGGAGGATTATTCCACTCCTGGGAACACAGTGATCAAGTTTGCTGGGAACTGGGAGTATTTCTGAGAGAGATAGACGAGATTGTGCAATAAATGAGAAAAGCAAGTGTCTTAGTAAAAGGTGACTGGGATATAGAAGTGGTAGCATTCAGGGTGGCGTTCGATTTGCACGGTTCCAAGGATTACGCTGGTCCCGGCGTCTTGGCGAACCGGGCATTTCTGAGAAAGTTAGAGCGGTTCTATTACATATCAAAGATCAGCATTTTGGGAAAGAAATCTGGAACGGGATAGTATACAAGAGATCAAGGGTACTTTTGGGACCATATTAGCCTGCGTAATAAGATGGTCAAAACCCCAAGTTGATGTAGATATTTCTGATAGAGCTAGGGAGAATTTCATGAATAAGTAGAATTGTGGGTGTCGCTGTCACAACATGAGGAGAGGTATAAGGGGAGAAGATCATGGTGTCATTAGAATTGTCACACCTTGTGGAATATTCCTGTCAGCTTGGGGTAGTGGTACTGGTATTTTTGGCAGAGTTAGGCTAAGTTCTGTGTGGGAGCAGCCTAGGGTGTGGTTGTTAAAATCTATGAAGAGTTAGCGGCAAAGGTGTAATTGGTACCAGGTTATTGCATCCGAGCCAGGGGTAATATGATCAAGTCACCAGAATGATGGGGGTATTTCTGGAGAAGCTAGAGGCGGTTGCATGCTAATGCAGAATTGAGAACTGAAGTGAAATAAGCGTATAACTTGTAGCAGGGGATCATTACATGGTATAATTTGATTCCCCTAGACCCGTAGAATTCTCTTGTCAAGTCTAAATATATATACTGGTATTTTTATAAGAGGTGAACAGAACTCTCTCTGAGGAGGTATCAAGGATGTCGAGTATAAAATATATACAGAAGGAATAGAGGTGTGCTTAAGGGTACCAGAAGGATCGGACAGTTCTAAGGAAATTACCCGTCAAGTCCTTGTAACGATCGGGCCATTTCCGGTAATTTTAGAGCAGTTCTGAGTGGGCCCAGTCTTTTGGGTGTCACCATTAAAAGAGCTTAAGAGTTAGTATGAGAGTCATGAAGGTCCTGACTTGATAATCTGATGTCCAATGACTAACAGGGTGGAGTTTCTAAGACGGAGCTCATATATTGGGCGACTTGAGGGCTGTTGTCTCGATTATGAGATTGTGGGGCTGGTGTAGAAAAAGGTGTAAAGAAGTGAGTAGTAGCTACATGAAGGCATACTGGACACTCCCCGAAGCTGATTTTTCAGGGGAGCAAGTTATTCAACTCAGTGTGACTATGTGGTTAATTCCAAGAAATTTATGGGACGTTGTATGACTAAGTAGAATGGGAGTGTTGGTGTAAAAATTGGGGAAGAGGTGGTAGGAAAGAAAGAGAAGATTACCATAAGCCTCCACACTCCTGGGAACAAAACTACCAAGTCAGCTTGATGCTGCAGTTATTTTGGGAGAAATTATGCTCAGTTGTGTAAAAGTTGGATTGCAAGATTCGTTGTCAAATGTGGGAAATATGCATTTGGGAGGGTTTAAAAGGTGTCGTAGAAATTAAACGTCCGAAAGAAACTACATGATCAAGTCATTGTAGCTCTGTGAGTATTTCTTGAGGAATTGGGTCAATTCTATGGAATGTGCAAAAAATATTATCTCAGTGTCTAGGGGAGAGATGAGGTGGCAGAGAGTAATAGATAGCACCGACAGAATGCCCTCAACCTGAGTATTACGTTAGTCAACTCCCCATATACACATGGGTATTATTAAGAGAGCTGCCCTTATACGGACAGTTTCGGTGCGAAGACAAATGGCAGTGTGGACGCTTAAAAGGGGAGAAAAGAAGTAGGAGATTTATATGTTGTACCAGACAAATCTTTCCGCTCGTGGGAACAGAATGATTCAGACTGGTCGGCTATTAGAGTATTATTGGAGGAGTTAAGGCCAGCTGTATTGTTACAATAGAGATTGGATGAGGTGCAAAAAGTTGGAAAGAGGTAGTCGGGAAAAGTAAAACGGTGCTATTGGGATATACATAATGCGAGAATGTAGTGGTCAAGTCGCCATAGTTATATGGGTATTTTTGAACAAAATAGGGGAAGTTGCAGTATGAGTAGAGAGTTGGTGCGTTGGCGTTAAAAGTTATGCAGTGACGGTATGAGAGTATTGTGTGGTGTCTAAAGCTTCGCCAGAGTTCAAGGAATACTCTCATCCACTTTACAGGCCTATGGGGGTATTTCTGAAGAAGTTACGAGGAGTTCTGTAAGAGCTAGGATGAGGGGACTTGGGGTTAAAAGAGAACAAGAGGTGGTATTTGAGGCGTAGATGGCAACAGATGATACTCTCGACCCTGAAAAATAATCTAGCTAAGACGCTATTGTTAGGCGAGAATTTCTGCACGAGTTAGGTTGAGTTGCGTGGTGATGTAGAATTGGAGGTGCAGGGAAAAAAGTGTGAATTGGGGAGGAAATTACATATTCATGGCATCACTGGATTTCTCAGACATTGTGGATTATGGAAATCGAGTCCCCGTGTCTATGTATTTATTTTTTGAGGAGTTGGACGGAATTGTGTGTCTCGGTTGAAAATTTGTATTTTGGTTTTACAAGTTGTGGAGAGATGAAAGGGAGAGAGGTCATATAGACCAGGTTAAGTAGCCAGGCTCATGTAACAGAACTGACAAGCTTGCTGTTCTTCTAAGGGTTACTTCATAATCTACCGAAGAACCTATCTATAAGTATTTCACAAAACTACTTCCAACCCCCTACGGCATCAGTAATACCTACATCGTTACGGAGATACAACCATATCGATCAATCAAGTCTGGGTCGCCCAATTATACCTTTCATCTCTGTTCTAGTGTTTCAACACCACTTTTAATACCACAACACTTATTTTATACTTCCAACAGATGGGCCTCCAACTTGGTCGAAAATACCCTCATACTTTTGGCGAGTGGATTAATGTAATCTCCAGAGGCTGTAGACTCTTGTGGCTCTTCATAATCCACCTCTGTTACATTATGTTGTGTTTTACTGCCCACAATTCTCACACCTTTCTCTAGCTCTCTCGGAAATATACGTATCTTTATGAGGAAGTGACCAAGGGTGTTCTCCAACGTTTCTCTCACCATAGTCAGCCCTATTTTACCTCCTGCCAGCTCTGGCTACTTGTTAAAACCGAAATCCTCATTTCTTACTTTTCTCAGAACCGGCCCCAAGTTCATAATAAATACCAGTATGATTCTGTATACTTGACTATCGTAATCTTCAGACTCTGTAGATTCCAATGATACCATTTAGTGTGCCACTACAACTCTTAATCCCGGTTTAACGCTTCTGCCCCAGTTAAGCCTGGTCATGAAACTCCTCTAACTCCTCCAAAAATACCTGTAGCATAAAGGTCAGTTGCCCATATGGTTCTCAGGTGAAACGAAACCTCATTGACCTATAATATTCACAAGATTCCGACTTGATTTAGTCAAATACATGGCATTTCTGAGGGAGTTGAACGAGTTGTGAACTAACAAGTTTCATGTACTAATTAACATGACTGGAATTCTAACGGCACACAAATAACGATTCCACTAAGTCTAGAGTCTCCACTCTTTGATCATCATTCTAATATGAGTTACATCTTGAAACTGTCTGTATGATATAACCATATAGAGACGTATGAGAAATAGTTCTACTCCAATGTAACAGACTAAATCTTGACTCTGTACGTCAAGTCATATTTCTCGTAAAACCGTACCACTTGCAGTTACAGTAATCATATTTATTTTAGCATTAACACTTGCTTGACTTCAGCTTCACATAACTCTACTCTCTAGAGAACATGATACAAGACAACTAAACCAGTATGTGTAGTAATCATAGTTGCTCTGAAACTGTCACTCTTGTACTCCTTTATTATTACTCCTTTTCTAGCTAGTACCGTTTCAACTGACACACGTGGAGCTATTTCGTCTCCTCACTAACTCCGATAAGTCCGAATTACCTCGGCCCAAAATACGTCCATAATATTACCTCTTCTGCAGGTCGTTAGCGCCACTTTTAACGCCACTTTAAAACGTGTCAGATGTGAGACAGTGCTGTTGAACATGAAAGATCTGGCTGATTAGTCATACCAGAACGTGATTGTTCGGGATATTATTAACGCTAGGCTCGATCTCCCTTCGCTTACTCATCATACTGAACTCACAGCTTCTCCTTTGGTGTTTCAGATGAGACCCAAAACGGTAAGCGAGAAACTGGGTTGGAGTTTGGAGGTATTTAAGGTATTGTGAGATGTGAGAAGAGATATATGAAGTGATATTGGGGGTGTATAAGCCAGCCAAAATGGCTAATAACGGTACCAAAATGATCCTCAAACACTGATGATTCCGACACTTCTTTCAAAATTCATTTTCCACCATTATTCACCATTTTAAAGAGATCCCGATCAAACCCTCCGAGTCGGTAACTGCAATACTGTGGCTGCCTCTCCAGTGCAGTGTCGATCAGGTCAAGGGTCGAGGCTTTATCAGATGATAGGCTTTCGGTTGATTCACGTGGCAACGAGAATAAACGGCATCAGTATTCAGTTTTTTGTCAGTATTATTTAGTCAAGTTTAGTCAGTTTGGTGAGTGTAGATGTAAGTAGAAGTAGATAGACAGTAAGGTAAAGTAAGACCCATAAGGAGACTTAGAAAAAGATAACTAGACTTGTGAGTAGTAAGACTTGCTCCTAATACCTCTTAATATGTACTGTAACTCGACTCGCATCTCAGTGTTGATTCTGTACGGCTCCATGTACAGCTCCTGTACAGCTGATGGACAGATCGGCAAGGCACAGCTGAGACAATACGATAATGTACGCAAATGTAGTTTCGGGAAGGAAGGAATAGCCGGAGCCGAGGCTCATAAGAGGTTATGAGTGCAGGAGTTGTGATAAGTATCTCTGTGTGTATTGTACTCGTACTCGTACTCGTACTTGTACAGTGCATAGCTGTGAAGTCATGTCTTATGTCTTATGACCAATTAGTAAGATGAGACACAAATTCTGACAAATCTACAAATACCGAGGTGGCGAAATTCGTCTAGCCGAGTACCTCGCCACTCACCTGAGACTGAGACACTCCTAGCTTGGCTCCTAGCTTGCTAGGTGCATTAGTTAGATCAGGAAGGGAGGAGTTTAATAAAGTAGGAGAGAGGGAAAGAGTCACGTGACTTGGTGATGGTGATTTAAGTGCTTTCGTCAACTTGTAGGATTGTAGTTCTAGGTGTTTGAGGTTTCTAGTCTTCTCTACTGAGTAACAAGTGCGTACTGGCTTGAGTTGAGCTTTAGAAGTTGCAACAAAAATACAACTAAACTTGTTACAGCCAAATGGAGTTTTCCAATAGGTTAATCCAGGTCTTGTAACAGTCTCACTTTAATTTGGACCGTTTTGGACTATTTTTGGCCGTTTTGGGCTATTAGTTTGACCCTTCCCTTGGCATGTGTTGTTTCTCGATAGTTGAGTTTACTTGGTTTTACTTGGGTTTACTTGGGAGAGTGAGTTCCGCTGGGGGTATCTATTTCGTCCTAGAAAGGTCATGGAGATATAAGGGGTTGACCGATAGATGTAGAGTAGTCGATTTCCAAACAAATACCGAATCCTAAAGCCATATAATATCAAAGGGAACTTTCAGGAGGTATCTCTTACACCAGTACAAGTACCTGCACTTAGACTTTACTTAATCTTTACTTGACCTTATTATACTCACCTACATATCCACCTCCCACTCAAAAACACTTTTAACTCTCAACAATCCCCCCCACTTAGTCAACCCCAGTCACCCTACCTCCTCCCTACCCCCTTCTCGATTAAATTCACCCTCTGTTTCTCTGTTTCAGCTTTTATTACACCATGAAACGATTTTTTTGGCGATCGAGACGATTAATTTGACGTTGAATTCCAGTGGGGCAGCAATGTAAACATCCCTGTCACACAGAAGCAAGAACAACTCTATGAACAGCTTGTACTGTTGTAGACTTTGCGTCTCTGCAGACTTTGTACTCCACCGTTTGTTCTCTTTGTGTCCTGAGACATATTCCAGGGTATACTTGCCAGTATGGTTGCCAGGGTACATATATGGTTGCCAGGACAGTTACCAGGTTACCAGGCCGGGGTATCTGAGAATCTAAAAAGTCACCTTACAGGAAACCCTTGTATGGCTCACGGCAACTGAGACGCCAAGAAACGGTGGTCCAAAGTGACACAGTGAGGAGTGAGTCATAGTCACGTGGTTATTGTGGTAGTCACGTGGATATTTATTCAGTCACGTGTTTTACTGTAGTTCTTTTACCACATATCGTACTAGTCACTATATCTCCTATTCAGATACACTCTTGTCACTCGCTTACAGGCCAAATAAACTCGCTCAAACTTTCGCTAAAGTTCGCTAAAGCAGCCACTGCAGAGAACGAGTGGAGATGCGATGGAACGTAAAAGTCTTGGTTTGGCGGGGAAAGCAGCCAAAATCCGGATTATTGGTTGTCCCGGTGATAAGAAGACGGTGGCGGGGTTTGGCGTCTTTCTGACACGTATTCAGGGAGTTATGTTGTGTTCTGTGCTGTTCTATGTTCTGCCTTTTAGCCTTAGCTAAATATACGTCGTTTTCGTTTTCGTCTAAATATACGTTTGTCCCAAACCACCAAGTTCATCCGGAACAACAGAAGCAAGGGTAGTGTGGGGTACAGTACTGTACGAGGCTGTGTTGAGATATTGCTATTGAGTCATTAACAGGTGACTGGTCAGCTGGTGGAGAAGAAAAAAAAAAGTGGCTGTTTTTGTACAAGTAAACATGTACGATACTGGATTAATACATACTTGTTCTCTTGTACGACTACGAGTACTGTACTGACTTATTCTCTTGCACTTGTACTGACTTAGTAAACACTCAGTTCTTACCTCCAACACAATCTTATCTCTTCAATCTCCATATTATCAGCCTACATTCCAGAGCATCTCCAGTCAAGGTATTAAGGGTATCTTCAGAATCTAGGGTGTGCTTTATCTTGGTACAGATTTGAGCTTCTGTGTAAACTAAGTATACCTTAACTGAAGTTCACCACCATACCCTTGCTGTCTTACCTCGGGTAGCTCAAAAGGAGTAACGCGTCAAGACCACAGAAACGTTCACATTTTGTTTTCACGTGACCAAATACCCCTTTTCTACGATTTCTGTTTTTTCCTGTTTTTTCTTCCCCATGTTTTTTTTTTTTCTTTTTGTACCCCAAAAACCTCCTATACCTCCTCACCTCTCTCCTCACCCTCTTTCTCCTCTCTCTTATCTCATCTCGGTTACACACTCTGCTTGCAACTACATAGGAAAGTGTAGACGTTGAGGGGATGCCGTGGGAAAAAGCATAGTCAAAAAAAAAGTATAGCCTATAGCCACGGAAAAGCATTGCCCCATAAAAAGCAATGTTAGTGGGGTAAAAATGGCGACAAAAATGCGGCAAAACAACCACAAAACAACCACAAAATATGTCGCAAAATATGGGTGTGCAAAATAAGTCTGTTCTATTTCTGTACAGCGCCACAAAAAGTTTTCTGCTCAAAACGTGCCCCTTTTACGACCTCCTACTGGCTGTTATTTTTCCATCTCTCTGCATTTTTTCCATTTTCCGGTTTTTTTCCGCTTTTCAGGGGTTTTAGCTTTTTTAAAAAAAATATTTTTATTTTTAATACTTTTTAATTCACACGTCAACTGCTTCCCTTTACGAATTCCCAACGCCTCCTGTCACTGGCCCCCACCGTCCATCTCTTCCACGGCGTTTCCTGATGCAGAATTAGCGGCCATTTGGCTTTTGTTGAGATCAACAAAGACGAGTTTGATTTCGACGGAAACAAATGGCAGAAAATACACTGCCAAAATAAACACGAAAATAATTCCGAGCGTGGGAAAAAAATATTGTGCCCCATACCGATGGAATCCCGTTTCGGACGAGCCGTGGAGCGGGACGCATCGGTCTAAAGAGGGTTTACGGTAACGGCGGTAATTAATAAATAGAGATATATGGGCTTTTAACGGCAATTAATAATTAAAAATAGATGTAAGAAAAATGAAAATAAAAAAGAACACCCTGAGAGACGTAATACAGGTAAATATAGGCGCGTGGTAGGAAATTTGAGGCGCTCAAGGTGAAATCAACCGCCATTTGATCACTCATCATGTTTTTGGTGGCTATTTTCTACTGTGTTTTAGTGTATTTATTGTATATTTATTTATCATCATTTTCTTTTTCTCCCAAATATCCAATTTATTCCTTTAATCCAGCAAATCCTTATCTGGTTGCTCCTGAGTATATCGAATAAACCGTTTTCGTACCTCACGCCGGCTTGTAATCATTATAATCAGCGGTCGGCCCAAATATCCGACCGGAGATGGACGGATGAACGGGTCTGGGTCTTTGGCTTTTCTTTGGCTTTTTCCATCCGTTTTTTGTCTTTTCGCTGGCGGAAGAAAACGGACGAAAAAGTGATGCATTGGGACATGCATGACCAAAAGCTGGAGTGCATACGGCGAAGAGGTGGAGTAGAGAAAGTGATATAAAAGTGCCAAAAACAAGAAAAAACACATAAAAAGGTACCATTCTACTCGTAACACACTCACAAACACTTCTATACCCTTTTCACCCATTTTCCTCTCCTCTCCACCCTTTTATACCCACCCTCTTATCCTCCACTATCGCTTCCACCCCGCATATTCTAAATAAGCTCCAACCTAAAATCCATCCCAACCCTAACTATGCCGAGGTAGGAACAAGCTAATGTACAGTCGGGATAGAACGGATGGATGTAGATGAACAAGCTGAATAATCAGGAGAAATGGGGGTATTTGGTCACGTGGTAAGGCTGTAGTCTGTTTGTTTGTGTTTGTGTTTGTGTTTGTGTTTGTGTATTATTGATTTTTTTTATTTTCCCTCTTTTCCCTCTCCGCTTTCATCCCGAACATCTAACATCTCTAGACTAGAGTCTGCACGAACATGTACGTCTTGGGGTACGTGGTGGCCACAGATTAGGTGCAGAAATGGCATATTTGGCGGCATATGTGACGGCATGGTGGATGTAGCCTTGACAGGAGTTTTAGACCAAAAAGGAGTTTTTTCGGGTGTTAGTAGGAGTTGTGTTGGGTGGTAGTGAGTGTACACTTTGTTAGACTGTAGAAGTAAGGTAAAGTGGAATAAGACGAATTGACGGATACTGCTCAGATTTGAATATAAATGGTACTGTTGGATTCGTCTCAACTGTGCGAGTCCAATGGTGGTATTTTTATCTTTCTAGCGTTACTATTTCCAGTTTTGTACTGACCTCATTGACTCTCTTGTTCTTCTCCACATGACCTAAACATCTCCCAAACATAGACCAGGGGAATTGTATGAAACAAATGAGGGGAAATCACAAGGCCTTTTTTCTGTGCAAATTGTGGGGTGGCAAACACGTGACATCTCTATTATGCCATACTTTCACACCGTTATGTCATTTCCCCACTTTTTGCTGTATCACTGTATCTCTGTAGATCTTTTGCACGTGGTTTAGTGAAGGTGTGAATAACGTGATAATTAAAAGGAACAAAAACATGACTAGAGTGGGACAGAAACATGAATAAAGGAACAAATCAGGCAGTAGCATGTGAAATAAGCGGTATGGTGACGTCAGTTGCTCTCTTGACTCTGTTTACTGTGGTTACTTTTTCTGTTTCTCTTTTCAATTTAATTTATTTCTTTTTTTCCCGATTTCTCCATTTCCCCATCTCTCATCTTCTTGCTCAGCCGATAACCTTTTTCCCTGCACGGCTGGTACATTATCACGTTTTGGAGCCGCATGATGCAGAACGTGAAGATGAGTACGTACGAGGAACGAGTACTCGTACTGTCAAAGAGGAGGAATTAGAGGAGGAATTGAGGAGTCATACACAGACACATGTGAAAGTGATTACTAAGCGTCACGTGTTACTGATATTCAATATAGTCAAGTTCTACCTCGGCTAATATAGAATACAGTATCTAGTATAGTATTGCTACAAAATGAATATCGTATGATTCATGATATGATGATAGACTCATACTTGTACGAGTACTTGTAAAATGAAGTTGCTATTGTCCATTACCAGATCACGTCACCATGATCTCTACATGTCTCATGTGAAATGTGGGGTGACGGCTATTCTTAGCTGGGGATATATGGACTATCTAGACGAGGAGACTCTTGTTTAAACATGTCCAAAAAGGGGTGTTGGATGCGAACAGGACAGGACGTAGAAAGACGTTGAAAGGTGGAAAACACGTGAAATAAAGACGTATTCAGGGACATTGAAGGTGGTACAAGTCGATACTGGCGTTTTTTCCTCTTTATCACATTCCCAAAGTCCACAGTCATACCCCTTCACTCCTTGACCCCCGCCACTAGTCGGTTACTGGTGAGACAGGTCTAGACAGCTCTAGAGGGTCTAAGGGTGGGGCTAGAGGAGGCGGATTATTGTAAGAACTACAGCAGAGACTACCACAGAAAAGGACAGTAGGATTTTTCCAAATTTGGGTATACCGAAAATACGGAAACGTCTGTTGTGGGGTGAATAATGGTCTGATTTTTAAATAAAGTAGATATTTGGAATCTCCAGATTTACAGCTATCTAGTGGATACCTCAATGTGCTATTTCCCACCGTCATCCACCTTTTATCCCCATCCTTCTGTTCCCATCCAACGTCAGTTTTTCCGACAGATTAACTTTGGATAAGGCGGTGCTGCAGTAAGGGATATAAATACATACAGACAGTTAACAGAGAACACAACAGGTATCTACAGCAACGAATATGAATAAAAACCTCTTACAAACCGCTTACATAAGCACTGCCACGTATCCCTCCCCAGACCCCCACATCTCCACATCTCCACCGGACCCACAAAACTTTTTTAGCAGGTCTCACTCTTAGTCAAATGCCGTGCAGTAAATTTTCCGTGGCGAGTTTGAGGCGAGAAGGTTAAGAGGCCAAGAATCGAGAGACAAATGGGTGCCCAGAAAACGGGTCAAAAACGGCGAAAAAGGCAGAAAAAGTGGAAAACAAAATTGGTAGTGTAGAGATAACACCTCAGGCAATTTTTACTGCTTTTAACACGTTTTACTCCCACTTCTACTGCCGTTATATTGTGTCTACTCTCACTGCCTCAAATTCTACCTCTCGAAAAGTATAGTCTAAAAAGTGTCTGAAAAAACTGTCTACTCAAAACTGTCTAGTCTAAAGATAGACTATGAACAACACTTGGAGACACTTGTACACACTTGTACTGAGACACTCATATACACTTGGATACACTTATACTAAGACCCTCCTACAATGGCAGTTGTTGTCTAAGTGAGACATAAACTACGGTATCCATTTCCTCTAACAATTGGTATTCATTTCGGTATTCATTTCGGTATCCATTTCCTCTCTAAGGTATCCACTCAGATGTTATTCTATCTACTTGTACCCTTGTATACTCTGTCTCCTACCTCTCCTACAGTACGAGTACATAGTGTACTCCTTCTACAAACCATTTGTTTCCTACTGCCTCCTACACGTCTGTATTTTGTTCTACGAACAAAATACGCTACTTGTACACTTCTTCGAATAAATAAATAAATAAAATACATGTTAGTGATGCTAGTTAAAGTCGTCGGCGGCCCAGTTGAGCCCCAGCCGCTGGTACAGCTCCGTCTGCACCTTGACCCAGATCTGCTGCTTTTCCGACTTGTTGAGCTTGCGTTTCTTGAGAGTGGCAGCCTTGAGTTCGGGAGAAGTGTTCAACAGAGCCTGACGCAACAGAGAAGAAGACAGAGACTTGTGTTCATCAATAGGCTCGAGAGAAGGAGCACGGGCAAGCTTGGACTTGGGCTGTTTGGCCACGTGGCACGCTCGCTTGAAGTCGGCTCTGCACTGGGCCTCACAGCCGAGGTTGAGAAGATAGTTCTCGATGATGTTTCTCCACTGCGGCTTGGTCAGCACCTTTGCGTTGTCAGCTCGCATTCGCGCAGCCTCAACCGTGTACTGGGCCGTTTGCCGCAGAAACGAAGGGTCAAAGCCGTGTTCTCGGTACAGGTCTGACTGCACCAGAGTGGCGATAATGTCTTCGTCCGACGAGTCCAGGGGCAGGTACATGTATCTGAAACCAGGCGTGGAAATGGGAAGTAGACCGTGTTCGGGCTTGTGGCACACAATGAGCAGCGACCGGATGTCGTTTTTCGTCCAGTCAATCAACTCTCGCTGTGTGAAAATGGGTCTTCCTGAGGCCAGAAGAACAGAGGGATCGTTGACCACCTCGGGAGCGTACATGTCCGAAAAGTCGCGGGGAAGGGCATCCTGCAGCGAAATGTGTTTGAGCGAGGTTCGAAAGTGCGGTTGGAACTCTGGAAACGTGTGCAGAGTGGTTTGTGCGGTAGCTAGCATTGTGTGGGATGTGGTGATGGTAGTAATGCTGTGTATGTTGGTAGTAGTTGTAGTTGTGGTACTCGTAGTTGTAGTCACTGTTGTTGTTGTTGTTGCTGTTGCTGCTGTTGTTGTTGTGTGTGAGTGTGTGAGTGTGTGAGTGTGTGTGTGTTTGTGTCTTCTTTCTTCCTGTTGTTTCTGTTGTGTGTTCTGTTGTGCCTCCTCTCAGGAATCGACCTCTCTATATATCCACATTCACATGTATGCATGGAACAGTGGGTGGGCGGCAATAAGCTTCAGTGGGGAAATTGCAACCTGGGAAAAAAAGAAAAAGCAGACTTTGGACCGAACCAAACGAAAAAAACAAAGTCAAAGGCGTCTCCTGAAAAGCGCAAAGTCAACGGATGTGAAGGATGTGAAAGACGGGATGATGAAAAAGTCAAGGAGGAGGAAACCGAAGGAGGAAGCAAAACGAAAAAAAGCTGGACGGAGAAAAGAAGAAAAATAAGAAAAACCGAATGAAAATAAAACCAACAAAACCGAATAAAAACCAACAAAACAAAACCAACAAAAAAGCCGAATGAAAACACAACTCACCGCGTACCACTCCGTACCACCCACCCCGTACACCCCATAGTCCCCATCTGGGCCGAAGTAACCTTAGCCCTCTTGCAGCCTGTGGTGCGGCTTGAAAGAGAGCTCGGTGAGGCCAAAAGTCACCCGAGCAGAGCATGGAAAAAGACAACACACAGTGTGTGAAAACCACACAAGGTGGAAATGCCACACAAAAAAGCCACAAATGGGGCATGGACACAAAAGCCACACACATGGACACATGGACACAAATGGACATGCTCCTGCCCCATACTGCCTCCCCACATTCCCCACTATCACGTTGCCTTGGTTATGCTGGTTTCAGCTCCATGCCATTTTGTGTTTGCTCCTCTCGCCTCGGTCAACCGGCGGGCTAGGTGGGTCACAGCGATAAGGTTGTCCTGAGGACTGAAGAAGTACAGCACAGCTACAGATACCCCACAGATAACATATCGCGCAACACAGAGCGAGTCACATAGCGAGTTGCGTAGCGACTCGCATCTACCACTGCCGTACTCTGTTGTACTTTGCTGTACTCTGTACTCTGCCGTGCTGTGTTATACTCTGTACTGTGTTGTACTGTGGTAGAGTGGGTCTTACTTGTCGAGTCAAAAGTGAGACCGCAAGGAACAGAGGCTTTGTGTCTGTCGTTGAGTTGTGCCCGATTGAGTCTCTGGATTCTGTTTGTGTCACTCTGTGCCACTCTGTGCCCCTCTGGCGGTGCCATCTCTCTGTGTCACTTCTCTTGCTATCACCTAGCCTGTGGTTACATGGTTACATGACCCTACTACGTTGGAGTGGGGGCACCTCGGAGCGACTAGAAGTTAAGGTTTGCATCGTGCATGGAAGTTTTTAACCTTTGTGGGTCCGAGAGGGAGTAAGGAGGGTCAGGATAAAACGGGAATGAAGCGATAATGACCCAATCGGAGACTGCCATTTTGTTCCCTTGGTCGCTACCTCCAAAACGCACTTTTCAGAATCGAAATCCGACGCTTCTACCCCGCATTAACGTCCCCTCTATTCCCTTGCATACTTGGACATATACTTAACTATACAGATGTCGATTGTTGAGTTATAGAACTGGAGAACAGCACAGAACTCAGGCATAATAGCAATGTCGTATAAGTGACCTTTCTGGGGTGAGGAGATGTCTTGGGTTCTTACACAGACAATTACTAACTACAGCTTACTAACATTCAATGCTCTCAGCAGCTATTCAATTCTGTCAAAAGCACTTTTCTCTGTTTTTTCTCACCAACTTTTGCTTACTCAATTCCTACTTTCTCATTGTCCTGTTTTGCCCATATCTCGGCCATCTATAGGCGCGGCAAAACGGGGCTAAAAACGCTCCATCTCGCTAATCGAGCTGTGCGACTGGAGGGGCGTATAAGAGGGGTCCTATGACCTGTCGGTGTATCTACGGAGTCGTGGGGGACGGTACGACGTTTCCAGGGCTACTGTACGGAGTCTAGTTTACGAGACTAGAGCTTCATACGAGATACGAGTCTGTTAGTTTGTTGGAGTTTGTTAGGAGGGTTCGAATTTTGAGAGTTGAGATAGACTCTTTATATAGCCGTTGAAGACGAATATAAAGACAAACAACAAACGCTGGTCATTTCAGCAGATCGAATAACCCTTCACAGCCGTTTCATACTCCTCTGAGGTAGAATATACACTATCTATAGACATAAGCTCACCTCATCAGGGTTGCATCAAAACCAGATGCTTGGCGATAACTCCACGTGAACAACAGTTATTGATAAGTAAAAGGTACCGTCGTGCTCCCCCGCACTTGCTGACTCCAACCGTCAAGTCTGTTCCCGATTTGGAGCGATATTGCGTCCTCCAGGTGCGGATCTTTCGGCGGCTAAAACACGCTAATGAGGAGGTTATTTGTATGATAGGAGGGAGTGTAGGAGCTTGAGAAGCCATTGAGGGAGTGTTTGAGGGTGGTTGGGGGGTTTTTTGCAGTGCAATTGGTTTGTTTTTGTGGTCTTTTTGATGACTGCTTTTTTCCCAAAATTTCTATGTGTTTTTTTTTTCTCCTTAATACGCCATATTCCTCTTATGCCTATAACTGGCCCAGACAGGAAGTCACAAGAGCAGGGTAGCAATAGGAGAGGGTGTAATAGAAGCCCCCACGTTACCATGGTGACGGAGTGGTTTCGGCGGTTACTGTGACTACGGTATAGTACTGGCACATGATATTGGTTTGGCTACTCTGCATAAAACTTGGTCTATGTTAGTTTTGGTTGAGTTCCAATTGTTCCCGTTCTGAGAGTCAATTAATTCCCTTTTAGGATTGTCGAGTGGATATAGTGTTACGATATTGACATTTTTTGACACGATATTGGCATAATTTTGGCATATTTTTGGCGTATTTTTGATTCTAATATTAGGATAAAAGTGTCAGAATCGGATTCTGAGAATGAGCAGCTTTTGGCGAGGTGTCAGGTTTCATCTATATTGGTGCTTCTATATTGATGCTTCTAGAAGGTGTAGACAGAAGATGTAGAGTAGGTTAAACGGTGTAAGGTGATCGGTATTAAGAGGACGATAAAGTGAACGTACAAGTGTATCTAATTTCACGAGAAAAGGTGGTGGAGAAATGAAAAGTAGACGGTTGGATTCGTCTCGTTCTGAGCATTCTTTTGGTCAACTTTTTGTCTCTCCACCAGTATTATTTCCAAAGATATATACAAGTACACTACTCTAACATCTTATCCTCACCTCAGTATACCACTTCCTTAAACTGTCCTTTGTAGACATTCAATCGATCCACTTGACAGTAGAAAAAAGATTACAACACTTCAACGGGTCCACGGTATCGGTCAATCGATCGATCTGTCAAAATTCTATTACGTTACTGTTTTGAGAAGGTCTACTAAGAGTATTCGGTGACAGGACAGAAATAGACCTACCCGTACAGACCAGTAGATTTAGACAAGTAGACATAGACAAGTAGACATGAACAAGTAGATGCACATTGACAATCGCACAGCGTCAACAGTTACTTCTTTGGGTGCTTTTTTGTGTGCTTTTTTTGTGTACTTTTTTTGTGTACATCCTACAGTTACCTGTTTGGTGATGTCATCCAGGCATAGACTGAATTTCAGGCAAAATTCTGATCGCTCACATGAAACCAGACTCTTGTTTCGTCACGTGTGCCTCTCACCCCTGCCTCTGGCCTTGCCTGCTTCCCCATGTCTCAGTTCAATGTCTCTGTTGTGCCTGTTCCTGTCTCACCAAGCTTGCGGTCTGCTTCGATCATGCAGAGAAGGTGGGTTGGGAGGGGAGGGGGAAGCAATTTGGTATTTGTAGGGCGGATCAGAGCCTGAAATGGCACATAAATGGTACCGTTGGAATCGTGTTGATCTCCTCTTTCTAATGGTACCCTTTATATCTCCCTACGACTTCTACATCGCCCAACACTTTTCCCTCCCAAATGGCCTGTTCTTCTGTTCTTATCGGAACGGCTCATCAGTCGGCCGATTTAAAGCATAAAGTTGGCTTGCTCGTCCACCTCATCCCAGGATCGGCACTGCTGAACGTGCTGAGAAAAAGCTGGCGTGATTTTGGCGCGAGCATAGGGTTTTCGGTAGGGCGGAGGGAGGTGTGTTCGATGAATATCTTTGTTTCGTGATCGTGTCATTTTTGGAGGTGGAGGGATTGTGTTTAGTTGGATTGGTAAGTAATTTACTTGGGAGACTAACTAGATGAGTTGTGGCTACCTTTGGACAACTGTATGCTCCCAACTGAACTTGACAAGGGACAAAAAAATCAGAAAAAAACAGAAAAAACAGAAAAAAACAGCATAAACAAATCTACAACCAAATAGACCCCATTGGACTTGGAAATTTAATTACTGTGAGTGTTCAGGTTCTGTATCAGGTTCTGTCTTGTGTTCTGTCTTCAGCTTTCATTATAGTCTACATACAAAAAAAGAGAAGATAGAAAAGACAGAAAATTCAGAAAAAATAGAACAAATCAGAAAAAAAGCAGCAAAAACAAAAATACAACCTACTCTAGACCTCAATTGACTCGGACTTTACTCTCTCTTAGTGGTCAGTGTTTTATTCACTGTTGTGTTCAGTATTGTTTTTTTTTTTTTTTTCATATTCATATTCACATTCATGTTCATTCACCCTCAAACACATGACTAATCACTCAACCACATGTCCCCCCACTCTCGTATCTCACAGGGTAGTATCCGAATTCCTGCCGCCGTTTAGCGATTTTAGTCGTGTTTGTGGTGCTAAAAAAGACGCTACTGGAGAGCCCCCACCAACACAAGTACGACTACAAGTACGGGTGCTAATGCAACATTCTGTCAACAGCGCGCTAGTTCGATTCGGACGTCTTTCGGGGTGAAGACTGTACTTATAACATGTACTTATACACTTATGACATGTACTTATGGAGAGAGGTGCAGAAGAGGAGTTGAGATGTAACATCGGGGTGTTTTCGGGGGAAAAAAGACCATAATTGACAGGATGAGATATAGTACTCACTGCACTCCATCTCCTTTACCCTACCGTACTTTACCCTAATTACTTCCCCTACCTACTCCGTACTCGTAATTTATCCAAGGTGACAGCGGGGCACCTGTCAAAGCAACCCGACGTATTGTGGTGCATAATCCAGGTGGTAGGGGTCACGTGTGAGGGATTTCGAGTGGTCTACGGTATAGCACTACATTGATACGATTGGAGATACGAGTCTGGTGGTGGTTACAATACCGTACCAGGGTACTGTTCTCTAGTTGTGTTTACCTTTGTCATGTTCAATTGTAACTGTGGTCTTTGGTCTTTGTGTATAAATTAGTTGACTTTGGCTGTCTCTGGTTGCCTTTGGTTGCCTTGGTTCTCTTTGGCTTGTGTCAAGTGTCTTTGGCTGTCATACTGTCTTGATGGTACATTCTAGCTGTCTTTATAAAGGAGTATCAAAGGGGATTGAAATGTGGTTTTTAAGGTGTACTCTTTGAGCTGTCTTATCTTTAACATGTCATTATCCTTAGAGCTTTCTTTAACATATCTCAAGGTCTCCATCTTAAGGTCTTCAACTCATGGAACCAAGTCAGGTTACAATACCATAACTACAACAACGAATACAATTACAACAGGTAGGACCTCCTGGCCGTATCGCTTGTACTCCACCTACTACACTTCGTACTCCACTCGGCTTGGTATCTCCAGTTCCACTACAGTTACAACCCCTTTACCCCACGTCGTATAACCGTATGGAGACAGGATACGAGATCGTATACTGAAGCAGACACAACGTAGACTTGAGAAGGAGTTGCCACCTACAATGCTGTAGTCACTGCCACATTGCCAATTCTACCTGGTCAATTGTCACATTACATTTTTCATATGGTCTTTTGTCAATTCTTTTTTTAGGGAACATTTCAGAAACAAGGCATCGCTGTCTTTCTTGGGTCTTCTTTCTCCTGTCTTTTTCTTCTAGTCTACCACGTCTCCTGTTTCGTCTGTCAGCTACTTCTACCAGCCTCCTGTCTTGGCCTTGTTTCACCGACTTTCATTTTGACGTGAAAGACGGACTAACGGAAAAACTAGTTGTTCCAGCTAGATGAGGGATTGGACTGGTTTAACGACCCGATTAAAATGGTCTTCAGTAGTGAATCATGTCTCAAGCGTCTATAATTACTGTAGTATTTATCCAGTAGATGCAGGCTTTAAAACATCTACAGTTGTAGATACTTAAACGCTTTACTGTAGAAAACATCTCTCTGTAGACCATGACGTCAAATAACGTCAATAAAAATATTAAATCACGTCAAATCGTCAAACAAGACGCTTCTGGTGACATCATTCCACGCAGCTCAACAGACGAAAACTAATGACACAAGTTGGGCTATCAGGAGTTAGAGAGAAGTGTGTTTCAGTTGTTTTAGATACAGTATGAGATTATGGTATAGTGTTCCGAGAATATAGTGTTCCGAGGATACAGTAAGAGATGCACTAAGAAGAGGGTATAAAGCGGAATAATGGTGATAGAGAGATAAAAGTGGTATCAGGAGATAGAGAAGGCAATAGAGAATACAATGGATCACTTTTTACGTTGATTGAAAAAATATTGCGTATTTTAGAGAGACCTCAATATCGTCTCCCTCTATATGACGTCATCCTTATTCCATTCCCTCACTTGACAGCCCAACTAAACTAAACTAAACTAAACTATCCACCTGAAACCCGTACCGTGTTCATCTCCGAGTCAAACCACTTCTCCTCATCTCCAAATCCCTAGCCCTGAGCCTTGCTCCGTTAGCCCTAGCTGTGGGGTATGCACAAGCGACAGTGGATGCAGATAAGTACAAGTAGAGACACAGATGGAGTGCAGACACAACGAAGAGACACAGACGGAAGTGGACACAAAGACGAGTACTGTACGTACAGACACAGACACAAACGAAATGGCACAAACACAAACCCATGTAATGTTCTGACTGCCTCAATATCTCCACGTGTGTGTGGAGAAACAGTGTGGCAAGTGTGGGTGTGGAAATGTGTGTTTTTTGGTGTGTGTTTGTGTCAGATATTTCTCCACTTCTCCGCAGCGGCTGCAGTTTCTGCCTCATTTGTGGTGATATTTTGGTACGAACGACTCACCTTAGGAGGAGTGTTTTTAAGGGTTTATTTTAATATTTGCCATTTGCCTGATAGCCTTATTGTCTGACACTATTTCGGGTTATTTTCATATTATTATTATTATTATTATTATTATTATGCCCCATAATCCTCCGTTTCAGGTTCGGATTATTTTTGAGTCATCAGATGAGCTCTTTGAGAGCAGTGAATTCGGGATTCTGGCGGTGGGGTTTGTGATTATTAAATTGTTAAGATGGAGGAGTGGAAGTGTGGAGATGGAGGAATGGGTAGATGGAGAAAAAGAATAAAAATAAGAAAAACAAGAAAAAAAGGATAAACTAAAGTGAACGAAATTACATCAAACAATTAGGGAAACTAAATCCCAACAAATACCTCCAAAACCACCACAAACCACCCCAACCCTTTCTCCATTTTTTCCACCCTTTTTTATTCTATTTTTATTCTAAAAAAATACATTTCAACCTCTTTTGCCTCCTCACACCACCTCTTTTAATAACCTCTTCCCTCACCCAACAAAAGACAAACCCTTAGTCCACCTCACTAACCGCATTAAATCAGCACAGACATAATACTCCTAAAGCCCATGAGGCCAGCACCAAATAAACCAAAAGCTGACACAAGGAAAAAGAGCCCCAAACCGGATATTTTCTCTTTGTCCAAGTCGCACTCCTTTCTGTTTGTGTCCCTTACGAAAACCCTCTTCTCCCTTGTCTAACACAGCATCTTTTCGCGCCGTGCTTCTCCACAGCTCTTGGTATGCATCCCCACAGTTTTCCGTGCAGCTAAAAGAGCTTCCTCCTATACCCGAATCGGCTCATCGGACGGAATCCGGACAGGTGATTATTGATCATGTGGAAGGAGAGAGGAATATAAAAGTCACGTGTGAGCAGTATAATGATTAGTAAGTCATGTAGAGATATCAGATGAGAGAAAATAGGGTATTTCAGACTCAAGCTTCAGAAACTCAAGCTCCAACTAAAACGGTAACTATATACACTTGACAGGAAATACCAACAGATGTTTGAGAGAAGAACAGGGGTTCTAATATTATCATAACCTGTTATTTTGTTAGGAACTGGTTTCGATTGTATGTTTTAGGAAATAGAGTGCTTCATAATAATTACTGTAACCCCGAATTGAAACCCCCAGCACAGTTTTTGTTCAAGTAAATATCCAACTAGAGTAAGTTTAGGGCTAACAAATTGCGGTTCGTGAAATTTTCATAGAATATCTCTGGATATTGTAGGCTGGTTACAATATAGACGACATCATTGCACTCTCACTGACTTACAGATGCTAACAGTACAGGTTTAATGCTTTTTGGGGTAATATTAGTAGATTTCTCATTTCATCGAACTGCTGAAACTGCCCCGAACTGCACAACTTCTCCAGAAATGCTCAGATATATGTTATGACAAGACCAGCGTATTACCACTACCTGTGCGATCCTTTTGATACCATGTACGTCTCCATTAATACCTATTATCCACTTTTTACACTGGCTCTCTCAATTCTACTTGGCTGCACAACACACAGTAACTCGGTCAGAAATACCTGAATAGTTTTGGGGTACAATCTAGTGTATTCTTCGAGCTTGATTGATTGTTCTTTTACCCTCAAATCTTCTCCTACGACCTTTTACTTCATTAGAAAACCGAAATCCTCATTTCATACCCTTCAGAGATCCGCCTCCTACTTCACCAAAAATCCCGACATCACTATGGTGATTTAACTGGGGAAATCTTCAGGGTGTGTGTATGTCAATGGCTCCATTTCTTTATCCCCTTCTATATCTTTACAGCTTCAAATACAGAAACACTTATTTTGATTCCGACTGAACTCCCCAGTATTCACTCAGAAATTCCAGCATGGTCACAGGGGGGCTGACCAACGTACTCTTTGGAGTTGTGCGAGTCCAACGGTACCCCCAACTCCTTTCCTATCACTTTTTTCACACTTTTAGCCACCTCAACACTACATACTAATACTGTCCCCACGTAGAAATGACCTAACTTCTTCAAAAATACCACCATGGCTTAGGCGACAGGACCAAACTGTTTATTGGAGTCGAATGGATCGTATTTCACCGATTAAACCTCCCTGATACTTCTTGTCATCGTTTGAGATCACACCATCTCACTCCTACTGGTTCACACCACAGTATCTAACTTTGCCAGAAATACTTCCACGTTTTCAAAGACTTGATCAAAATGCTCCTCGGACAAATACGATTCCTGTGGAACCCTTCTTCCCTCTCCCACTATCTCCCTACCACTTTCAGATCTGAAATACACTTTTCTCATAAGTTGCAAAGTGGCTCCTAGATGATGAGAAATATGCCCAACGCTATTATGAGTTATTTAGCGTATTCTTTGGAGCCTAGAGATTATAAAGGTTAAGCTCTTATATCCCCTGCAACTTTCTGACAACTTTTAACCCCAACTTTCCGAAATCCACTAAGCCACACAAATCAACATACCCTAACTCCCTTGGATATACCCCTATGAATGTTTAGACTTAACCATCGTATTCTGGAGAGTCTAGAAAATCTTCTGCAACCAAGAATACCTCCCCTACTACCCCTTGTCAGGTTTCCGCACCAAATTTCCTTTTTGTCCGTTTTGTGAAACTCTCTCTAACTCCTCCGGAAATACTTTTATTACTTTGGCGACCTGAGCATTGTGTTTACAGTTCCTCAGTCATTCTTTTATTCCCCTTTATATATCGCTTATTGTCGTTTCAAGTATTCTATCACCTGCATCCATAATTCTACCTCAACGGGAACTGCCCCCAACTCTACCAAAAATACCAGTACAAGTATGGGGACTTCACCAACGTATTCGTATGCTCCATACCAGTCAGGTGGTACCCTTAAAATGTCTCCTACTACCTTTTTTCCACTTTTATCACCGACCCTCCCAAATATACTTCTTCAGACAAACTCTCCTCAACTTCATCAGAAATACTCAGACCGCTAGGCTGACTTAAATATGACGTTCAGACGTGTCAGAATAGTCAAATAATACCGTTCGTATTTCTCCTACTGTCATTTCACGACTTTTAACGCTGACACTCTCCACTCTACCTGATCATGCAGCTGCCCCTAACTTTTACAGACATATTCCAATCGGAACAGAGACTTGACCAATGGATTTCTGGTTCTCGTGTGATTCTTTTAATACCCTCTATGTCTGAATTACAATGTTTTTACTCGAGATATCTACTTTCTTGTGTATCGCTCGTATTAAAGAATCCTAGTTGGGGTAGAGATACAAATATCCAATTCCAGACAATGAATATGGTACGGATAGCTTTAGACACCCTCGTATTATTGCTATACCTCATTCCCTAGCTCTATTTGTCTTTTTTGTCAATTTTTTTTCTCACAAACCTCCGTGCAAAGCCGTGCAACCCACCTCGGAAACTCACAGACGGTTTCTTGGTCTAGTTGGTCATGGCATCTGCTTAACACGCAGAACGTCGGCAGTTCGATCCTGCCAGAAATCACTTTTTGCCTCTCAGAGTTTTGTTTATCTTTTATTGTTTCTCTAGGTATGTTCATGACCCCCACATATTAAGTGGGGGCGACACTATGGCAAAAAATGGAACAAAAAATGGGGAAAATACGAATAAAGAGGAGGGAAGTTATTTGGGTGGTGTATCTACCCCTTTCTATCATTATATTGAAGTTCACTGGTTTCTATCTTTTATTTTCGTTGAGTTATACATGTTCTGACTACATCCACTTACTGTACTAGGCAAACATGACACTCTAAAACCACCCAAAATACATCCAGAAAGACGGAAACAATTTATTCATACTATATCAGAGCTGCTGATGATTTTCCCACAACCCTTTTCTCAATAGCGTCTAAGTCTTTCGAGAAACTCGTTTTTTGAGGTGGGAGTTGTTGACGGAAACAGTTTGTTTTTTCTCGGTTTCGTTTTTCTCAGACTTCTGTTGCTCCAGAAGTATCGGCCTCGCGTGATAAAAAGCTCTAACGAGTCTACTTATAAACAAAAGCACAGCCACGGCAACTACAGATTCTGCAAAAATGAGACTGTATAGCTGAAACTGCCGTTCAGTCATAGTGGATAGTGTAGTGTAGAGCTGCTGAAGATATTCCATGGCTGAGATTGATTGTTGAGGTGGTTTGTGTGTTTTTTAGTGGCTCCAATAGTGTTCCAGGAGAGGATATATATGACTTTGAAGGTATGTTATGGAGCTGGAAAAAAAGGAAAAAAACGAGGATTATGGCATATAGGGGAAGCAGTAGTGGGAAAAGAAGTATATGGGACTCTATAGGGCTATGGGAGTGCATTTGTCATTTTTTGGAGAAGGTGCAATAGCTACAAAGTAGTTTTGTTCTTTGAACAGAGGAGTAGGCCTACAGGAATACCAGAAAGCTAAGTATGCCAGTTTCTAGGCGTCTGTTGAGCTTCTGAGAATAGATAGAGTGTATGTTTCAACTTCTTGTAGTTATTTTCTGGCATTATAATGACTAATACAGTATTTATCCCATTTCTATTACTTTAGTTTTAGGAATTATTTTGGATGTATAAGAATGATAGAGGCTAGGGAAGTTAATAAGAGCATTATTTACCTCAAATTGACTTTATATATGGCAACATTATGTGCCTTATCTTTGTATCTCACGATTCTGTCACACTGACATGGTTTCGAGCAGTTCTAGATGTAGCTGTAAAACGGGTCAAAAAATAGGAGGAAAGACCCAGGGGGTTCATCATGACATTTTCTAGCATTTAAACTCTTCAAAACCTGCTTCTCTAGGCTCTCCAAGTTTTTTGAACCATTATACACCTCCTTGCATCTCTGGAGGAATACCACTTTGCAAGTTTATGGGACAAAATTCCCAGAATAAAACTAAGAGAAACTATCCAACGAATGCAGTATGATCTATAGGCTCTAATAGTGCGTTTTGTAACTCCACCTTATCATATATAGCAATAACTAGGACGTTCTCTTCTTCTAAGCCAGCAAGTATAACTTCAGCTTCAGAGGTAAAAGTGTCAAAAACGTAAAGGAATACATTAACAAGCTCTCGATGATCGTTTATAGCTCCTTCGGTCAGAATGAGACCTCTCATTACCTCTCTTCTCACTCAAATATACCATATTTAATGTGTTCTGTCTTCCTCGCAGCAAAATACAGATTCTGTAATAGGGTAGAACTAGATGAAGAAAGGTAGATACATCTTGGGAAGTAGATCAACTTGTTCCATTGTCTTTATAGTCTCCAAAACAGTCCTCTTTGGAACGAGTACAGTGGTATTAATGAGGCTTTTTTGCCATTCATATTTTCCAAGATTATATGGGAAACTAGAAGGGGCGGTAAAATTGGTTCAAATATAACAGGAAAGACGTGGAGAGTTGATCATACTCATTATAGTGTACTAAATTCCAATATGACTCCCTCTGGTGTCTTTCTACTACAGTTCAAAGACCATTGACCTTCAATTATCAGTTCACAAAAAAAGTATCAATTGAGATGTAAAGGTACATTTAGACTACAAAAAGAAACAGGAGACTCTGACAGTGTTATTAATAGCCATTTGGATCCCTTAGTCCTAATCAGTGGTCCAAGCTCCCGTTATTGTGCCATTTAACAACAGTTTGGAACTTGCGCTCCTTCAGCTCACAGAAGTTGTTAGACTGAATTCGATAACTATTAATGAGAGAGGTTGCAGGTGTTAGTAGACACTTTAAATGGCCTAATTAGATCTTATATCACCCACATTTAACTCTTTCCAGGTAATCTTTACGGTTATTGACCTTTTTCTTCATCTATAACAGCCCTTAGTCAGAGTTGACATTAAGGCACAGAGAAAACTAAAAGAGAGTAGGGGAGTTTCTCTAATGATTTACAGAGGTTTATTCTCTCATAACAACCATTTTTACCACCCTCTCTTTAATCTGGATGACTTATTTTCACTTTACTTCTGGGAGGAAAAAGGTATCTAAAATATTGAAGTTAAATTGATCTAAAATGAACGTGAGAAGTCTGAGAAGTTCTCAATAGCACTTAATGGCTTCTATGATCATACCAGACTAGTACTACTTGCCAAAATAACACATTTATAGCTCCAAAATCACTTTTCTAATGTTTGTCTATTACATATGACCTTAATGATAGGAAAATTACTCCTCTAAAATATACACAAAATACCCACACAGTTATCAACGACATTCTTCCACCTCCCAATTCCCAATTAACACCTCCCCCAACTACTTTCACCTAAAAACTCCTCATTTTATCCCACTTCGCAGTTCTAGCTCTAACATGAGACTTTATCAATATGGACCCAAAAGTCTCAAATTAACCGAAAAAGACACGGGAAGTTCACCAATGGATCATTCATTCTCCCTAGTTCCATTTGACAACTTTTTATCCACTTTTCCCTTAAATTGACTGAATAACAACCCCTTCCACCTCCTTCAGCAACTCTACCTTTCTACACACATACCCCTTAACTCCACCAAAAATACCCCAAACAACCCAAAATTCGAGAAATCAACTAAACCGTCCTTCCCCAACACCCTGCCAAAATTCCACTACCATCCCATACCCCCTCCACTTTCTACACTCTTCCCACCTCTACTGTCTCACCAGCCCTACAACCCTATATGCACGAACCTTAATTACCACTCCACTTTATCCTCCATCATCACCACTTTATCTCACCCCCACCACAACATGACTAGCTACATCAAAGACTGTTTCTACTCGCTTTCGACCTGTCTGAGCTGCTTTCCGTCGCCCCAGCTACGCATCAACAACCGCGCGTTCAAAATCCGCAAGCTGCTGGGCGAGGGGGGCTTTGCGTTTGTGTATCTTGTGGAAACACGTGGTCAGGAGCTTTTTGCGCTGAAAAAGATCCGGTGTCCTTTCGGCCCCGAGTCGGTCCAGACGGCCATGCGCGAGGTGGACGCTTACAAGACTTTTGACAGCCCTTACATCATCAAGTACGTGGACAGCAGTGTGGAGCAGGAGGCAGACGGAAGCAAGTCTGTGTACATTCTTTTGCCCTATCTCAAGAATGGAAACCTGCAGGACGCCATCAATGACCACGTCATGAACGGCACGCACTTTTCCGAGGAGGAACTCATGGCTCTGGTGGTCGAAATCTGCCACGCCATCAAGGCACTACATCAGCACCGTATTGGAGGAGAGGTGTCCACCACCACCACGGTGCCCCAGTCGTCGTACAGACTGGGAGACGACGAGGAGCAGGGGCTTGTGGCGGCTGACGAGCTCAACAACAGTGCTAATGCCACTCCGTTGTCTGAACTCGTCCCCTACGCCCACAGAGACATCAAGCCAGCCAACATCATGTTGAGTGATAGCGGCCGGCCGATTCTCATGGACCTGGGCTCGTGTTCTCGAGCTCGAATTGACGTGTCTTCGCGTCAAAAGGCCCTGGAGCTGCAGGATATGGCTGCCGAGCAGTGTTCCATGCCGTACCGAGCCCCCGAGCTGTTTGACGTCAAGACCGGAGCCAACATTGACGAGCGGGTCGACGTGTGGTCGCTGGGATGCACCATTTACACGCTCATGTACTTTACGTCGCCGTTTGAGCACCAGACGAATGAGACTGGTGCGTCTCTCAACCTGGCCATCATGAACGGACACTTCACCATGCCCGCGTCGCCAGAGTACTCGGACCAGCTCAAGGGGCTGGTGAAAAAGTGTCTGGTGGTGGATCCCCAGGAGCGGCCGTTTATTGACGATGTTCTCAAGGCTGCTAGTGAGGATTATCGGGAGGTTTAACGAACTATATCTGCGAAGCAGATGTAGTTTGGATTGAACAGAGGCAGAGAGATGAGATGAAGCAGAGGGGTTAATAGGCCATTGATAGGAATGGCGGTCTGCAGAGTATCACCTCGTGCGGTGGCTTTGGAGCCTTCTTCAAGCCAGAGACAGTCTACGTTTGGGTAGGGACATTGGAAACGCGCTTACTGAAAGCGAGCTTACTGGTTAAGCGCGTTATTTGGCTGGGAGTGTTTGTACGACACATTTCTTATCTGATGAGGATGATTGCCCCCGGCTGATGTCTATGATGATTATGGACACTTGATCTGTTCTCTACCAGACGTCAGAGAACAGCCATGAGCGGGACAACAGGTTTGGTTGCTCCCGTTAGTTAACTTATAAATAATAGAAAGAGAACACGGTAGCTGGTGTAGATTGCGGTACTTGTACGTATGGTACAGTATGTACACTGCTGCCGTATTACACCCACGCACATGAAGTTGTAATGGCTCAATTGACTGGCGGAAAAGAGGCAATGGGGTTTAAATCGTTCGATGAAAGGTCCGAAAAATGAATAACCGTGGTTTTATTCGGATTTTGACAGATTATGGGATCTGCAATTGTCCATATAAGAAGGCTATACATATGCAATATTGGTGTTGTAATTAGATGTGGAATAGAATTTGATGACTAAAATTGGATTTTGGGGATATTAAAAATCCCATTAAATTATTAATCGGAATTAATGTCTGATTTCAATTTCCCTGATTTTTATCTATTTTTATTGATTTTTAACAATTCCTCCTTTACCCTTATTCATTGCTTACTCAGCATCGCGAGATAAGGTTTCGGTCCCAGCTGTACACGCAGAGGTTATGACCTCCAACATGTCGCTTATTATTAGCGTCAGCCAGCAAGACTAATCATGTACATGTTTGGACTCGGACGACTGATTTACGGTGAGTGGAGGACGTTGAAAGCGACACAAAGGGCCTGTTGCCCGGAAACCGGGCCCACCACACCGGCCATGTAACTAACACAGTGATTCTGTTGCTTGTCAACTCGGCGGCCATTCTCAGCGAGGATCGGTTTTTGAACAGAAGTGAGTATGGGGAAAACGTGATCAAAGAGGTTTGCACGTGACTTAGGAGTTTGCACGTGACCTAGACGTTCCACACGTGACTAACACAGTCGGATGGGGATCTTCGGAGCCAGCGGGATTCGGACAGGCCCAGGATCAGTCCATCAAAAACAAACTCATTAACCTGATTTCGGCCATTAGAACGTTGCTGAGAAGTGAGTATAAGGTGGAGGTGGAGGAAGGTGGAGGAATTTGGAAGGTGGTGGAAGGTGGAATTTGAAGAAGAGTTGATCTGTCAGGTTAGGATCTATGTGTGTCATGTCGTGGCCAGACAGTGATGTTATGTTGTGTCGTGTCGTGACAAGAGGGTATCTTTTGGATGAATTCATGGTTGACTTATCATGTTGTCATGGTTCACATGGTTCCCAGTTTTTGGTTGAATCAAGGTGTGTGGGATGACCTAGTTTGGGCTTCTATGTTAAGAGTGTCTTGTGAGAGAGTCTTGTGAGAGAGTCTTTTGAAGAGTTCTTAAAGAGCTCTATACATTACCTTGAGACTTCTGAGAGAAGAACATTAAGCACGTGGTTGGTCCTACATCAGGGTGTCTCACAAACGGAATTGTGTCTAGCTACAGTCTCAGTCAGGAGTTGTGGTTATGAGAAATCATGTTATGAGAACCATGTTGTCATGTTGTCATTATGCCTGTCTACATTATTTCACTTGATTCAGTTAAAGTGCTTTCAGGCAAGCTGCTTCCAGGTATGCTTCCAGGTTAAGGTAATGTGTCAGGATCATGTTCGATACAGGTTTAAGGACAGAGTCAAGTTGAGGCTGAGTTGAGGCTGAGTGATGAGGCTGTGAAGTCATTGGACAAGATATTGGACAAGTCATTGATGACATGGTCTTACAGGACTACCTATATGACCATCATGCCCAGTACTCAACGCTCTAGGTATGGTTTGCTTCTTCTATCTTCGCTGATTCAACAAGCATGACCTCACGCTTCTCTTGAACAGTCTAATCTTGTTTTCATTCTGAGGTTGACTGAATTTCAAAACAGTTTAACATCATGAGCACTCAACTTAACCTGTCACTCAACTGAACTGGTTCCAAACTGAGTGTGTCAATGGATATTAGACATCTAGACCTTCCCAGGCTCCAGATCTGGACTTCTAGACCTCCAGACTATCTCCTGGATCTACATCAATATCCTCGACATTGAGAACTAGAGCCTATACCTGTTCTGGACAACTAAACTTCTGGTCCTCTGGACTTACTAGACACCTTGACGTCCTAGACTGAGTGAAGCACAACATAGCGTCTCCAACAGATGCATTTACTGCCTTTTTTCTTAAAAGAGTGCTAAGACCTGTTCACCCTCGGATTACCATGGTATCTTACAACTCTTGACATCGCGAATCCTTTCCATCAGACATGTCTACCGCATGATTACCATCATGCTTACTGGATCATGTTACCGCTCAGACCTTCGGTCTTCGCTGTGTGCTTATTGGGTCCGTTCGAGACCTTCGGCCTCTCACTGCCGTACTGCGTACTAACCCAGTCCCCCTAATCATAGCCAACACGTTGGTCATCGTCTACGAAGTGGTGCTCGGATAGATATCTATAAATACAATTGATTGTGCAAATAAAGTGTGTAGCGGCGCACCTCTAAACTACATGTCGCCCTTTTTCTCCAGAGTGTTGTATCGGAGAAACTTTTCAATCAGATCCACGTGGGTGAGCTGTGTTAGTACGGCAGTGAGAGGCCGAAGCGAAGACCGAAGGTCTGAGCGGCAGAAATGGGGTGGTAACATGCGGTAAACGTGTGGCAGACGTGATACATTAACCATGGACGAAGACACGATACGGAAACATGCTGGAATAACAAGACCAACGTCTGAGTGACAACAGCCTGGTAAGGAAGCCAACACTGTCTAAAGACTACCACAGGATATCACGAGTGATCTCTAGATGGATGTCGAGACGCGTGTTGGTCCAGGAGTGGTTGTTCCAGAGTGGTAGTTCCAGGATGGATGTATCAGATGGAAGATGGCTCAACACGGCTATAAGTAGACTTCACTTAGACTCCATCACAGCCATCAAGTCAGAGTATAGACTTTGGCATCGCGTGACTGACAGCCTCACCTGGGATGAACTGATCCATCAGATGTAGATGATGTAGACGTGTAAAACGTGTAGAACGAGATACGTGTCCTTCTGATGGTGTTTGTGCGTTTGTGTTTGTGTGGATTTGTGAATCTGGCGAATCTGATGGTAATGTGGATTCATGAAAATGAATCAATACCATCAACCAGGACCTTCTGACGATGATTCTGAAACGAGTGAGATGGTACCAAGACAGAGAGCTCTGAATTCCATCTGATCACGACGCTACCACAGATACCACACAACATCACCACACCACATTACCAGTCACACAATCCACATAATCCACATCACCAAACCACCAAATCACATCACCAAACCACCAAACCACATCCATCCACCCACCACATCAACCAAGTCGCACCCTTCCCCTTTCCCCTCTACTCACAATCATTCTTCGACAGCAGTATCGCTTGAGCTCCAGCTTGTCGAGAGCGTCTCCCTCGCTCATGTCGTCCTGCAGATAAGTCAGATAGGTTTCCCACTTGTCGCCAACGACCTTACCGCAAGAGAAACATCGCACCGGAATAATCATTTTGTCTGGAGAGTGTTGTTGTCGTCAGTCGTTGTGTCTAGTGACGTTGGGTAAAATTTCTATGTGCGGAAATCTAAAATGCCATCTACAGGCACGAAGGTACATGACCGTGCATATCGAGACTAATTTTTTTCAGAGCGAAATCGAGGGCCAAACTTTTTTTATTTTTTATTGTTGTTCAGCATACTTCACTGCACAACACTACAACGATAAAAAAATGAGCCTGGAGTACCAGATGAGCCCCCCGATGGGCGGCATTCTGCCCAACGTCAAGCCCATCTTCTCGGCTGACAAAAAACATCTGTTTGTGCTCTTTGCCCACGAGCTCAGAGTGTATCTTTTTTCGACCCAGCGAGTGGTGGCTCGATGTCGACTGGACACTAAAAATGCCACCGACATGTTTTTGGAGGAAAAACAGACCCGAGTCTGGATCGCATCTCGAAACGGAACGGTTCAGTGTGTCAACTGGAAGGCCCAGACCGTGGCTGTGTCTGTGACGCTGCCTGTTGTTTTCGAGCGGGTCTATGGAATCAAGGCCGATGAAGACGGTTCCAAAATCTCGCTTTTGGGTCTCACATGTACCAAGTTTTGGAAAAAGACTGGGGAGAGTGCTGCTTCCAAAACCAAGTCCAAAAAAAGCCACGGAAAAAAGAATGACGGTGAAAACACAGACGCTCCTACTCTGGACGCTGAAGGACAGGTGATTCTGCACACTGGAGCCAAGAACGACTACCACTACAACGCCGGGGACTGGGGCGAGGACTACGTCATGTCCAACCACGTTTTTGTGGCAGACATTTCCGTGTCCGAAGACAAACAGGTGACCCACAACCTGACCAAACTCACATCCACCGCCAACGAGGTGACGCACTCGGCCATGGCGCTCAAGGGCGAGTATCTGGCGCTGTACCAGCTCAAGACGTCGTCCGTCAAGCTGCTGCAGTTTTCCAAGTCGTGGCTGGACCTTGAGGTGCACGAGCAGGTCGAGATTGCCACGGAGGGCAACGTCAAGAAGCTGGCCAACGGTACGTCCATTGCTGTGTCTGATTCCGGTCTTGTTGCCATGGGTTTCGTTTCCGGCACCATTGAAATGTTCTACGACATTTTCGGGTCTCCTGATGCTGAAGTCGACGAGACTCCCACGACCAAGAAAAAGAGAAAGAGCAAGGGAACCAGATACGTGCGACGGGCCCTGCGATGGCACGGAGACGCCGTTCTGACGCTCGCCTTTTCGCTGGACGACAACTATCTGCTTTCTGGAGGAATGGAGCGGGTGCTGGTCTTCTGGCAGCTGGATTCCAACAACACACAGTTTCTGCCCCGGCTTCCCGGCCCCATCACAACCATCACAGTCGATCCTACCGGCGAGCTGTACGCCTTGAATCTCGAGGGCAAGGAGCTCATTGTTCTGAGTGCTCTGGATCTGCTGACCCGTCTGCAGGTGTGTGGTTCCAACATTGGGTACGCCAACACCCTGGGTTACCCTGCCAAGGAGGCCAAGAAGCTGGCGCGGGTCAAGGGCAAGAAGATGTACCAGCCCTCCAACTTTTCTTGCATGGCCAAAATCCATCCTACCAAGCCCAACCACCTGTATGTTTTTACCGGTGTGCGAGCTCAGATTCAGATTTACGATATTGCCGAGAACCAGGAGGTTGCAAAGTTCCAGGTGGCTCCAGCGGTGCAGCTGGGTAAGGTGCGAGGTGAGTTGAAGAACAAGGACGCCGAGGTCACGTTTCTGGAGTTTTCCGAAGATGGACAGTGGATGGTGACTGTGGACGAGCAGACCAACCCCAAGATGGACTTTCTGATGAGCACCGACGACGTGGTGTGCACTTTGCGGTTCTGGAAGTGGAGCAACAAGGTGACCAACAAGCCTGGTTCTGCGGAGATGCAGGGCTCGTGGCAGCTGACTACCAAGGTGGTCAATCCTCACAATGCTCGAGTTTTGTCTCTGGTGTCGCACACTCACAATGGCGAGCCTACTTTCAACACTCTGTGCAAGAACGGTGCTCTTCGGGTGTGGAAGCATTCTGTTTCGTCTACTCATACTGGGTCCAAGGTCACTTGGTCCGTTCGAAACATGATTTCTGCTTCTCCTGCCGACTTGCCTTCTGGATCCATGGCCTATTCTGAGGACGGGTCTGTTCTCACTGTTGGTGTGGGTGAGCAGCTGACTGTCTACCGAGCATCCAACCTGTCGTTTGTGACAGAACTGCCCAACTTCATCGGTTCGCGAATCCGAGACATTTTCATCATGCGACAGAATCTCATTTGTTTCTCCATGCAGCGGCTGGCAGTCTTTGATCTCGTCCAGTCACGAGTCATGTGGTCTGTGGAGATCTGGCTGCCTCTCAACGGCCACAGATACGTTGCCTTTGATGCTCCCAGAAACCGGTTTGCCTTTGCCGTCAACGTGTTTGACTCCAACCACACGTGCAGTGCTCGAATCATGTTCATGAGCCCTAAGTCTCCTGGTCCTCTGTTTGTGCAGACCCTGGAGGTGGCTGCTTCGTCGCTCGAGTTTCTGCCCAACGGAAACCTGGTTGTCGTGGACACCAGCAGCAACATCCACGTGCTCAAGGAAACCACGTCCGAGGAGACGGAAGAGTCGTCTGCCACCAAGGAGATCACCCAGTTCACTCTGCCCGAGTACCGGGAGACTCGAACGGTGCACGTGGGCGACCACCGGGAGGAGATTCTCATTGACTCTCACCAGGCTGCTTTGTCGATCGAGTCGTTTGACAACGTTTTCGACGGAGCCGATTCCATGGAGAGCATGTTTGAGAAGCTGGCTGTGGTTGTGGCTGGTACGGAGTAGCTGGAAAGAAATGGAGGAAGCATAAGAGTGATACACTCAGATAGATACCTAAAGGGTGTATATAGACATTAGATATTAATTGGAGAGAGTGTAGGCAATGGAGTTAGCGCGATGGGTATTAGTACAACCAGTGGTACAGCACTTTACAAAAGTAGAGCTTCCATGTCTGTCTAGGCTATCATATACCTTTTTAGTGTGAAGGTGGTACAACGAGATGGATCAACAACTCTGACAAGTAGAGACGAAGATTCCTAGCTGGGCTATGGTATGTAGTTGAGCTATGGTATAAAGATTTGGGTGAGTAAGTGGTGCAGCATTTGTCTCCAGTTTGGTCTTGGTACAGTCTACAGATAGTAGTATTATGAAGAGAGACGTTTGCTGATAGTATGAGAAGTTGGAAAAAACTAGAACAGACAGAAAATACAATGCCTTCCCTTTTCAGATGGTCGACGTAGAGAGCTATATCAGACGTTAGACATATTCAAAATTGTACTAAGTGAGCTTGCTGAAACGAAAGTGAACCACCCTAAATATCATTCAGTTCAGAGTGAAATAATTTAATTTAAGGCAGAACTTCTAATGAACGGTACCATTGTAATCTCCAGAGTCTGGGGATTACAATGGTCAACTCGAAATAGTTATGGGAGTATTTTCGGGCAAGTTAGGGCAGATGTATGACGAAGTATAATTCCGAAGAAGGGTGACAAATTTGAAGCAGAGATAGAGGGGAGTACTTGGATGGTATCATTTGAATTTTCAAGGTGAGAGGAATGTGATGGTCAAGTCGGTTTACCAGTATGAATATTTCTGAGGAAGTTAGGGGCAGTTCATTTGAGGGCAGAAAAAGTAGCTAGAGGTGATAGAACCTGTAAAGAGGCAACAGGCAAGACGAAAAGGACATCGAAGAATGGCTCAATCCAGAGGAACAAAATGATAGAGTCACCATTGTTGTTGGAGTATTTTTGGAGGAATTAGAGGGAGTTAGGTGAAACGGTAGAATACAAAGAATCTGTGTTAGAAGCTGGTAAGAGATAGTAGACGTGGATTGAGGAGGATCATTTGGTTTGCCTCAGTCTAGAGAACAAAATGATCCAGTACCCATAGTGATGTAGGTATTTTGGGAAGTGTTATGGGGTTGTGTGGTTTAGTAGATTTGAGAGAAGTAAACAAGTAAAGATATGGACTGAAAAATACATGTAAAGATATGAAGGCTCCATCAACATATTATTCCATCTAATAAGAATCAGATGATACCCCTGGTGTTTCTGCTACTCTCTTCTTTCCTCTACTACACATCTAACTCCAATTCTACCAGACAACACAGCCGCTTCCAACTCGCTCATAAAAACTCATAACAGGATTCAGACTTGAGCTGCAATTCTCTACGAGTACAAAGACTCATTTGGGCTCAATCGTGCATATGCTGCTATTTCCTGTGTACTTTTAACCCCCACACCTCCAAATGTACTCCATCGTATAGCTGCTCTTAATTCAGTCAAAAATACCCGCATCACTATGGGGAGTTGACAGATGTATTCCTCATGATAAGGGCTTTCATCTGATATCAGTTAAACTCCTCTACGACTATTTTTCCTCTTTTTCCTCCGATTCTCTCTCTTATCCAGCACCATGCTACTCCTTATAACTTGGTCAAAAATGCCAACAGAACAATGATGTTATGCTCATGTTACTCCTTAGAGCCAGGGGAGTTACAGGTACTATTGATGATTCCACTACCACTGTTTACTCTACAATAAGAAGCACCGTATCTTTTCTACTGTTGATGCGCATAGCACAGAACTCTGGCTCTCTTTTCAAAGAGAAGGGACTTAAACTGCACTTAAGACGTCTGCTATATATTATAAACGCTCTATGAGTAGCTGTCGACACTTTTCATTATCAATTATCTTATTTGACATAAATCTAAAGTGCTATAACTTATCTTAGCTCTCTCTCTCAGTCCTACAGGAATATAGCAATACCATTTGATCCCAAATTTTCTAACCTCAACGGCACCTCATTTTTTATACAATAAATCATCTATTAATACATACGTCTACGCCTTTTTCTGCTTCTCTGTCTTCATCCATCTCCAAGCCACGAATCCGAGGACTGCGGTGGCTACCACGAGAGGCAGACCTAGTTCGAATATCTGAGCAGGGCCAGTTTCAGGCAGTCTGGGTTAGTATTTGTGTAAAGATTCTTGGTATAGTATTTTTCAGCACATTAACTGTACTCTCATTGTACTTTACTATCTTTGTACTTGTCGTTAAGTACACCTGTACTCTCTCCCTCTCGATACTCACTCACATCTTCTCAGGCTCGGTCATGGGCTTTCCAATTTCACTGGACCAGCCGACAGCTCTCTCGAAACCGTTTTTGCCCTCTTTGAAGTCGAGAATGGCCTGGTACGAGTCTCTCTCATTGACAGAGACAAAAGGACCTCTCTGGACAATATCCTGGTCCAAAATCTGGCCAGCAACAATAATAATCTGCGAGTCAGAGTCCACAGACGGCGTGAACTCGATCATGTCGCCCTCAGGCTCGAAAAAAACAACTTCGTTGGTCTCAATAGGTTCTCCTTCAACTTCAGCAGAACCCTTGAGAACATACAACAGAGCGTTGAAGCCCTGGGGAATGTCCTGAACAATCTTCTTGCCGCCGTAAAGAGACTTGTTAGTGTAATAATCGAGGTACCAGACGGGCGTGTAGGCCAGATCTTTGACGGAATCAACTCCCAAAGCCTTACCACTGATCACCTTTACCAAAACTCCGTCTTCTCGCTCACCAACAGGAATATCCTTGGCCTTGAGATCTCTGTATCGAGGTTCCACATCCTTGAGTTTTTCGGGAAGATCTACCCACAGCTGGATACCCTGAGTCTCGTCCTCCTGAGGCATCTCAGCATGCATCACTCCTCTTCCAGCAGTCATAAACTGCAAGTCTCCAGGCAACAGGGCTCCCTGAGCTCCAGTAAAGTCCTCATGAGCCATCTTGCCTTGGAGGATATAAGTGATGGTCTCCTGACCTCGATGAGGATGGTCCGGGAAGCCCGCCGTTTTGGGGACGTTGAAATGGTCAAAAAGAACAAACGGCGAAAAGTTTCGAGCTTTTCTGACTCCAATGGCTCGTCGAACAGTAGCTCCAATTCCTTCAGGACGTTCCTGGGCCACAAATCGTTGCGCAATTTTTCGTGTACTCATGGTGGTTGTTTTGGTTGTGTTTGTGGTGGTTAGTTTTCTGTATGAACAAGTTTGAATTCTTCCAAGATCACCAATATATATAACTTCTGAACGCTCATCGTCTTGCTGAGCAAGATTGATGTCATGCATGTGAGACGCACAGTAAACGCTTGGTAAAAAGATACTGTATTTGGAATAGTACTTGTTGAACGCGTGGAAGCAAGTGGAGGGAAAAGGAAGATGGTAATTAAGTCACGTGAGCTGTATTAGTAATTGTACCAAATTTCACACCTCCACCTTGCCTCAATCACGAAATACAAACGGTCCTCGTTTCAGCCGCCTGAACTTTAATCAACGCTAATGATGCAGCCACATGTTTCATCAGTGTGAAAGAAATGGTGATGACTAAGCAAAAATATTGGGGGGAAAATTGTTTCGACTGTAGATGAATGTACGGAATATCAGGAGAAATGAAAAAGGTATCAAATGGATTTTCTGAGCCAGGAGAACTTAATCACCAATTGCTGTGTGTCTGTTGGTATTTTTGAAAGAGTCGAGGACAAGTCTGGGCGGGCTGTACCAGAGGCGTCGATGTCAAAATCTGTGAAAAGGGTGTGGTTGAGGTAGAGACGGTATTAAGAGAAGGCCACGAGCCCCAGGAATCCATTGGTCAAGTCGAGGTTAATATGGCAGTATTTCTTAGAGAGTTAGGGGCAGTTGTGTGAACAGGTAGAGTTGGGGGTGTCGGTGTTAAAAGTCGTACAATGGCCGTAGGCGATATTTAGACGGTACCATGGTGTTTCCTTAGCTCATTTGAACACTCCAGTCAAGCCATCTTAGCGATACGGGTATTTCTGATGATGTTAGGGGCAGTTGTGTGTGCATAGATATCAGATGCTACAGCGTTAGAATCTGTGATTAGAGGGAATGAGACAAAAAGGTGGTATATTCCTAATCTGCAGACGATTAGTAACGCCATGGTAAAGTCACTGAGGCTCAGTGAGTATTTCTGACGAATCTATTCCCAGTTATGTGTAAAGTGGAAATATTTGTGCAGTGGGAAATGTGTTCAGTTTTGAAGATAGTGATGAGACAGAGACATGAAGTGTATTGTGAGAGTTAACACGGTCTGTTAAATACGTCACTCAAGTCGACTTAAATATGTGGATATTTCTGAGTGAGCTAGAGACATCTTCGAGAACTGTGAATAGACAGTGTTGGCGTTGAAAGTGAGAGGGAGCGTGCGAGAGAGGTATACATGGTATCATCAGATTCGCCGCGCTGAATACAACAGTATAGTCAAGTCCTCTTGGCGATATGAGTATTTTTGGAAAAGTTGCGCACATTCTTCTGTTCCGTCCCACCATGTCCTTGGGGGCATCTCCACCATTCCTGGGAGAATAATTTTGTGGTATTCATTACACTATAGATGGAACCGTAGTAACCCTAGAGACTTTTTATCTCTTGCTATACCTACACTTTCAGAGATTGAACCATGACTCGAAAATTAAGCTGTACCAAGACCTATGACTGCATGCTCTTGAGGAAGAGTGCAAGTATAAATTGAAACAAGACGATGGTAGTGACTACAATGGGCATCTTAGCTTTTAACAAGTCTTTTTTCACGTGTACCTATTCCACATCATGTTCCTAGTTCTACACCACTCATTCTAGTTACAGTACTGTACATCTACAAATACAAATACTTGTAAAACTGGAACTGATTTGTAAATGATTTCTGAATTCAGATTCGTTACTTGGATGTGTCGAATATCACTTGTAGGTCTCTGACACATCCCATTATTCGTTACTGTATGTTCTAGACTATGTATAAATGCTCGTAACTATGTATGTCCTGCACTATGAATGTTGCCAAAGTGGTTGCCTAGCCTACAACTTCGCCGTCTTCTGCCCGTACAAAATCTCCTGGTCATACTCATGATCTCCAGAAAGATCAGCGTTCTGCCACCGCTTGGCAATCTCGATATCGACTCGATCTCCAGTCTTGGCAGCGTTTCTAAGCAACAGAGCTCGGACAATAACGTGAGCCAACTTATAAGTCACGTTTCTGGCGTCGGCACGAGTAGCTTCCAGGTCCATTCCCTGAACCCACTGTTTCCAGGCTGCAAATTCGTCGGCAACTGATTTGTCAGCAGACACTTCTGCAATGTACTTTTCAAAGGCTCCAATCATAGCAGGACCTCGTTTGCCCTTCATGACTCTTGCCACGTCATCAGAAAGAACATTAGTGGTTCCCTCCCAGATGACGTTCACCTGAGACTCTCTGTAGAGTCTAGCAATGTTGATATCGATTTCATGCTCAAGATATCCTGCTCCTCCCAGAGCCTCCATGCATTCAGAACAGCCAATAGTGGCTTTCTTGCAGCAGTACGCCTTGGCAATACCTGGCAGAACTCGCAGAACAGCTTCTCTGTGGGCAGGAAGTCCAGATACTTCAGATTGACCCAGCAGAGAGATGCCCTCAAACAGCAGAAACATGAGTCCAGTGAGCTGGACCTGTTCATGAGCCAGAGTCTTGAGATGAGCAGGAGTGTTGGACAGCTTCTTGCCGAAAACAGACCGAACAAGAGCATACTGTTTGGCAATGTGTAGAGACCGTCCGTAACAGGATAGAGCCGAAGTCGAAGAGTAGAGTCTGGTGATGTTGAGAACAGTAGCAATAACAGGAACACCGTTGTTAGCCTGACCCAGAAGAATCACAGGGTGGTTTCTGAGCTCCAATTCGGCCGTGGGAAGAGCAACAGTGCCAAACTTCTTTTTCAGACGGTTGATGATGACTGTTTCGGGAGTCAGTTTTCCAATGAAACAAGACAGACCTGCCTCTCCTTCTCTCTTGGCCAAAAGAATGGAACATTCGGAGTCTGTGGCGGAAGAGAACCACTTGAACCCGTTCACGGTGTAATCTCGAGGCCCAGTGCCCACAGTGACGATATCCGAAGCGGCATTGTGTTCAATAGCAGAAGCAGAGGGTCTATCGGAAGTAGAAGACTCTTTGAAAGAAGAGGTAGCAACAGTCTCAGTGTTGCGAACATCACTTCCTCCAGGTCGCTCGGTCATCCACTGACCACTGGTCCAAGCTTCAGAAGGATCAGACGAAACCAGATGTTTGTACCACTCCTGAAGTCTCTCGTCATCTTTGGCAAACACTTCCAGAACTCGAGCAGTGCCGTCAGTCATGGCAAAGGGACACAAAACGGTCGCAGACGACGCGGAAAACAGCCAGTTCTTGAGAAAAGCAACTACTCGGCTTTCGTCAGCATATTTCCGTTCATACGAGTCACTGATGATACCTGCAGCAAACGCCTTGGCCTTCAACAACTTCCATCCCTGAGACACAATAAGCCGGTTTTTCGGCTGTCCAAACGTTCCCTGGTGCTCCACGCGCGGAATGTTGGTTTCGGCATCTTCTTGCCACTCGAAAATCTCCTTGGAAACGACATAATCTCCTAGTTGACGGAGATCAGGAAGAACGGAGGACAGAGTCGCGTCAGAAAGGTAGAATTCAGCCACTTTTTGCAGCGCAGAGTTACCATCATACTGGTTCAGCAGCGTCGGTCGCTCCTGGAAAAAACCTGTAGTTGCAGTCGCCATTTGAGGTGTGTACTTGTACTCGTAGAGAGGAGAGATGGTGAAAAGAAACCGTTGAAAATAGCCTTTGTGGGGCAACTCCCATGCCAAACCCTAATGTTAACCGAGGTAGCGGAGGTCGGAAAGGTATAAGTTCCGTGGGGAGGGAGAAGGGGGTGTAAGGGAGGGTATATAAGGTAGGGTAAGTCACGTGAATTGGGAACGAAAAGTGTGAAATTTGTTTGTGTACATGACTTGGTTTGATTGCAGCATTTTTTGTATCTTTATTGGCATTTTTAAATACATTTATTGCACTAGTTTGACACCTCTAACTCGTCCTCTTATCCCTTGTTTCGTCTTCTACTAACACTGCATTACAACTGCACCTTAAACCTACGATATCACATCTACAATCTACACCTATCTACTTCACTACAAAACCACCAATAATAAAAGAAAAATACTTTTGACGATGTTCCCAATTCAGAATCCATCATGGGAAGAAGAAATCTGCGAAGAAACAGCCGCTTCATGTGACTTTAACGTCTTTGTCAAAAAGTCCATGTCAAGAGACCTCAGAACTATCAACGCTTTCCAATGGTACTACCAGGTCGCCAGAATTTGTCAATACCACCATCCTGCCAACGTGCCGACGATCGCAGCTTTTATTCGTCTCAGAATTCCGAAAAAGTACCGTTCCGAGTTCGATAAGTGCTACAACCAAGTTCAGACCGAAGCTATAGCTGGGCGTCAAGCTGGTATAAGAGCTGCCCAAGATTCAGAAGACACAGAAGCACTAGCTCGATGGTTGCCTGACGAAACTCCTGATCAGCCGCATATGAGTTTCCACCTACATCTTCCCTTTGAGAGTGCTCTTAGAGCTATCTATGGTCCTCTTTGGAGAGGTAGAGCTGTCAGAGCTATGGAGACAATTGATCCTTTCGTGTTCCCATCTTTTGCCGAATTTTGTTTTGCGTACACGAATGTGTTTGGGTACACTCAGGCTCAAGGAGATCTTCTGACTGCTCTTCAACTTCGGATTCCAGAGCTGACTGCTCTTCCGGATTTGGAAACAATGACAAGGTATTATTTGACACATTCGTGGGTGTCCAGCCCAGACCTAGAGACGGAACACACTCGTCTGGGTAACCAGGGTGACCGTATTGGCAACTCTCGTACCGTCTACGGCCTGGTCTAACGGTCTGGAGAGTCTGAGACTACTGTTAGAGAACGACTGAGAGCGAATCAGTGTGTCATGTGTGCGTCTCCGAAACATACGTCGAGTAGTTGCAAGGTGGGGACAAATGTGAGAGCTGGAATCTCGTGTCAGTGACTGTGTTCTGATATCTTGACTGTGCCTAGCACCATCAAAGGAGCGTTTACAATGCTCAAATGATAACTAACAGCTGTCTACTCCTTCAGATTCACACTTTTACAATACTAACCTGGGTATGCGATCTAGTTCTACCAGTTTTACTTCAGTTCTACCAGCTTGCTTCAGTTCGACTTTCTCTCGTTCGACTCTTCACTCTTGACATTGGTGCTGAATCAAGCACATCATCAATCACCATTATTGGTACGAGTACTTATTCCATACCAACGAATGTTCTCTACGGTGTAAGTCAAAGACTCTGTTTAACATGATTCTGTTTCTAATGTGGTATGGCAGGTCCATCTACAATATGAAGTTATAGCTCCACCAGTATCAGCTGGTCCTGTCTAGACAGACTGTTCTCTGATACTAAGATACCACCACCTCCTGTCACCTCTTTAGTCACTCATCAGTCTGTCGAAGTCTCGGACTCGCCCTGCTGATCCGCCCTCTGACCAAATGTTCCGACCTTGTGGGCACACATGTAGAGAACAGTAGATTCTCTATTGGTAGAAGAGCTCATTTCCGGACGGGCGAAAAATGGGATAAACCTCATATATTGACAAGAATATATTGATTAGTTTTTTTTGCCAACTAACTGTTTTAAACACACAATATGGCCATCTTGCCAGACACGAGATGTTTGCCTGATTCAGGACATCCAAAGGAGTCTGTTTGGGACTGGTTGGTGTTTACACACTTGGGCAAAAAATGCCGGTTTTTAAGAAATATTAATACTTGTACTCGTAGTTCTGATATCAACAGTAATCCGTTTGGTAATCTCCACTCTGTTCTCATGTCTAGTCACTGTATTATGAACATGTTGAAGTCAGCAGGTCGCTATTTTCTAGAAATACAGAGCTGAAATTAAGATGAGGGAAGCTGCTTTGATCATGACAAGTGCTTCACCAGTTCACATATTATTCTACTGCTGATTAGTTGTAGCAGCTCCCATGACTTACAGTAAGATCACAGTTGACGATATTATTGAACTAGCACAGGGTAAAAAGTCAGATGACAAGACCATGTTCAACTCGTCTTAGAGGTCTTGTGACTAAAATCTTGGCAATGTCATATCGTATCTAGCTGAACCTTTCTCAGCTTTTTATCAGTTTGTCCTTCACAGTCTTTATAGTAACAGTATGAACGAGATACTCATTGGAGAAGGTTGACAATACTAATGACTAACAGAACCATGGTCAGCCATTGCCACAGAAAGATTATATGGTTAATCTTGTAAAATATCTCGTCACCAACTGATTGCATTTCTTTTTATTTCTTTTTATTTCTTTCCATTTTCCATATTTTATTCTGAATAAACCCTTTTAATACCTCTAGCTCCTCCATCTGACTCCTTCAAAGTATACTAATGCTCCACTTGCTCAAAACAGCCCAGATCAGACACCCTAGTTCAAGAGCAACTGCCAAAAATATACCAGCAACTTTTTGGTCATGTGACGTGGAAATCCAAGGCTCCAGTCTCCTCTTCCAAACCCACTTACCCTACCGAGCAACCCCACACTATTAATAATACGAAGCTTGTCTATTTTAGGTTATCTGGGCACTGAGTAGAAAGAAGGCTTTTGACAGCGATGGGGGTGTTGGAAAACGGTGAAAAGGCGGTATTTTTGCGAGAAAAGCGGGTATTTCGTGTTTATCCCGCTTAGTAAGCACTTATCCGTCATTTCCCCTTTCTTTTTCTTACTAATCACCAAATTACACACCCCCCTGAACTAAAATTTGTCAAACGCTTTTACCGGCGCTGCAGATCCCGTGTCAAAAGAAGTCCCAACTGAAACAAGGGTCTGTCTGGACTTGGGTAATCGGCGTTTTTTATTGGTCAATGAGGTGCTTAATCAGCAGTAATAGTGCGAGAATTCTAGAATTGAGGCCAGGATATCGTTCACGTGACTCATATATTTGTTCACGAGACTCTACTTTGAAAACAGGCTATTTTACAAGGGTAATTTGACAATTTTGTCTCCATTTTATCTCCATTTTATCTCCATTTTGTCTCATTTTTGTCTCCATTTTGCTGCTCCATTTTTGGCAGAATACACCTAGATAAGACTCTAGGAGGGTATATATTTCCCGCTGTTTTGATTCAATCTCTTAACTAAGCATACCAATGGATTCCTCGCGTTTCAGAGACCACAAATACGTCTTCAAACGCGCTCCTTCCCACACAAAATTCTCCACTGGATTGATTTGTAATGAAGTGCATTTTCCTTTCCACGAGTTTCGGATTTGGTTGCTGCGAAAATTGACTTAATTTTTTGGAGCCGACAAAGTTAGTTTGAGAAGGAGAAATACTGCCTTAAACCAGCCTCCAATTCTTTCGAAAAAAAAGTTACAAACTCAATAAACGCACCCAAACCCGTTAATTGCGCTCATACCACCCGTATCACAGTTTGTGTCCCAAAATACCGCATTTATCCGCCGTTTTCGGCTCCCGGAGTCTCAGCGGATGCAGCCTTTTTTCTGTTTGCAATGTAATTGTGCAGTGCATGCTGCAGGTGCATATTTGGGGGTATTGCAGTGGGGAAAGAGGAGACGTGGATTGTAGGGCGTTTGGGGGAGTGTAGAATTGGACAAAAACACCCGGAAACATATTCAATTGCTTACTAAGCATCTCCGAACACCCCCATCCCCTTATTCCATCTTCTTCCAACACATTCGCTTGCCGTTCCGATGCAAACCTTAAAACGAGACCGAAGTCGCAAAACCCTTGTAAATAAGGTTTTCCCAATGCCCGTTTCTTTGTCTGCCCGGGTTACCCTACCCTCCGTATGCGCTTATCAGATTTGGATTTGGTCCCAAATTCATGTGGTGCACCCAATCAGATATGTATATAGTCTCCAGCTCTTGCTCATAGAACGCTAGACGAAAATCTCAGTGGAACCCGATAAAAAACGAGCCCACATTAAAAAACCCTCAAACACACACAAACACACAACAACGGACACAAACACAATGCTCAACCGACTCTCTCGATCTTCCGTCGGCCTCATGGCTCGAGCCCGACCCACCACCTCCGTCATGTCTCCCATGACTCTCTTTGCTGTCTCTCGACGAGGATACCACGAAAAGGTGCTGGACCACTACAACAACCCCCGAAACGTGGGTTCCATGAACAAGAACGACGACGACGTTGGAACCGGCCTGGTGGGAGCCCCTGCCTGTGGCGATGTCATGAAGCTGCAGATTCGAGTGGACGACAACGGTGTCATTCAGGACGTCAAGTTCAAGACGTTCGGCTGCGGCTCTGCCATTGCCTCGTCGTCGTACGTGACCGAGCTGGTGCGAGGCAAGTCTCTGGCCGAGGCCGGCAAGATCAAGAACACGGTCATTGCCAAGGAGCTGTCTCTTCCCCCCGTCAAGCTGCATTGCTCCATGCTGGCCGAGGACGCCATCAAGTCCGCCATCAATGACTACAACAGCAAGCGAAAGACCAAGAACCCCACTCTTGGCGCCGAGGCCTCCCAGGCCACCGCCACCGCCACTGCCTAGGTGTAGTGACGGTACAAAATGATGTTTGAAGGAAAAGCCAAAAAAGAATGGTGGCAAAATGCACAACGGCATTTGGACTATGAGTAAGAATGGTGGAGATATAGCAATAGTATTTATTTATATGTGATAAGAGTGCGAGTAGATAGTGTAGATAGAGGTGTTACTGTAGAGAAATATATTTTGCGATTTACGTGTAGCAAAAGCAATGTTAATACCTATCTGAGACTACTTGGCATTGTGAGATCGGATCGCAGGATCGCCTATTGCTCTCATGCTTATAAGACGAGTTGTTTTGGAGCGCTTTTTTATGTCTAGAGCCTGAAATTGAATCAAGCCTTTGGTTAAAAGAATAAGAATTCTTGAGTATAGCGAGTCAATGAGAACAAAATAGCTCAGTCCACAGTTGTAGGAATGTGAAAAGTGTGGCTTCAGGTGTTACAGTGACATTAAGAACTACAGAGGCTCAATAGTTACACTTATTTCTCTCTACTTGCTCCAGTTATGGGACTGTATCATCCTCCTACATTCAGGTTCGACATTGATTTACGCCTTATTCTCCTTATTTTACTGTAGGATAAAATAGAGCCTCAAATGTTGCACTGGGAGAAGAGACTCAACAAAGAGAGACATTGAAGTGTAAACAAAGTGTGGATATATATATTGAATAATCTATCACTGTAACTGAGCTCGATCGTTCTTGTACCGTAGTCTATGTGAGTGCTTTGAATTGTCAGAATGAGTGTATACCTGACCATGACTGTACTTAGACGGAGAGATAGTTAATTACTGTAGTCACAGTAGGAGTCAAAGTAAAACCTGAGTATTGCTGTAACAATACATAACTACGAATACATTACTTGGTAGAACTAACTACAGGAACACAAGTACCCAAGAATACCGTAATCAGAAGAGATTTCATTTTCGTTTTCGTTTTCGTATTCTTCTCTCACAATCCCACAATACTTGCTCTCAAAGAACTCCTGTTATCACTTTATTATCCTAGGTCAGCATTATACTGAGGTCCAGGAAATATGGTTATCACGTTGTAGGCTTAAACATGACTGAACATGACTCCACAAGGTCCTTCTAAAACGCCGAATAATACTCGATTTTGTTCCAAATTTGGCCAAAACTGTCTCCCTCCCTCCTGGACCCCAAATATCGCCTTTTCCCCCTTTCGCCCCACACAAAATTTCATTCTGTAGCCCTTTATCCCCCCTCAAACCTCCGCCAAAGCTTAACTAAAAAATCATGCATACATCTCCATCACCAACATCTCCATCATCCAGAACAGTACAACACCAAGACAATGCACGTGCTTCTAACCAACGACGACGGTCCGCCCTCGGACACGTACTCCCCGTACTTCCACTATCTCGTCCAGGCCATCCAGAAATACACGGACTGGCACGTGACGGTGGTTCTGCCTGATACTCAGCGATCATGGATTGGTAAAGCCCACATGATTGGACAGACTATCACGGCCACGTACATTGAGGCTCCCGAGACCATTGGAGGCGATATCAAGGGCCCCTACAAGCGAGTGCCCAAGGACGTGGACCCCAAAAACGTCTGGACTCTGCTCAATGGTACTCCTGCCACCTGCACCAACATTGGTCTCAATTACATGATCGATGAAACCAAGGGGCCCATTGATTTGGTCATTTCCGGGCCCAATTTCGGCAGAAACACCACCGCCTTGTATTCTACTACTTCTGGAACCATTGGTGCTGCTATGGAGGGAGCTCTTTGTGGTTCCAAGGGTGTTGCCCTCTCTTACGCCTACTACTCGCGAGATCTCGTTCCTGAGATTGTAGCCGAAGCCAGCAGACTTGCCGTCAAACTCATCGCCAAGCTGTACGCAAACTGGGACCAGGGGGTCGACCTGTACTCCATCAACGTGCCTCTGATCGAAGGTCTGTCTGACGACACCAAGGCCTTCCACGCCCCCATTCTGCACAACAGATGGAAGGGCACGTTTGAACCCTGGGAAAAGGCTGTGGACCACGACCAGAGCGAGGCCGACGGAAACATTCCGATTGAGCCTGACTCGGAACCTCTCTCTGACGCCCAGAAGGCCAAGGAAGGATACACAATGTTCCGCTGGGCCCCGGACTTTGAGGCTGTGGGCAAGTCCGTCAAGGCCAGTAGTCCCGGCAACGACGGCTGGGTGGTGGACCAGGGCCACATTTCCGTGACTGGTCTCAAGGCCTCCTTTTCCGAGGCTGGCGTTACCGGAGAGATCACCTTGTGAGTATTGTAGCTATGTACCAAGTAGCTATGTACCAAGTACGTTATACATTACTAAGAAGATAGAACTAACCTAGAAACGATGATTCTGCTGTGTCTACCACTTCCTCAGCTAATGGCTTCCTGCTGACTATTCCTAGCTCGGCTTATCTCCATCCTCTCTTCTCCCAGAGCGTCCAGAAACACCTTCCCGACGTCCCCATTGGCTCCAAGGGCTCGCAAAAGACCTTCCACTACGGCGAGTACGAAGATCTGGACTTTGACAAGCTCGGCTCCAGAGACAAGTCGTACTTTGGCTGCTCGTACATCTACAGAAAAGCGCTCATTCGAAAACACTACCTTGCCAACACCATTGCCATGTTTCGGGCCAAAAACCCGGACTCGATTCTCAACAAGTCCTTCCCAGACACGTTCAATCTCGAACTGGACTACGCCGAGTTTCTGGACGAGTCTCTAGATGAGGCTTATGAACTGAGACAGGAGCTGGAGAAGAACGACGAGATTGAAAACGCTGCTGAGCGAAAACTGTGGATCCTCAAACCCAGTATGAGCGACAAGGCCCAGGGTATTCGTCTTTTCAGCACCATTGACGAACTGCAGGCCATTTTCGACTCGTTTGAAGAAGGATACGACTCGGACGACGAAGACCAGGAACAGGAAGATGATGATAACGGAGTCATCACGTCGCAACTCAGACACTTTATCGTCCAGGAGTACGTCGACAAACCGCTCATTCTGGCTTCCCACGGAAACAAAAAATTCCATATCCGAACCTACGTCCTGGCAGTTGGAGATATCAACGTCTACGTCTACAAACACATGCTGGCGCTGTTTGCCCCCAAGGAATACGCCACCACCGACGAGGTGCACGATCTCAGCCGACATCTCACAAACACCTGTCTCCGAGACGACGATACCATCATCAAGGAGAGTCTGGTGGAGGAGTTCTGGAACCTCAAGGGCCTGGACCAGAACCAGAAGGACACAGTCTTTTCGAAAATCTGCGAAAACGTCAAAGACCTGTTTCTGGCAGCTACCACCGTCGACAAAATCAACTTCCAGCCACTTGCCAACTCCATGGAGTTTTTCGGCCTCGATTTTCTGGTGGATGAAAACCTCAACGTGCACATTTTGGAGGTCAACTCGTATCCCGACTTTAAACAGACCGGAGACGATCTCAAGTACGTCGTGGAAGGTCTTGTTGACGAGACTGTCCAGGTTGCTGTCAAGCCCTGGTTTGAGGGCAGTGACGCCCCAGAGTCCGATCTTCTCAAGCGGGTTCTTTAGCCAGACATGTAAATAGTAATAAAAACCTACACACCGTTGTTACACCTGTCCCCTTCTACACTACACCCATCCCCCTCTACTCATACAATCAATAAATACTATAACTCCTCGGAGGACTGCTCCTCGCTCTCGTTCTCGTTGCCCTGGTCGCCCATCTCCTTGCACCACCGGTAAACCTGGCCCCGGAACCGGTCCGCCCGCAACAGACCCATCCGCACAGACGTGATGCACCGGATGAACTCCTCGCACCGCTGCAGAGCAATCTGCGTCAGCTGGCGAGTCTCCTCCGCAGCGTCCCGGTTGATTCCAAAGTCACGGTCGTACGGAATCTGGGGCAGCGCGAAAAACGGGTCCACCTCCTGCGTCGCCAGCTGCCGGGTTCGGCGCGGAGCGTCCTCGCCCTCCTCCATGTCGTAGTCTGGCAGCTGCATGTTGTCGGCCAGAATGTAAGATGGGTCATCTCCGAGAAAAACGGACATGAGCTTCATAAACTGCACCACGTGCTTTTGTTCCTGGCAAATCACGTCCAGAGCCCGGGTCGACAGTGTTCTCAGGGTCGTCGACGTCATGGTTCGCGCCATGGGCTTGTGGTGTGGCAGGTCGGCCGGGTGGGTAAGGGGAGCCAGAATATCCTCGAGCTGGATGCCCCGGTAGGGATTGGAGTCATCGTCGTCGTCGGTATTGTCTTCGTTGTCGTTGTTATCGTCGTCATCGTCCTGGTCGTCGTGATCGTCCCGTCGTCGTCGTTTGTAGAGCACTGGTCTTCGCACGCCGTTGTACTCGACGATTTTGAGCCGGTGGTTGCCGAGAGGAGGCGCGGGCAGCTTGGTCATATGTACATCTTCGGCCGCCCGTTTCAGCTTGTTGCCTCGGTTTGTGGTGATGTTGGTGTCGCTTTCGTCCGAGTCGGATACTGTGTTAGCGTCAGAGCTAGGGGCAAGAGGGAACACAGACAGGGGACACGGTGGTTGCACAGACAGAGTGAAGACAGAGCACAGACATACTGATTGTCGCTATCCATCACTCGTCTGTGATGTGTCCAACACAGCTGGCTGATTGATGATGCTGAGACTGGACGTCTCTGAGCGGTGGACAGGACCGATAGACAGAGATGACTGACTGACTGTCATAAGCAATCACAGCAAGATAGTCACAGTCCTTGTCTCTGTGTTCCACCACGGCATCCACATCACATCATTCTCAGCCCCATCACATTCTCCCTGTCATTTGTCCCCATCACATCCATCTATCTTATCATACTCACCATGAGGTTCTCGGTCTAGGGCCTCTTTGAGACGGCTGGGTTAGTAAGCGGTTTTTCGGCTGTTTTCGTCGCAGATACTCACATCAAATGGTCTATCGATTTCTGGTCCAGCATGGTGAAGTAGCTGGGTGTGAGAGAGAGGTTTGGAGTGGGATTTCCAGTGATATGGATTGTCCAAAGTTTATTTTGGGGTGGTGCATAATGCATGGAGGTGGATATTTCGGCTATTTTTCTGGAAAAAGTTAGTTGAAAATAAAGGAAAATGGGGGAAATGGGAAATAATGGATTTCAGGGAGATTTTGGAGGCAGGGAGATGATTTGTGGTAGAAATAGGTTGCTGTGGTGATTTAGGGACAGTGTGAAGAGAATATAATGGTGCTACATCTGTTGACAGCTTTCTTACTATAAATGTGTATTTCCTGTGAATAAACTGTAAAATCAGATAAATCATATTAAATTGAGAAAATTACCAAGATGGGGAAAATGTCGGGAAGTGAGATAAGTTTTTGATATACCATTTGATATACCGTTTAATCTACCGTTCCAGCAAGTAACTACCCCACCATTAGCTCTTTTCAGTCTGAATTTCGTGTAAAGACTTGTCTCCCTATATAAAGGTTCTGAGAATGTCCGTTTTAAAACCTCCAGGAGACCAGAAACGAGGGTAGACTTGAAAAATAGATACAAGCCGTCTTTCTATGTCTTTCTGAAAAATCCTCTTTCAGTTATCTCTTTTCTTCGTCGTTCTGCGAAGTCATCTTACAGTTATTCTCTTCTCTGTTGACAAGTGAGGAGAACTCCAATAGCAGTCCAGAAGAGTCCACAGAAGATCTGGAAACGGAAGAAGCGAAGTAATTCACATGCTGGAGTTTTGGGGGTGGACTATTATATTGTGTCAAGTGATTTTGACCTAATGTTCTGGACTTGTCTTTTGCTTGGCTTTGGAATTGGTCTTTTGGAATAGAAGAAAAGGTGTAGCTAGCTGACAATAGCATCAAAATACAGTCATATTAACTAATGACCAACTACCAGTGTATTAGAAAGCAATATAACACTCATCAGGAACAATAGACCTTTCCATCCAACATTCAGTCTTCTCTCATCCACCCCCCTCTATGTACTCGTGGATATATAGTTACCTAGAGAGCTTCAAGTCATCATATTTGGACGGCTTTCTTTAAGAACTATGGTCACAGCATAAACAGGGCTATCTACAGGAGTGTAGTAGTATCTCTATCCCCAGAAAAAGAATAATTCCTACGCAGATGGCCTACAGTTTTAGTCGACAATACTGAACAAATGATATCGTCTATACTATCTCCAGTTCATGTCTCTTCAGCTCATACTACACCAAGTAGAATTAGAGTGGTCTTACGGTACAACCAAATAGGAGTACCACTACAACAAGTACAACTGCTCTACCAAGTACAGGACTTGTATCTCATTCATCTTACTAACCAATACTCCACTATTGTCCTACTGTACTCCTTTTCGTACCCCTCAGCACCCATGTTCATACCACATCCCCTCCTCATTAGCATTATCTCCTATATACATTTAAATAACCGCGTGGGTGGGAAACTGGGGAGCGTTTTCCTCCGAGTGAACCAGGTAGCGTGACAACTGACAGCTTTTGTCTGTGATGGGCAAAATGAGCCGAAAAGCGTCGTTGGAGTTGAGATAGTACCGATGCAGCCGTTTGGTACGCACAAAACCGATATTCTCATACAGACTCATAGCTGCTGCGTTATTGACTTCTGTTTCCAGCATAATCTCATCAGCCTTAAGGTCAACCATAGCAGCAATAGCTAAATCAATCAGCTTTTTAGCAATACCCTGACCTCTGTAATCCGTCTTAACAGCCAACATGGCGATATATCCTCGAGACCGACATCCTCGGTACTCTTCCAGTTTGCACACAACGGTTCCAATCGCTTTTTTTCCCATACTTCCATCAGCCTGTTTTTCCTCCTGGTCTTCGTCAAAGGCCAGAAAACAGAGATTGGGCCATGAGGAAATGAAGTATCTGTACACGTAGACGGAGTAGGGTTCGGAGAGATCGTGGGAGATCATTCCTTTGACGCTTTCTGTGTCATTTTGTTGGTTTTTTGTGTCGTACGGGCGGTAGCTGATCATTTCACGAGTACGTAGTACGAGTCGAGTGTATTATGTAATGCAGTTGGTTAGGTTGATTTATTTTGAAGTGGAGGGCGAACCCTAACCCTGACGAAGTAGGGGTGTTTTAGGGTGTATTTAAAACCGGGGAAAAGGGTGATGGGGATAAACTGAGTTGATATGTGTATTATTTGACGTCCGTTAATCGTGTTTCCAACTTTTCCCATCTCCATCGGTTTTGTAGCACTTTCTAGATGCATTTTCAAAAACACCCAAAAATGTCACTTCTCTTACTAATCCGAACCTTCGAACCTAGACAGTAGCGTAAAATTCACGACATCAGAACACCACCACCACATCATCACTCACACCACATACAATGGCGGATCGACACGAGTCTGGCTCGCCCGAGCCGCGGTCCAAGATTGAAGACGACCTGGAGAGCGACGACGAAAAAACCATCAAGTCGGAAGACGTGGACAAGTCGCAGGAAGTGAACAACCACGACGACGAGGACGACGAAGAGGAAGATGAAGATGACGAAGAAGAAGAAGAGGAGGATCCTCGACAGCGGAAAAAGCCGCGACGAGAACGAAGAAACCAGTTTCTGGATGTCGAAGCTGAGGTAGATGAAGACGAGGAGGATCTCGAGGAGGACGAAGACGGACTGATTGGAGAAGACGGGTTTGTGGCCGAACCAGATGCCGACGAACCCGATGCGTCAGATGACCGTTTCCACCGGGAAATGGACCGTCGACGAGAAGCCATTGCCGAGGAAGACGCCGAAAGACTGGCCGACGAATACCGAGAGAAATACGGACGTTCTACGGCAAACAAGTACCGAGGAGACAGTGGCGTGATCCCCCAACATCTGCTGCTGCCCTCAGTCAACGAACCGTCCATCTGGGGTATCAGATGCAAGCCCGGCAAGGAAAAGGAGCTAGTTCGTCAATGTCTGCGAAAAAAGCTGTCGTTGCAAAAGTCTCGAAACCCGTTGGAAATCATGTCTGTCTTCCAACGAGACACATTCACGGGATACATCTACATGGAGGCCCGCAACCAGCAGGCCGTGACTGTTGCCCTCAAGGGTCTCGTCAACGTGTATCCTCAAAACATGATTCTCGTGCCCATCAAGGAGTACGTGGACTTGTTGCGAGCCACAAAGTCTGCCGAAACCGAGCTGGTTCCTGGCGCGTATGTGCGTCTCAAGCGAGGCCGATACGGTGGTGATCTTGCCATTGTCGAAAACCTGTCTGAAAACGGACTCGAAGTTCGGCTCAAACTGGTGCCTCGTCTGGACTATGGACGTAACGCCGAGGCAGGTATTGACGGCAAGAGAAAGCGGGTGGCTCGAATTCCCCCTCCTAGACTCTTTTCCGAGCAGGAGGCGTCGCAGTACGACCCCCGAAACCTCCAGAAACGAGGCCCCAACGCCTACGTGTATGCTGGTGACGAGTACATTGGCGGTTTTCTGTACAAGGACTTTAAGATCACGCTGGTGAATGCGGAGAACGTTGCTCCCAAGCTTGAGGAGCTGACGCGGTTCAATTCCGAGGAAACTGACGGCATTGATCTTGCTTCTCTGGCCCAGAGTCTCCGAAAGTCTGCTGCTGCCGTCCAGTTTCAGGGTGGAGATGTGGTCGAGGTGTCTGAGGGCGAACAGACCGGAGTTCAGGGTACGGTCATTTCCACCCATGGCGATATCGTCACTGTGGAGGCCACTACTGCTCCTCTTGCTGGAAAGCGAATCGATTTGCCCAGTCGATCGCTGCGAAAGAAGTTTACCATTGGAGACCACGTTCGAGTCATTTCCGGAAACTTTTTGGACGACACTGGTCTGATTGTGGGTCTGGAGGACGACTCGGTGACGCTGCTTTCCGATCTCAACAAGAAGGAGGTGACTGTGTTTGCCAAGGATCTCAAAAAGGTGTCTGATATTGGAGGTTCGCACCAGGTGGGCGACTACGAGCTTCACGACTTTGTGCAGCTGGATGCTCTTCATGTCGGATGCATTGTCAAGGTGGAGCGAGACAGTCTCAAGGTGTTGGACCAGGAGGGCACTGTTCGGTCTGTGACTCCCTCTTCCATCACCATGAAGCTCACGCGAAACATGGAGGGTTTGGCCACGGACTCCAACGGCTCCGAAATCAAGATTGGAGATACTGTTCGAGAGACTGTTGGTGAGGGACGACAGGGTGCTGTTCTGCACATTTACAAGAACACGCTTTTCCTCAACTCTCGGTCTCTGGGCGTGTTTGTTGCCAAGGCCTTCAAGGTCAACACCATTGTTGCTAAGGGAGCCAGAACGCAGTCCAATTCGCAGGCTACTGGTCCCGATCTCTCCAAGATGAATCCTGCCGTCTACAACGCTCGTCCTGGCCAGATGGCTCCTCCTATCATGCCCAAACAGGGAGGTTTCGATCGACTTAAGGGCAAGCATGTGGCCATTGGTCCTGGTTCTCAGCACAAGGGCTGCAAGGGTATTGTCAAGGAGACCACCGACGATATGGCTCGAGTCGAGCTGCATGCTCCCTGCAAGGTGGTCAACGTTCTGAAACACCAGCTGCGAATCTACGACGACTACAAAAAGACGTATTTGTCGTACATGGAGTTTGCTGCTCCCCGAGGCATGCGATCTGGAGGAGGTCGTCCCGGCGGTCCTCCTGGCCCCGGAGGTCCCGGATACGGCTCTGGAGGCCAGACTCCCTCGTGGGGAGGAGCTGGAGGAGCAAAGACGCCCTCGTGGGGCGGATCCAAGACTCCTTCCTGGAGCTCGCGAACCCCCGCGGGCAACTCGGGAGGCATGCAGACGCCTGCATGGGGGGGTATTGGAAACAAAACGCCCAGCTGGGGCAGCTCGGACGCGCGTACTCCCGCGTGGGGAGGAGCTGGCGCCAAGACGCCGGCCTGGGGCGCTGCTGGAGCCAAGACTCCGGCGTGGGGAGCTGCGGGAGGCTCGAAAACACCTGCTTTTGGTGTCTCGCGAACCCCGGCATGGAAGTCGTCCTCGTCGGCAGGAACATATGGAGGCTCGTCCTCGCGAAACAAGGGATGGGAGGATCTTGGAGGTGCCAACTCGGCCCCTACGCCCGGAGGATATGCGGCTGCTACTCCCGGTGAGATGATGGGTGCTCCTACTCCTGGAGCTGCTCATCATCCTTGGGAAGACACGGCTCCTACTCCTGCGGCGTATAACGACGCTCGAACTCCGGGCGTCTACGACCCTCGAGGCTCGGGACCTGCTCAGGCCGAAACCCCTGCAGCTTGGTCGACGGACGATGCTCCTCGGTATGATGATTCTCCCACTCCTTGAGTGTGTGTATAGTAAATGTTGTATTAGTAAGTAACAGCCAACGAGCGGCGAAGCGCGAGTTGGGTGTGTAGATAGCAACCAATGAGCGTAGCGAGTTGGTTGTGTAGTTCAACGAGCTTAGGGAGTTGGATGTGAATCTGTGGTTACGTACAGTACCAACTTGAGTTGGTTGTGTAGTTTTTACGCTCATTGGTGTGTGATTTCAGCATAGCAGTTGGTTGTATAGATCCCAATTCGCTACGCTCATTGTGGTGGTCACTTCTTTCTACTGTCTTTTAACATCATCTACAGTAGGTTGTTTTCTGCTCGTCTTATTTTTGACTATCTTTTGGTTCTAAGATGCCTTTTTATCTAAATACGATGGGTGTAGCTACAGTATTTACTATATTGTGGAATTCATGGTCACCGTAGACTCCTGTAAACTGTTGGAGGAGCCTATGGAACTCTACAAAGTGATTTCTAATGGTGATTTCTACGAGGATAGAGCAACTGAGATAAGAATACTTAGTCAAAGTTGAGGTCTGAGGAGTAAAGTTGACTGTCTAAATATTAGGAGTGTAGAACAAATGAATGTACTCGTATTATGAAGAACTAACGGAACGTGAGATGACTTATTCCAGTAGACGGAATAAGTACGAGTACAGGTAGTGAGATCAATACTTCCTGAAAGAGAAAGCGTTGATATGGTTCTTTTATGAAGAGAACGAGAATGGATGACGAATAGAGCTGTTTCGGTATGAGTCAATATCTGTTTTGGAAACGGATTATTTGGTCTTCAATTGATAAGTGAGTTGTTCTTGGATTGTGCATAAGTCCAGCATCCTCGTGGCAACATGCATATCTACCTTGATTCTACAGTAAGCAACTTTCCATTCACCCTGTTAGAGGACCACTCAACCTGAATACTACATGTGCTGGTACAATGTACGTCTATAATAGTTCCTACCATTTTATTGTCATAGGGTACTTAGCTCAGAAAAAAGAGACAAGAATCAAATACGCCAGTGGCTATGTGCTTGTATCTTTCTGGACTGTCTTTTCAGGTCATAGTAAGCTGAGCAATACCATCTTAGCATACAGAACGAGTAGAGCTGGTTGCACTGATCCAACACGAAGCTCCATTTTCTTCATAAAACATTCATTAATAAAGCAACATGAATAGATGGTGTCATGTAAGTAGTCGTAGTCAATACAGTGTCATACTACAAGTATTTATGTCTTTCATTAAGTCTACTTCATGTCATCTTAAGGTGTACGTTGACTTGGCTTCCTTGGAGTGCTTCTCAGTGAACAAGTATGAGAAAAAGTAGCATTAAAGTAATGTCTAGATTACTCTAGTTATTACACGTCTGAGACTCCTCCTACTAGTACTCCTTCTCCTCTCTAATTCACCTACAGTACTCCTCCTCCTACTCTCCTCTTCCTACTCTTCCTACCCTCCCCCTCTACTCTCCTCACACCTGTCATCTAGTCATGCTACTCTACATAACTGGTAGGGAACGCACCTCTTCGACCGTTGAGCTCGCCCTCGGTCCACCCATCACGATCGGGTTCGACTACCACAATCTGGTCACCGGCCTTGATGGTCAGCTCAGTATCGTCCTGAGCATTGTAGTCGTACAAAGCAGTGACGTAATCGACCTTTTTGGCGCCCTGTTTAGGCGCAACAGGAGGTCCCTTTCGCTTGATGGAAAAGGCAGACTTCAAACTGCCTCCTCCGCCGCCTGAAGGGGGAGTAGTTGCACTCTTGGGAGGGTTCATATCAACGTAGGAGGCAGGAACCAGTCCATCTGTACCGTCACTCTTTCGCACCCGAATCCAGCCAGAACCGTCGTCTGTCTCCAGAACAACCACGTGTTCATTCTCGGAAATAAACACCTCGTCACTACCCTGAGGCTCGTATCTGTACAGCACCAGGGCCGAGGTCTCTCTGTTCCACGGAATGGGATCTCCTTCTCGGTACGTCAGCGTATCAAGGATGAGTTTTCCGGTTCCACTGAAACCAGAAGAAGCTGCTGTGTTGCTTCTCTTCACCGGTGCAGGCTCGGGAATGTTTCTGTCGATCTTCTTTTTGCCAAACAAAAAGTTGTGGCGTCGTTTGATCACCACGGGCTGGTACGAATCCAAATCCTTCTCGCCCGTGTTGTGTTTGATCGTCTCCGTTTCCACCTCGGCAATGGTCCGTTTGGTGTCATCCACAGTCAGACTTCGCAGAGCGTTAATCGACTGGCTGAGCAGCTCAAAATGGTTGTTTGACGCCGAATTCGAGTCTGCCTCGGCCAGTTTGGTCGCCTTGCGCTTCTCCAGGTCCTGAAAACCAGCCTCCTTGGACGCAATCGTGTCTTCAAACTGTCTGCTGAGTCTCTGCGAGTCGCCCAAAACGGTATTGAGGTACCTGAGAGCCACGTCGTCCAGCACCATGTTCTCATCATCGTGCCAAATGGGACACGGCTCGTAAATGAAGTCCACAGGCTCCTCCCAGCCATTAGGAGCAATGTTGTGTTTGGTGAACATGGCCGAGTCCAAAACGGGGTTGTTCTGGGCCACCATTTCGATCGTCGCGTTCATATGTTCGGTGCAGCGGTCATTGCATGCGATTTCCAGCGACGCAGCCTTGGTCAACAGCCCGTTGAGCAGCTTGACCCGCAGCTGGTTGAGCTCCTGGTACCGGTCCAGCAGCTCGGGCACGTCCTGGTGGTAGTACTTGTCCTTGAGGCGGTTGGCCACGTTGATTTTCACCAGGTACATGTTTTTGGCGTCGTTCATGTCGGCGTTTTTCGACTCCAGTTTGCGCTCCAGTTTTTCTTTAGACTGGCCAATCAGACCGCCCAGAGCTCCGCCCTTTTGGCCCTTCATTCGCTGGTTCTCCACAGACTGGCACGCGTCGTAGTAGCCCTGTTTGGTCTTCTTGAGCAGCGAGTAGTAGCCGTCTCGGTCCTCAATCAGCTTCTCCGAAAACGACTGCAGGTTTTTCCGCACGTTTTCGCTCTTGAGAGACAGAGCGTGGACCTGGTCGGCAATCTGAAGGTTGAGTTCGGACGCCAGACGGTTTTTTTCTTTGGCCAGAGTCTCGGTTTGGGTCAGAATCTCGCCCCAAGTGACTAGAGAAGCTGCTTCGAGCGATCCAGGGGTCACTTCAGGGTGTTCTCCGACAGAGAGAACAGACGAGACCTTGGCCTTCTTCTCAAAGTACTTGGCGCCAAGAGTCGAGAGTTTCTGCGAGTACTCTTTTTCAATCGTCGCTCGTTCTCGGTAGAAGGACTGCACGTCGGACAGGAAGGCGATTCCGTGTTGTGACTGGGTTAGTATTTGGAGGGGAGTGAGATCTATATAAATGCATGTTGAAGGGTTGTTTAATGGAGAAAAATGAAGGAAAATGAGGGAAAATGAATAAAAAAGAAAAACAACAGAAAAACAACAGAGTAACAAATCTGAGCTTGAGAGTCCTGGAAAGGCCACTGAGAGACAGTTCTGAGTTTGAGAGTGTTGAGTCCAGGTAGTTCTTAAACTGACTCTAGTCTTGACCAGTCTTAAACTTATGAGGGAAAGCTCAGCCTGATCAGTCTAACCTGTCAACTTATGGTATCAGAAAACAGAATCAGTACTTGTAACATTCATAACCACAAGACTTCCTCGAATTCTGCCTTGAACGCGACATCTCAAGAAATGTCCTCAAACTGAGTCTTGGACTGAGCATTCTTACAAAGACCTGCTAAACAGAACATTGTAAGGGCACTGTAAAGAATATCCTTTCAGAACTTTGTAAGGACATTGAGATGCCCTTAAAAGTGTCAGACTGGACATCTTAAACAGAGATTAGTCTAAATGTCTGAATAACACGTCTCAAGATATGTTTACCAGAACTCTTAGCAGAACAATCTTGACAGAACAGTCTCAACGGAACAATCTGGAAAGTCTTGACTGAGCAGAATTGTCAAGATATGTCAACACAGCCCTGAGTAGTCCATATATGCCTGAACAGGTATTACCATGCTTCTTAAACAGAGTCTTGTAGAGTCCTCATAGTAACGTATCAGTACAGTAGTCAAACACCTCAAGACCATTGATAAGTCACAGCACAGTCTCTTCATGAGTAGAGCCAAACGAAAGTACCATAAACTGAACCATGTAGAGTCGTGGTACAGTCCTCAGACAGAGTCTTGAACACAACTTGAGCAGTATCTCCAGTTAGACATCTTACCGACTCTTGAAAGGTCATGTTGAACACCTTAACATAGTCCTAGTCGGGGCATCTCAGGCTGAAACAGACTATCATACCAGAACACCGTAAGAACATCTTATCAGAACACTTAAAATGCCTAGAGCCATAAGCATAGCCTTGAACAGAACTGAGTAGAACTCACTGTAGTAAACCAAGACCTCAAATACCTCAAAAGAGCTGGATAAGACTCATAAGACTCTCAGAATGAGCCTATACTGTACCATAAGAACTGAGATGTCTCTTATCTCCATTGTCATATCTCCCTTAGTCATCTCCTCCAACTCATCTCATCTCCATCTCCTCCACTCTCTCTACTCACCCAATTGTCCACCTTTTCCCAGCCGTCGAGCAGCTCTGTGCCCATGCTAACTTGAACGTCCGCCATGGTGCTTAGTTATCGCGGTTTGCGTCTCAATTTCTACTGGTGGTCTAGTAGTGACTGTGTCGCGACATGTGGCAGGATAATGCGGGTTGCCGTGGAGATGCAGCACCCAACGCTAATATGGGTTACCCGGATTAATACCCATAAAAAACGGGCCAAATAGAGGCATAAAAGAGCCGGGAATTGTACCGTTGGGCAGCTGGTCGCGCGGAGAATTGATTTCCGGCCTCAGAAATAATATATCACGTGACAGACACGAACCAGCGCCTCCGTTGTGTTTCTTCAGGTTTGTAGAAATTAGCTTGTGTGGGGAATTTGACTGCCGTCTTTCTATAGTGTAATTTATCGGATTAAAGGGTTGCAGTAGATGATGGAGTGTTTGATGCAAAAACTATGACAGCGGAGAATATGAGACTTTAGGCAAGTAGATGTTTTTGCTTAGTCATCCGATTGAGGGTAGCCCTTTGGAAGTATTCTGGTTTTTTTGTTCAAGTTTTCTCTGTAGATCCAAGTATCTATCTTCTGTAGTCCTGTTAAAGACCCCTGATTAATCAAATGCATGTTGAACATAAGCGAAATGAATTGAATAAAAAATGGGGAAAAAATGAGGGAAATTGGAAAAAAAAACACTTGAAAACATTGGAAAACACAGGTTAATTCTGGATGCGTTCTGTGGAACAAAAACTGACAAAAAACGTGCAAAAATACACGATATATCTTCATTCTGGTTCTTCTTAACTCTTCATTTAGAGTCTCCTGTGTCACTATAACTGTACAGCTGAGGAGTGTAAAACCTCCAATAATACCGCTAGAAAGACGAGACTGGTACCAATAGAATTGCAAACTCTGTAGTACTTCAATTGAATGTCTTTACTCACTTTTTCCCTCACAAATACCCCAACTCACGTAGCTATCCTCACTGACAGCATGATTATTAATAACCCAACTTTAAATGAACTGGAGTAGGATGTCCAGAAGTCCGTAGAGATGTGGCAAAGTGGTTGGTGCTTGAAGGTATGCACCAATCAAGATAATAAGTAGGAGCCAGTGTATTAATTATCTCACCTCCTCTCAATTCTACCCCAAACACCATTACTGTAATACGTCTTTTTCCAGAATCGAACACACACCACAGTATCCAAACCCTAACCTAAAACGCACCCAAGCATAGAGACACCACACTTGTTTTTTTTTGAACCTCACCACAACAAAACATGTCTGGTAAGTACCCCCTAGCCAATCCCCCAGCCATGCGCTAACACAGTCGATTTCAACACCCTCGCCAAGCAGTTCTGCGAGTTCTACTACCAGACCTTTGACTCCGACCGGTCTCAGCTCGGCAACCTCTACCGAGATCACTCCATGCTGACCTTCACTGGAACCCAGCACCAGGGTGCTCAGGCCATTGTTGAGAAGCTTGTTGGTCTTCCCTTTGGCCAGGTCCGACACAAGATCTCCGACATTGACGCCCAGCCCGCCTCTGCCAACGGCGGTGACGTCATTGTTCTTGTCACTGGAGAGCTCTGTGTGGACGGAGACAACCCGCTCCCTTACGCCCAGGTCTTCCATCTCATTCCCGATGGATCGTCCTACTATGTCTTCAACGACATTTTCCGACTCAACGCTTAGATTAATGCATGTTGATGATGAAAACCACAGGAGTATGAGAAGCAAACGCGTCAGTTGTAGTGTACTTGTAGCAAGAACGTTCCAGAAGTAGCAAGAAACGAACGCGTTGAATTGTAGTGATTGTAGCAATCGTCTTAGTACGATACCACAGCAGCTGAATCATGTAAGTCATACTATCCATTGTAGTGTAGAATGTATCTAGGAGTTAGTTGATGCGTCAAGTAGAACGTGCTTGATGCAATTCTTAGACGATGTATTTCCCTACCAAAAATAATGAAAATAAAAACATAAAGAAAACAAAATAAAACTCTCGAATGGAAAGACTGAATTAGCAAGCTACGAGTAGTTATGATGAGAGCAAGTACAGTAACTGGATTAGTAAGCCAAGAGAGTCATATAAGCAAGCTATCGTACAAGAACTGCTGTAGTGTCAGTTGACTGCTTATTCACTTCTGCTATTGCTACTCCAACTACTGGTACCAGGTACTCCTATCTATGATGTCAGACAAAACAATTGCACATTTACTGTAGCTAAATGTATTTCCCTAGAATCAAAAAAGGCATCTAGGGTAGCTTATCCTCCACTGTCTGTATAGATCTTTTTCAGCTTTTTTAAAAGCTGGTCATTATACTCATGCCATTATATGAGGTTTGTCCCATTCAGCATCTCCATTCTCAATAGGTATATCTTCACCCTTCCCTCTTCAAGATTCTACTGTCTCTATCAGTATCATGATCTTGATGTAGTATAATCTACTGTCACAGTAGTACGTATAACAATGAGTCACTGTATTATCTATATTATGCTAATGCTTTCGCCTTTCTTAATTGACATTCAGACACTGGTTGTACGAGTATGCTTCTGTCTGTTGTATCAGTTCATGTCTGGTGTATATAGCATCTCAGGATCTATCCTCGAAATGACATTGAGAACACCTTGACCTGTTTGTTGGCGAAAAGGGAGTGTGAATGTCGTCATTATCTTCTCTGGATGCACATTCTAATCCTTCTGACCCTTATGACACTTCTAACCCTTCTGACACTCCTAACCCTTCTGACTTCTCATTGTCGTTCTCTATCCTCCTAACCGGTATCTCCTAGGATCATCAACAAGTCTAGAACAAGTCTAGTTCGTCATTCCCCAGTTTAGCCCACGTAAAAACCGACAAAACACCTATCAAGAATGTTCTCATAGTTCACCCAGGCATGCGTCTTCATGAACAAACTGGTTCCGTCTCTACCAGCACACACCATCAACTTGGGCACGCCACCAGGATGGAAATTCAGGTACGGCGTGATATTATACACCTTGCCGTTCAGCACCATCCACGCGTCGTCCTTGCTTCTGTGTTCCTTGAGCATCTCCTTGGTCACCCGAACAGGACCCATGGTATCGACTCCTCTGAGATTTTTGCCCGAGTTGCGCAGCTTGGCCCAATCAAGGGGCGAAAAGCCGGGCTGAAGCACGACCTTTTGACGCGCTTTGGACGCCCCACTGGGTTGAGTCAGCCCTCCTACTCCTACGGTTCCTGTACCTGGAGGAGGCACTCTTAGAGACGAAGCAGAGGCCGAAGATGGTGCTGGAAAACGTCCTGGAACCGGTTCACGCGATATATTCGGCTGTGGAGTGGGAATCGGTCTGTTTGACGTTGGTGGAGGCAGTCTATCTGTGTTTTGAGTGGACCGTTGATGCGAATCACGAGCTGGAAACATGGTGATATCTTCATCTTCGGTGACTGAAACGTCTGGATTTTCGCTCTCCTTTGGCGGTGTCGGAGTTGAAGGGGGATTCATGTTGTTGTTTTATGTCTTTCGTGGTTCTATCTGTCGTTCTGACGTTTCTATGATGTATTGAAAGGAACGGTTCATCTGCATATTCGCTACACGGCATGTCGAGTTAGTTTCAGTTTGAGTTGAAGTTGAAGTTGGAGTGAAAAAAATAGTTATACAACTGGAGAGTGGATTGGTTGAAGCTACTAGGAGAAAAGTGGCTAATTTGGATGCTTGTCAGCTTCAGGCAATGTGAAAGCATTTCACTCCTCTTTGGCTTAGTATAGCTTGGTATATAAGTATGAATACGACTTGTACATCATGTTCTTGTCCTCTGTAAGGGTAAAGTTTCCACAGCAATTATCTCAGTCAGTTCTTGGTAAGACACACTTCCGCTAGAAGCCTGATCGTTGCGCACTTTTGGCACCATTCCATAGAAGCTCTTTCTGCGGAGCTTTGGCACTTTCCCAAAAAGGTGCGATTTTGCGAAGTCTTAGGAAAAAAGTGCCGAAGTGTGGTAGAGACGAGTGAGAGAGGTGAGGTTTGGAGTAGCTATATAGAATTGGTCTCAAAAACTCATATTGTTTGATTTTACACATTTTTACGTATTTTCCTGCTTTTCCCTCTTAACCCTTTCCACCAACTCCGCTTTTCTCCACCCCACATTTACTGTAGAACATGAGTGGAAACGCTAGAGAGAGTAGAGAGAGGGCTTTTCAAGCCGCACCTTGGAACTCTGGAAACACTTTCATAAACCGATTTCAATATAAGACATTCATATACCTACCTTTGTATATATATCCACATAAACCGAGACCCATTTATTCCTCCAATATCCATATATATTCCCACACATATCAACCCCTCTAATCTGCTTGCTGCACTCCAGGCTTAGGCTTCTTGTGCTTACATGCATACCATCCCGTACTTTCAACCTTGACTTGTGATCTAGTCTTCAGAGGGTATAAGACGGAGCGAGACATACAGAACAGCATACCACAGCATACAACAGCAAACAGAAGAGCAACCGAGTGACACAAAAGCAACCAGCAACAAAACAGCAACCGAGTGATAACAGCATCCTTACTAATCCAACCACCTCCACCTCACCTCATGCCCCAAGGGCCAGCCTCGTCTCATCTCCAAGACTGGCTCTCGTCCGTGTCCAACTCCTTTCTCGCCAGTTACTCGCAGCTCGACCACGACGTAGCCGCCGTCACGTCCTCCGTCGTCGTCACACAGCCCTGGTGGTCCGTTTTCTACGCCCAAATAGCGACCTTTTTCCACCGTCTGAACAAACCGTCATTTTCGACCCTGGTCACGACTACAGCCACTACATCCCTCTGCATCTACATTTTCGCGCCGTCGCTGCTGCCCGACCACATGTTCTCTGTCTTTAGCTCCCGCTCCAAGCGGCCAGGAAGATACACCGTGGGTCTGGTCAACCTGGCCAATGACTGCTTTGCCAACTCCAATCTGCAGGCTCTGGCTTCTCTACGCTCCCTGCTGCTCTACATTGACGAGGCCATGCTCGTGGGCATCCCCCAGGAAAACCTGCTGGACCATTCGCGCAAAAACAACTATCCTGTTGACGCCAAAGGTAAGCAGTACCTTAGACTCACTCGTGCTCTGGGGTCCATGATCATGGAACTCAACGAACCGGTCAAAAACCCGAAAACAGTCTCGCCGTGGAAGTTTCTCGTCATTCTCGAGCAAATCTACAACTCGCGAATCTCCCGCAACCAGCACGACGCCCACGAACTGCTGCATCTCATTCTCGAGTGTCTGTCCAACGAGTACGAGGCTGCCGTGAAGGACGGCATTCTGCGGCCTGGAAAGCAGGCAGGCAGTGACGGCGAAGAAAGCGTGGCCAGCAGTTCGATTCCCGAGGCGGACATTGGCACGGACTTTGTTCCTGCTCCTCCAACGACCCAGTCGACCGTCTCGGACCCAGAAATGCTCGCATCGTTCCCGTTCGAAGGATCCACCATCGACAGAATCGCCTGCTCGCGCTGCGGATACCTGCCACCGGTCCAACCGACCACCTTTCTCGTGTTGTCACTCATGGTACCGCAAAAACGACACGCCAGCCTCACAGACCTCATAGACCGCATGACAGCACCCGAGTACATCAAGGACTACGGCTGCGTGTCGTGCCGTCTCAAGGCCGTCTCCTCCAACCCCTCTGCATACATTGGAAGCGGCATCAACGGCTCCAAGGCCAAATACACGCCTGAGCTGGTGGAACAGCTGAGCTCGTACTCGGACAAGATAGACCAGCTGCCCGAGGAGCTGGAAGACGCACTGCCAAAGAACATCTCGTCGCCCATCTCCAAGTCCACACGTTTCTCCAAGCTGCCGCTCATTCTGTCTCTGCATCTGTCGCGGTCCATCTACTCGGGCGACAACGCTTCTCGAAACAGTTGCAAGGTCAGCTGTCCCGAGTTCATCGACTTGTATGAGAGCAATCCCAACGTGCGGTCACGGGAGGACTCGCCTGGTGAGCAGGACGAAGACGCCATGTCGTCTGGTCTGAAATCGCTCAAGGCCAAAAAACGAGTCAAGTACCGTCTCGTCGCTATGATCAGACACAATGGCACCCACTACACGGGCCACTACGAGTGCTACCGTCGCAAGAACCTCACGTGGTGGAAGGGCTGCATCCAGAGGTATTCCAAGAGGGCTGGTGGGGACAAGGGTGAGAAGGAGGCTGGTGTAGGTTCTGGAGCTGCTCATGGGACAGGTCAAGGAGCGGTTGCTGGTTCTGGGGCTACTGGCGAACCCCCGGAGATTACAGTGGACACTACTGCTCCATCTCCGTCTCTGTCTGCTTCTCAACCATCGCCTGTGTCCAAGGCAGCGGCCTCCACATCTTCCACCAGCTACATCACCCACTCCAACAGCTCGAGCTACAGCGATCTCAAGGGTCTCGACACCAGTGCGACGGAAAACACGTCTCAGGACGAAGCCGAGGAACCCGAAGACTCGCAGCTTGTCGAGTCGCTGTATTCGACCCTGGTTCTCAACAACGGCAACTCGACTGGAGGCCCCAACGTCGGCAAGTACGAGTGGTGGCGAATCAGCGACGACAGCATCTGGGAGTGTCACACCAAGGACGTGCTCAAGGAGGAGAGTGGCGCTTACCTGCTGTTCTACGAACAGTGTATTGAGTCTTAGTCTGGTGAGTCTGGTAGCCAAGTCTGGTGAGTCTTGAGCCTTAGTCTTATGAGCATGTAGATAGTACAATTCTTGAGCATTTCAGAGCAATGTGTATGAGTAGAAATGTACAAGAAACGGCGTACTGTACTCAGTAAACTGTCCACTGTAGTTATACATACTACTTATCTAGTCATACAGGCATATAGCAATTTTCGAATGTCCTTCGCCAACCTTTTTTGATAATAAATGCACATCACACATGTTCCATACATGGAGCTCACGCACGTTTGGAACATGAAAAGTGAGTTTCACTTTTACTTTCGCTACTCTATTTCTCACTACAAATTCAATACCAACAGACACTGGAGACCCCAGTGTAGTTCATTAATATAAGCGAAACATAGATAAAATAATACACAAGCCCTGAGTCGGCTGATTTAAATAAACAAGTCCTGATCCTAGTCCACGAGAGAGATTACTCCTCCTCGTCGAACTCGGCGGCGTTGGCCTTGTAAGCCTCCTTTTCGTCCTGGTATCGCTTCTTGTCAGCAGTAGCCTTCTCCTCGTAGGGGATCTTCTCGGCGTCAGTGAGAGTCTTCCACTTCTCGCCGAGGGCCTTTCCGACCTGGCCAAAGGCGATACCGGGGTTCTCGGCTCGGATGGCGTCACGGTTGTCGTTGGCGAAGAACATGTAGGCGGACAGGGCACGCTTGGGGGCGTTGGGGTCTATGTTAGTATGTTAAGACGCGATGGTACGCGACAGGACACGCGACGACAGTCGTCCTCGGGCATAGCGCCGTTGCCAGATGATTGCATGTTCAAAACATGTCACATCTGGCACTGGGCTAGACGAGAGCGTACCCTGCGTCGGGAACGTGTCTAACAACAGCGACAGTGTCATTGTTATCTGGTTATCAATGTCACCACAATAAATACTCACCCTTCTTCTTCTTTCCGGTGGTCTTTCGGGTTCGTCGGGGGGCGGAGGCGTCCTTGGGCATCTTGGGTTAGTATGTGTGGAAGAAAAGGTGTCCTGGGTGCGCGTCGGGAACTATTAGTAGAGTCGCGTCTGCCTCTTTGGGAGAAAGCTTAGTTGGGATGAATGAGCGACAGAGTTTGAGTTGCTATTGTGTGGGAGTCGCTTGTGTCGAGCACCACTGCAAATATGCAAACTCAAATCCCGGTCCCAATGCTAATCCACCCACCCAAGGCGATGTCCGGGTCGAAGGCCCAGCGGCTGCTTCTGCTCGGATTGAGCTGGGAAAAGCGCCTGCTGGTCCGAGGCATTTGGATAGGTCCGATAGAACCGGCTCGGACGCACACGTGACGTAACACACGTCGGAGATGGTGTCAGACCATGTATCTGCACCACCTCTATGGAGGCACACCAGTCTGTAGTCAGCTTGTCGTCGAGCGAGTGAGTCACAACACTGCCGCCGTGACAGAGGGTCTGTGGCAACACCATGGACACGTGGCCAGCTCAATTGCTTGCCCCGTGCGCCATGTGTAGTTGCACACCACCGACCCACTGTCACGTTGTAGTGCAGACTCGCAAACTCGACGACAAGTCGACGACGACTGGCTAGGGCGCCAGAGCAGCGTGAACCCGCGAGAGACGGCTCGAAATGACCCGATGGACACGTCCGCGGCCGTCGCAACACGTTCCCTCGCCGTCCGCAGACGTGTCTGTGTCCCACCACACCACTATACACATAGTGGGTGGTGAGCAACGACACGGCGGGTGTGGCCGTGAGGGAAAATGGAGCGTCGACCAGCAGCCAACGTGTCCTGCTCTCGCGTGCTCGGTGTGCTGGTGGCTCGCCGTGGTGTCTGTGCCCCCATGTATCGTCACCGCTCTGTGGTGCGCGGTATGTTGGGCCGCATGTTGGGAGCTTACTTTCAAATTGTTAGGGAGGCGTGTAGTGTGGGTTTTTTACACAGTGTGAGGGAGGAGAAGGAGGTTTATAGCGGGTGGACATAGTACCATGCGGGTTGCCTAACAAAAATTGCGTGTGTGAGATTTTGGCGTTACCCGGCGAATCTTCTTTGGAGGGTCCAGTGGCCAACTTGGTGGGTAGGGGAGCTACGGCGATTCTGGAAAGTGCGTTTGAACCGCGCCATTTTTTCTCGCCGAATGGTGTTTTTATTTTCTCTCTACGGCGTTGGCAACCTGCTTTTAATCGCGGTTCTGGGTGCTGGTTGGGACATGGAGCCACGGCTATTGCGGCCCAATGGAATGTTATAGTACACTTTGACCCTTGCTGCCAGTGCAAGGCAAAACAACAAACCTGAGAGACTAATTGAGGAGGGAGAGAGCGACAGACTGTTGTAGTGAGAAGTAGGAGAAAAGGCGTGGGAGGGTGGGAGAAGATATATAAATAGACAACTCGAATGTTACATGCTCAATGTGGCGATTTCTTCCTTTCCCCGCAAAAATTCGTCCTTATATACGCCCAAAAACACGTCTTCTTCTCCGCCGTATTGCTTCCTCTCTCTTCCCCCACCCACAGTGGGCCTCTGTATTGGGCGGCACTATCGCTGTTACGCTCAATACAGAGTGTGAAAGAAGGCTGTGTTGACGTTACAGCAGAGCTACTAGAGAGGGGTTGACGTGTAAGTGAGGAGAGGTATTGTGTGATATGGAGACACAAACACCAGTCTGTTTGTGTCCGCTACCACGACACAATGTCTGTCACGTTGCCCGACTATATTAACAGCATCGGCACCTGGAAACTCTCTCCCTCCTCCTCCTCTTTACGATCGACCATGTGTCTCAACAGTGCAGCGTGATAGAGTTGCCCCAATGCAATGAAGAGTCTGCACTCTCTATCAGCGACGCTACTAGGCAAATAAGGTTGCCGCCCAAACAGGAAGCTCTGTTGTGGGCCGCCAGAGCCCAATACTGTAGGCCCAAAACAGCACCCAAAACAGCACCCAAATCGGCACCCAAATCGGCACCCAAATCGGCACCCAAATCGGCACCCAAAACAGCCACCCAAACAATGGTTATCACGTGGAGTGACATGTTCGAATCACGTCAGTACTCGGGTAGAAACGGGTCGATTTGACGAGTCTGATCCCCAGGTCATTGGGCTAACGGACCCTGCTTATCCGCACCCTGGAAAGTAATAGTTGCTACCTTATTAGAGCAGCAGTCGGTAGGCTGATAGACAAGCAGTATACAACCAGACAGCCACTATACGACCACTAGACGACCACCTTGTAAGTTGTCAAAATTTATACGTGCTTGACTGAGACAATTGACTATAGACGTATTTACTGTAGAACTTGAATCAGTCTTGAAGTTGAAGTTGACTTGACTTGACTTGACCTTGATGGTGCAAGACTGGTCATACAAGAACAGGACAATACAAGACAAGACAACAAGACGGAACAGAAGACAAGACAAGATAAACAGTGCTACACTGAAATGACCAGGTACCAACTTGTGTTCGATAGTTGTTCTATACTTGTACCAGTTTGTATTGGTACTCGTACTTCTTCTACCACCCTTGTTCTACTTCATACTGCTCCACTTCCTATACTCACCTGCATTCGCTTGTCATATTACACTCGGCTATTTTCTTATTTTTTACTTTATTTTATTTTATTTTTATTTTTATTATCTTAAAAGCTGAAAAAGATGCTGACTGAAGAATAGGTTATGAACATACATACCACTGACATCACAGTGACCACTGACATGACACTATAGAACTGATATCGAACCACAAGTACCAGTAAGTACGAGTATTCGTACCAGTTACCTAGACAACCAATTGACACTCACCTGTTCCACAGTAGTCAGCTCTAGTCTTCATAGCATCATCAGAACACCCTTATAGCTGATCATTATACTGTAAGGACTTGGCACTAACTGACAGATGACTACCTGGTACAACTCCTAGTCTAGCCCAAGAAAACGCCTGATACACGTGCTTCTCTACAGCTGTTGCCGCAGTAACAACATCACCGTTACACCGTTATACACACCTCACCGTTGAACCGTGCGCAATCAATGCCTCTTCTGAAACGGTCCGTGAGCCGTTTTCCGAGCCGGTTCCCGAGGATGCAGTCAGTCAGGATATCGTAACTCTGGCAACCGCCTCTTAAAACCAAAAGTAATACCAGTATGACAAGTACTTGTACTATATTTTACCGTCCGCACAGTCCCGTACTCGCACCACTCATACCACTCACACCACTCACACCACAGTACGTGCCGTACTGCCCTGGCACTCGTATATCACACATTATTCTAAATACACTCTAATACTCTAGGCATGAACATTGCCAGAGTTGTAACCGTCTCGGGAAAATCGCCAGTTGGACTCTCGAACAAACAGACCCTCCTCGCCCAGCTGCTCCAACAGACCCCGGTAGACGGCATCAGTGGTAGGGTCCTCCTTGGACGACGTGGCCTCGGTGAACCACTTTCGCTGCCAGGTCTCGCCCTTTTCCTTCTCCTCGGCCCGCAGATCCCGTTGTGCCTGCTCAATCATGCTCTTTTCCGAGTGGATCTTGTCGTAGTCGCCCTCGATGATGGCTGCTCGGACAGGGGCCCACGCCTTTTGGGTCTCCAGAGCGTCCTGCGCCTCGATGGGCTTGACGGTCAGCTTCTGCTGGTCCGTGGACACGGAGTCGAAGAAGGGCATGCCCTGGTCGGCCTTGTCCTTGCCGTCGCCCTTGTATAGCGTCGACTTGCCGCTCCACTGGCCCTTGACCGTGTTGATCACGGCGCCGTCCTTGAGCACCTGGGCCTTGAAGGTGTTCTTCTTGCCGGAAAAGTAGCCCTTGCCGGAGTAGCTGAGATCAATCTTGTATCCGTCGGAAGACTGGATGTACGAGTGGCCCTCCAGCTCGACGTAGGGAGCAGCGTAGATGATGCCCTCGATATGCAGAGCAGGCAGCGTCACCAGATACGACACGTCCTGGTTCTTGAGATGCAGCAGCGTGTGGCCAAACTGCTTGACGCCAATGGTGGTGGCGGAAATGGACGTCTTGAAGCCAAAGTAGCCCTCGGCCGTCACACCCTTGTTGTCGTTGAAAATACCAAAGGCCGAAATGGGAGGGTGGTGCGACACCTGCTCGGCAGCAAGCACAGAAAAGTCCTCGCCGTCGCCAACAGCCCACTTGCCGGTAAATAGCTCACCGAGGAAGGGGTTCAGAGGCTTCTTTTCGGAGCCCATGCTTTCGTTTCGAGAGCAGTACTGGCCTCGAAGGGTCGAAATGAACCATCGCAGAACCCGCAGAATCCGCTCTTCGCCGCTGATGCCGTCGTCAGCAGCATCCAGGAACAGCTGCTGGCTCTGGGCCCAGTACTGGGTGTATTCGACCAGAGAAATGGGGGCCAGAATGAAGGGAGGGGCAGTGACAGAGGCGATGTCACCGCCGGAGGACGCCAGTCCGGCCATGAACGAGGTGAACGCTTTCAATTGCGACTTGCTGGCCTTGTTGGAACTCATTTTGACAGTGTGGTGGTGTGGTTGTGAGTGTCAAGAGTGTGAAGACAAACAAACGTGTGCTGCCCTTGCCCTGCCGTGAAGCATATTTATGTTGGGAGGAATGGACGAGCTAAGTAAAGCTAAGTAACGGGAAAAGGGGTAGCAAGGTGGATAAATGATGGAGGAGGGTAGTTGAATGGGGGTAAAGGGTGTATTACGGGTTTTTACAGCGGTTTGAACTGGTTAGTAAGCTCTTCTTGTGTTTTTAGGTCACGTGTATACAATATTGCTCCATAGACTGCATACTGTATGCTCTCAATACCCCCCATTTGAGGCAGTTTGAAACGTGATACGTGGCAGAAGAAAGTTGAAAACAGGTTAATCGACACAAACACATCTATTTTGTATAAATACCAGCTATTTCCCCCTTCTCACCCCTCCCCACACCCTCCTCTTTTCCACCCTCCATCTACTTCACTTTACTTGGCTCTCCCAACGTCCCAACCAGTCCCAACTACAACGTCCCAACGTGCCGAACACTAAAATGCAAAAGACTAAATTCGGGGGTAGGGAGTCATCCTTTTTTGGCACCAGAAAGGGCGTTAGTGTGGCTACAAAAGGTGTTACATTGGCCCAAAATGCTCGTGATTTCGCCGCGTAGTCGATCTCGGCTAGAGCTGTAAAATGGCGTTTTTTCCGAACACTTTCGAGTCACGTGACGTGTTTTATCGACATTATTGATGCCTGGAAAGCAACCTTCGATCTGTCTTGTGGCAATAAAAGCCCAAATTATGACGTAATGGTCTTGTCATGTTTTAGGAGGAAGAGCAAACATCGAGGGGGAATATTAGACGAAAAATGGGCTGAAAACGGATATTTTGGAATGTTTTTAAAAAATAAAACTCCCAAAATAGCTGTAAAAACAGCTGATATTTCGCTACAAGACGTGACTGGTCGGAGGATTTACGAATGCGGGATCATGCATATTTGATCTCTTAACGCCGGGAATTTGAGGATGAATTTAATGACGAATAAAATGAAACAGAATAAAATGGACACCAGAATGAAGGAAACTGGACAGTGGAGGTGGAATTAGAGGAAAGAAGATGGTTAAGAGTTTCTCCTCGAGGAGAAGAGGAATGGGTTTGTAGGTGTTCATTTGTAAAAATGTAGAGAGATACGATATCTGGTAAATCATGGAAAAGCAGAAAAAAGTGTTAAACCTGAAAAGCAGAAAAACTACGATACGATACTTATCATCAAAATAAGAACCATCAAAAAAGACACTCACCAAAGCCAGAAATCAAACATTGTCAAAGATCTACACCACTTGGTTCATAAACCATCCCATTTCATGCCTTCTTGCTGACATAAGTTATTGTTACTTGTACTGGTCAATCTATAAGACGTATTACTAATCAGAAACCTCACAAAACCTGCCCAAAACCCGATTGTATAACCTCCTTCCTTTTAGTCAGCTTTTTATACCACAACTCCTTACCATATGGTCGTCATTTTTGTTCTTATGTTTCCACCCAACTCTATCGTGCATGAACATCACCATTTTTGATTTTCTATTTTTCCATTCACAATTTAAATTCTTATTTTCACACCCAACATGACGTCGATTACGGCGCTTCTGCCGACCCCAAGGTACCCGACTCCGGGTCCAAAAATGTCCATTTTCACAACCAACGCCGTCTCCGTGGCAACAAACAGCTCTGTGCCGAAATACGGCGCTCGAAACGACTGGAAACCCGTTTCACAGGCCGACTTCAACGATGGAGGAGCGTATCCTGAGATTCATGTTGCTCAGTACCCCAGAAACATGGGCAAGCCTGGTTCTGTGTCTTCCAACGCGATCACGCTCAAAATGGACGCTTCTGGGTCTGCAGATTACTCGTTAATTGCGACTCAAGGACACGCTTCAGACAGACATGTTCAGACGTCGTATGACTCTCTAATTCCTCTGAGAGAGCGAATTGACGCGGGAACAGTGTCTCTGGAGAAACCCAGTGAGGAGGAGGAGCAATCTACGGCTTTGGCAACCCAGGCAGCGTTTGAAAAACGGCTTGCTTCGAGCGATAAGTCTCTGTCGAAAAACAAGTCTGATCCTCAGTACATTCGATATACTGCCAACAGTATGATGGGTACAGAGGGAGGCGAGTCTCAGAAGATCATCAAGATGGTGGATCTTCCTCAGGATCCGCTTGAACCGCCGAAATTCAAGCATACAAAGGTTCCTGGACGACCTGCGTCTCCTCCCGCTCCTATTCTCAGATCTCCTCCCAGAAAGCTCACAGCGCAGGACCAGAAAGACTGGGCCATTCCGTCGACAGTCTCCAACTGGAAGAACCAGAAGGGTTTCACTATTTCGCTGGATAAGCGAATGGCGGCCGATGGAAGGGGGCTGGAAGACGTCAAGGTCAACGACAACTTTGCCAAGTTCAGCGAAGTGTTGAACCAGAACGAAAAGACGATGCGAGATGATATTGGCAAACGGCGCGAGATGCAGCAGCGTGTGGCTGAACGTCAGGCCCAGGAGCAGGAAGACAAATTGAGAGAGTTGGCTAGGAAGGCTAGACAGGATAGAGAGGGAGGTAGGGAGGAGGTTGAAGAAGAAAGCAAGGGTAAGGAGGTGGACAGAGAGGACAGAGGAAGATCTAGAGAGCGGTCTGTTTCCAGGCCTGTGTCTAGGTCTGTTTCTAGGTCTGATAGATCTTACTCTAGGTCTAGGTCATACTCTAGGTCCAGATCCTACTCTCGGTCTAGATCCAGATCCTACTCTAGATCCAGGTCAAGATCATACTCCAGATCTCCTTCTCGATCTCGAAGATCCAGACCTCACTCTCGATCCCGCTCTAGATCCAACTCACCCCAATACGAACTGGAAAGAGCAGCAAAAAAGAGAAAAACGGACCGGGAGGAACGAAAGAAAGAAGCCGAAAGAGACCTGCGAATGTCTCGGATGGGAACACAGCAGAAAATCAAACAGCTGGCCAAAGACAACAACCGAGACATTTCCGAACGGGTCGCTCTGGGAGCTGCTCAACCCCAACAGCTGGCTGGAGAGGCTCAGTTCGACTCAAGACTGTTTTCCAAAAGTGGTTCGCTTCAAAGAGGATTCAACGAGGACCAGTACTACGACAAGTCGCTGTTTTCCGCCCAGGAAGCCGTCCAGTCCATTTACCGACCCTCTGCCAGTGGAGACAGTGTGGCTGAAGATACCATTGACCGTCTGGAGACTGAGAAGCGGTTTGATGTGTTAGGAAAGGCGGGTAAGGGTTTCGAGGGCGCAGATGGAGAGGAGAGAGATGGACCTGTGAGGTTTGTCAGGGATGAGGAGTAAGTGCTGGGCGAGGAACGAGTCCAGCACGTCGAACTACTACAGCAACTACACTCTACGGCAACTACACTATTGCAACGATACTACAACAACAAATGGCTATACGCAAGTATAACTACGAAAAGCTACAGTTCCGTATGTCCATCAAGTGCTGTTCGAGCCGACATGTTTCAATCTAAACTGAGCTCAAATGCTTCCTTAGTGGTATGACTGGAGTCAAGGCAAATGCTTCCTTAGTGGTATGACTGGAGTCAAGGTGGACAGAGGTAACATACCGTGCTCTTTTTGGCAAAGTGCCTTCATCCTTTCACTCTTTGGTGCTCTATACTTTCAGAAAAAGAGCTTAGGAAGATAGCATGTCTTGCTTGGTGGCTTCTTAAGGAGTATCTAATATGCTCCAGATCGACTAATGTCACCCATGTAAATTATAAATTATTGATGTAATCAGTTTCGTAGAATGTCTGTCCGTGAACAGAAGATATTGGTCTGTGTTTCGGAGATCTGTGTTTCGGAGATCTGTATTTCCACTAATTAGGTCAGTGTTTTGAGAAGGTCTGTAATTTGAAGGTCTGTGTCTAAACCAAAAAGAGGTATCTGGACTCTAAAGAGGTCTGTCTATATTTGGACTCAAAAAGTGACGTCTATATAAAAAAATAAAAAAGACTTCTATTCGCCTGTATTCGTTTGGCCTTCAAAAAATAACGTCTCCACGCCAATTTAAAAAATGGTCCCTAGCAGGATCGAACTGCTGATCTTCGCGTTGCAAAGTTGCTATTTCTTATTAGCACGACGCCTTAACCAACTGGGCCAAGGGACCGGGTTTTTTTGAGAAAAGAAAAAGTGGCCTCTACACTGTGACATTTTGGTCACGTGAGCCGCGAACTTTATTTGACTATGTATTCTTCGTATCAGAGACTGGAGCACGAGATCGAATATTGAGAGCTGGGAATTCTTGACACCACCGGCCGAGCACCGCGACTGATTCCCATTTGTAATATTCGTTGATTTTTTTGTTCTAGGGAAGTACAATATTTTTTTAGATTTTTTTAATTTTTTATTCTTTTTATTCTGAAGATACATTACAGAATACCATACTCGGCTTACTAGGTAACTGTAATGTATCTTAAGAAGTATAACAAAAACCAGTCATCAATTGGATGCTGATTCTAGTAACGGTACCATTCCAGGTACGTTTCCTGTGGTACTGAAACCGTTTGTAAGTGTTGAGGAAAGTTGGCAAGTGTTCTTTTTTCCTCTTGGTCCCATAGACACTATCAAGTGCCAAGTGCCATAGCGGTAGTTGCTAGCATGACGAATAAGCATACCCAAATCATCTTTTTGTTGGATTTCAAACTTGCCGCGTGATTAGGAGCACCTGTGTACTTGACCCATAGCATAGTACCGTTGCAAAGTGCGTCTTGATTATTCGGAAGTGTTGCTGTCAGGGTACCGCATATTGCTTCCCAGGTGCCAGAAGCGATTGGGGGCTGTGAGAATGTAGTGGACGACATGTAAAATCTTTATACTGTTACAAGTGGCTGTCCCCTTATTTATAGTCTTAAACGCTATCAGACTTATCAGACTCGTTATCTCTTTAAATTTAAAATACACATTGCTGGAATAAGCAATATACAGCCAGTCTTTGTTAAGTACAAAGGGATAATTGATGAGGGGTTAAACTTCATACAGTATGTCTGAAGACGGAATTTTTGTGGAAGGATTTGCTATATGAAAGGATATTTGATTATTATGTTGATTCATATTTAAATGTAGCTTACTTCATGAAGAATCTCGTAATGTTCATGAAGAATCTCGTAATGTTCATGAAAACACTCTCACGGTGATTTATTCTCAATGCAGTATTTGACACATTCACTAAGGGATTGCCTGTCATTGAGAAATGATACCCCTGACGTAAATGGATTAATTCCATAGCGACAAGATGAGAACAAAGCATTACAAATGAATAGTCAGCTCTACACGGATTGGAAATTCAGAGATTTTAGGCAAACTACTGTACTCGTACTCAAGAAGCGTTTCCAGGAAGTAATTGTACTAACAACTCATATAAGTATCAACTTCCAAGTGATGTTGATGCGGTCTAATTTAGCAGAGAACTGGCAGGTGGAATTGGGAACTGTCTTTTTGTCTCAATATGGAAAAGATCCAATATCTTCTCCAAAACAAAGAAGAAACGTGGTCTGTCCGACGAGAAATAGTAACCATAGAATGTACAATCGAGAGAACAAATACTAGCCGTAAGCCCTACTACGAAGAAACACCAACAGAAAACCGACTGTTACCAGGGGTCTAGGCACCATTGTCTAACTCGTAGATAAACTGTACTATCACCCATCTGCATGATACCAATAACCCAGCTTAACGTAATGTACAAATATCTTAAGAATTAGATAGAAACCAATTATCACCTGGATGCTGATTCCATAAACCCCGGATAGGTTCCGGGTACGAACTCCATCGTGTTAGGTACAAGTACCAGTACGTACTGAACTGAAACCGTTGCATGTGTTGAGAGCCTCTATCAAGTGCCTAGTGCCATAGCAGTGGTTACAAGCATGACGAATAACGAACCCAAGAAGATCGTTTTGTTGACTTTCAAACTTGCCGCTTGACTAGGAGCACCTGTGTATCTGACCCAAACTGCAGTAGTGTCGCAAAGAATGTCGGCAGCACCCGGAACTATTGCTGTCACGTTACCGTTGCATACCACTGTGGCGCTGCCAATAGAGATTACTTGTAGGGGCGGTGAGATTGTAGTGGACATTCTGTATGTGCTTTTTAATGTCACCTGTCTCCTTATTTATAGTCTTCAAGCTATCAGACTGTCGATACTAGTGCCGTGGGGTAATATTTTGACAGGTGTCTGTCCTGTAGAAAGGAGTTATCTGACCTGGAACCTCTTACTAGTGAATGGACAAGATTCCACCTTCCCGGTGGTACTACTACCGGAACGATGTGTCCAGTGAAGTGGTTTTCAACTATCTATCGGGGTATTTCTAGCTACACTTTTTACAGTAAACGATTTAAACTACGAGCTCGTACCTACTGCACTGTATCGCAGTAGTTGCACCGTATCGCAGTAGTTTAAATAAGACACATGAATATCTCAGCACGTGGTAGGAATATCAGAAATATAAGCGGATAGATCGATTCAGCTCGCCGAGTTCCCTCTAGATACTCTACCTTGGTGGAGGAAGATGCCCATGAGGGCGTCAGACTAGCGATTCAGTTTTTATTTAAGGTTTGTAAAATAGATTACGGCTGGCACATTTCATGCACAACAAGTTGTATCTAAAGCGACCTCCTATCGGGAGAATTAAAAACAAAAAAAATTAAGTTGGCCTGAATTTCATGTGATTTTTATGGACGGAAAAACGGATAAATGTCGTGCATGTGAAAATGGCACGCAAGGGATGACGTTATGGCTTTGAGACAGTTGACAGGCGGTTTGGATCGTTCTAGAATAAAAAATGTTGCTAAAATAAAACCGATTTAAAACCCGATTTAAAAAACCGATTTTCTGTCGTCTTCGGTGCTCTGATTTTCACATTGATCGGCTCAGTATATCAGTCATCTATTTGATAACAGACATAAAATACAGACATAAAATACAGACAATTCCATATCGTACACGTGCAGCAACGTACAGAAACGCCCATAACCTCGTAGACGTATATATCTGCATTATCAAATCAATTCTTCAAAACTAAACATGAAAATCCCTTTCTCTCTGACTCTCCTCCTCCTCACTGGAGCCCTAGCCACCGTCGAATTACCTCCTCTGGCACCTCTAATTGTGTCTCTACTGCTGGACATGATTGGGGCCCAACAAGCGAACCAAACCATGTCTCAGACGACGTTTGCCACGGCTGTGACAGGAACAGTTGCCACCTCGTTTAGCACTCTCGCGTTGCCTGCATCTACAACCTCGATTTAGCTGCAGGGGCAGTTTGGGCGTAGATATTTTTAGCTGTGGGCGAGCTGGAGCAAATCTGAAAGCACCGGGAGACTCGTCGCGACGAGACGGTTCCGAATATCTAATAAAATCTCCACTTTTCCCAGTATTCGTCCAGATAAACGCCCTCTTCTGGACTAAATAAAGTTTGAAAGAGAAAAACTGTGCAGATCCTACGACTGATTGTAGAGCATGTGAATGCGAGGATCGTCAGATAAGCTGAGTGTAGAGGAGCACCTAGGACTGTGTACACTATAATATTACACAAACAGGCAGTTAACGGCTTACATAATCACCCTCCTATTGCCGCCAATGCACCCCATACCCCTCTAGCCCGATAGCAACGGTTTACTTACCCCCCATGTCTATGTTGAGTTGTCACATGCGATGATCTTTCCTTGTTGATAGAAAAATTGAGTTTGATCTTTTTTGAAACCATGATTTTAAATGGCGATATATATGAGAGCCAGGAAGCAAGGGTCTTCTTCTCAACCACACAACATGAACACTCTACCTCCGGAAATATGGCACATGGTGTTTGACCACCTCGACGGCGCCGACATTTGCCGTTTGCACACAATCAAGCCGTTTCACGAGCTTTTGGAGACTTCTATCGACGCCTTTTGGAGTCCTCTGGTGGCCCAAATAGCCCATTATCCTAGCACTTTACACACTCACCAGTCGTCCAAAAAGGCGCTGATGAATCTCGCCAGCGAAAAACAGTATTCTGTTTCTTCCCAGGCCGTTTCCCACCTCGAAACCACCTCTTCCATCCCCTTTGACGACTCGGACATGTCTCTGGAAGACCTCAAGGCCGATGGAGGCTACTCACATTCGTGTCTCAATGGCGACACGGTGTACATGCTCTTCTCCGAGCTGGGCCCAGCCGTACGCATCTTCAAACTCGCTGCTGACGGCTCTAGAGCCACCGTGGAAGTGCCTCACATTTTCGAAAAGGACCTCCTGGTCAAAGACGAAGATCCCTGCGAAGAACTCGACCGCCAGTACGAAATGGAGTGTCTGGGCCACAAGTCCGAGCTCACGTTTGTGCGGCAAAAGTACTTTGTCAGCGGCCAGACTAACCACTACTACGTCGACTGGGAGAGGGGGTGTCTCAAGCCGCTCAATCTCCAGAGAAAAGACAAGTCCGAGCTGGATCTGGCGTCGTACATGCAGTGCAGCAACGGGCAGCTGTTTGTCTTGGACGGCCACGTTTTGAAAAACACAAACACTGAGACTCTTGTTCCTGTCAAGTTTGACGCTTCAGGAGGACAGCCTGAGTTTGCCCACTCCACTTCTCGGTATCTGGTTATTCGCCAGAATGACAGACTGTACCACGTTGACACCGTCAAGCGAGTGGTGTGTATATAGACAGCGGATACGATGTATTTCGCCTTATTTATTTAGATTAATGACTTATGACTACTGTATTACGTTTGATTGTTGAGACATGGGGAATGGTAGTGTGGGGAATAACAAGGAGTGGGATTTTCTGGGGTTGTGACCAAGTTATGAGTGGCTTTAGGTCAACGGATTAATATCGACTTCTGAGTGGTGCTACAGGTTATGATAGGTTGTAGAGGTGCATGTTCCACTAAAAAGGGTAGTTTGTCAACAAAAGTGCCAACTATATATACTTGGCTTCGAAACTTGAAACGTCTGTAGGAGAGAATTTTGATAATGGCCAAGGTCTAGAAACTGGTATTTGTTATTAACATGCTCCTTTGCTATCCAATGCACCCGTTCATGTTTCTATCGCACCTCTACAACCCCAAATTGACACCCCCAGCAGACCTTTCCCCTCAACTACTCCCAACTAATATTATCAACTAACTTCGGGTGAGACACTGAGGGGTTAACTGACCAGGAATTGACTTCTTGGTGAAAATATCTCATATAATCTTCCCCACAATGCCCCTTAAGACATCGATTCCATTCCAGGGTCTCTCTCTTGTCTTGGCGAGTAAATAAATCTATTTTGTCGTCGTATTCTGGCTCTTGGAATTACTTAGTCTTGGTTGATGTGAAATCCGCTGGGATGAAAAAACCAGGGTTCCTGGTGTGCTATGGTGACCAGGAACAGATTGGGAGATATCTTGGAAGTCAGTGATTCTGGTAATCCAATAAAACCAGAGATACCTGCCTTAGTCGTCTAGTTATATCATTTACCGTAACTTCAATATTGTCATTTACTGGAACCTTGGTTGGCTCATCTACACTTAGGGATGATAGAGACTATATATCGTCCAATAAAGGTCTGATAGAAGTTATTTTTGTACCATTCGATTGCGAATCTTCTGCTGGTTCCAGTGGGGCCTTTGGTTTCGTCAAATTCCTATTTTCTGTGCTTTTAAGACTAATTTGAAATGACTATCCTTAGAGAAGAGTCGAGATATGAGCCATAGTATCAACACAAACTAAATAGCTGAGTTCTCGAAATTACGACATTTCACAAATACAGGTCTCAATTTACATCACGTGGCTTCACGTGACCTCTCGTCATCATTTTTCACTCCTTTTCTGCCTCATTCTCACCTGTTCACTCATTCCAAATTAGGTTCGATGCGTGACATATGTGCATTCTGAGGAGCCACATTCCGTCATTGGAATGTATACGACGCAGAGTGGATCGTGTCCGGAAATGGTCGTTTTTGTGTCTCCAACGAGGTAGGAAAAGGAGAGGGGTCACGTGATATTGTGGTTCTGTTTTGGGGGCTGTTCAAAACGCTTGGTTATCTTGGCACTCCGATTATGCACCCAACTTTCAACTCTTATGCATTTTAATTGAAGTGTATATGTTGGGTGTGGAAGCGAACAGATGATATCAGATGAACCAATATCACGGGATTTGACGTGACAATGGCGACATGCACGTGACTATATCACCCACATGACTACTTTTCCGATTTTCGTCCAAGTCCTGACTTCTACTGTCCTGCTCAACTCGCCTGATCACCACTAGCTCCAACTTAATCGCGTGTGAACACGGTTGGCACGTGTTTGGTAGATCTATTAGTACTAGTTCTGACACGTGCCAAACTAGTGATCCGAGGGTCTAGACTACATGTGACTTATATCTGTCAAAGTCAACCCCTGCAGCTGTCTAACCGATATATGACAAACACGTGTATAAAGACAAGACCATCTTTCTCCTTATTTCCAGGTCTATATAAAAGTCTTCAGTTCTTTCTATTCCTTGATGTTCCTATGATGAAGGCTATAACGAAGGTATTCAATTCTCAGGCATAATCTCTTAGGGGAGGGAATGGTGACCAGTTTGGACAGCATAATCAGATTGAGAATGGAGAGTTCAAAGTTGGTACCATCAGCATTGAAAGAGAAGGGTTATCATGCTGATGAAGTCGCATTAAGAGTATAGGTATTTCTGCGGAACTGGGGCTGTTCTGTAAAGAGTAAGAAATAAGAGGTTGGCTTTAGCGATAGTCAGAGATAGCAGGAGGTGAAAAAAGGGAGTCCCCTGTTAAGGTAGCTCTCGGAAACAAGCTTGATTAGACCCTCATAAAGATACTTGTATTTCTGCGAGAGCTAGAGGTCGCTGTCTGAAGATGACAAATTGAGGGTGTTACGGAAACAAGATATAAAGCAGTAAAGAGATAAGTAAATGGTACTGCTGTGGTCTATACACCACAAACAACAATATGATCAAGTTCCCGTTACGATGGCTGTATTTTCGATCTAGTTAGGGAAGCAAGTCAAGAAGTAGATTTATGTATGTTGGTGCTAGAAGAAGAAAAGAGGGTGAAAGAGAAGTAAACAGGGTATCATTGGAATCCTGAATGTTCAGGAAATGCCCTAATTTTGTCGCCGTGACTATGTGAGGTTTTCTACTGGAATTGGGTGCGGTTCTGTAAAAGGTCAGGAAATTTGTGTTCCAAGTTAACAGGAGGAAATGAACTGTGAGCAAATGCAAATGGCATTTACGCACTCTAATAAGTCGAAGATAAACAATGGTACATCTCTCTTGGTTAATCAGGTATTTCTGAGTAAGTTGAAGGCGGTTATGTGATATTTAAGAATTGGGAGCGGAAGTGTTAAACATGTATGGAAAATCGTGGAATAGGCACGTATGGTACCATTCGCATCAAAAAGCTTCAGAGAATTCTCTGGTCAAGTCCCTGTACGTATACGAGCATTTTTGGTAAAGCTGGACGCGTTTCTATGTGAGGGCAAAATTACGTGTTTTGGTTTAGGGAGAGATATACAGATACGAAGGGAGAATCAAGGGTAAAATATGAATGACCTTATACTGGAAGACAATGATTTCAAGTCTCCTTACTGATGTGGGTATTTATTAGCTAGCTGGAGGCAGTTGAAAACTCGAGTTGAGGATGGGATGTAGGTGTCAAAAGATTGAGGGACGTAATGACGTGGATTTAAAAGGAGCATTAGAATCTACTGTCTCTTGCAAACATGTTGAACAAGTCCCCATGACTACATGAGTAATATTGAGTGAGCTACGGCTGTTGTGTTATTCAGTGAAACTTGCGGTTCACCGCCCTCTCACTTGTACCATTTTACAGAACTGCCCTAACTTCACCAAAAATATCCGTACCGTCAAGCAAATTAGACTGATGTGTTCTACAACATCGATAAGAACAGGAAATATCACCCATCACCCTCACACAATCTCAATTCTCTCAGAAACCGAAACATTTATTTTATTCGTTTTTCAGAACTGTTCCATACTCAGCGGGGTCAGAAATACCCGTATAGACGCAGTGACTTGTCCAACGTATTACGGCGGATATATATTTTGCTTAGGTGTCATTGATACATCTCATTGCCAAAAACACCAGCATTCAATGGCAACTTTGCCATTAGTTAGGAGGTTGACAGAGACAGGGTAGAGAGAGGAAAAAGAAGGAGAGTAGAGAGAGTAGATCCACGACTCAAGATATTGCATATATACATCTTTAACAGCATAACATTCACATCTCTCTCATTGGACTGCCGATACCTCTAATTTGACTTCACCCTGTAAATTTCCCGTACAGAGGGTCCCCCCTAACTGCTTCAAAAATGTACGCATCGTAATGGAGACTTAATCATCTAGCTTCCTGAGGCTAGGCAATTAGATTAGTCTCTTCTTTATCTGTACTGCCATCTTATTCATGTCTCTACAGCCCGAACACTCTTTCCCTATTCACACAGAACTGACTGTAACTTTACCAAAAGTAACTGTATAAAGATGACGACTTCACTCGCGTATCAGTGTGATGTAGGAGGTTCCAGTAATATCCTGTAATGCTTTCCACCTACCTCTTCTCAGTTTTTAGCCCCTACAACCCCATGATTACTAGTGCATACATCTCGCCCCAACTTCAAACAAACTACTTTAACGGCAACTTGTGAAACGAGTTCCCCTAAGCCAGACAAATCCAACGATACCTTTAAAGTCTTGCCTATTACATCTTTCCACCTTTTTCTAGCCACCCTCGCTACTATACCTGTTTCCATAACTGAGTCTAGCTCTCTCAGAAATACCCTTATACTTATGGCGATTTAATTGTTGCATTATTAAGGCTCAATTGAATATATTAGAACCACTTATTACTCAAATTCAACTTCTTTACATCTTTTAACAACATCACCCCTAAAAGTGCTTACACGAAGTACTGAGCCTATCTCACTCAGAAATACACAGATCACTATGACTTCTTAATAACTATGTTCCATCGAGTCTGATAATCGAGATGAGTCTTTGTATGTCTCTCCACCACCTCTACATTACATTTTAGAGCCGCATTACTTATCTATCACATCTCAAGAACTACCCCAACTCCGACAAAAATCAGCCCATCGTCGCGAGGACTTAACCAGAGAAATCTCCAACCCCAGAGACCACCAACGGTATCATCCAAGCCCAGCATCTTGCTCCCTTTCGTTATTTTAAAAACTCACCCCCAACTCCTCTGCTATGCCACACAACTCCTTTTATACCCTTCAGAAATACCCACACACCTATGAAGACTTCACTATAGTAACCAGAGGCTATCAAGACGGTTTTGGTTCATTCACCTATCTCTTACTACGTTTTTATCACTTTTAGCACTGACTTCTCAGTTCTGCGCTTCCATAAAGAACAGCCTAACTTTCTGAAGAATCCCTAAATTGTTAATCCGACTTAATTGACATGTTCTAGAAGTTCTAGTGGTCACAACGGTGCCAATAAGAAACATCCTACTTCATCCCTGTCGCTTTTAACACTGAGAACACCAAATCTGTGTGAACACAGAACTCCTCCAAAACCACCAAAAATACTTGCATCAATATGGAGAGGTCAAAGGAGTAACTCACGAGTCCATTAAGTCCATTTGATACCCTTTACACCTCCATTACAGCCGGGTTTACACTTTTATCACCTCCACCCCTCTTCATGCTGGATTCCAGAACTGCCCACAGGTTCATCAGTAATATTCGAGTCGCCGCTGCAAGTTTACCACACTGTTACTAGGAGTGATTAATTTCTTTAAATACCTTTGAAGTTGCGCTTCCATCTCTTACCCACTTCTAATCCCACACTCACCTCATACTGTGCTCCCAAAGAACTCCCCACATCTCTCTCAAAAATACTCGCAATATCACAGAGACTTGACAGAAGTATTCCCCAGAGTCAGATGATTCAAAAGCTTCCTTTTATACATCTCCAACTCTCTCTATTCAACTTTTAACCCTGAACCCCCAATCCTGTGAATTCACCGAACTTGACATAACTCTCTCAGAAATACCTCCACGACAATGGGGACTTGACCATTGTAATCCCCTGACATCTGCTACTCCCTAATCCCCTTCCTGTCTCATTATTTATCTCTTCACAGATTCTAACTCCTGTATCCATAATTCTGTCACCTACAGAACTGCCCCAACTCCTTCAAAAACATTGATACACTCACAGAAATTGACCAGGATACTCTATAGACATGGGGGATACTGATGATACCATATATACCTCTCCACCACTCCCTGTACCACTATTATCCCCACACCTCCAATTCTATCTGTTCACATAACTCGATGTAACTTCCTCAAAAACACCTCCACAATCCTGGTGACTTAACCATTGTGTTATTCAGCCTTTCACCGTTACTTTGGTTCCCTTTATGTCTCTATTACGGCTTCTTTATAGATTCTGACACCTACACCATTTTTTTGACCCTCACCGGACACCCTCTAATTCCTTCAAGAATACCTATAAATCCACGAAAACTTGACCAGAATAAACCCAAGACTGAGCTGGTTCCAATGGTACCATTTATTCCTTTATGCTACCCTTGTAACACATCATTTTCAAGAGGACCCTAACTTCCAGACACGACGAGGACAACTTGAAACAGCGAAAACGAACACACTTGTTACATCTTTTATGCGAATTCAACTTGCGGGTTTAATTGTTATAGGCCTTATTTAAATAAATGTAGTTTCCTAGAATCTATAAACAGAAGTATCCACATCTCAAAGGCATGAAAGACTTGATAGCTTGTGTTCTTCATCAGTTTAAAAACCATCTTGCTACGCAGCTACATATGTACAAGACCTTTACCATCCTTTTTTCCTCAGGCTATTGTTATCTCGAAACTAAAACAGTTGACTATGTACTAATATATATGCAGATTGGCTACAAGAAGGTGGGAATGGTATATAACCAAAAAGACTCAACACTCGCTTCGCTCGTATTGAGTCCGCTCGTATTGAGTTATTCTCTCTCCACCACCAACCAATCATTCACACTGGAACTCACCTTGGCCGGCTCAATCACCTCATTGGCGCTCACAGCGACATCGTGTCTGCTCTTGAACCCCTTTGTATCCGTCAGAGTCACGTTAGTAAGGTCGATTTCTCCGGCGGGAACGTTGCCCTTGAGCAGCTCGAGCCAGTGAACGTGGCCTTCATAGACCACATTCAGAGCCTCGGCCTTGTTGAGAAACTTGCCGTTGAAGGCAAAGTTGTTGGCAGGCTTGCCGTCAGGCACCTTGTAGTACTTGAACCAGTCGTGGATATCGTTGAGCACCGACTTGGACACGTCATCAATGTCGTTAATCTTAGCTGCTCGAGGATCTCGCACGTCAATGGCGATAATCTTCCAGTCCGTCTCACCCTCGTCAATGAGACCCAGAGCTCCGACCACCTTGACGCTTTTGACCTGGCCCATTTTGCCGAGCGCCTGACCAATGTCCACGACATCAATGGGGTCGTTATCGCCCTCAATCTGGGTCAGAGAGTCCTTGACATGGGGGTTTTCCCACGTCTGAGGAATGGCACCGTAGTTGTGACAGTAGCCGTGATGGGGGTAAAAGTTGCGCACAAAACGAACGCGGTCCTTTTTGACGTCCTGGGTGATGGGATTGAGCTCTGCAGACTTGTTAATCTCCATTTTGGCATTACTCCATCGAGGCACCTCAACCACCATGTTCACCACATCGCTTTTGGGCTGCTCAAAACGAATCTTGCCGGTGTCAGGATACACGGGAATGTCGTGGAAGGCAGAGATGGGCTCGCCGGCCTCGTTTTCAATGTACAACTTGAACTCCTTGGTGTACAACTGGCCGTTGGTTCGGGTCTTGTAAGACATGGCCCGAGTGACCTGAAACGACGAGAAAAAGCCGGAGGAGGATGTTTGGGCGCAGAAAAAGCCGGTGCCGGGGCTCTGGAGCCGGCCGGTCACGCGGGAGCCTCTCAGAGGTCGAATTACTTGTCGCAACATGCTGTTTGAAGAGTGTGGAGTGGAGCTGGAGACAAGATTGAGCACCTGAAGTATGTACGCTAGAGTTAGAGTTTAGTTGGGGGAGATTGTGGGACGTCTTTTGCGGCGAGTTTTGGGTGGTGGGGTGGGGATTTTATGTCGTAATAAGAGCCGCCTTGGTTCACTGGCTTGATTACAACTTTTCCCATACCTCCACTCCTCCCCAATAGCATTCTACGTCCTCCCTAGTTTTCTCCGGATACGATAAAGTTATCTGCTGATCGGAAATAGTTCGGAGTTGAATAGGGTCAATAATATGAGGTGAGAGAATATCCAGAGGGGTATCGGGGGTGTTTTAGTGACTTCCAATTTAACGGTTATTCTATTCCCTCCTTTTTTGCCTTTTTTTGCCTATTTTTTTGTCCCATAAAAACACCACTCATACATTACTTATCAAAAGTCAACTAAATTAAACTCCTCCAACTAAACACAACTAAATGTATCACATGTCTCTGACAGAACAGTCCTTCCAACACCCGCAATAATACCAGAAACCGCCCCAAATTCAGCCAGAATAATTGCACTGCCTATACCTCCATTTCCACAAATTTCCAGCTCAATCCTGTCAAAATTGCACCTTACATCGACAAACCCACATTGGTTTTACATGTTTTTTTTCTTTTTTTTTTTTCTTTTTTTTTTTTCCTACGGAATTTCGTTCGTCATTTTCCCCGTCTCTTTGATTTTGCCACTTCCCTCCCTCCAGCCACTCGGCTCCCGGGTATGCACAAGTGAGACTCGAACAAGCCACGCCTTGAGTCACGCAGTCTTAAATTAAAAGAAAAGAAAAGAAAATGTAAATCAAAGGTTCAAACGTTGCATCTATTTTTTGATTACTAGACACAACACCCAACCCAATACCCAATTACCCCTATTTCTCCGACCATGTTACAGTACGACCTAAAATGTACATCCTAAATAGAACCAAAAAGGCACCACTACACCAACAAAAAAGGCACCCTACACCAGCCAAAAAGGCACCAAACTCGTAGTTGTACACCAAATGAGATAAAAATATATTAAATAAATAAACTGGGACCTGGGGCCGTTAATTATTGCAGTATCATACACGCCACACCTTCAGGTAAGGCTTCACCGTGGCCTCACCCTCGGGCTTCGCCCTCAGGTTCGGCTACTCAGGCTACGCCTCCGGCTTCTGCGCATAACACGCCATAAACTTGTAGGCCGTGTTAATTTTAGCGCCACTGCCTCGATCGGCCATAAGCCGACAGTAGTCCTTGCGCTCCTCGTTGTTGAGGTTACCAAAGTGGATCATGAGCGTGGTGGAAAAGAACATGGTCAGAAGGTCCGTAAGATCACCTACTCGACCTCCCCACGCTCGAGGCAAGGCTGTGTACGCTCTGTGGATGTTGTGGAAGCCTGCAGCGTTGAGATGTGACGCAACATGCTGCGAGGGCTCAATGTGCATGCGTCTGGCTCTCAGAGCGTTAGTCAGCCGTGACCAGTACTTTTCTTCCAGCGGATTGGGGTTGATTTGGGCAAAGTCGCAGATGAGCGTCTCGATGTACCCTCCTGGTTTGAGCACTCGTCTCAGCTCCTTGAACAAAGGCACCCACTGGTCGCTCTGAATGAGGTACCACAAACACTTGGCCGAGATGATGTCAAAGTAGTTGTCCGAGAACGGCAGCTTGTCCAGCGACTTGCCCGTGACCTGAATGTAGTTTGCTGGTCCTCCTCCTCCTCTGGATTGAGGCACAGTCCCCAGCTGCCACTCGTAGCCGTAGACCATGGCGTCCGGGTAGTCGAACGCCAGCTGCCACGACCACTGCTCCTTGGTGATGCCCTGGAACTCGAGCACGTTCTTTGTGTCCGGTGAGTTTTTGAGGGCCAGTGAACCAGGTGAAAACAGCAGGGTTCCGTGCAGAATGAAACGTAGTGCCATCATGCCCCACAACTCGGCAATATCCGACTGGTAGCCTTCGAAAGCAGACTGCTGGTACTGAATCCACGCTTCTCTTCGTGTGGCCGCGTAGATGAGCGAGTCTGACTCCTTGGAGTTGTTGAGAAACTCGGTGAAGTAGTTGTAGTACTGGTTTTCCGTGCTTTTTTTCGTGACGGGTTTGTACGACTTGCGTTTAGTGGCGGACGACGAGGACGAGATGGGGGTGGGAGGGGCGTGGATTTGAACCGGTTTTTGCGAGTGTCTGGAGTGAGTAGACCGTTCAGAGTGGGACGAACGGTTTGAGGCACTGCTTCTGGCTGTGGCCACGGAGGTGTTTGAGGTTTGGCGGGAGAGAGACAGTTTTGACGATGAGTCTGAGACGGTGGTCAGGCCGTCCCACATCATGTGTCCTCCCTCTGTTCGTCGGTGGGGTCCTTTGACAAAGTATGGGGGGTTTTGGGACGGGTTTTGGGATGGGTTTTGGGATTGGGGATTATTGGTCGAATTTTGCGTATTTTGAGTGGTCAAATTTTGAATATTTTGAGTGGTCAAATTCTGAGAATTATGGGTCGCGTTTTGAGTCGAATTATGAGTCGAATGAGTCGAATGAGCCGAATTTTGCAAATTATGAGCCGAATTTTGCACATTCTGAACCGAGTTTTGAGTCGAATTCTGCAATTGTTGAGGAGAAGGAGCTGGAAGCGGAACCTGGCCCTGGGAAAACGGTCTTTGTGCCCCGTGCCCCTGCGGAGTAATCACATCGAGATTGTGAGCGGCAGACGACGCCGACACTGTTTTTTTCATGTGGTTGCCTGCCGACTGGGGAAGAGAGGTCTGTTGCGAAAGAGGCGTCTGGGGCGAATGGTGGAACAAAGGGTGCGGGTTATGTACGGGGTGGTGATACTGTTGGGACGAAAGGGTCGAAAAAGTGGGCTGCTGGGTTAACGACGAGTGTCTGGGTCTGGATGAAGAAGCGCCTCTGGAATGGGCAGAAGACGACGAGGAGGCCCGGGGGGACTTGCTGGCCACGTTTTTAATCACCGACTTGAACGAGCTCGATTTGTGCATCGACCCCGAAGTGCCAGGACGGGCCTGGTCCCGGGCGCTAAGAGCGTTGTGATGGCTCTGCAGAGTGGACACGCTCGAGTTTCCCATCTTGTGTGTAGGAATGAAGGCTATAAAGCCATTTGCGTCGTCGTCGGACGAGAGGTCTGAGAGCGGAGATCCAGGACGCTGTAGAAGCTTGGAGCACACCGTGGCAGGCTCGCGGGTACTTGTACTTGTAGGCACAGGATTTGCGTCTGCTGCCAGCCAAAGACTCTCTCTGTCTTCTTCTTGTTGTTCTGCTCCACACCCTTCTCCTGCTTGAACTGCGTCCAAACCTTGCTCTTTGCTGCAACCTTGTTTGTTGCGGGGATGTGCAGGGGGGTTTGGGGCTGACTGGGGACGGTGTTCAAAGTCGTGGAGAGACACAGAACCGGTGTTGGTGCGGAAAGACGATGATGTTCGGTTTGTGTCGACACTGGCGAGCGAGGAATTTGATTGCTGGCTCGTAACCGTCGAGTTACTGTTGCTACTGGTGTAGCTGGGACGCTGGGGTGCAGGAGCATGTGTAGAGTTTGAGATACGAGCAGAGAGCGAGCAAAGAGAGGAGGTGGAGCCTGAGGAGGACAGGGAGGTGGTTGAGCTCGAGGAGAGCGCGTGGCGGTGGTGTGGCGGTTCTCGTCGCTTTATCGACGCCTTTCGCAGCACGTCCAGGTCCTGTTTTTTCGTGACAAACGTGAAAAGATCCGTCGAATTACGGTTCATGGCTAAGTTAGTTTGAGGGGATTTGAGACAGCGGGCGGAGATAAAAAATGAATAAGTGAACAAGACAGTGGCGAAGATGACTCAGCTAAAAGAAGACGAAGACATTGAAGATGACTCAGCGTTAGACAGCTAGTATGACTAGCCACCAGTGACTCAGCTTCCTAACATCTTACACCAGTCTTGTACCGTACTCTCCCCAAATTAGCCAACACCCAGATAGGCTAAAAACAAGAATCAAAAAACAAGCACAAGAGTCAGGCATGAGGCTGCGACCGAACAAGCAAGACCAAGACAAGACCAAGACCAAGGTAGTTTAATGAGCCCAGTCTTTGTGCAGGGGAGCGTAAGGTAATTGAAAAGTGAATGTGACAAACAGTGGTTTTGAAAAAAAGTGGTTTTGGAAAAAAAGTGGTTTTGAAAAAGGTGATTCTGGATATTGGTGGTTTTGGGTGGTGTGATCAAACTGGTGATTTTGGATGGTCATTCTGAGTGCTGGATACTGAATCGTCTTTGAGCCGATTTCGTGACCTGCCTAGAAGCGGACTCCGAAAGCCTGAGTGAGCTTATCGAATATCGAGTGGACTTATCGAGTAACTTCAGAGCCTTAGCCTGAGTTTAAGGATTGAAAGAGTAATCAGAGATTGAGGACTCTGAAGACACCAAAAAATAACACCAGAATGAAGACTCTGAAGACACCAGATCTCAATAGAGCTCACAGAGTATCGGAAGACTGAATAACACAAAAACAGAAGACTTTCAAGACACAATAAAGTCACTCAAGAACTCTCTGAAGACTCTGGAGAACATTAGGATGATCACTGTGGTTTCATTTAAAGTGAGCTTGAAGAGACCATAGGTAAGGTGACCTTCAATAAGACCTCTGAGATAATGAACCTCTGAGATAATGAGCACACGTTTAAAGTGAAGTTCAGAAAGAGACTGAGAGAATTCGAGTGAATAAATGTGAACAAAATGAGCTCAATAAGAACTCCAAAATGAGCTCAAAAAGAACTCAGTGAGCTCAGAACACTCCAAATGACCTCAGAACACCTCAAAGTGATCAAAGAACACTCTAGTGACCTTTCAGAACACCCCAAAGTGAGCCTAGAACACTCCAAATGACTGAAACAGTCCCCATCTTCTTTGAGCCCTTCACTGAAGTTATCTATCTCTTTTGAGCCCTGCACTTCACTATCTATCTCGATTTGAACAGTTTATGGTCTTATCAAGTCTTGGTATTGTCTTGGTATTGTCTTGGTGTTGTCATTCTCGTTCACTCAGCTTGTCCAGGTTGTTGTCATCCAGTACTCTCACGTCACTCGTATTCGCGTATCCGTTGTCTGTCATGTCGTATCGAGCTGTCATGAGTACTGTCAGTGAGTACTTTAATGAAATAGTCACTGTGACATTCTTGACTGAAGTCGTTTGAACATCTGCTGAAGTTGTCGTCTTGAAGTCTTGGAACGTATTGAACGCCTGAAGTTGTTGTTCGTCTTCACTTCACTTTTCAAGTCGTCTGTCTTCACTTTGAAGTCGTTGTTTCTCCGTCTGCTTGTTTCTATCTCGCCTAGTCCTGACTAGTACACTAGTGTACCATCCCACACTCATACTCACTTCCGTGATTAGTCGTGTGAATACAATGTCAAACCAAACGCACACGTCACGTCCAGACCTCCATGATCTTCACCTCTTGATCGACACTACAAGCCCCTACGTGATAGCCAGCAGAGTTTACCAGAGGGATAACTCTACTAGAGATTACGCGTAGATATGATATGACAGGGATAGATATGGACAGTGACACAAACACGTCTATCTGTGTTATATCCGTACTATTCTTTTATCTCCATGTTACAAGTTGGTACTCACTCACCTACTGATATACCTCGTACGTCTCTACTGCACCCCCAGTGAGACGACGCAAAGAAAGACTTAGTTGTAGCAGCATGACGTAGAGCAATGTTTGGTGGCGATTAAGTTGTGTGTGTGAAATACGTATTTTCACTTTTTACAGTGTTTTTCCTGTCTATTATACACTGTCTATCATACAACATTCTTTTTCCTCTTCATTTTTATCCTGTTTTTCTATCCACTCTAGCTACCCTCACCAGTGCTTTTTTCCGTGCAAGATTCACATGCTTTTATAGTTGGGCTTGCAGGTTGCACAACCCAAAAAGTTTTTGAAAACGAGCGAAAACGCTGCTAAAAAGACGCCAAAAAGACGAGGCGCTAAAGTAGATTCAATTTCCCCACGCGGATACATTAGCAAGGGGGTTAGTCTGGATTAGTAAGCGTTAAAGGGGTGATTACTAAGTGCAAAAACGGCAGGTGATTTTCATGTCTCTGTTGTGCTCACTTTCTCCCCAAGTTTTTTTCAACCTCCCACAGCTCACATGTGCATGGAAGACCGGGTGTGCAACCATTTCGCTTGGATTGAGAGACGAATTTGAATTTGTGGAATTAAATGGAAAATGAACTACAGTAAAAAAAGGAAATAATGGGGGTAAATCTGGAAAATGGAATAAATGTGGAAAATGGAAAACGGCAATCACCAGAAATCATGTCGCACTCTACTGGCCAAATCCTGATCCTTTACCTCCTCTCCAGAGGTCTATACCAGTACGATGTATGTACTTTACCAGGCCAGGGTATGACGTAATTATGGTATCTTTACAACTGGAAAATAAGAATAGAATAAAAAAACTAGAATTAAAATACAAATAAAAATAAATAAATAAATCCAATAATCTCAATAATACATGGAACCCACCTTGCAACTCTCGGCTCCGACCAAAGTCCGACCGGAGCCGATCTGAACATTGGCAGGACTGCAGGGGTAAATTACGTAAATTACCGAAATGTATTTTTTCCAAATTCTACACAATAATGAAAACCGTGCATTTTTGCAGAACCTCGGGGTTTGACGGAATGAGAACAGAAAAGGCGGGGTTTGAAGGTAGGGGGTGTCTGCGATCCGAGTACGATGCCATAAGGGAGTTTTGGAGGTATTTTCATAGTTAAGTGAAGATCATTAGGCAGGTTGTTGGGAATAAGAGAGGAAAATGGAAAATATGAAAAAATGGAAAATATGAAAAATGGGAAAAAAAGAATAAAATTGGAAAAATAACAAAAATGGCATAAAACACCTCCCCCAGACAAAACTTCCCAGACAAACACCTCCCAGATAATCAATCTTCGCCACCTACCAAGACAGATCCACTCTACCAGTACTTCCACCGTTGACATTTCTTTTTCTGCAAATTAAAGTTCACACTCAAACTCGTCTACCTTAATACCCTCTCGGGAAGCAAGAAGATGAACAGTCAGGTTCACCAGTTGTGGCGAAGCGATGGATAATACGAGTTTTTGGTTCTATTTTCCGAAATCGCCCCATTCTGCACATCAACAATGGCGCACGCCACCCCACAAGGTTTGTCTCCCTTCATGCAAGTCTTTGTACCTTGTCTCCACTTGAAAATAATGAAACCGGTTTTTGGAGGAAGATAAAATTACCAGACGTCGAAATCGCAAAACGGAGGCACTATTGAGACAGAAAAAGGAAAAAAACAGGGAAAAGAAGAAAGCAGCGAAACAGAATGGAGGAGTAGAGAAGAAGTAGAGAAGCAGTAGAGATGGTAATAGGAAGAAGTAGGGAAGAAGTAGAGAAGAAATGTGGAAAAATGGTACAACGAAGAGGTGAAATACCATGGTCAAAAAACAGTGAGATCCAGAATACCTCCAACCACTACCTTCTAAAATGTTGAGTGTTGCATCTTCCCCACGTTTCGAGAAGGGCCAAAAATGGCTGAAATTGGCTGGAAGAGAGACAAAATAAGGTGCTCGGCGTTTGAAGACTGGGGAATATTTTGGATATTTTTTATATTGGATATTGACCGAAATCTGGTCGAAACTAACCTCTGCCTCGGACCAATCAAAAGACGTTGTGTGCATGTGGAAACGGTCATTGTCCGGATCAGCTGTCGTGTGTGCAGGGTGCTCTTCTTGGCACCAACGTTGCTTTGTTGAGGTTGGACAGTGACTACTTTGGCACTTTTCGTATGACATGTTATATGACATGTCAGAGTGGTGTGTCAGGATATGACAGTCAATGTGGGTCTTAGCAGCCAGTGTGACTACCTAATTTGACTACCCAAATGACCACCCAAATGGACCACTCTTGTTGACCTCTCCACTTCTGTACCTGTACCTTACTCACCACTTGTAGATTTGCTGCAGCAAAAGCCGAGGGATATTTTCAGATCTTGAGGAGATAATAAAGATCAGGAATTTGAGGGTCTGGAGGGCTTGAGTGCATTGCGAGTCCTTTTACGAAAAAAATACACTCAAATTTTCAACGATCAGAATTCTTCTATTGTATTTCTCGCCACAGTAATCTGTCCATGTTTTGAGCCAACCCAAAAGTCTGTTATCCGGACCGGTTTAACGTTGTTTTTGAGTTGCCGTTGTACCAGAGGGTATTAAGACAGTGTGAGAAAGGTGCAAAGAGGACCAATAGTTGTAGGAGGAGATATATCTCGTATTAGTAAGCGTCTGTTTCACCTCTGTCACCGCGGCAACGCGCCAAACTGCACCCCTCCGCCCCTCCGCTTGCTCCCAAAGACACCATCTCGTCTGCACCCAGGGCTGCATCCAAACCGTATTGACCTCTCCAACATGACAAGATTTGGAGACGAGGTTAGCTGAGGGAGTCGTTTACACCCGACCAGTCATTTGCATTTTCAGAGTCTTTTCGACCGTCATTCGACCGTCATTCGACCGTCATTCAACCAGTCAAGTGTACTGCACGCTACTGCACTACTCAGAGTACGATATCACGACAGAGGTACAACTATCACGACAGTACAACTATCACCAAAACGACTAGAACTACAAAAACACCACCAACACCACAAAAACGCCACTACAACCACCACAAACACCACCACCACAACCACACCACCACACCCATGCCGCCGAAAAAACCAGACCCTGGCGTGCGCAAAACACGGTCGAAAACGGGCTGTCTGACCTGCCGAAGACGCAGAGTCAAGTGCGACGAAGCCCGACCAACGTGTCTCAACTGCATCAAGGCCGGCCGCAAATGCGACTACAACATGCGTCTTTCGTTTCGCTCGGGTCTGTCGTCCAAACTGATGCAACAAATCGGCAAAACCGAGGTTGGCGAACAGGTGATGGACTTTTCCGATACTGATACCCTTCGGTTCGCTAGCGACGGAGGAACGGGCACGGTGCAGCAGCCGCCGCTGTATGTGAATTTTCCCGTCAAGGAGGAGTCTCGTTGTGAGAGCAGGTTTGACGGGGTGGAGAGATTTAAGGTGGTCAAAAAGGAGGATTTGGAGCATGAATGGAGGGTTGAGACGGGGAGAGAGCAGGGTGGTCAGTCAGACGAAGTGTTATCTGGTCTGTCAGGAGAGGTACTATCTGTATCTCCACTTGGTCACGTTGAACAGGTACACTCTGAACATACACAGTCTGGCCAGGTTGAGCATTTACAGTCTGATCATTTACAGTCTGGTCAGGTTGAACAGGTACAATCTGGTCAGTCTGAACAAGTACAATCTGGTCATTTACACCCTGAACAGGTACAATCTATTTCTCCCCTTCCAGATCACCCTACCCACTCATCTCCATCATGTCCCACTTTTGCATCTTACCCTCCAAAAACCGTTGAACCCCAAACATCCCACTCTCGTGACATTTCCCTGTACCTGCCGTCGGCCACAGAATCGCCTCTTTCCAACCCTATAGCCATTTTTCTGCTCAGAGAATACGTCTACAAACACGGCCAGGGCATCTCGTGCTACGACAGATACAACGTGTCTCCTGCCTCCATCTTCGACGACGTCAACCACCACAGTCTGCGAGGCATGTCCAACTTCTGGACCTTTGACGTGCCTCTGGCTGCTCTTACGTGTGACTTTCTCTTGCATGCCGTTCTTGCCTGGTCAGCTTTAAACCACTCCATGTTTTCGCCTGAAGACTCGCACTTCAAACTGCTTGGAATGGAGCACTACCACACGTCCATCACGCTGCTGTCGTCGGAAATCCGCATGGACACGTACAAACACAATCCCATGCCTGCTGCTGCCACGTGTCTCATTCTGGCTTTTTTCGAGACGTACTGTGGCGATCTGGGCAACTGGTTCAGACACATGACCGGGGCTCACGAGATTATTCGAGAAACGTCTTTATCTGAATTGTCTCACATTGGCCAGGTCGACTCTGTTTTTGGACTGCAGCAACTCGAGCTTCTGTACTCGTATCTACGTATGGACATTATGCATTCTATCGTTGGAGGAACAGGCACTTTTGCTCCGTGGCAGTTTTGGGCTTCTGTGCCGTCTCGAGTCGCTTCCAATCCGGCCGTTTATGCCAACGACGAGATTCTCAAAGTTTTTGCACGCATTTGTTTCTACATTGAGGAGGAAAATGTGCGAAAACGAGGCCAAACGGTGCATGCGTCAAACGAACGGTTCAACGAGAGTCTCAGCAAGTGGAACGAGCTCAAAGACATAGTTGCGCAGTTTCGCAGCACTTTTGGTGGACTTCTGGCACCTCAGCCGCTTCGTGGACCTCCTCAAGTGACTCCTTTTGGCCCCAAAACAAACAGAGCTAGTTACCATCACGATCTGGTGGCTGCATTTCTAGCTACAGCGGAAATTCTGCTGCACAGAATCGACCCCAACGTGCCTGTGATGGGTTTTGCAGCCATTCCGTTCACTGCAAAAGCGTGTATAGAGCCCATGTTGGAGGTGATTCGCAGTCTGCCTGTTTCACCCAGATCGTTCATGATGTCTGATATCTACACGACTGACCAAACAGGTATTTGTTTGAGTCACGGCGAAAAGCTGCAGATACTCTGTTCCTTCACTGTCCCCTTTTTTCTCGCCTCAGTGCAGGTCATGGAGCCTGGACAGCAGGAGTTTGTGGCCGGCTGGTTTGAAGACATGTTTCAGAGCACAGGTTTCAAGACCGCGCTGATTATCAAAAACTCGCTGTTTCGCGGCTGGTCAGATGCTCGCAAAAAAATGGCTGCCAGATCTGCTTCTGCTTCTCCTGCTTCTGTGTCCGAGTCTCCAGAAAGTGCCGTTTCTCCAGAATCTTCTACGTCTTCGGTCACAGACGGAAAACCAAGAATCAGACTGGACAACGGGATGCTGGTTGGATACGATGGCAAGCCTGTAGACTCGGTTTCTGATCCTGCCAATCGGGTTAGGTTTGCACATGGAGTGTTAGGAGACACGGCTGAGATGATGCAGAAGCTGAAACTCAGTGAAAGTGAGAGTGATGGTCTGAGTCCTCAGCCGTAGGGAGGAGGGTACAGTATGGCCAGGTTAGAGGAGGGTACAGTATGGCCAGGCTAAAGAAGGACATGATGCCAGATCTAGAGAATAGGATATTCCTAGGTCTAGAGGAGGACGAGATAGGAAGGAGTTCGGAAGAGTCAGGCCATTCTGACACGTACACGACACCGCATTGCTCTGTGACAAATCCAAAGAACGGATTGTCGCACGGCATCGACGGATTCGGAGACTACCGCATATGACACATCCAAGAAGGGATTGTTTCGTGTGGTTGTCTTGGAGTCCGTCCACAATATAGACTAACTGAATGTATAATAATTTATTAATTGCATGGAATGGAGTGGTGGTGGTGGTGGCATGTGGAATAACGATAGTTGGAGCTCATAATCTGTGTAGCAGCAATGTTTACTGTTTATTACCTGTTATGGAAGATTTCGAGCGTGATGTTCGGATTTTCAACTTTAGTTAAGAATATTAGTTGGGAATAGTTGGAAATAAAGTCTGCTGGGGGTATCTATTTCGTGGTTACAGAGTAGCTGGAGGGGTGGATGTAGCTGTATTAGGTGCAGAATATCAGAGTTCCAAACAAATATCAAAGAATATGGCTATGTCGTCATACAAAATTGTGAGTAATTCGGGTTTCAAAGCGAATTGTGGGTTTTATCTAGTTGGGACTTAGTTGTGGTTTACTCAACTTTTGATGAAGTTAACTAGACTTTCGACTGATCGAATGAGAAGAAAACGAATCAAAAACAGTATATGAACTCGTAGCTATTGTACAAAGAATACATCCAAAAATAGACTTCTCGTCTGGTTATATGACTCAATATGTAATATGTATTTTTACACACTGACTATTTTTTACACTTCCTTTCTTCCGTTTCTTCTACACGTCGAATTAAAGATGGAGATGTTAATGCAAGAAGTGTAGGTTGTGCATTGGGGTTGGGGGTAGAAATGATGGATCGATTTGATATGTCCATTTGACATGTCCATTTGACTGCTCATTGTGATTGGTATCTGTGTACCGCCACACAATGTATATATTACGTCTTTCTCTCTTCTTCTCTTCCTCTCTTTCTCTCTGCCTCATATCGTACACCTCGTGTGTAATAATATGTGCACAGGATGGTGAGGCATGTGGCATGTATCTGTGCGAGTTATAAATGGCCGTGGGGGCTCCAAACGGACACAGAACAGACAAGACCACACTCGATATGTTTGAATCGTCGTCGAAACCACAGAAGAAATGCCACGTGTGCCATCTCCACTACTCCCTAGCCAGCTACAGCAAACACGTCAGCAAGTGTGAGGAAATGTACAACATTCGGGGCAACAAGGAGAGAGAGAGGGAAAAGGAAAAGGAGAAGATGGCCGGAAAGAAAACCTGAGCCAGTGAAGAACCAACACTACATGATCTGTTCACTGAGCCGATTCAGAGCTCTCGCTACATCACCAGGGTTGTGGCCCGAAGCTCAACTAATGATCCACACTCGCTAGATTACCACATCTCATCACCGCTGAGCCATCACTACATATTTATATCATCACTTTACTAATTACTAATTATTTCCGTCTTCATTTCCGGTAAATGGCCTGATCAAAGTGTGCATGAAGGAGTAGGGTCGCTATTCTGCAGTCGGAGATTCAATAGTGAGGATTGAAGGAGTCGCTTAAAAAGAAGGAAGAAAAAGAGCTATATTCTAGAGAATAGATGTCCGGGACACATTGAGTTATTCTTACAACTTTTTTCTTCTTTTTTCCTTTTTTCTTCATAATAAATCATTAATAATACTCATTAGGGAAGAATTCTGTCTTTGACTCTCTTTTCAACAAACTCCCAACAAGTCCCAAGTAAATGAAAATTGAAAATTTGAAAAATTTGAAATAAATAAATAAAATTGGAAAAATAGAAAAAAATCCACCTTGGCACGGTATAGGCAGATTACACGACTCTACCTCTCCTTTCCCCCATTACTCCAAATACACCCCTACACACCCAAATCTTGTACCATACCCCGGCTTTCAACCTCGGCATTCAAATTGACTTTGGCATGCACATCACCTTGTGATTTTAACTCGCTGATAACGTAATCGCGATGAGCCGCCCTAAAGTCCAAGTACGGCGTGTACTCGTACTCCAGTCTTAAGTCTCAATACATTGTCTTCATTCATACATTCATATATAATTTTAATACTCCTCCCACAGCGTTTCCTAGGAACGGCTTATAACGAAAGATAGAGTCCATCCCCACAGCGTGCTATGCTGGGCCCGATTAGGCGGGGGCAGCAGCGGAGACAGGCAGAATCTCCTGCTGGATGGTCAGAATCTCGGGGTGCTCGGCAGCCATCTCAATGTCCTTCTGGTAGGTGATGAGCTTGTCTCGCATCTCCTTGATAGTTCGGGGAGGCGAGTCGGAGTGGTAGACCGAAGTACCGGCAACAATGACGTTGGCTCCAGCAGCGCCGGCGTCGTCAACGGTCTGGGGGCCGAGACCACCGTCAACCTCAATGTTGAGGTTGGGATATCGCTCTCGCAGAGCAGCGACCTTGGGCATCATGTCCTGCTGGAACTTCTGTCCACCGAATCCGGGCTCAACGGTCATGACGAGCACGAGATCGAGCTGGTCAACCAGAGGGTAGACGACCTCGACGGAGGTGGCGGGCTTGATGGCAATGCCGGCCTTCATGCCCTTGGCCTTGATGGCCTTGATGACCTCCTCGTGGTCGTAGCAGGCCTCGTAGTGGAAGGTGTACTGGTCGGCGCCAGCGTCGGCCATGGGCTCGACCCATCGCAGGGGATCGGTGACCATCATGTGGCAGTCGAAGAAGGCCTCGCCCTTGAGCAGCTCGGCTCGCAGACACTTGACCACGGTGGGGCCAAACGAAATGTTGGGCACAAAGTGGCCGTCCATGATATCCACGTGCAGCCAGTCGGCTCCGTAGTCGACCATCATTCGCGATTGTGCGCCGAGCTTGGCAAAGTCTGAGGAGAGAATGGAGGGGGCGATGATTGGCTGGACCATGTTGTGTGTTTGTGTGATTTGTGCGGGTGCTTTTGTGTGTTGTGTTCTTGTCACGTCAGTGGCAAAGTGTTGAGTTAGTGGGTAGAATTTTTTGGGGGAGCGTTTGTATGTGCGGTTAGCGTGAGACGTTGGCGTTACACAGATGCAATTGTTGTTTGGTCTCTGTTTTTTTCGAGACTAGTGAGGTGTAGGAGGGAGAAGAAGAAGAGTTTGGATAAGGTGCAAATAATGCTGAATGTCGTGGCCACCTGACTGATGTCTATATAAAGGTGCCTAGGCCCCCAGAATAATGACTAATTTATGAGGGATGCATGAGGGGTGCGAGAATCGGCATCGCAAAAGGGAAAGCTAACTTCGCAGGCGTGCTTGTCTTTCCGTATTGGGGAGGGTTCCGACATGTGAGGCAACTTTGTTCCTTGTGGGCCGGCGTGAAATATGGGGTAATTGCTGACGGTCCAAGTCTGCTGTTTTCGAGGCGGATTTAGGCATTTTTCGAGGCACCTATTTTCATGCAGACTATGGGAGCAAGTCACAAAGCCATAATTCTAACAGCAGATAATGACGATAACACAACGTGTGTCTTCGTTGTCGTTGCTCGATCGAGCAACTGACCGATATAAACACAGCGTTTCGCTCTCTCCCGCACAAGGTCTGCAAGGCCGATATCGCCTGCAACTGGGCTGGGCATCTGAGACATGGAGGACTCTGCAAGTCACGATAACAGATCGATGCGAACACAGGTTCTAACATGGCAACAGCAACTACAGTAAATACCATTGTCGCTGCTGTCACGCCTCAATCATAGAGATTAAGATGTAGGTTAAATGGCTCACAGTCTAACCCCCACAACAGACCCCCATATTCCCAAGAGACGCACAGCAACGATACAACATGACCATAATATAGGTGAGACAGTCACATGACTTCACGATAATGCTGTAGAAAGAGAACGATCACTTTCCTCACTTTCAGCGTTCTTTTTCAGATACCGTATCGCTATTTCTTGTTCATCCCAGTCACTCTCTCTAGATCAACTTATTATCAATCTTCTAACTCAGCAACTCTCTCCTGACACTCAACAAATGTCACATAGTTTTTACTTTTCGTGGAGCCTAGTGTTTCAACGTTGCGCGCAATTTGACACCCATCTCCCCTAACCCACAGCCCCGATCAGCTGCATAACCCTAAACCCATGGCAGAATGCAGCAAGCAGCCCTAAGTTTTTGCCTTTTTGAGCTAAATTTAAGGTGGGCACGTGACTCAGGGTTTGGCTGGCAGTCCCAACTTTTTCAAAAAAACAAAAAATCCTCCCGGTGGCCAAGCTGGTTTAAGGCGCGAGACTGTAATGGTGAAATTGTAATCTTGAGATCGGGCGTTCGACTCGCCCCCGGGAGATTTTTTTGCAGTTAGAATAGCGTATTTTTTTGTTGGAAAGGGGTGCTTTATGGGGAGTGGACGTTTCCAGCGATTTTTCTCGTCTCTTTTTCATTTTGGGAGTGGGGGAATCTCGTGTTAAAAGTATAGACCTCTTACCTCAACTAGTTACTTCTTAGAGTGAAGGTGCTAGCTAGGTGAAGCAGTGATATCAAATAAGTACGAGTACTCAACGGTACCTGAATTCTAAGACAATTGATTGTTGGTGTAATTAGATGCTGATCCGATCTCATCCTTCAAATTACAAGTGCAAAAATGGTACAAGTATTTCGATGCAATTGAAGGTCTAGATATGGGTGGATATGAGTTCAGCTACAAGTATACAGTCAGTAGAAAAAGTATTACAGTAATATTACGAGCAATCAGACTTTGATATAGTCCAGACCTGATTAGGATGAACTGAGGTATTTGGGTTTGCAGTAGCTACTTCTCTTTATTATTACTTGACACCTTTCGAGTTTCCTCCAAGCAGTATCAAATATCATCCTTACTACAATGAAGAATTGCATGTACGCTTAGACGAGAACCAATAAGTTTGAGAAGTCAAAGACTTGATTATAACTGTTTGAGAGTGTGTAAGTGTACTGTATGTCGAAGCATCCGATAATCTAGAAGAGATTAAAAGGCATTTAGCAGCATTAGATAACTTGAACCTGGATTGAGACTACTAGGTACATAGAGGTAGCGACTTATAAGCTGTATAAGATATGATATTCGTGATTCTATATCAATTCAAACAGTTTCCCAAGCCCTTAAGCGTTGAAAGGTGGAAACTTCTTCTTTTTCTGACAAACTTGTACCTAAGAAACAATACTTGTCCTCAGACCTTAGCCAGAAGTAAGAACAGTACGGCAAGACTTACAAGACCTTTCTAGTCGTACTAATGCCACTCTCATAACATCTCTTTAAGTGTGAGTCTTTATCTAGAGGGTCTAATATTAGTCCTCACTGGATAGTCTTGTAGAGGACCAAACATAGCAACAAGAAACTAGCGAATACCAGCCTTGCGTTAATTTCAAGATCGACTCTGCATCATGGCGTTTTCCCTAGGAACGAGCTGTTCAAGTCGACATTGTAATACGGCTATTTTTGACTGAGATAACGGAGTTCTACCTAGGGGCAGTATTAGAGGTGTCGTCGTAAAATGTCAGAAAAAGCGGCAGTGGATATGTAAAGGGTACAAGAAGAGTTGCTGGCGTGGTAGCAACACCATGACCCGGTATTTATAGCCATGGAAGTATTTCCAATCAAGTTGAGACTGTTCTGTAAGGAGTTGGAAATGGGTGTTCTAGTTCTACCAGGAAATATCATATAGTTTGAAAGACATAGATGGTATCAAAAGACTCCCATGGCGGCTCAGGGCTACAATATAGTTAAGTTTGATTTGTGGTGAGAGTATTTTTGGTAATTCTAGGAGGAGCAGTCTGACCATTTAGAATCGTCGTGTCAGTGCTAAAAAGTGGAGTATAAGAGCAGTGGAGACATGTGTGGTACCATTGGGATCGTCGAGCAGGGAACTACACTCCGGTGAAGTCGTCGTTACTATACGGGTATTTTTGCCAAAGTTGGAACAAGTCTTGTTCTTCATGAAGCTCGAGATTCAGGAGAAACGTAGAGAAGTAGTACAAATAAGTGCAAGGTCTATCACTACCATTCCAGTTTGGGTAGTGTCTGACACCTATCATACTTGGACAGATGTTTCTTTTTTCCCTCCTTTTTTCTTTATTATTCCTTTTTGATATATTGTATTTCACTCATCACTAAATCACTCCCAATACATACTCTTCAATATTTGAGACAAGTTCAATGTTCACTGTACAGTGCCTAGAATACATTCCTTTCGAAAAAAAAAATGTCAAATCGCTCCATCCTGTCATTGTACACGCTATCACCTTTTTAATCACGTGACACCCTCATATTGCACCATTTCTGACCTCCTATTTATTTTATTTTATTTTATTTATTTAATTCTCTAATTTCACCAACTCTAATAGACTCCAAACACCTCATCCCATGCATGAGTATCTCCAACATCAAACAGAACGAACACGATACAACTACACGGACGTGGCGACACTAACCATCGACCTCATAACCTATCACTCATAACCCATCAACCTCATAACCTCCGTCATAACCTACTTCCGTCATAACCTCCAACATGTCCCTCAGACCAGACGAAGTGGACGTACGTGTTCTGGAGGAAAACCTGCTGAAAACCAACGCGCTGGTGGACAGCATGGTTGCAAGCTCCCAGAAAATCTCCAACTCGTCGTACAAGGCCGAAATCACCATTGAGCCGATTTCGGGCATGCAGCGACGAATGCAGGTGTATGAAACCAACCTCAACAACTGTCTCAAGGTCGTGGACGGCATTAGAGACTACGCCAAGGTGACTGCTCGCGAAGAAAAGATCATTCGGCAGGGTCCCGAGGCCGTGGGACTTGCTGCTTACGTGGCAGCTATTCAGTCCGTCATTCGAGTCAATGATGAGATTGAACAGAGACAGCTCCACAGCATTCCCAAAGTCAAGGAAAAGGCCGTGGATCTGGCGCGAATGGGCACTGCGGGTCTCAAGGAGAACCTGGCAACCATTCTCAAAGAAGAATCCAACCCAATTGACCCTGTTCCCATTTTGGCGGCCGGAAAGCCGTTTCCTCTCATGAGTCCTAAAAACGCAGACAAGCTGAACGAGCTGCTGGGAATCGTGGCCAGATTCTCCTCCAGACAAGATAACACGTACGTCGACTCGCGAAGCAGGTATTTGGCCATGTCGCTGTCTCCTGTAGCCTCCAAGGTCAAACCTCAGACTCGAACTGGAAAAGCACCTTATGACAAACAGTCCAACGGTATTCACACGTATGCTGAAGCACTGCTCAAAATGCTGCAGGCCGAGCACGATAATCTGCGTTGTGCTTTCCCCAAAGACGAAGCCAGAGTGACTCAGTACTTTACTCAAATCGCACAGACACCTCTACAAACATACCAGTCAGCCGGTGAAGAAATCTCCAACCACGTGCAAAGAAACATTGCCACGGACGCGCTGCTCATTTTCGAGCTCATCGAAGGCACCGTGGCCCTCAAACGCGGTCTGGAACCGCTTACTAACTCTGCCGCTCCTCTCGACCGGCTCATCCAAAACAGCTACAATGTCTCGCAGGGCGTGTTTTCCGAGATTCTCAAAATCTGCGAGACCCGAGTGCAACAGGTTGCGACGCTGCCGTCGGACAATGGAGTTTGTGACGCCACAGTCGAGGTTATGAGCCGAATCCGACGGTTTGCAGAGTACAAGGATTCTGCGGTTTTGGCGATTGGAGGCATGAAGTACCAACAGTGGATTCCTCAGCCTCGACCAGCCTGGATGTCGACCTTTTCGTCAGCCCCAGCAGGCTACACGACCACAAAACCGCAGGAACTGCTGTCAGCTGTTTTCTCAGACTCAATTGACGCCTTTTACGTCACGCTGGAAATGAAGGCGAAACAGCTGAATCCCAAAAAGCCGTCGCAGGTCGGCTTCTTCCTGCTGACTAACCTGACGCTGATTGAGCGGTTTGTCACAAAGTCGGAGGTGTACAAGGTGCTGGGAGGCCAGGGCCGCGAGCGGCTGGAAAAGTTACGTAAGCGGGGTCTGAACCTGTTCCTCGAGGGCTGGAAGGCCACCGCCTCGTTGCTTATGGACACCACGGTTGTCAACTCCAAGGGTTCGCTTTCTTCCAAAGACAGAGAGCTGGTCAAAGACAAGTTCAAGACGTTCAATGCGGACTTTGAGGAGCTGGTCAAAAACCACAAGACGTATGCGATTACGGATCCTGCTTTGAAACAGCTGCTGGCCAAAGAAGTGTCGTTTATTTGTCCTCTTTACCATCGGTACTATGATAAGCATATTGGCGGCGACTTTTCCAAAAATGTGGATAAGTATATCAAGTACGATAAGGCGCAGTTTGACCGGGTGCTGCAGGAGTTGGGAGATTAACCGTAGATTAACCGCAGGTTAATCGGAGGTTGAGAGGTGGTGCGTTCCACTATCAGTTTTACTCTCTCTCTCTCTACAGTACTCTCACTCCAGTATACTGTCTCGAGAAGCAGGACTATCTACTCTGTCTGGAACTCAGCTAGTACGCTATGCAGGTTAGTTTAGGATGGTACGTGGTACGAGTACGTGTATTGATACTCGTACAACTAATCATATAGAACTTCACCTTCCTATAAGTCTCTGTGATTGAGATAAATGACCCTGTTGGATAATGAAATTAATGAACGAGTTGGAGACGATACGGATACGATATTTGTGTCAGTTTGTAGAAAATAGTCTGATACTGTGCCAGTGAAGGATACAAGGACGGCTTTCTAAAGGTATGAGAGTAACATCCAAACATTTCATGACCTCAAAAGATCAAATTTGATCTGTGAACATATTCTGACAGATCCATGTTAGTAATAAATCGTCCTTTAGCTGTCGAACAGTAGTTTTTTCAAAATCCCATATTTTCAGGAACCCATTATAGAGACCTACTTGCTCATGATCTTATTCTTACCCGAGCTTACCTTAGGCTCAAAGAACATGAACCATAGAAAGCTCCAAAAGTCCTGGAAATAACCGGAAAATCGCGTTTTGGCACTCAATAGAACCACATCGCGGTTACGATTCTTTTTAACCAACTTCCGTCGTAATCCGAGCTCAGGAACACCCAGTGGACGAGTGCAGCGAATGTATTACGGAGATGAACCAAGAATAATAATAGGTGAAAAAGGTGAGCTTGAACACGAGTTTAGTGATACAAAAGAGGTGTAGGAAATCATAACTATGAGTAAACTTCCTGACAATGTACGTGAGCATCTTTTTAGTGCTTTTTTGTACTTTTTTGATAGTTTTGACAAGTGTTAACCAGTTCTTTTGTTTTCCTGGATCTATCATGAATGCCAAGATGAGCCTTTTTCTAGAAGTTATTACTGTCGGTCTTAATAGGAGTATTCATCCAAGGTTATTCCCAAGAGAAGTTATAATTAATGAATGATTCAAAGCGTCGCAATATGGACAAGAGTGACATTTCTGGTATCAAAATGATCACAATGATTTGCTGATCACAATTGTGCTGTTTCTATTGTCATATACTACCTGTACAAGCACAAGACTAGTCTCGTACTGTGTCTGACTCGCACTTCAACTACTCGTACTCAATATATATATGTTTATTACACTAGCAGCAGTAGCTTACTTCTTGCCCTGGTTGGCAACGGCAGCGGCACCAGCGGCAGCGGCCTCGGGGTCGAGGTACTCGGCGGGCTTGGTGGGCTTGAGGTTGTCGTCCAGATCGTAGACCAGAGGAATTCCGGTGGGGATGTTGAGGGCGGCAATGTCGTCGTCGGAGATACCGTCGAGGTGCTTGACGAGAGCTCGCAGGGAGTTTCCGTGGGCGGCAATAAGCACGGTCTTGCCGGCCTTGAGGTCGGGGACAATGTCCTCGTTCCAGTAGGGCAGAAGTCGGTCGATAACGAGCTTCAGAGACTCGGTCTTGGGCAGAACGTCCTTGGGAATCTCCTGGTATCGCTCGTCGTTGTACTGGGACCACTTGTCGTCGTCAGCGATGGGGGGAGGAGGCACGTCGAAAGATCGTCGCCACAGCTGGAACTGCTCGGGGCCGTACTCGGCCAGAGTGGCAGCCTTGTCCTTGCCCTGCAGAGCGCCGTAGTGTCGCTCGTTGAGACGCCACGATCGCTTGGTGGGGATCCAGAGTCGGTCAGCCTCATCCAGAGCAATGTTGGCGGTCTGGATGGCTCGAGACAGCTCGGAGGTGTACAGAATGGTGGGCTTAAGACCAGACTCCTTAAGAAGAGTACCGGCTCGCTTGGCCTCAGTGTGGCCGAGCTCAGAGAGCTTGACATCGACCCATCCGGTGAACAGGTTCTTCTCGTTCCAGTCGGACTGGCCGTGTCGCAGCAGAATCAGTTTGGGCATTTTTGTGGTGTTTTTGGGGATGGGGAAGGAACGACAAGAGGGACGACGCATCATGTATATATATGGACGTGGAAACTAGGAGAAGAAACCTTAATGCTGATCCGTAAAATTATCGTGCTGGAACTGGAGAAGAGTGTAGGGGAGGGGAAAGACCGAAAATTACCAAAGAAACTATTGTCCACCTCATAACCTGTATAAAACAGCAAATATACACCCCTTTCAGCCCTAATCATCCCGTTGAGCGCTTTCCCCCAACCCTCACCAGTCCTCTAAAAAGCTTATTTCCAGACGTCGCTCTCCATACATACTCATGCATCTCCATCGTGATTGCTGTATAACTGAAGCCGGAGTTTTTACGCCAATTGAACCAATTGAGTCACGTGACATGTGGTAAGGGTTCACACTGGTAGTATCACTCTTGCTAATACCCCCTACACCCTTACCCTCGCCCTAACCGCTCCACAGCAACCTGCAAACGTTTCTCTTGGACTGGTGCTATCCAAACGCTAAGATGACGTGACGTTGAATAGAGTTGCGCTGAATGAATGTTCTGGGGTTGTGGTTGTGGGTTAGGGTATGTCTTTGTGGTGCCTGTGATGACGACATTTCAGCGGCAACTTGCCTGTTTTAATTCCGCTTACCCTAGACAACTTGTGGTGGAGTTGTTGTATTCAATACACGCCTTGATCTGCTTTAGACTTGGCACAACACATGTGAAGCTTAAGTTCAACGTCCCTAACCAGTCTAACGTCATAATCTGTGGGAGGAGGAGGATGCAGCATAATGGGTGGTGGGTCATAAGGGGTGCAGAGGGGAGGTGCTGGAGTCATAATCTGATACAGGAGGGCCAATCTGTCAGTATGAGATCTGAAGTTGTTTTAGAGTAGACATGGAATAAGAGTGTTAGAATAGACGTCGTAAGAGTGTCCTTGAACTGTGGAATTTGAGGTTAAGAGTCTTGATAATGATAAGTCCTGTTACCCATTTATGCTACTCATTCTGTTGTGTTTCTGGAGTTTTTCTAACAATTTTGACGCGTATAGATGTTTCTTTATTCTGATCAATACATTCATAATTTAGATCGCCTTGGAATAACCTTGGATAGAACTCCACCAAATATCCAAGTAAATGGACCCAATTCTAGAAGGTTTCATGTTAGACCCGTATGTACATATGAACCTCAATTGAGGCTGAAATTGAGTAAAAAAACAACAATTAAAAATCCGACTCTTATGTAAGCCGATTGATAGCTATTTACGTAATCTTTCGACCTCAATCTCACCCTACCTCGTCTCTACTTACTCTTTACTCTACTCGTACTCCTTACAGTAAGTTGTTCGTACTTCCTCCCAAACCAAAGTTTGATTTTTTGTGCATATCGAAAAACCTCTTTGGCACATCACCACACACACCTAAACACACCCCAAACACAACACCAAACCAATCCAGGACATTCAAAATGAGTGGCGGATTCTCGTTTGGCGCCAACGCCGGTAACGCCGCGAAACCAGGCACTTCTGGCGGCGGATTCAACCTCGGCAACAACAATGCCTCCTCTGGTTCTGCCTTTTCCTTTGGAGCTAACAACAACACCAACGCAACAACAAACACAAACACAAACACAAACACAAACACAAACACAGGCGGAGCCTCAGGTGGACTGTTTGGCAACACTGCAGCCAAGCCATCGTTATTCAGCGCCCCTGCTGCTGGATCCGGAGCCACTTCGTCTGGTTTCGGATTCGGCTCTTCTGGCACCTCTGGTGCCACTGCTGCATCTTCCTCCGCTGCTCCCGCGGCGTCCGGAGGCCTGTTTGGAGGCGCCAACAAGCCTCTGTTCGGAGCCGGCAAGGCTGACGACAAGCCTGCTGCCCCTGCTGCATCTTCTGGCGGGTTTTCGTTTGGCGGTGCTAAGCCCGCTGACTCAGCTGCCGCAGCCCCCAAGCCCTCGTTTGGAGGATTTGGAGCTCCCAAGGCGGAGGACAAGCCCGCGGCCGGCGCTGCTGACTCAGCAAAGTCCGGGTTCGGCTTTGGCGCCAAAACCGAGGCTCCCAAGCCTGCTGCTGCCGCTGGAGGCTTTTCGTTTGGCGGCGCAAAGCCCGAGGAGAAGAAGGACGAGCCCGCCAAGCCTGCCGCTGCCTCTGGCTTCTCGTTCGGAGGCGCCAAGACGGAGGAGAAGAAGGATGATGCTGCTGCCAAGCCTGGTCTGAGCTTTGGAGCTGCACCTGCTGCTTCCACTACTGCTTCTACTACCGCTGCTGCACCCGCGGCTGGCGGTCTGTTTGGAGCCAAAAAGGACGACAAGAAGGAGGACGGCAAGCCGCTGCCCTCTCTGACCGCTGCTCCCGCCTCCTCTGCCACCATGGCGTCCAAGACCCCCGTGGCATCTGCACAGCCCGTGTCGACCTCCAACCTCAAGAACAAGTCGATGGAAGACATCATCTCCAAGTGGACGACGGAGCTGTCGACGCAGTCGGAGGAGTTCCGGCAGCAGGCGCAGGACATTATGGAGTGGGACAAGGTGCTGGTGGACAACGGCGACAAGATTTCGGACATTTACGCCAAGGTGATCCAGACGGAACAGACACAGACCAAGGTCGACCAGCTGCTGCAGTACGTGGGCAAGCAGCAGGACGACCTGGAGAGCCTGCTGACGGGCTACGAGGAGGAAGCGTCGCGGCTGCTGGGCGATCTGGCCGGCACCGACGGCCTGCAGCCCGTGGACCAGGAGCGGGAGAATGCGTACAACCTGGCCGAGGACTTGGGCATCAAGCTGGAGAGCATGGGCGGCAATCTGTCGTCTGTGATTGACGAGGTGAACAAGATTTCCAACGACATCAACAACTTCCACCGGGACGACGCGCTGACCCAGATTGTCAAGATTCTCAACTCCCACCTGTCGTCTCTGCAGTGGATCGACTCCAACACCCAGAGTCTGGAGCAGAACATTGAGGCCATCAAGTTGTTGGAGAAGCAGGTCAACTCGAGAATGTACGGTAGATAGGTGGATGCTAGGGTGACTAGGTGAGGTTATAGTAATGGATGATGTAATTTTATAACGGGTGGCATAAGAACGAGATAGGCTCGGGATAAGGCTACTGATAGCAAAACTTGTAGAAATACATGTCTTTATTTGGAGTTTCCTCAAATGGAGGCTTGTCGGTCTTAACTTTAGGCTGAGAGCGAGTCAGTATAAGATCTCATCATTGCTCAAGACAACCAAAAGATACATCAAGACCAGGATCAAAGTCTGGAGAGTTTGGTTATCTAACGTCCCAGTGAGTGATGAGCCGTATCATCAATAATTACTGCTTTTTTTTCTTTACATTTCTCATTTCGGACTTGTTCCTACTTTTACCATCTCACAACTCGTTTTATCCTCTATTATTGACTAGGACTCTCTCATGACTTCTCCTTTCGATACACTCTAAACAATTTGGCCCAGTTCATAGCTCAGTAAATGGATATTCCTGCTGTCCAAGAAAACATTCCTTTCAATCAGGATGACCTTGGACTCTACTATTTGATTGATGTTCTTGAGGTTGTATCACCGCAGTATTCGTCTTGATTTGTATATTCAACCTGGTGGATTAAATACTACACTGTACTACAATTATTTTCTATTCATTAAAGAGTTGAATGGATCATCATAAAGAGTTGAATACAATAAAGAGTTGGATACAATAAAATGTTTAATACAAGAGTTGGATACAAGACTTACAGTATATACAAAAGTTGAATACAAGAGTTGAATACAAGAGTTGAATACAAGAGAGTAGAATACATCTGTAATAATAAAGAAGAGAGATACAATAAAGATAATACACGTAAGATGATACAATAAAATGTTGATACAAAGAGTTATACAAAGAGTTAATTAAAAAAAAAAAAAAAATCGCTAAATCAATTATCCACCGACTTGGTCTTCTTCAGGCTCATCTTTTCCAGCCGCCGTTTCCACTTTTGGCTGGTATGAACGCTTCTAATACTCTCTCCTTCATCTCCTACTTCCGCGTCAAACTGCACCTTGGGAGGTCTGTACAGTCTCAGCAACAAGGAAGAGCAAATGACAGAAACAGAAGATAAAGCCATAGCCAAAGAGGCCCAAACAGGATCCAGACGCGAGTTGTTGTATGGATAAATGACTCCGGCAGCCACAGGAATACCAATGCAGTTGTAGACGAGGGCCCAGGCAAAGTTGAGTTTGATTCGTCGAAAGGTGGCCTTGGAGAGATCCAGAAGAGTGAGCACAGAAGTGAGATCAGAACGCATAAGCACAAACTTGGCTGAAGACATGGCGATATCTGCTCCAGAGCCAATAGCAATTCCAACATCTGCTGTAGACAGAGAAGGAGCGTCATTGACTCCGTCTCCAACCATAGCTACGATAGCTCTTCCAGTGGATTTTCCTGAACGAGCAGAAACCGCAGTCTTTTGCAACCACTGGACCTTGGCTGCTTTTTCCTGGGGAAGAACTCCTCCAATGACGTTGTCGGCAGGAATACCGATTCGTGCAGCAACGGCATTTGCGGTGATCTGGTTGTCTCCGGAAATCATCCAGGTCTGGATGTTTTGGTCCTGAAGAGCCTTGATGACTGCAGGAGTCTCGGCTCGGATCTTGTCTTCGGCAGAAACAATAAGAGCGAGAGAAAAGTCGCCTCCATCTGGTCGCAGAGCCATCAACATGACAGACTTGCCCTCGGTCTTCCACTTGTGCAAAAGAGCAGCATCCTGGTTGGAAATGACGGCCTTGTGTTCTTCAATGAGACGTTCGTTTCCAAACAGAAACTCCGTGACTCCAGCCTGACCTAGAGAAGAAGTCTTGGGAACAGCAAGAGTGCCCTTGAGACCCTTTCCAGGAACCTCCTCAACATTAACAGAGTATCCAGAAAGAACAAGAGCCTTACTGGAAACATGATTAACCACAGCGACAGCCAGAGGATGACTGGACTGCTGCTCAATAAGTTTGGCCAGAAAGAAGACGTCGTCAGAGTCGTACATAATCACCTTTTCGTCCGTGATTTTCGGCTCACCTCCTTCCGTCAGGGTTCCCGTCTTGTCGAAACACACCACATCCACTCTAGCTCCCTCCTGGAACGCCTCTCCACCTCCTCGAGCAAGAATACCGTGTTTGGCAGCCAGTCCAGTGCCCACAAAAAGAGCTGTAGGAGCAGCCAGACCAATACCGCAGGGACAGGCTACCACAAAGACGGAAATGGCAAACTGCAGAGACCAAACAACCCATCCTCCTAGATCAACGTCAAGATACCGGTCAGGAAGAGCTCCAGAAGTGCCTAGAGCAAGCCAGATGATCCAGGTAACAATAGCAAGACACGTGACAATGGGAACAAACACAGACGTCAACTTGTCGGCCACTCGTTCAATAGGAGCCCGATGAAGCTGACCTTCTCGTACCACATTGACAATCTGATCAAGAAGAGATCCTCCCTCAAGAGCCATCACCTTGGCAACCAGAGACCCAGAACCGTTGTTGACAGTACCTGCAAAGATCTGGTCACCTTGTCCATGGCGAACAGGACGACTTTCTCCTGTCAGAGCGGACTCATCGAAAGTAGAACCGCCCTGAACAACAATACAGTCTGTAGGAGGCGTCATTCCTGGCAGAACTCGAATAAAGTCTCCAATCTCAAGGTAGTCAATCGGCACCTTTTCGTCTCCCGAGTAGTTGGTATGATCTTCGTTTTCGCTGTCTGTCTCATCCTTTTCGTCTGTCTCTAGTTTGTCATCCAAGATCTGTTCCGGAAAAACAAGAATTGCCTCTTTTGGACGCAAATCAGACAAAAGAGAAATGGCAGAGGCAGCTCGGGCCTTGGAATACGCCTCCAGACACCGGCCAATGAGCAGAAACATGGTCAGAAACACCACCGAGTCGAAAAACGTCGTGTGGTAGCCCATCTCTTTCTCTCCATCGTGTTCCTCCTTGATGGGAGACTTGGCTGCCAAAATAAGCAGAGCTAGAGACGTCCAGTACGAGACGTTCACTCCCAGACTCATGAGCATGTCCATGGATCCAAACTTGAAAAACCGTCTTTTCCACGACACTCCAGGTCGCCACAGGTTTCTGATCTCCTTGAGCGCCTTGATATGGAACACATCAGCTGCAAAAAAGTAAATGGGAGTGGCTAGGATAAGCAGAGCCCAGGTGACTCGAGAAGAACTTCCTGCCCAGGCCGTTTCGTCCAGATAAACTCGCAGAGGATGGTCTTTTTTGAGCAGAGACATGCCCACAATGCCGAGAACAAAGGTCGGAATAGCCACAAGTACAGAAAGAGCCAGCCGGAAGAAAAGACGCTTCTGCTCGTGTTTCTGCAGCTTCGCAGACCGTTCTTCCAGAGTCATAGGATGGACAATAGACAGGGTAAACTGAGGAGACAGGTCCTGCACTTTTCGGATAATGTGTCTGATAGTGACATTAGGAAGCTCCGGTTTGTAGGTGAACTTGACAAAGGGATGGTCCAGGGCAACGGGATCATCGACTACCATCGCTTGACCGTATGAAGACAGTGCGTTGTTGATATTGTCAGGACAGTGGTCACAGAACATTCCCTCAACAGCCAGATTGACGGTTCTGGTCAGTTCCTCGACCCGTTTGGACTCAGTGTCTTCAACAGTGTGGATCTCGCAGTCGTATCCCGAGTCTTCGATAGCTTCCACGACTTTCGGCAGCCATTTCTTGTCTGAAATGACAATGTCTGCACTGTTGGACATGAGCGAGACAGTGACAGAATCCACACCTTCGATTTCACTCACAGTAGCGACAATCTGGTTGACACATGAAGCACACGTCATTCCTCCAACACTCGCTGTCACCTTGTATGCCTTTGTGCTTTTCACAGGCACCATTTCCACCAAATCGCACATGTAGCCCATGCCTCGAATACACTCCTGGATCTTGTTTGCGGTGGTTTTGTTGTTGATGATAACCACGGCGGACTTGTTCATCAGATCGACGGCAAACGTGTCCAGAGACGGAAACTGCGCCTTGACAGATTCCGTAATCTGGTTGGAACAAGACACACACGACATGCCACCAATAGCAAACGTCGTCTTGAACTCGGTAGCTGTGGCCGGAGAGTTTTCGCCAATGATAGTAGGAGCCTCATCCGACTCAACAGCGTGCTTTTCCGTCTCCTGGCGACAAGATTCGCAGTGTTTCTTGTGTCTCTGCTCCTTCTTGCCTCCCTCGAAAAGCGCACTTTTGAACTGTCTGAACCAGCCCGGTTTCGCCACAATTTCGTCCACATTCATATCCTCCACGTCGTAGCCGCACGCCAGAAGCCGGTTGACCACTTTGCGAATGCCCTTGGAGTCCAGTTTTCCTTCATCCGGCACCAGGGTGACTTTTCCTTCGGAAACAGAAACAAAAACCTGCCACGAAGAAGGAATAACGGGAGCCAGAGCCTCTTTGACAGACGTCTCGCAACTCGAACAGTGGAAGTTTGACACCTCAAAGACGTAGGAATCCATAGCTGATGTTTTTCTGGTTATCTCATACGGCTGAGGTCTGCTATAAGTAGTTTTGTCTAAAGTAGGGGCATGTCAAGTTAGGGTTTAAGACGTGCATTTTTTGCGTTAGTTGTGCTGCACGGCTGTAGCGAAAAGTGCGCAACTTGGGGTGTTGATAAATCGTGAACCAGTGGGTCTTTTTGAACGTGGAAAGTTGGGTTGGGATCTTTGACATCGGGAGAATCGATCTGTGTGGTAATATTTCCCTTTTTCCTTTCGAATCACGTACTTTTCCCTGTCTCTCTGAAATCAAACTCTAAATAAAGTTATCAAATCCATAGCACAATGAAACCTTGTTAGATAAGATAGAGCAAGAGAGAGGAGCTGTAGCCTGACAGAGACATAAATATAGAAATGTGATGACATAATATTGTTCTTCACGTGCCCTTTTACACAATACTTCTTTCCCCATCCATTTCTGACCCCTTTTGCGATTTCTACAACCCCCAATTTCCGATCGTCATTACGCGAATTGTGCTACTGGTATAACCTGTGAGACAAGAGGCTTACAAATCTTGCCACCAAGCGGCGTTACCGCATAAACGACGCAGAGGTGTTATTGCGGGGAGCCAAAGTTATCAGATTCTTTGTGCTTGGTAATTATCTGATCTACATGCAAATATGGCGAATTTTGGAATGTTCTAGGGACCTATAGAGTGAGTCTAGATTTAGCAAGGTGCTAATCTTGGTGCCGTTTAGACTTAGATCTGAAGTGGAAATCTGAAGTGGAGGTGAAAAAAGTAGTTGTAGGAGTAGGAGGAGGTACAGAGTAGTTTTAGTAAGAGAAGAAGACGTTATACGGAATATATACACTCGATAAGATGATGATCTGTTCTTGATTACAATATCATCCAGTATGTTCACTCCTCTCTTCTCAAATAACCTCTACTGACCAAGACTAGCAACGTCAGTGCATAAATACAACTTATGAAGTGTTAGCGTGAGAAGAAAATGCTTGGCACAGGTTATTGTGAGAAGGAATGCTAGTACTGTATAGGAAAACACATGTACAGGCAACGTGTACAAAGCTGGTTAATGGTGTGAGTCCGAGTCACTCTTATTAGACGCTGACATTTCTTAACTTGAATCAGCCAGATCAGGATTGAAGAATATGGCTGAAGGCCCAAGACTGAAAGATAATCTTCCTAATATGATAGCTACAGAGTCAAGAATGCTTTCCCGTCGTGTTTCCCGGAGTCCAAATAGTCGTATCTCACCTTATACAACTTCTCTATTATCTTCTACCCCACTTTTGACAGCTACCCTCCCATCTCTACTTCACTATATAACTCCCTAACTCGTTTAAAAATATACAGTCACGGCAACAGGTTTGTTTCAGGGATGTTCCGATCCACTGTTGCCTCTATATTTCTCCCATACACCCTCCCTTCTACTTTCAACACCGACATTTTCAATTCTATTCTAGTAACTAGAAGACATGTGTACCTGTAGCTGTCCCGGAATTATCCACACACTTGTACCAACTTGACCAGAGGATTTCTCAGTATTAGGAGATTCATTTGGTACCAAGAATTCTCCCTATCCTACCTTCCACCAACTTTTAACACTTTCACCTCAATTCTACTTCACCACCAAACTCCCCCCTAACTCTTCAAAAGATATTCTCAGAAGCGCAGCAATCATACCACTGAATTTCTACAAGCCAGAAGACTAGTTTAATACCCTTCAACCCTCCCCAAATTCCTCTTTGCAAGTTTTGACAGCCACGCCCTAACATCGCCCTCAGACATAGCTGCTCTTAACTCCTCCAGAAAAGCTCGTATTATTACGAAGGCTAGACTATTGTATTCTTTGAGAGTAGGCGATCCTAATGATACCAGTAAATATCAGTTTATCATCTCTTGTTGTCTTTTTACACAGCCACCCCAAACTCTACCTCGTCCCACAACTGCCTCCAGCTCCCTCGGAAATACCCGTAACACTACAGCGACTCAACCAGAATATTTTCCAGACCTTGAATGTTCTAATGATACCTTACACTAGTTGCTCACTATCGGCTTACCAACTTTGACATCAACTCTCGCAATTCTGTCTGGTTACTCAACCGCAATTAACATATTAAAAATTGTTCGCATTATCAAGGGGACTTGACCAGTGTGTGCGTTCAGTGATTCGAATGATACCATTTAGGTCTCTCCTACTATGTATTTACCACTTGTGTCACCTCCACTTACATTTATATGTATTCACACAGGTGCGGTTATCTCGATCAAAAATACCTGTATAGCAGTGGCAAGCTGACCATTATAATCCTCACGTACAGGCGATTCCATAAAACCTACACACTTCTCGTTGGCTATTTCCTACCCATTTTTAGCTCCAACCTCCCCTCATCTTGCAAGACCACAGAACTAGTTTTACTCTCTCAAAAATACTCGTAGGATTATGGGGACTTGACCATTGTGTTCCCTCGGCTCAGTAGATTCGTCTGATACCTTTTCGTATTGATATTCAGACGTTTTCGTTTGTTAATTCACACATCTAGCGGCAGCTACAGTTTCAGATGCTCCTGTAACAAAGCAAAAAATTCACAAACAGACCTAGAGGAGTTGATCGAGTCTTTGTCGATAACGATATTACCCCAAATCTATCTCTTGTACTACCAAATAGGAGATATACTGAGTAATTCACATTCCATGGCCAGTATTTGAGGTTTGGGATATGGCGGAAATAAACCAAAAATACACTTTTCAGTATTCTCAAGCTATGATAGGACACGTAGTAACTTGTTTCATGGTGTGGCATTGGAACTATCCCTCAATTTTATACCCATAACTCCCCCTATATAAACTACTCTTGTCACCTCATCGCACCTGCATATTTGTCTTGGCTCTCATCTCTTGGCTCATCTCTTGGCTCTTGCTTGGCACTACACTCTTACTCTCTCACTCAATCAAAACTGCATAACTTATAAAACGTACTCAACGGTCGGTCTACTTCTGCTCTCGAGTAGCCTCGACCCAAATTTCGTCCTCGGACTCAAACTCGCTGTCCTCCAGTCGAATCTGTCCCTCAGAGTCGTTCTCGACCTCGGGCATGGAAACAGAACCCATGGCAGCAGGAGGGGGAGGAGGAGGAGGAGGAGTGCCGTCGTCCGCTGTCTGGCCCGGGCGGTTGGCAAAATACTCCTTCCAGTACTGCTTGTAGTACTCGGAGACCTCGATCTTGTGTTTCTCGGCCTCGGAGAGTCCCTTTCGGCTCGATCGGCCGGACCGTCCGGACCGCTCGGACCGTCCAGACCGCTCGGATCGGGTCTCGGACGAGTGTGAGGGCCGAGAAGAAGAAGCTGAAGCAACAATGTCGGCCAGAGTGGTCGCCTCAGCCATCTCCACGTCGTTAAGAGCAACATCTCGCTCCGGAGGAGGACCGTAGTGACCCTCGTTTGTAGCAGGAGCAGGAGCAGGAGCCGTGGGCATCAACTCATCAGCCAGAGTGGTTCCAGCAGGCGGAATGAAGGCAAACTGACGCTGGGGAGGAGGGCCGGCAGGAGGTCCATACTGCGAGGGCGAAATGGGCGCAGACGTCTGGTTCAGGGCGTGGAAGTGGGCTCCTGACGACGTGGACGAGCCTCCAGTCACGGGACGCGAAGGAGGAGGAGTGGGACGCGAGTAGTGGCCCATGACGGGACCCAGAGGGTGGAAGTGGCCGATGCCGTGGGTGTGTCCGTCTGCGTATCGAGGACCCGAGTTGTGGCTTCGGTGACTGTGACCCGCGCTGCTGTGTCGGCTTCCGTGTCGAGGTTTGAAGTCGGGTTTGTCAAATGGCTTGTCAAACTGTTTGTAGTCAGGCTTGTCAAATGGCTTGACGTAATCACTTCTCTTCTCCTCATAAGACTTGGGGAAGTCGTGTCTCTTCTCATAAGGCTTGTCGAAAGACTTGTACTCACTTCGCTCGTCGTACTTGGCGTACTGACTTCTTCTGTCCTCGAACGACTTCTCAGACGACTTATCATACGACTTGTCATAAGACTTATCATACGACTTATCGAACGATCTGTCAAACTTGTCAAAAGACTTATCGAAAGACTTGTCAAACGACTTAAAAGACTTGACACTGCTCTTATCGTCAAACTTATCATAAGACTTGTCAAACTTATCAAACGACTTGACACTCTTGTCGTCAGACTTATCAAACTTGTTGAACTTGTCCTGTCGCTTATCGTCAAACTTGTCTTCTCGTCGCTTATCGTCAAACTTGTCCTCTCGTTGATCTCGTCGCTTCTCTCGCTCACCTCTCTCACCTCTCTCACCTCGCTCACCTCGCTCACCCCTCTTGCCATGATGATGATGACAGGGATGATAAGCATGGGCTCCAGGAGCGTGTCGAGGCCGCCACAGATCGTGGGGGTCGCGGGGAGCCCGGGATGTCTCTGTTCTGGAAGCCGGGGCAGAAGCAGAGACGGAGGACGAAGCCTCGGGATGACTGCTGGACTCAGTCTCGCCTGACATGTCACTGTCGATAATGGGAATGTCCAGGTTCAAGGCCTCGAACAAATTATCGAGGGTGAACTGCTTGTCGCCCACACAGACGCGAATGTTCTTTTCGCGGGCCTTCGCTGCAGCCTGAGCAGCTGCTTCCAGACCGTGCTGCTGCAGACGACTCATGTGGTCCTGCACGCTCTGCTGGAGATCGGGCTCAAACGTGTTGAACAGCCGCTGGATCTCCTCGCCAATGGGCCTTAGCTCCGTGTTGGCAAACGACACCACGTTGGTGATGATACGTTGCAGAATCTCCCAGAAGGTGGGAATGTGGGTTCCTCGTCGTGAGCCTCGAGACCGGGCCCGTTCTTCCTCCTGCGGTCCGGGCACGCTGACGGGCGGGTCGTCGGCGTAAAAGTCCATGTTTTCGTCACGCCAAAAGTTTTCTTTGGCGTTTGGAGTGAGTGTGAACACGGGAATGGGCAGGCCGTTGAAATGCGCCTGGGCAATGAGCAGATGCAGCATTTCTTCGCTTTCCACGGCCTTCATTTCGCCCGTGGGGGTCTGGTGTTTCAAAGGCACACCATACGCCTCGACAATGTTGTTGTAGACGCCTCTGGGGAAGTTTCTAGTCGGCGCAGAGTTGCCCGAAACGTAGAACGGAGGCAGACTTTGCGCCGCGTCAAAGTCGTCGGTTTCGTCGTCGGTTTCGTCGTCCGACGTTTCCTCCTCTCGCTCTTGTCGTTCCTCTTTGTGTCGGATATCCTCTTTGTGTCCTTCTCCTTCCCCCGGCCCGCCATACCTGGGAAAGTCGGCAAAGCCGGAGTTGCGGTCGACCCGCACCCGACGCTGGTTACGTTGGTTTTCTTCTGCCCGGCGGAGTTTGGCCCGGGCCTCGGCGTAGAATTCTTTGACGGCGTCGTCCGAAGATTGCCGTCGCTGGAGACCGGAGTTCTGGGGCCCCTTTTTGATTTTCATCGGTGTAGTGGTCAAGAGGGAGACAGAGGTTTCTTCTTAAATGTCTAGATAAAGTTGGTGGCGAACGGTCCACCTGCACCCCACATGAAAGACTGACGTGGGAGAGGGATAGCCTGATTTTTGTTTGGTGGGGGAAAATAACGGGATTTCTACAGCATTTTGCAGATTTTACAGTGCCGGCTAATTTCGCTTATTTGCCAGAGTGCGTATTATTACCGGGATTATTATCTCCAAACAGAGCAGTCGAATGTACGAACGCATCATCCTTGCCACCCTTGTTCACAAGGCCATTGTCTAGAGTTTGTCAGAGTTCTGCCAGAGTTTATTATTGCGCCCGTGTTTTTACCAACCTGTTGTTTTCTAGTAAAACCCTGTCATAAATCCCTAATATACCAGAATAGAAATGACGCTCCGCCCTGGTTCGCTATCTAAGACATGAACCTCAAAGTCAATTACTTGTTGAGTGGCGATAGTGCTAATGCGATGCTACATTACATGCGGATAAGATGAGCTTATGTTGATCTTGTACTTACATAGAATCAGGAAAAGGCCTTGAGGTTACGTCTACTCTACTCCCACTTCGTTCCAGCGTTTTTTTTCTTCTTCCTTTTCATCTTCTTCATTTTCCTTTTTTCTCCTCTTCTCTTCTCTATCTACATATTTCTTCCTCCCTCTTCCCTCTTCCAACTTTCTATTATCACATTTTACCCCTTCACGCAATCGGGCTGTGTTGCACATGTCTCATGCATAGGGAAAACTTTATCGCCAAGAGGAGGACTGATATAAAACAATGTTCCGAGGGTCCTAGAGGTCTGAAAATTTGACAGCAGCTTCTTTTCGCCCTAAATATCCCGATTCCATCGTCAATTTAAAAATTCCGCGCCAATTACAGCCTTGAGTTCCTCTCTGGGCTGCACGTGACCTCGTTATTTTAAGTTTAGCGGATTTAGCTCAGTTGGGAGAGCGCCAGACTGAAGTCATTCTTCGGTCAGAGAAATCTGGAGGTCCTGTGTTCGATCCACAGAATTCGCACTTTTTGGGGTTAAACGGAGTTCAAACTGGTTGACATTCGTTCTATCCTTTTTGGGACAATTTTTTGTGTATTTTCCCTATTTTTTTTTCTATTTTTTTTCTATTTTTTTTCTATTTTTTTCCATTTCCTAATTATCTATTACATTATATTATTGTCTGGGGTTATTGCCTATTTCCTCCCTTCTATTATATGCCAAATCTATCATGTCTATCATCCCCGGGAAGATCAAAAGCACCAGTGGTCCGTCGCCAACGCCAGAATTTAATAAAACCGTCGGAAATGCCGGCAAAATAGCGATCGTGCGGATACGACAAATCCTGGGCCATTCTTTTTTGTCGATAACACGTCCGAGTAGACAGATCAAACACCATGTCTGGAAAAGCCACCAGACTGACAAATCGCTGCCACTTGTCTTGTCGTTGAAGCAGTTTTCTGCCAGTGGGAAAGCCGTTTGTGTGGCACGAAATTCGCCAGTCAGGTCGTACTTTGATACTGGCAAATCCATAGTCGTCCACATGCTCCAGATCAATCTGATAAGGAACAAGATTGTTGTTTTGAAAGTGCCAAAGAAGGCCGTTATGAAGAGCAAATTTCTCCCAGTGATCGCCTCCAAACAGACCATTGGTGGTAGCCAGAATAGTCACCAGTCCCCGGGTTCTGTGGTCAATGTAGTAGATTCTCTGGGTGCTGGTAGTTGCCTGGGTGATGAAAGTAGAGTCGTGAAACTGTGTAATCATATTGGCTCCTATCATGGAAAAAGAAAACTTGTTGTGCACCTGGAGTTGTTCATTTTCTATAGGAACCATCACAAACACATGTCCTGTCACAAACAGCACTTCTTTGTCGTTTGCGTACTCTGTAACATGAACTGTTCCGTCAGGTACAGGTACAGGTGTGCCATGATAGACATAATAAGTCTGGCCTGAAGAATGGTCTTGAACAACTCGGTTGACAAAAACAGGTTCAGTCACAGCATTGACTTCCAGAGTCGACAAATTGACGGAAACCTGACCGCCAAAAATCCCAGTGTGCGAGTTGGTGATAATCATCTTGTTGCCCTCAAGATACTCGCCCTCAGCAACAGGTCTATGGTGAACAGCTTCAAAGTCTGGAGCGTAGGGAAACTGGTAGGTGGTATCTATCTCGACAACATCGTCTGCTGGAGGAGAGGGTAACATAAATCTAGGCGGCTGAACAACTCGTACTTGCACCATGTTTCCAAATACATGTTCCCACGGTCCCTTTTCGTGGTAAAAAAGGCCCTCAATCGACCAAGGTCCTAAAGGAGGATTGTTGGACCGAACTCGCGCACAAAACACATACGCCAACTCGCCCCAAGTCTCAACTTCAACTCCATCTTCCTGAACTCGTAACCATGGACATCTGGCCAGTAATTTTTGTCTCAAAAGATTTTCAGAAAACAAAAACATGTCTCGAAAAGCACGACTCGTCTGACTCAGAGAAACACACGTTTCGACACTAGAATGTCTGAAGATCATTTCGATGATTTCGTTCGGAAGATTCATTTTGCGGCAGTGTTTTGGCGCCGTATTTTCAGGGGTTTATATATGATCCTCTTCGGGATGAGACGCCATATACTTGGAGGATGTTTTATGGAGGACAAGAGGAGTGTAAGTGGACGAAAAATGATGGGAGAGGGGTGGGGACTTGACCTTTGTATTTCTCGGACTCAGGAGATCATTTTGGTATCAATATTTTCTTCTCCGTCAGTAGTATTTTTTCGAGTTTGTGCAGTCAACATCTCAACCTGATTTATGGCGTTATTTATAGTATTTTAACTTTAAATCCACAGGAATATTCCTAAAATCAGGATTAAATACAGAAAATTAAGAAAATATAGAAAATACAAAAACCCGGTATAATTTCACTCTCGTTTACTCCATACACTGTCTACACTCCCCATCCCCCACCTCAATTCAACAACGTCAGTTATTTACATATGTACATTTATTTGTCCTCCTTGTCCTTCTTGTCCTCCTCGTCGTCCTTCTTGACCTCGTTCTCGTCCTTCTCAATCTCCTTGGCCGCGGACTCCGACTTGTCGGCCATCTTGACCTCCTTGTTGTCGAGATACTTGTCGAACGCGTCGTTCTTCTCGGACCACGGTCGCTTGCCCAGCAGCCGGATCATGTCTTCTCGCGTGATGACCTCCTTCTTGAGCAGCTCCTCCGCCACCAGATCCATCTCCTTGGACTTGGACTTGATCAGCTCGTGGCACTTTGTGTGGGCCTCGGAGATGATTCGTCGAATCTCGTGGTCAATCACGTTGGCCGTCTCCTCCGAGTAAGGCTTGTTCATGCCGTCCTCGGCAATCTCAAAGTTGACGGGTCCAATCTTGGGAGACATTCCCAGACTGGTGACCATGGAGGTGGCGTACTGAGTCACCTTTCGCAGATCGTCAGCGGCACCGTTGGTGATGTCGCCAAAGTAAATCTCCTCGGCAACTCGGCCGCCGAGAGTCATGACCAGCTGGTCAGTGAGCTGGGCCTCGGACAGCAGGTTCAGGTCCGGAGGCAGGTACTGGGCGTATCCAAGTGCCTTGCCTCGGGGAATAATGGACACCTTGAGCAGAGGATGAGCGTGCTCCAGGAACCAGCCGCAGATGGCGTGGCCGGCCTCGTGGTACGCAATCGTCTTCTTCTCGTCGGGAGTGAACACCATGGTCTTCTTCTCCAGACCGGCAATGACTCGCTCAATGGCCTGCTCAAAGTGCTTGATGCCCACAGAGTCGGCGTCGGCTCGAGCGGCAATCAGAGCAGCCTCGTTACACACGTTGGCCACGTTGGCGCCGGAAAAGCCGGGGGTGAGAGCAGCCAGCCGCGAGGCCAGGTCCTCTCGGTCCAGATCGGTCACAATCTTCTTGAGATGCACCATGAAGACGGCCTTTCGGCCCTCGACGGTGGGGTTGTCGATGGAAATGTGTCGGTCGAAACGGCCGGGTCGCAGCAGAGCGGGATCCAGAACATCGGGTCGGTTAGTGCCGGCAAGCACAACCACGTGGTCAGACGACTCGAATCCGTCCATCTCAACCAGCAGCTGGTTCAGAGTGGCTTCTCGCTCGTCGTTGCCTCCTCCTCGGGTAGCATCGCCTCGGGCCTTTCCAATAGCGTCAATCTCATCAATAAACACAATGGAGGGGGCCATCTGACGGGCCTGCTTGAACAGGTCTCGCACTCGCGACGCTCCAACACCAACAAACATTTCCATAAACTCGGATCCAGACACAGACAGGAAGGGAACACCAGCCTCGCCAGCAGTCGCCTTGGCCACCAGCGTCTTTCCGGTACCGGGGGGACCAGACAGAATGGCGCCTCGGGGGATCTTGGCGCCCAGCTTTTCGTACTTTTTGGGGTCCTTGAGGAAGTTGACAAACTCCATGATCTCGACCTTGGCCTCGTCCATGCCGGCCACGTCCGAAAAGTTGGTCTTGACGTCCGTCTCCTTGTTGAACAGCTTGGCCTTGGACTTGCCCATGCCAAACAGGCCTCCTCCTCCGGGACCGCCCTTGCCGCCCTGTCGGCCCAGCCGCGAGATGAAGAAGAAGCCGGCGAGCATGAGGATGGTGGGGATCAGAGGAAGGAGGGTTCCGAGCAGAGAAGAGCGTCGAACGTAGTGGATGGGGATTCGGTCAGCAGCAGCAATATGGAGCGCATCTTGGGCCTCCTCCATTCGCCGCTCAAACGTCTCAACGGAGCCAATGGCAAACTCCACAATGGTGGTGGTGGTGCCGTTGGGCTGTTGCACGGGGGATGTCAGCTCAGCCACGACACGGGCTCCGTTTTCCACAGTCATTTTTTTCACAAGGCCCTTTTCGAGATAGCCGCTCTGGAACTCCTGCCACGACAGCCGGGGGCCGCTGTTGGAGGGAGACGACAGATACCACGACAGCAGAGCAAACACAAGCAGGTTGGTGAGAATGGACTCGCCCATGGGCAGGTTGGGTTTTTTGGGGTTGTTGGGGTCCTTTCCGTCACCCGGGTTACCGCCACCCTGACCACGCTGGTTGTTTCCTCCGTCCTGTCGGTGGTTCTGCCACCACATGCCTCCTGGGGCGTTTTTGTCGTCCTTGTCTTTCTGGTCTTTTTGTGGCTTGTTGAAGACCCAGTTTCGCATGAGAGAAGGCGTCTGGAAGCTGAGCAGCCGCCGTTGGGCCACAGACACGGTTTGTGTCCGCGCCGCAACTCGCAAACCCGCTCGTAGCGTCCGTAACGACACGATGCTGGGGTTCATGGTGATGTGTGTAGGAGAGTGAGAGTAGGTTGTGCAAATAAGTAGGTTTAGGTTGAGTGAGTAAGCAGCTGTGATGGGTGAGTGGAGGTGGGTGATGCAGAGGTGCTAGAGAGAAGCGGAAAAGAGATTTGGAGTCAGCGTGCGATTTTGAGTGGATTTGCGTCTTTATTTTTCTCAATATCTTCTTTCCTCGTCAGATTGTATTCCCCTGGAGAGGAAACTATGTTTAACTATAGTTTCAGTCAAAAGTAATGATGTCACTGGAACTCCACCGGATGACTAATTAGGGCCAGGAATATTGCCCAAATTCCCCCTCTTCCCTACTCATAACCTCTCCTCCTTTTCAGCCACTTTCAACCCTTCAAATCCAGCCAATCCAGACCGTTTTTCATGCCTAGAAGCTTCCCGATCCCACCAGATGATACTGCATCTCGGTGGCAAAAAGAGAATAGAGACGTGTGGGGAGCCTGGGGGTCACGTGATATGTATAGACGGCTTAGTGGTGTTGATTGTACCATTTTTGGACCAAAAATGCCACCTACATCTCCTTCTAGAGCGTCTCCTAGTTCTACTCTTTCCAACCTATCAAAATGTGGCTCGGCATTTAAGCTTTGGGCACCAGCCACAAATTTTGCAAACGTGGCGCAACAACCTAATTTCCCAGGCGTGAGCAGATTATGTAAGGTGAGGTGGATATGGGAAGCAATAATATAATCTAGGGTAGGGGCTGGATGTGGAGAATCAGGCTAAGGGGTGTACATTTGTGGTGGGTTATTTACGAGTATAAACATTGAATTTATTTGAAATTAAAAATAACCAAAACCTGATGATTGTCTGAATAATGGCAGAAAGCAAATATAAAATATACTGTAAAATACAGGAAAAATGGAGAAACCTTTTGGTACTATTCTTTGCTCGATTTGATTTTATCTCGATTTAATTACGATTTATCCCGTCTCATTTTCTGCATCGCCCAAAGAAGCTATATGGAAGCAATCTACGTAGCACAACTTGGCAATTCAAAGCAGTCCACAAAAACGCGATTACTAAGCCACATCCTCGATCTAGACGCCATCCCTGCCGCGGCTCACGTGTTCCGCACCCCTGGCTCCGTTTTCGGTCCAAAATAGTCCATGTTTGCTATGTGCTATTTCTGTTGTCACCAAACACGGTGTTTAAATGGTGTTTCAAAATAAGCTTTGTTTGAGGACTGTGTGATCCCTGTTTAACGGGATATTTTATTATACCTAGGGTTGGTTTTTTTGACGTTGATTAGTCATTGATAGTCTTACCATCCCTTATGACCAACTCCCGTCCTCCTAACCCCAAAACTCCCCCTTCTAGAAACCTCCCCATCTCCTCCACTTTCCCCTTACAACGTCATATCACTTTAACCTTGCATATAACCTCTCCACGTCCTAGTCCCGAACAAGAAACAAAATACTATTATATCCACCACGTTTGAAAGATGGATATTCTGGAAGACACCACGGAGGAAAGCAACTACTCGTCCATCCCCACGACGCCGCGTATCAACAAGAAAAAAGAACGGCCCTCCTCGACATACTCAAACCTCAGACTGTCTCTATATGGAGAAGACGACAAGGCTCTTCTTCCAGCTCCAGTCACTTCAGGGTCTTCTACAAACTACTCTGCTGGTCTCCCCTCTCTAGCACAGCTTGCAGACCTTCCCACAGCCCCTCCGCCTCAATGGGCAGTAGCCGGAATGGCCGGATCGCCTAACAGAGCGTCTTTACGCACCTCGTCGCCTACTCGCAACAGTCCTCTGATGCCTCCTCGATCGAGATCTCCCATGCGGTCACAAAGCCCCCAACGGCCACATAGCGGCATCTGGGACGGGAAGCTGGATCCCCGAGCGGATTCCAACGGCTTTCTGACCCCCAATAATGTCTCTTCAAGCAATACGGCTGCAAACACGGCCAACAACTCCACCACCAGCATCAACGCCAACCCGTTCAACTTTGAACAAACGACATACTCGCTGTCACCACCTGTCAAGCCGTCGCAGCGAAGGGGACACAGATACAAACACTCGTCTGTGTCTATCAACTTTTTCGAAGAGCCAAATAAGGCACCTCTAGCCATTCCAAAATCACATCCCATTCCCAACGCCAGAGAGGCCGTCCAGTCCATGTCGCGAGACCAGCGCGCACGCATGTGTTGGTCAGGAGTTCATTTGCTGGCAGCTTTTGTGATTTTTTCCGTTTCCTCACACGATTACACTGCCTTGGCTGCCTTGGCACATCTCGTGCTTTATGACGCTCTGGGAGCTGCTCTGACTGCTGCAGTCGACATTCTGGGCAACTTTGAGGTGTGGAAAAAGTCGTCGATTCACCATCCTTTTGGTCTCCAAAGAGCCGAGGTTCTGGCTGGATTTGCGCTTTCGGTCGCTCTTATTTTCATGGGTGGAGATCTGCTGTCGCATTCAGTCGAGTCTGTAGTCGAGGTCTTTTACGACGCAGACCACGGAGTCCACAGCCACAATTCTGACGTGTCTGGTGTTCCTCATGCCGAAGATCACGGCCATAGAAACACTCATGGTCACGGTCATGGTCATGCTAAAGACGGAACTTCAAAACTGTCTACGGCAGATCTCAGCATCACCATTCTGGCACTTCTGGTAACCGTCATTTCGGCGTACGGCCTGAAAAACCACCAGCGAATCGGAAAAGCGATGCGTCACAACACTCTGGCCCAACTGCCGCTGCCCTCGTTCCTCTCAAACCCCTCACATCTTATGACCATCACTTCTTCCCTGGCCATTGTCTCCTATCTTCTCTTTCCCGGCCCAGGATCCGAGATTCTCGACTCCATTGTCACTCCCATCATTGCTCTATCAATGTGCTACGTGGGCTGGCAACTTGCCAAGTCTCTGGGCGGTATGTTGATCATGTCTTTCCCTGGCGTGAACCGCATTTCCGAGATTGAACAGGCCGTGCTGGCGGAAAACCTCGTCAAGTCCGTGTCAGACGTGTCCTTCTGGCAGGTCCATCATAACCTGTGTCTCGTCAGCATGCGCATCGAAATGAACCAGGCGTCCAGTGTGGAGGAACAGGCCCTGAAAGTCCGGGCTGCAGAGATTGCCAAAAACATTCTCACACCCGACTACGAAGATATGTTGGACCAGGTCAAGTGGGAAACCACCATTGACATCACGAGGTAACTTGCTACAATAGACCCGAGCAGAGCTTGGGATACGATACTATAGACATAATAGACGTGATGGATGACGGCCGTTTGCACCAATTATGCACAGTTGATTGCAGGGTGCGTTTGGAGGTATAGGTAGAGAGAAGCAGTAAGTGCTACTTCCAGAATCAGGCAAAATGCTACTTGGTACCTTTTGAATGATTGTAGAAGTTGTAGATGTAAGAATTACGTGTTATGAGGACGTTCCGGTAATCAGGCTGTTTTTTTTTCTTTCTTGATTCAATTTGGTTAAATGATGGTAAAGTTCTAGATGGTTCTAGTTGGTAGGCTATCCTCCAAGTAAACTCTAAATAAAGTACCAACTAGCGAAACCGATTGTGCACCTTTAAACGCCGATAACTCGGGATTTTGTATGATGAGTAACTGAGATTATTTGATATTTGTTTGGAACATTAGTATTATGGACAGGATTGAGCCTTCTGCATCCCTCCAGCTGATTTGGAACCCCGAAATAGGTACCCCCAGCGGACTTTTATTCTAACTATTCCCAAGTAGTGTTGTTAACTAGGCATTCTCAGGGTACAAGACCTGTCTATACATCATCACACAATGTGGATAAGTAATAATAGTCGCAAAATACTGCTTGCAAATCGTGACTAAAGACGGAGGTTAGAAACTCCGTGCCGAGCGATCGTTCTAGAAGCCGACTGATATCGAACCACACGAAGATGCAGTTTTGGGGCAAGAAGATTGACTTTCGGCGGATAGCCTTTGATGTAGATCTTGGTTTGGCGATAATAGGAGCGGCTACAACGTTGAACGTTGGAGGTTGGGGGAAGATATATCGGTGGTTAGGGGAGGTATAGGGAAATTGAGGGTATAATTGTGATCGGATTGATGAGCAGAACAAAACTGTCAACTCAGAATTGTTCCACCTATCTCCAATAATGAGTTGTGGACTCCCCCGTATCCCCCCCTGAAAGACTCCGAACCTCCGACGCAACCTTATCCTCAGCCTCGGCTCATGCATCTTTTGCTCTACAGACACGGGTGGATCGGAGATATGGTGAGCAGCCTGGAGTCCGAAGCAATCGGCAAAACTAAACGAGTCTTGCTAGTCGAAGATTTGTTAAGTTGTCTTAGGGTAAGGATGAGTCAGAGCTAGAGTATGAGTACGTAGTAATGAAGATACTTATTCGTCGGCAAAAAAAAACAAAAAACTACTGTCTCGTAACGTCCTATCGGCTCTTTCATTAATACTACGTCGTACTGCGTCACCAGTCATCTTGATATGATCGTCACTGTTTCAGTATAAGCACGGCTAGTCGCATAGTATGATAGCATGCCGAGACATCACTGACAACAGGTCAAAGCTGTATATTTATGGGAACCAAAATTTACTGACAAGACAAGCAGGGTAACCGTAACCACCCCCACCATACCGCCTTAATTGCCTATAAATATCCTTGTACCTCAGTCCCACTTGTCTACCCACTTCTACAGCAACATGGGCTGTTATTTTGAAACCCAAAAGTGGGAAATCGTAAAAGAGAATAAAGCAAGTAGGAACACGAGACCCACAGCAAAAAGACAGCAACATTGAGACAGATGGAGAAGTGCAAAGTACAAACAGAAGCCGAGGTTGCCTGGGAAACCCTCCTAAGACACAATTTCGACAATTAACCGCCAAATACACCCTCCAGGACGCACCAAGACTCGTGTACCTACCCCTCCATTGTTTTTGCTCTCTTCACCTCTTCCCAATGCATCCAAAGAACATACATTAAAACATGATACGGCTAAACGTAAAAATCTTATATTTGCTCGACCAGCGGGCGGGAGTCTGTGGTTGGCGGAGGAACACGAAAATGGAGAAACAGACAGTGTAGAACGAATATACTGATCACGCTGAATCGACTGGTAAAACTCCCATATCTCTAGCACCATAACTCGCCGTTTTAACCTGACCTGTTCGCACCTTCCCTATTGTCTGGGTCCTGCATGTTCCGAAACACAAAACAAGAGTATTGTGGCTGCCACGACTGTCCAGGAAGCACAAAAATTGCACTGTGGGACTCGTGGAGACTCGGAGATTCTCCCTCCACTTTTCTTTTGGCCCCTATCTTGTTTCCCGCACCGTTTCGTTTTTCTCTCGACATTTAGCTTTGCTTTGGAAATCTTGGCTCTGCAGAGTCCCTCCTACCAAAACCCCGACGGGGCAAGATATCGCCAGTGCGAGCCATTAAATCGACCAAGCCGTCGCCTACGATTCCAACGGTCAACTCCCCGTGTTTCTGTCGGCTCTGGCGGGCCCGCAATCGGCGGCCCAAAATAGCTTTACAGTTGGAACATGCATATCCAGGACCCTCTCTCTACCTCGGATCAAATCCATAAGGGAAAATCCAAGATGCACGATCGGGGATTGCATGAACTGTGTTTCACTCGTGGTGTATATAGTCGTTCAGAGTCATCTTTCTTTCTTCTGTTCAGTATCTTTTTCAGTAACTCATCATTCATCATACCAACATGACCGATCCTGTACCGATTACACAGGATCCAACCATATACTCGAGTCAGCAGGACGCGGAGATCCGTTCTCTGGCCGAGTCCATCCACTCACAGACCTCCAACCACTCGGCAGACCTCACCAACCCCTACATCGACACTTCTGACCCGGAACTTGATCCCTGGAGTGGCCAGTTCAACAGTCGGAAATGGACCAAGACGATTCTGGGTCTCAAACGACGATACGGCACCTCCAAGGAGATCACTGCCGGCGTCTGTTTCAAAAATCTAGGCGCTTATGGCTACGGTGGAGGAGCTGACTACCAGAAGACAGTTGCCAATGCCATTCTTGGGCTGGAGGGAGTTGTTCGAAAACTCATCCATGCGGAAAAAAAGGAGGACAAGGTGCAGATTCTCAGCGACTTTAACGGAGTGTTGTGGCCCGGAGAGACTTGTGTTGTTCTTGGACGACCTGGTTCGGGTTGTTCTACTTTGTTGAAGAGTATCGCTTGTGAGACCTATGGCTTTCAGCTCGACAAGGAGACTGAATGGAATTATCAGGGTGAGTAGAGAATGGGGGCAAGGGTAGGGCTTGTTGTGACAGTTTGGTTTTATTTTCTGGTTCTTTCAGGTTTTTTCAGGGTTTTCAGGATTTTCTGATTTTTCTAATTTTCTGATTTTCTGATTTTCTGATTTTCTGATTTTCTGATTTTCTGGATTTTTCAGGTTCTTTTCAGGTTCTTTTTCAGATTGTTTTCGCAGGTTCTTTTTCTGGTTCTTTTCTGGTTCTTATTCAGACTCATCAAGTTCTGTTTGTTTGTTCAATTCTATCTATCTCAGACTAGAGGAGTCTTTGAATCAGTACTGGATCAGCTTGGAAAAGTTCTGGAAAAGTTCTGCATCAGTTTGGAAAAGTTCTGAATCAGTTCTGGAATACTTTTCAGCTATTTCAGGACTCTTTTTTTTTTTTTTCTATTTTTTTTTCTATTTTTTTATTTCATTTTCATTTTCTTTTAATTCTCCTTCTCTTATCCATGCTAACTCAGGAATTCCGCGGAAAATCATGCAAAAAACGTGCCGGGGCGAAATCGTGTACAACGCCGAGGTGGACGTGCACTTTCCCCATCTCACGGTCGGAGATACCCTCATGTTTGCGGCTCTGGCCCGAACACCCCAAAACCGATTCGATGGAGTGTCTCGAGAACAGTATGCCAAACATACTCGAGATGTGACTATGGCGTCTCTCGGACTTTCCCGAACTCTCGACACCAAGGTCGGAAACGACTTTGTGCGAGGAGTTTCTGGAGGAGAGCGAAAACGAGTCAGTATCGCCGAAAGTATCGTGTGTGGCTCTCCTCTGCAGTGCTGGGACAACAGTACTCGAGGTCTTGATGCTGCTACAGCTACCGAGTTTTTGCGATGGCTGCGTCACTCTGCCGAACTTACCGGAGCCTCCATGTTTGTGTCGCTTTACCAGGCGTCTCAGGAGGCCTACGATCTGTTTGACAAGGTGACTGTTCTCTACGAGGGCCAGCAGATCTACTACGGCCCTTCTCAGCACGCCAAACAGTACTTTGAGGAGATGGGTTTCAAGTGTCCCAACCGACAGACTACTGGCGACTTTCTGACCTCCATTACCTCTGCTGCCGAGCGAATTGTGGCTCCTGGCTTTGAGGGCAAGACTCCTCGAACAGCCTGTGAGTTTGCAGAGCGATGGAGACAGTCTCAGGCGTTTGCAGACCTCCAGGAGGAGATGGAGCGGTTCAACACCGAGTTTCCCGTTGGCGGAAGTCGAGTTAACGACGTCATGGAGCTCAAAAAGGAAATGCAGAGCGACCATATCAAGGTCTCTTCTCCCTACACCATTTCCGTGCCCATGCAGGTCAAGCTGTGTCTGACTCGAGGTTTCCAGCGACTCAGAGGAGATCTCAGTATGGCTCTGACTACCGTTCTGGGCAACTTTGTGGTTGCTCTGATTCTCTCGTCCATGTTCTACAACATGCCTGAAGACACGTCGTCTTTCTTCTCCAGAGGTGCTCTTCTTTTCTTCGCCATGCTTATGAACGCCATGTCTTCTGTTCTCGAAATCATTGTCCTTTACGAACTGCGTCCGATTGTGGAAAAACACCAGAGATACGCCATGTACCATCCCTTCTGTGAAGCTCTAGCGTCTATCATTTGCGACTTTCCCACCAAGTTCCTCACCATGCTGTGTGTCAATCTGACCATCTACTTCATGTCCAACCTACGACGAGAAGCAGGTCCCTTCTTCATCTTCTTCCTCTTCACGCTCATGTGTGTTTTGGCCATGTCTATGATCTTCCGAACCATTGCTGCCATCACCAAGACTCTACAACAGGCTCTGGCTCCCGCTGCTGTCATTATTCTCGGTCTCATCATCTACACCGGTTTCACTCTGCCTATCAGCTACATGCGAGGCTGGGCTCGATGGATCAACTACATCGATCCCATTGCGTACGGATTTGAAGCCGTTATGGTCAACGAGTTCCGAAACAGAGACTTCCCCTGTTCCGTTTTCATTCCCCAGCAGTCCACCTACGACAAGCTGGGTTCTCCTTTCCAGGGCTGTATGGCAGTAGGAGCCAAACCTGGAGAACGGTTTGTGAACGGAGACAGATACCTGGAAATGGCGTTTGACTACTCGCAGGCGCATCTGTGGCGAAACCTGGGTATTCTCTTTGGTTTTATTCTCTTTTTCGCCTGCACTTATCTCACTGCTGTTGAATTCATCCAGTCCGCCAAGTCCAAGGGCGAGGTTTTGGTTTTCCTGCGATCTTCTCTTAAACAGAAGCGAAAGCGAGCCCATCTCATGGACGTGGAGGCTCATGCCGAGAAGGTCGGAGCTGCCGAAGACCGAGAAATTCTCGCTCAGCAGGAACAGGAAGATACTGCCTCCTACACTCCTTCGGACTCTACCCCCAAGGACATTTTCCAGTGGAAGGACGTGTGCTACGATATCAAGGTCAAGGGCGGAGAAAAGCGACTTTTGGACCACGTGGACGGCTGGGTCAAGCCTGGAACTCTTACTGCACTTATGGGCTGTTCTGGAGCTGGTAAAACTACTCTTCTGGACGTTCTGGCTGACCGAAAGGCTACCGGAGTCATCACCGGAGATATGAGAGTCAACGGCCAGAAACGAGATGCGTCTTTCCAGCGAAAAACCGGATACGTTCAGCAACAGGATCTGCATACCGCTACTTCGACTGTTCGAGAAGCCCTTGAGTTTTCTGCTATTCTCAGACAGCCCTCCAGTATCCCCAAGGCTGAGAAGGTGGCCTATGTGGACGAAGTTATTGATATTCTGGAGATGCAGGCTTACGCTGACGCAGTTGTCGGTGTCCCCGGAGAAGGTCTCAACGTCGAGCAGCGAAAACGACTCACTATTGGTGTTGAACTTGCTGCCAAGCCTGAACTTTTGCTCTTCCTCGATGAACCCACCTCTGGTCTCGATTCTCAAACTGCCTGGTCCATTATCTGCCTTTTGAAAAAGCTGGCCAACCGAGGCCAGGCTATTCTGTGTACCATTCACCAGCCCTCTGCTATTTTGTTCCAGGAATTCGACCGGCTTCTCTTCATGACTCTGGGCGGCAAAACCGTCTACTACGGAGACATTGGCCCCAACTCTTCTTCTCTCATCAACTACTTTGAATCTAAGGGAGCCGATCCCTGTCCCGAAGAAGCCAACCCTGCCGAATGGATGCTGGCTGCTATTGGAGCTGCTCCCGGAAGTGTGGCTAAACACGATTGGGCTGTGGTCTGGAACGAGAGTCAGGAGAGAGCCAATGAACGTCAACTGCTGGACACTATGGCCGAGGAACTTGCTGCCCAAACTGCCACCGACGAGAAGAACGAACTGGTCACCTCCAAGAGTGTAGGAAGCACCCAAACCACCTCGTCCTCGTACTCTGCCACCAACCAGTATGCCACTTCTCAGGCCACCCAGCTCTACTACCTCACCAAACGACTGTGGACCTACTACTGGCGTTCTCCTCGATACATCTGGTCCAAGCTGCTCATGTCCATTGCGTCTGCTCTGTTCATCGGTTTCTCCTACTTCAAGGCGACCCAGGACATCCAGGGCCTCCAGAACCAGATGTTTGCCTTCTTCATGCTCTTCCTCATCTTCGTCATCATCATGGTCCAGATTCTGCCGCATTTCGTGGCCCAGCGAGAACTCTACGAGGCCCGAGAACGATCCTCCATGGCCTACTCGTGGCAGGCCTTTATGGGCTCCAACATTCTCGTTGAGATTCCCTGGCAGACTCTGGTGGCTGTTCTCGTCTTTTTCTGCTTCTACTACCCCATTGGTCTCCAGAACAACGCTACCGGACACCTCGGAGAACGAGGAGCTCTCTTCTTCCTGCTGCTGTGGACCTTTTACGTCTACAACTCCACTTTTGCTCACATGATGGGAGCGCTGTTTGAGAACAAGGAAAACGCTGCCACCATCGGATACCTGCTTTTTGCCCTCTGTCTCATTTTCTGTGGAGTTCTGGCTACCAAGGAAGACATGCCCCACTTCTGGATCTTCATGTACCGAGTCTCGCCTCTCACCTATCTCATTTCTGGTCTTCTTAGTGCCGGAGTTGGTGAGACTAGAGTCGAATGTACGGAAAACGAACTCGTCCAGTTCCAGCCTGCTCAGGGAACAAACTGTGGAAAGTACCTGCAACCATTCCTCGAGGGTCTGGGACATACAGATATGCCCATGGGCTACCTGGTGGACCCTTCGGCCACAGATATGTGTGGATACTGTCCCATTTCCAACACCAACGGCTACCTGGACCAGATTGACGTCAAGTACAGCCAGCGATGGCGAAACTACGGTATTCTGTTTGCCTACCCTGCCTTTAACGTTTTCATGGCCTTTTTGTTCTACTACATTTTCCGAGTCCCCAAAAAGTCTCGAAAGCAGAAGGTGTAATCATTCATTCATTCTTAATTATTAATATTTTATTTGAAACAAAACGCATACCGTATCGTATCGTACTTGTAGACAGTAATTGTAGTAACGAAAAATAGCCATTGTCCGTAATAGATGCAATCCATCAACCATCTGTTTGCATTTCGTAAACGAGGAATAGCCAGTATCCCAGACATTCCCAATTGATGCCATTGAACAACCATCAGATTCCATTTCGTATTTTTTTTTTTTTCATTTTTAAAATATATTCACATGTGGTTTGTTTGGTCCAAAAAAATGCAAAAAATAAATGCCTATTACCAGAGTCGAACTGGTGCTCTTCTCATGTCGCATTGTCATACGAGTGAGACGCCTTAGCCACTTGGCCAAACAGGCGGGCTGTAAGGTTTCAGGAAAACGTTCCCTGTACTATCCGAAGGAGGGGTCACGTGACCCGATTTTTGAAATTGCAAAAAGAGGGCATTACGAGGGCGATTGAGTCGTTTGAAAAAGTGTATCAGGGTAAATGGCATGCGGTGGATACGATGAAACAGAGTGCAAAAGTCTGCTGTCTCTGGTTATTGCTCAAAGGGGATTTATGTCACTTTGACGGGTAAAAATTGATCCAATTTTCCTGTACTTGAAACTTTGTTGATATTTAGAAGAAGTCCAACTAGAGTCAAGTTTATAATTAGGATTTATCCGTCATCTACTCAAGATAACTGTTGACCCAGGACTGATCTTCAAACACAGTCTACAGTGAATTACCCATTAGATATACGGATCACAAATCACCAGAAATACATCTATTCATGCCATTAAACCATATTAATATTGTTGTTCTATTCTACAACCCCTCGTACCAGTCTACTCTCTCATCCTTGAGACGACACTGGTCCACGTACTTTGGCCAGTTCCTGTTAATCCTAGACGCCTTCTTTTCGTCTCGCACTTTTTCCATCAGACAGAAACCTCCTCCTTTAGGAACCACCATACACGACTGCGCAAAGTTGTCGTTGCATCTCCACACCAGCTTGTTGTCGAAAGTCGAACCCACCGTCTGTTCAACTAATTGGTCAAGTGGATCCAGATCGAGCTTCTTGGCTTTTTTGGCTCCAAAAGGAGTAGACCCAGAATTGTGGATAACCAGACAATGCGACTTTTTGGTCTGAGAACACAGCCATAAAGACAGAACCACAGGAGTACTGGCTTTATGAGAAACGGCATCCCAACCAGGGGGAGCCTTACACCCCTCTTTTATCGTCACCAAAGTGCCTGTGGTGTGATTAGTAGAGATCCATCGAGGCACCTGACACGACTCTGTATCATCAATGACAAACGTGTGAATCCTGTTCTTGAAAAGAAGCTGACTGCGAGACTCCACAACTGGAGACTCTAGTTCTGCCACCACCTGGAGTCTCGGAAAGCCGAAATGAAGCCATACCCCTGCCAATAACAGGGATAAAACCACAGCTTGAAGCAACGCAATGTATCGTCGCATCAGTCGGTTCAAAGAGTCGTTTTCATGACCGTTCAAGGGCTGCAAATGAAGTCTGGGGTATCTCGAAGAAAGGAGTTTGGCTGCCAAAAAGGATCCACACGCGACAACTAAAGTCAAATGTCAAAGGGGAAACCACAACAAGAACACCCAGTGTGAGACATGGGCCTCTCGCCATGCTCATTCCCTAACCCTAACACTGCCTGTTTAGGCAGTGCCCTGGAGGATTAGAGTAAGCTGGGACATCAAACCACCTTACTCTATTTGTGTCGTTACCTGTGTGCCTATATAAATACCCTCATATCCTATATTTCAATGTTATCCGATTCTCACTTTACTTTTCTTTCGACTTGATCGCTACTTGCACCCGTCGCCGTAATCCGCCGCCTAAACAACCGCCGACCACCGCCACCGACTGCCACAGGTTAGTACTTGCTTGATTGAATCATCGTGATCCGTTTGCACCGACGACACTGTCTGTGACACATACCTGTTTCAACCTTTGTGTCACAGATGGGGACCCCCGGGTTACATGAACCCCAGTGCCACACCAAGGAGAGGAGCCCGTCCACGGAAGTCGCTTAGTGGGAACCACTCCGGGCCTAGCCAGCCTAACTCCTCTTGTCGCTGACAGAAGGTCGTCATGGACTACCCTTGGAAAGAGTTACCCCCTGGAATCCCGTGTACCGCTAGGGTGGAAAAGGATACTTCAGGTCATTCCCATATTGAATTAAATACTAACAACAGCCTACAAGGAAGACGGAAACCGAAGAGAGATAAGGAAACCTGCTGACTACCTGTACTGTTCACACTACGGAGTCTTGCAAGTGAGTTGTGCTATTTGATTGCTCAGACACTATGACGCCCAACCACAGGCTGTCTGCTGTGACGACCACTAACGTTAGGTAACCAACCGGTACTACCCTAGCCCTCACTCGCAATTCAAAGCTAACTTCCCTTTTACTCACACCCAGAGTAAATTAGGACAGATACACGCGATAAGTTGATGATATTATCACGTGAAGAAATATCCTACAATTTTTAATGCGGTTTACATTTTTTTCTACGATTTAATTCATTTCTTGACAATGGCAAGCAACCCCATATCCTTTGCATGGATCAGCATGGGTGCGTCAATTATGAAATTTCCGCCTCCCTGAGACACACATCAGCCCAGACTGAGTTCAGCGGGAAGTAGCTTACTTGCCATTAATGGCTCTGTGCCTGTACGATAGCTTCCAAACCACCGTTATCTTTCCGCAAGGTTATTTTCTGAGCCATTCCACCTAACCTGTAGAGTCTAAACATCCACCTCCACCTTCCAACCATCCATCAAATGCATTATCATTAGCTGCTACCTTAGAGCTACAAACCCGGGCCACCCCGCGACCCGGCAACCTAATGGTCCAAAATCCCAATCTGCCGGAGGTTGGCAATCGACCGCATCTTCCTGTTGATCGAGTTGGGCGCAGGGAACTCCTGGGGCTGGCCGGCAAGGGGACCGTCCGTGTGGAACAGCAGGGGCCGGTAGCTCTCGCCCTGGTCCATGACCGACGAGTTGCGGAACTTTTCAATCAGACATTCCTTGCCCTGAGTGCTGGGTTAGTTTTATGTACATGGGTATCAAGCGGGTATCGCTGGAGGGGGAATCACAAGCAAGGTATACTCATATGTTGGCGTAGGTGAGGTCGCAGATTTTGCCAGAGTTGAACGAGCCCCACTTTTTGCTGCAGCGCTCGTTGGCAAACTTGATGATATGGTTGGGCGATACAAAAGAAATGAAGGCGTAGCCCACGCTGTGTTAGTAGAGTCATTTCAGAGTCAGATAGGCTGTACTCACTTGCAACGGTTCCGGAAGTCCATCCGGAGATACAAAAAGTCGTAGGTGCCTCTGGAAGTCTCGTCGACCCAGTCCTGAAGCATCTTCTGGGTGAACTTGTTGGGGATGTTGCGGATCATGAGGGTGGTCCGGGTGTCCAGGCCATTGGCGACTCGGTTGAGGTCAATGGTGTTCTTGCGCGGCACGACCGCCGTGGTGACGATGTTCTTTTCCCGCTGGGCCTCCTTGCGGGACGTGGACGACTGCTTCATGAGGTCAGTGTCCATGCGGAGGGCCTCGTAGGCGCGGGTGGAGAGGTAGTACTCCAGCTTGAGGTCGCCCGTGTCGGGACAGGTGTCCACCATGCGGACCTCTCCGACAAGTGCGTACCAGTTGTACTCTTGGGGCTTACAGGTCACCGGTCCTTCGTGGACACGAACACCCACTCGTCCCAGGGCCTTCACCACGGTATCATCCACGGGAAGGAACGCGCAAGCCCGTGCTCCTCCAAACCGCGAGAAGGCCATGGCTGCGTGTCGGGAGTCGGAAAAGTAGACGTCGATGGAGTTGCTGGTGTAGGCGAGGATGACGTAGGAGCCCAGTTGTTGGAAGACCGAGCGGACCTGGTTGTTGAGAGGGGCTCGGATGGAGAGGAACCGGGAGGAGAACTTTTTGTGTTCGTTCTCCTTGTTGTTGTTGGGCAGCGGGCCGCCGACCTTGATGCCCAGCGCCTTGGATCGTTTCTCAAACTCCGTTTTGAGGTCCACGTTTGTGTCCATTGCAAAAGTAGAAAGTGGTGGTTAAGAGTAAGAGTTGGTTCTGGGGATAGGGTGTATAAAGAGGTTAGTACTGGTAAGGTGATGTTTTAGAGTGTGTTGATGTGGTGGTATAAGGGTGTGGGTAACTAGTGTAAGGGTAACAGTAAGGATATAACGGTAACAGAATAACGGTAACGGTATCAGTTCTTGGTGAGAAAAAGGCCACAATCAGAATATAAGATAGTGGGAGTAAAAAGGATCATCATTGTAGTGATATCTAGACTCACCACTAGTGTCCTGTAAGTCTCATCTCCTTATCAGCTTATCAAACTTTATTTGGGACTAGAGAGGTTCTTTTTATTTTATTTTATTTTATTTTATTTTATTTTAATTCCTCCCAAAGTCGATTCAAAGTCGATTCAAAGTCGATTTTTAAACTCAACTGGAAGTAAGAAAACTTCAGATGAAATAACGACTCTACAACAACACACCACAACGACAATAACTACCACTAAACCAATAATACACTACTCGTACCAGTACATGTTAAAATAATAAAATATTAATGTCTATATATTACTGCTTGTCTCTCTGACTTTTGATGTGTTGACTTTTGTTGTGTTGAATCGTTCTCTCTCGCTTACTTGTGAGAGGGTCCGGGCTGCAGAACCGACGGCTGAGCTGTCTGGACCGCAGACTGTGCAGTAGTCAGCGCAATATCAGGCACGGCGCTATCCTTGGACGCGACAGAAGCGGCTCGAGAAGTCGGTCGCGACATGCTTCGAGCCTGGGCCATGGACATTCGGGGTCCAGCGTCCTCGGGGGGCATTTGGGTGCCTCTGAAAAAAGTAGGAATGCACATGATGATGTTTTTTTTTTGGGTTGTGGGAAAATGTGACTTTAATATCACCCAGACCCGCCACCTATATATCCTGGCCATGTCTCAGAGCGTGACTCAACTGCAGCTGTTCGGATCTCCGTTGCCGGCTCAAGGGGCGGCTGCTAGGCAACTAGAGCCTTGTACTGCAGCTCTGACGCATCCTCCTTAGTGAGACACGCCTCGATCCCAGCCTCAGGCGATGATCCTGGCAGGGTGCGTCTCAGCGGCATTGCGCCATGCTTTCAATCTCGCCGCACATCCGGACGAGCGGATGAGTCGGTGAAGCAATACAGTATAGAATTCTTACTTCTAGAACACACCATTCTGGTTTTTAAACGCTACACTATAATCTGGATGTTAAACGCTATAATCTGGTTATCAAAGTACACTGTAAACTTGCTCATACCAGGTACTCGTACCAAGGTACTCGTACCTGGTACCTACAACTCCTCAATATCAGGAACCGGACCAGCGGGAATAATACTATCATCGGACTTGTCGTAGTACAACTGCTTGATGTGCGAAAAGTCGGTCGTGTCGCGAAAAGCTGAAACCTGCCAATACAGATGTCTCAGCCAAAGATGGAGCCACGCAAAGTTGTATCGAACCATACCAACGTTACACTTGAACCGCTGGACGTAAACGGGGTCAAAACGAACGATGGAAGTGTACAAAAACACATCTGCTGCCGTCAAACTGTCTCCAACAAGATACTGGGACTCTTTGAGATCTTTTTCGACCTTGTTCAGCGCAGAAAACAGCTCCTGAATAGCCTCATTGTAGCTAGTCTGGTCCTTGGCAAACCCAGCCTTGTACACTCCCATAGTAATGTTCTTATGGACGAATTCCGTGCTGGTTCGCACCTTGTCGTCAAACGTACCATCCATCATTTCTGCAATCTGAGCAGATTCGTTGCTGACTAACTTGTTCGTCTGGGTATCAATCAGCAGAGGAACCGTGATAGATCCCGAGTAGCCCGGATCCACCTTTTCATAGACCTGTCGCAGCGTGTCAAAGCCGTAAACCGAGTCTTTTGTACATCCCTCTTTGGACGGCGAAAAAACCCACCCTTTGTCTCGCAAAACAGGGTCCACCACGTCCACCGTAATATTGTCGAGATTGTGCAGCTGCCGCATAATCAGCGCCCGGTGTGCAAACGGACATCCTCGAGACACATAGAGATGCAGGTTTTTTGTTTGTCGCGTGATTTGTTTCATGTTGAGGGGAGGTACGATAGGTGGGGAGAAGATGGAGGTAAGTTCAGTGCTTAGTAATATAGAAATGAAAGGTGGTGAGAAGGGTAGTGACGTGAAATGAGGTGTGTTCAGTCGAGTTGATGCTTTCCCAGGTTCCAATATTTATAGCAGGTTTTATTTTCTTTTTATTTTTTCCTACAGTATGACATCTCATCATGATCTATCAGAAAGGCCTTATTTAGGTCAAATGCCTTAGAAGAAAGATACCACTCTAAAACACGCAATTCAAGAGATTTTGTTTTGGAATTTGAAATATATATTCAAAACGGTGCCCAGACAAGTTATCCAAATTATGAGACCAATATCTTGACAATTGACCGAATTATACACACTTCAAAATCGCCAAAAAATCACCCAACTTTAAATTGTTCCAAGTAAATAACAAATTTGATCAAGTAAATGCCAAATAATACCCCAACTAAGGAATCCCACTTTGAGCCTAGAACCGGCGATAACTCGAGATTTTGTATGGCAGTATCGCGATATTATTTGATATTTGTTAGGGACAGTGGTGCAATGCATCTGATAAAGTCTCTTACACATCTTCAGCACATCTCCAACATCGAAATAGGTACCCCCAGCAGACTTTTTAATCCAAATATTCCCAACTAGAGTTCTAACTATTAAAAATAGCCCAGGATGAACGATCGACCGTAGAATAAAGGATCAACATTGAATCGAAATCGGTATGAGACAATATGAAACCGTACATCGATACGTCGTACGATAGACCATTGATTCAACAGTCAATATCTACAATGGAATCCATACATCCTACATCTACATCATGTCTATACATCTAGAGAACTTCTTCTAACTACGACTACTCGTACAAGTACTCGTACTCGTACTCCTCAACACAATAAATCAATATATTTAATATACAACAGAGCGAGATCGAACGTCAATCCTCACACTCATGTTTCTCAAGACTAGCTCTCCATCTAGTAAGCACAGTCCTTGGTGGCCTCGGTGCCAGGAGCAGAGTCGGTAGATCCTCCGTAAGCAGGCTCGAAAGAAGCAATGTCGGAATCGCCAGCCTTGGGGGCCTGAGAAGCGTAGGCAGGGTCAAACTGCTCGTTGACCTCAGGCGCCTTGCCGTGGTCCTGCTGCATGTACTTGGGGTCGGTCACCTTCTCGACGGACTCGTCGATCTTGTCGACAGCGGCTTCGATTTTGTCAGCAATTCCCATTTTTGATGTTTAGTTGATGTAATTGAGAGTCGAGAAAAAGCAGACTGGGCTACCTATATATATCTTCGCCACATGTCGTAGATACATATGTTTGCTTTTGGCAAAAGTGCTGCCTGAACATATGCACTGTGGGTCTGTGGAAAACGGCGGAAAAACAGCGGAAATTGCAGAAAAACGATGGAATCGACAGTAGATCAACGAGATATCAGATCGGGTGAAAAAACCACTTATTATCTACCACCTGCCGTGTTCTCTGGCTGGTCTCATAAATCAGGTTCAGCCGTTTAAGAAAATAAACTCCACTGGTCGGCCTTTGTTCCAACCTTATTACGCTTGCTACTTTCCACGACAATAGTCATGTGCAAAGAGAAACAATGGAAAGATGCGTTTTTCACGCAGTATGACCACCTGGGGTCTGGCCTTATGACGTGGAGTACTCGCAACCTGATCCCGGGGCTTATGTAAGCCATTAACCCCTCTCGAGTGCCGTTTAATATGACGGCAACGTGCATGCAGGCATCACTGTATGCAGCTAGTCAGGCATCAGTATTAATATCGTGCAAGGCGTTGGCTGCTTGTCTGGAGGCGGATTTGAGAGGTTATGATGAAGAAAAGAAGTTGTGGAAGGTGTTTGAACGGTGTAGAAGGTCTTGGAAATGTAGATCGGTATGATTAGGTTTGGGTTGAGTAATGGGTTAAGTAAGTTTGTTGGGTTTTGGTGAGAACGTGAGGGGGAGCAATTGAGCAAATGAAAACAAATGTCATATGAAAACATATGCACACAAATGGAAGAGTCCTACTGCGTCTACCTGGATTAGGTGTGCAATCGTTTTCTTTGTGATTGGTTTACCTTGGTAGACTAAAGAGCCGAGGTAAGTTAGACTACAGTGAGAGCAGCTTATTTCTGGAACATTCTCTAATACTCGATGTTGGATACGTGATGAAAGACGAAACAAGTGTTTCATGGTATGAAAATGATCGTCTTCATCTCCCAGACTTGATAGGACTGATTAGGGATCCATGTCAGTATTTTCCAGTGTTTTGAGATTTGTGAGCATGAAAAATAAGGGCTAGGGGTGATTCTTGTGCTGGTAATTGAGTCCATATGTAACCGAAAATTCATCCTATCGCTGCTCTACCTCACTAATAAATCTATCACCTCTCAAATTCTCTCTTGTTAGCTTTTACCTGTTGTCAATGGGGTCTTGGTACTTGGATATACGTCCCTAGAACGACGAAGAAGAGGAGTAAAGACACGGAGACTTGACCAGGGATCTTCAAATGTAAGTATTGGTCTTATAATGGTGACAAATTCTTTTCTCTAACCATTATGTTGACAGAAATAGCACCATGCTATTACAACAAGTTCGTACAGTAGATGGTATTCCACACTGCGGTAGAAGAAAAACAGGGAAATACATCCGCAGCAGTTGATCTTCTGATTCTTCTCAAGGTACTGATATTGAAATTAATCTACAGCTATCCTGAGACGTCTCTCTACCTGAATGACAGTCTTTTTCACAACGAAAGACTCTAAGACCGTCTTGGACATTCTGAGCTATCTCTCGACAGGTTCGAGTTGAGGTACTGACAGACCACAGATCAGTTTCATAACTCTTCTGAGTTCATCTCAGGCATTTGGACCTCTGGATCTGAGATGTAAGTATCTTGGTGAAGGTAGGAACCGCTCTGTAATGTGAATAAAAGTGGGATTATTCTAATGGACACGAGATAGAGGAAGTATTACAGAGCCACTCAAGTCGAAGAACTCGCTGGTGAAGTCCGTCTAATGATACGGGTATTTTTGAAGAAGGTGGAAGTTGCTGTGAGGTGCAAGATAGGGGTGTATAGGGGCATCGTTAGTAGAATCAGTAAAAAAGATGTAGGAGAGACTTAAATAGTACCAAAAGATTCCCCTGAGTCTGGGGAGAAATAATTTCAAGTCGTTTATATCAAGTTGTCGTATCTGTCAAGCTATTTTATCTGTCAAGTTGTCCTGTTGAGCTTACTGATAGTGTTCCAAAACACAAACCAGAAGAGGTAAAGAGATGGAGACTTCTTTGGAGGCTTATAAGGAGGCTTTCTCTAGCTTCTAGGTCTATCTTACAGCTGTCGTCCTTTCAGAACTTGTAATATAATGACACTAGGGGGTTCCACAGTGTCGAAGGTCTACTAAGAAAGAGACAATAAGTCCGTACAGACACGAGTATACACTATACAATGTCGAAACAAGTAGAATGACCAACTCTTTATATCTCTGAGGGAGTTTTTCCTAGATATTTCCGTTTTTGGAAGTTCCCAGATTCACGCTAAGAACAATTCAAGCCACAGTCGAACAATTTTTTTTCAGGAGAAACCTCCTATTTCGGCAATCAAGATTGTTGAATAGAAAGTCTTTCACGAACAAGAAATGACGAGGTCAGTAGGACAGACGCCGTGTGAATTTGAACAAGGAATGACACCTTTCAACAAGGGTGTACGAGTGCTTTGTCAAATGGATGTAGCAAGTGTACAAAGGGACTGATTTGTTTTCGACCACAGACTTGAGAATATGAACTACATCACTAGTTGCTTGGTTGTGAGGGCTTATCGTTATCTTCACCTGGACCACGACGTTGCCAGACCAAACTTCTCTAATCGACAACAGAGTCTGACTACAGAGTCTGAAAGTCTTGAGCAAGTACATGACCAGTTTTACAGTAAAGAGGGGTCTGTCTGAAGAGCCGTCTCGATCGTTTTCCAGACTTCTTTGTTCTAGAGTTCCGAATTCAGGAGCTGGGGAATCAGGTGACTTTCGACTCCAATTTCTCCCTGAAAATGGTTTCATCATTTCCTTGGCGTTTTCGGAGATACTAATTAGACGGATTATTTGACAGCTGACTAGACAAGGCATTCAGCTGCAAAGTGTGCATTTGATAATCTGGAGACACAAAAGAAGACAGATAGAGCTTCTAAACGGCTCTCGTACTCGGCTGGTTGCTCTGGAGGCAGCCGAATTTCGAAAGTTTTTTAACACATGACGTTCTTGCTTTACAAAAGAAATCCTTGTTTTACCCGAAGGGAATCCTTGTTTAGCAGGCATTTCTTTTTCGCTCAATTTCTCTTGACCCCCACGGGTCCATAGAAGGCTGTATGCAGTAGAACTGTGAGAAGCCATATATCGCTCTTATTCAGACTGACTCAATCGATAAGGGTACTGGTAGCAGATACTGTAAGAGTGTGAGACTGTACTATGTTGACTGATATCAGTATATGCCATCCCCTGGTGTCATTAAAGACGTACATTTATCTAATACAAGAAAATTCAGAGCCGTCTACTTTGCCGTACTCATCGTCTACTCATCGCATCCACGTGCATGCCGTACAATCCACATTTCCCCATTCTGTGGCAGTATCACGATAAGAATCGCAGACCTCCACCCCTGCTTAGTTTCTGTTTGAGTTCTCCACCCGACCGTCGTCCTCCACCCTATCTGGTTTGTGGATTATTATGAGGAAACATCAAACACGAAACCTGTCCTTGTATATATATTCACTGTTGGTCAGGTTAGTGAGGGTACAAACGTACTGTACCTCCTGCTCATCATCTACTCCTCCTCATTCGCCAAAAAGACCAACCTCGACGAACATCCAAGTCCGGAGTTTTCTTTCGATCGGCTGCTTTAACATCTCGTATTTACCTGTGGCTTGTGGAAATGTGGAGAGATAGACTAGAGTTAAAATGGAAGCCAATAAAAGCACTTGACAGACGATACAGACACGGTGGAGACAAACGGAGTTGAAATAATGACTCAGCTCGACTCAGCGATTGCGACAGTACCATCTATTTATCAATTATCCCCCTCACAAGACCAATTGACCACCCCATAGTCACAAGCTCCAAAATAGAGCCCAGCAAACTCTCCAGCCTAACTCTATACCGCCAAGATACCACTATCTCATTAGTTCGGGCTGCTCCTGATAGGGTCTTAATTCGGCTCTAGAAGTCGTTCGATTGTGACGTCATTGTTTGTCCTCTTTGATTGTGTCATTTCTTCTCTTTACCAAGACCGTTGGACGTTCTGGACAGATTTAAGAACGAAATTTGGGTGGTAAAGAAGCGTTGCATATTTATGCTGATATGCTGTATCTCCCGTCAAACCGTCTTATCTCGCGCACGGGATCCCAGGTCGTATTGACGGCTGGCTGATATTAATTGCTGCCGTGAAAGTCTTTGTTGGCATAAGCTCCAGTGCGATACTTGTATGAACAGGACAATAGCAGATAAGAGCACTATTGTACGGAGATAGAACAACTAGAGGACAGTCAGTTTCTGGTGTGCTTTGATAGGACACCAAACCAGTTTATCCAAACCAATTTATTCAGTCTCCCACTTCAAATCTCCTATCACCTCCCTACAATATACCCTATTAAGCCACATTTGGGTTACGTTAGTGGGTTGATTGTCGTAAAGAAAATTAACATTGTTGTCGTACCCTGCTTTGGAGTTCTGGGGTTCTGGGTCTCTTTTCTTTGCAGACTGTTTGTGTCACCAGTAGCATCGACTTTTGTCACTTTCTCATTTATCACTTCCAACATTCCCCTACATGCCCATCGCTTGGCTGCATTATCCCGCTGCAGCTATCTTGGCGTCAGACGAGTCGGGTCTTGGCATCGCGATAAGCCACCAACTAGTGTCTCACTTGGGCACTAAACCTAGAAACGTATTTCAGCTTCCCCAGCTGAGAGCTGAACGCTACACTGTTCCAGATATCGTCGGAGCCGTGCGTGGTGCCGTATGACTGTAAACTGACTACTTATACCGGGTCCAGTGGCCTGTAGAAGATCCACAACCAACAGCCATGAGTTCTGAATCCATTCGAGAGAACGAAAAGACGGGCGACAAGTTCCGGTCCGAGAAGGAGATCTACGAGGTCGACTTCCAGGCCACCGAGGTCTCCGATGCCTCTTTTGTCGACTATGTCGGCGAAAAGCTCAATTTTGCTCCTGATGAAAACGGAAACCACGGCAAGAACGTGCAACTGATGGCCAAGTTTGTTTCCGAAATGACCGAAGAAGAGGCCCAGGTGATTCTCAACAAGTTCATCCTAGTCCACGAAGATGACTACAACCTGACTCTCGACTACAAGGAGTACCTGCGGGCCATTGTTGCTGGCGAGAAGGAGGCTCCCAACCCCGATACCTGGTCTCTGGACCTGCGAATCGAGGCTGCTGCCATCAAGCACTGGTCTCCTTATATCGAGGTGCGAGCCGTGACTGACTGTTATGACGACGTGGACGAGCCCTGTGAAACCATCAGAGCCTACGCCATTGGTCTGCTGTGGCTGCTGGTCGGCTGCTTTGTCAACCAGTTTTTCATTTTCCGATACCCCTCCATTTCCATTTCGTCCGACGTGCTGCAGATGCTCACCTACCCCTGCGGAGAGCTGCTGGCCCGTATCCTCCCTGACTGGGGCTTCACTTTCAGAGGCACCCGTATCTCTCTGAATCCCGGTCCCTGGACCCGAAAGGAGCAGATGTTTGCTACCTTCTTCCTTTCTGGAGGAGACGGAGCCACTTATGTGTCCGCCTACAACCTGCCCACCCAGCTGCTGCCCATGTACTACGACCAGAAGTGGGCCACCTTTGGCTACCAGATTATGCTGACTCTGTCGTCACAGTACATTGGTTTTGGCTTCGCTGGTATTCTCAGACGGTTTGCCATCTATCCCACCAAGGCCATGTGGCCTCTGAACATGCCCGAAATTGCCCTGAACCGAGCACTTCTGGACCCCGAACGAAAACAGCGAATCAACGGCTGGACCATCACCAAGTACTGGTTTTTCCTCGTCACCTTTGTCTTCTCCTTCATCTACTACTGGATTCCCGACTACCTGTTTATGGCCCTGTCCAACTTCAACTGGATGACCTGGATTGCTCCTGATAACGTCAACCTGGCTCTCATCACCGGCCAGTCGGGAATGGGCATCAACCCCATCCCCACCTTTGATCTGAGTCAGATTGGAGTGGGCAGTGTTGTGATTCCCTGGTGGTCCATTGTCAACAGTCTGATTGGTCTGGTCATCGGCACCTTTGCCGTCATTGGAATCTACTACTCCAACGTGCGATGGACGGCCTACCTGCCCATGAACATGCCCGGCATCTACAACAACCAGGGAGGTAGCTACAAGGTGACCAAGATTCTGACCAACGGAGTGTTTGACATTGACAAGTACCACGAGTACGGCCCGCCTCTGTGGAGTGCCGGAAACCTCGTGGCCTACGGAGCCTTCTTCTCCGTCTACACCCTGGGCTTTGTCTACACCATGCTGGCGTACTGGAACGACATGACGCAGGCTGCCATCGACTTTTACAACGGAATCGCCTTCTGGAACGGCACCAAGCGAACCGAGGTCGACTCGCCCTTTGCCAGACAGCTCAAAAAGTACCCCGACGTGCCCGACTGGTGGTTTTTTCTCATTCTGCTCATCTCCATCGGCTTCTGTATCGGAACCGTCAAGGGCTGGGAAACCACCACTCCGGTCTGGGGTATCTTTTTTGTGCTGGGCATCAACCTCGTCTTCCTGGTCCCCATCTGTCTGCTGCAGGCTTACACCGGCAACGGTTTTGCTCTCAACGTGCTGGTCGAAATCATCTGCGGATACGCTCTCAACGGACGTCCCACGGCCCTGAACATTCTCAAGGCCTACGGAGTCAACGTCGACGCCACTTCTCAGGGCTTTGTTTCCGTGTGGAAGACGGGAATGTACGCCTACGTGCCTTCTCGAGCCGTGTTCCGATCCCAGGTGCTCTCCACCCTCATCAGTGCATTTGTCACCGTCGGAATTCTGCAGTACCAGCTCACCCTCAAGGACATTTGCACTCCTGCCCAGCGACTCACCACCAAGTTCACCTGTCCCGGCCAAAGCACCTTTTACGCCGCCTCGGTGCTGTTTGGAGCCATTGGAACCAAACGGTTCTTTGGCACAGGTGGAAACACCGGTCTCTACCCCTTCCTCAAGTGGTGTTTCCTTCTGGGAGCCGTCATCGGTCTCGTCTTCTTCGTCGTCCAATACACCATCCCCAAGTACATTGGAAAACGGTACCCCGAGCGAAAGCAGGCCATGGTTCGACTCTCCGAGCGACTGGGCAAGTACAACCCTGTTGTTATCAACATGGGTCTCATCAGCTTTGCTCCCGGAAACCTGTCCTACTCCATTGGAGGAGTCTATCTTGCCGCAGCCTGGACTCTGTACATCAAGAAGCGGTTCCCCGAATGGTGGGCCAAGTACACCTATGTTGGAGTTGCTGGTATCAACGTTGGAATCGCTCTTTCGGGTATCATTGTTTTCTTTGCTCTGCAGTACTCGGGAGTTTCTCTGGACTGGTGGGGCAACAATGTTCCGTGGGAGGGTGCCGATGGAAATCTCACGCCTTTGTTGGAGATTCCCGAGGGCACCATTATTGGTCCTCCCAAGGGCAGTTTCCCTTAAGGAGACTGTCGTTCTTTTTATTAGTAATTAATGTGATCTTTGAGTAGACAGTACCAGGTACAAGTACGGTAGTACTTGTATCGATTGTACCAAGAACGAGTTCGTTGTCTAGTATCAACCAGGGTATCATTGGAGTCCACCAAGAAATGTGTAGTTCTGAGGGAAAAGAAGATGAAAAATAGAGAGAAAAGAGAGAAAAGAGAGAAAAGAGAGAAAAGAGAGAAAAGAGAGAAAAGAGAGAAAAGAGAGAAAAGAGAGAAAAGAGAGAAAAGAGAGAAAAGAGAGAAAAGAAATAAAAAAGAAATAAAAAAGATGAAAAAAGAAAGAAAAGAAAAACATTGACAAAACCAACAACTCACCGCATCCCTCATTCCCAGAGCTCCAAAACTCCATCACTCCATCACTTGAAACACCACCAACCACCTCCACACAAACCTAAACGAAACTTGGCAATAATGTAAATTCCATAAAACGGACAACATCAAGACTGTAATCGCCGAGAAAAGCCATCAGAAATCTCCGAAACCAGCCATCAGAATCCGAAAACTCGCTAGACGCGACTGCATCGTGCTAGGACATCCTGTGTCGCTTAGTCAGCCGGTTACGCGTGATCACGTGGAAATGCGCTAGTGCAGCGTGACGACGTGACGAGTGTCAGCTTTGGAGGAAAAATCGACGTGAAATCTGCTGACTAACAATATGTCGCCCTTCAGCATACCCACTGGAGTCTCGTCACGTGCCGTTAAGGACAGCTCACACGACATCTGCTTCAGGTACAGTTGGATTTGGGAGGTTGTAGGTAAGGGGTGATGTAGCATGTAGTGTAGTGTGTGGGGGTGTCAGGTGTGTGGGTTTTTGAGTGACACAAAGACAATTTGCAAATACAAATACCCGTGCTTTTCCTCTCCTTTTTACTCTCTACTTCTGACCTGTAGTGCGGTTTGGTTCTGACCAGTCCAGCACTCATCTTGTACACGTCAAGACTTGCCATGCTACACCTTATTCACTCCGTGTAAGGTTTGGCCGAGTTTATCTCGACAAGGTAATTACACACCATACACATCCGAGGCTTTCGACACTGGAGGTGCGACGGTAGACCTGAGTCGACGCGACCTTTGAACCTGAGCGATATTTGCACATATTATCCACCGCAGCGACATCCCCACAGCAACGCTACCCCCACCCTCGTTCATCACATCTGACGTGTAAGCCATGCAATACCAACGAAACTCGTCCTTGAGACGATTCGTGGAGTCGGACCAGTTCACGCTCTTCCGATGTCTGTCGTATCTCGAGCGGTACGCCGGCGACATTGGCATCCATTTCTATCTGTGTCAAAAACTGCTTTCGTTTCCCAGAGACGAAATCGAGTTCATTCTGCCCCAGCTAGTCCAGCTGCTCATCACGGTGGAAACGGAGTCCATGGCGCTGGAAGATATCATTTTGGATCTGTCCAATGTGTCTGCTCACTGCGCACTGCTCACCTTCTGGCAGCTTCAGGCCCATCTCACCGATCTGGGAGATGATCCAGAGTCGTTTGGCTTCCAGGTCTCCCGACGGGTCTACAACAAGCTGCAGTACATTCTCTTCAACATTGGCGAGCCGCCCAACTCGCGAATCCGAGAAAACCCCATGCCTGCCATGGTGCTGGCCTCGGCCATTATGGGTGCCATTGGCATGCCTCAGCTGGCAGCGGCAGTGGGCCCCATTGCGCTGTCTCAGGGCCGAAAACAGCGATCGTACGTCTTCCAGATTGCGCCCAAGCTGACCCGATCCAGATCGACCGTGGAGGCCGACAAAGACGCTCTTTTGCAGCGCAAGTGGAGGACCATCAGCCAATCGGGCGTCGCGCTGCCGTCCAAACGAGACAAGCACCAGCATGAGCATTTCAAAGACACCGCCAAGGCAACGCCCTACAAAAACTCGTCCTTTTCGGCCCCGGATCTCCAAAACGCATACCATTCGGCACCAGATTTGCGGCCGTCAAACGAGTGGGACGGCACTCGAACCCCAGTGAGTCTCGAGTTTGACGACGCGCCCGACTTTGAGTCTGACGAGCCCCGTGACACGACTCCAGACGACATTGAGGAGCGGGCCAAGGACGACAACCGCAAGATTCTGCGTTCAAACTACTTCCGGTGCGAAACGCAGTTCATGTCTGCGCTGCAGCAGATTTCCGCCCGACTGCTGCAGGTGCCCAAACAGGCCCGTCATGCGGCTCTCAAGGCCGAGCTCACGCTTCTCAACCAGGAGCTCCCCGCAGAGGTGGATATTCCGCTACTGCTGCCTTCAGATACCATGAGAAAGAACCCTACACACCACAGAATCGTGCGGGTGCCTCCTGCCGAGTCAGCCGTGCTCAACTCCGCCGAACGAGTGCCCTTCCTCATTCTGATCGAGTACCTCGAAGACGACATGACGTTCGACCCCGAGTGCACCAAGAACAAGGAGGTTCTGGAGCACGCCGACAAGAAAAAGTACATTTTCGATCTCACTGTGAATCACAAAAAATCGGCGCATACTCGAACCCCTTCTCTGGGACGATACCACGACGAGGATGCCGCCAGTATCAAGAGCAACCGGTCAGCCACGTCGATCGCCAACTCTCTGGTTGGATCTACGCTTGCTGAGCTGGAAGAGCTTGGTATTGCTGAAGACGACGAGCTGCCAGCTGAAGACGCTGACATTGGAGACATTTCCGTCATTTCCATGGACGAAGAGACCCAGGCGGAGCGGGTGAAGCAGTCGGTGCTCAACACTCTGTCCCATCTCCAGCAGGATAGCATGCCTTCTCCCAAACTGCATGACGTGGCCAACAGTCCCTACCAGTCGTCTCCTCGGACGTCGGATCTGTCGTTTGCCTCTTCCTACAAGTTTGAAAAGGCGCCTGAGGACCCCGTCCATCATCTGGAGCTGCCCGACGTGGCTTCCGTGGCCACCCAGATGCGAACAGCTGCCATCATGTTGACCCAGCTGGACTCGTCCACCGGCTCCAAGCTTTCCAAGGACGAAATCGCGTCCATCAAGGCCCGAATCATCGACAACATGCAGGTTATGGAGGAGACGACGCTGGACGACCGTGACCTGTCGCATTCCAAGGGCGCTGCTGGAGAGCGAAAGCTGGAAAACGATCTCAAGACCGGAGGTATGATGAAGTCTTCAGATCCGTCTCACGCCAAGCTCGGAGAGGACTGGGAGTCGAAAAAGGCGCGAATCCGGTCAAAGTCGCCGTACGGACATTTGCCCAACTGGCAGCTGGCGTCGGTGATTGCCAAGACCGGCAACGATCTCCGACAAGAGGCGTTTGCGTGCCAGCTGATCCAGGCCATGAAGCGAATCTGGGACGATGCCGAGACGGGCGTGTGGGTCAAGGAGATGAAGATTCTCATCACGTCAGATACCTCTGGTCTCATTGAAACCATCAACAACGGTCTGTCGATCCACTCGATCAAAAAGGCGCTCGAAACCAGCAACGTTGTGCAGACCACGCCGGCCACCCAGACCACGACCAAGTACGTGCCTACTCTGACCGAGTACTGGAAGCAGACATTTGGCGACGAGGACTCGGACCGGTACCAGAACTCGCTCAACGCCTTTGTGCGGTCGCTGGCCGCCTACTCCATCATCTGTTACATTCTCCAGATCAAGGACCGACACAACGGTAACATTCTGCTGGATACCGACGGCCACATTATGCATATTGATTTTGGCTTCATGCTGTCCAACAGTCCTGGAGGCGTTGGTCTTGAAGCTGCCCCCTTCAAGCTGACGTACGAGTATGTGGAGCTCATGGGAGGAGTCACGTCGCCTCATTTCGAGCTGTACCGACAGCTGATGAAGGATGCATTCAAGAATCTGCGAAAGCAGGCCGAGTCCATCATTCTGCTGGTCGACATGATGTTGCAGGATTCGGCGCTGCCTTGTTTCCAGCTGGGTCCTGCCACCACGCAGTATCTGCGTCAGCGGTTCCAGTTGCAGCTGTCGGACTCGGACCTCGACCATTTCGTCGACACGTCGCTGATCCAAAAGTCGGTCGGCAACATTTACACGCGAATCTACGACCACTTCCAGTTGTACACTCAGGGTATTTACAGTTAAGTCGACTGGATGTCGCATGATATAGATAATGGAAGATGACATATTAGGTGTAGGTGAAGGGGGTGAGAAGAATCAAATGGTACAAAATAACTGTTACCATTGTGTAATGAACACAAGCTGAAGTTAGAGTGATATTGAAAGTGTACATTTAGCAGAAAAATAGAGGTGAGGTGCTGGACCTGGACACCCAAAAATGATGATCAGAAATCGTATTTTTTCATTAAAAAGAATGTGCCATAAAATGAGGCATTCTCCAGCTACTCAACAGTCATTTCAACATCTGTTTCAAGTCTTGATACTCTTTTAACGGTCAAAAATCGAAAATTTCAAAATCACGTTTTTCACCATTGCTACTTTCAAACCCGTTCAAAACCCATCTACAGCGGCATGGCGCAGCGGAAGCGCGCAGGGCTCATAACCCTGATGTCCCTGGATCGAAACCAGGTGCCGCTAATCTTTTTTTCTTTGCCGAATAGGGATCATCTTTTTACAGTGACTTCTTTGGTGGGTTCTGCTGTATCTATGAGTCAGAGGACAGCTAAGTAAACTCAGAGTAATGTCCCAACTGTTTGGGGGTGTTTTTTTAAGACAAAAGTTAATGAAGAATAAGGTTCAATGGACCTCAGCGCTTTTGACATTCAGGAATAGCTGTAAAACGATGCAGATATTGTTGAGATTGATACAGTGGGTAGGTACCAGTGGCTGGAACCCGTTGTTTGATTTTTAGTCACGTGATTCAAAAATTGAGAGAATTGGAGCGGTATTAAGTTTCTCCGAGACTTACATTTACGAGCCGCACGGTCGAGATGAGTTGAGACAATCAGTTCTACAGCACATGCTACGAGTTGAATGACACAAGTCCTTTGTGTTTTATATTCGTCTACAATATACACGTTTCTCAATCTCAATCAGTTTTCGTTTTCTTTTCTTTTGTATTGTTTTATTTTGTTTTATCATCGTTCAACACTGGGGTTAGTATGGATAGTAAACCAGAGATATCTCTTGTAGGAAAATCAGCATAAACTTTTTTTCTCATTTCAAATAATATCGACGAGCTGGGTTTATAAATAGAGCCTTCTGGCTCGTTATCATCACTCCATGGTGTCTCGTGTGGTTGGGTTGATACTCACGTTTTGGCTGTGGTGTGTGGAAGAAGAAAGCTTTTCGGGAGGGTTTTATGTGGGTGAGGGTTACCCGGGAGTGGAGGAGGTTTGGAGTAACCCTAATTACCCTGGAGTGGATATTATAGTGAAGTACTGGAGGATACCAGAGGGATAATATAAGGGGTTTGATTATATTGGGGTATTATTGGAGTGTGCCTGAGTCGAATAGTTTCTTTATTTTTCCAATCGGAATTTTATCGGGCTGTTTTCGGACATGCTAATGATACTCTTATTTCTAACAAGCTTGTCAACAAACATCTCTTAATCACAACCAGACAACCAGAAGGACAAAAACACAACCATCAATAAGACAAAAAATTTAACAGAAGAACAAGTGCGATACCCGGATACATCCCAGATACCCTACTACTATCACACCAACTCCTGATATGACTAAAAATACAGTGCCAAAAATACCCCAGGAATTTCTACCATTTCTCGAAGATACCACCCCTCAACTGACTATGGTTGTCAGAAAACGCCGTGTTTTGGTTACACAAAAAGGCAAGGAGCTCGAATGGCTTGTTCACGTGTCGGCAGCACTATTGGTACCGGTTGCGTACTTTTTGATCATGTTTTCCGTGTTCTATATTGTCTGGAGTCGTTCTTCAAACATGACCAAAAGAAGGGTTCACTATGAGGTCAACAAGACGTGTATTTTGTTGACAAAAGTTATGGAGAGGCCGGAGATTTACACAAACAGACGAGAGACTGCGAAAGCCGTTGTTTTTTGGGCGTCAATGACGTTTCTACTCGGTGTCTATTGTGTTGGTATCATTTTAGGCTATGATACAAGAACTGGTAGGATTAGGCGGGCAAGAGGAGAGAAAAAGTGATATCATAGAAACCAGCATATAGAAACGAGGAACATATAGAGACGAGGTGAATAGAATCAGGTTACATCATTTAGTGAGAAAGGTATCAGTGAGAAAAGTGATATCAATAGTGCAAGTAATTTGCTTATATAGCTACAAGTATGTAGTAGGTGTACTTCGCTGTCAGACACGCAAGACACACGACACGAAAAAAGAATTGTTGCATCATCGGATATACCAAATACGAGGCTTATCAGTGCTTGCACTTGCCAATACGAGGATTTGAACTCTTTCTAGTCCCAATTCGCTCATAGCAACATTCGTTTAGCAGAGCCAACTTAGAGACCTAATGTCACACTGCGAATGCTGTTTCAGATAGAGATGGCTGGACAGCAACATCAATTGAGGATGTTTGGGGGAGTCAAACACGGTGAGGTTTTGTGCACTGACGAAACCAGGTCCGGGGAGTCCATTGGTTGAATTAGTTTGGCGATATCTCTTTTGCTCGTTGTTTTATTGTTCTCTTACATGTCTCAGACTCGGTCTATCTTTAGGCATGATCGAAATAAATCTAAAATACAAAAAAAACAAAAATTGCAAAAATACAGAAAAAATGCAAAAAATTGCAAAAAATTGCAAAAATACAACAAAAAAATGCCATTTCCGACAGCGCCGTATTCAACTTACTCATATCACGTGCTCTCGTCCCTCGTCCATCACTTTTAACCACATTTAATTTCAGCCAGTTTCAGCTAATTCCGACATTGTGGAAAAAGCTTGGACCAAAACGATCAAGTGCAGCTCGCCTGAAGGAGGCTAAAGTTTGTGGAAGGAAAAAAAGTGCTTTATCATAACCTTGTCGTGATGGGGAGGATGGATACAAAGTACTTTTACGAGCTCCTAGAAAGAAATTGAGACACATTTTTTTCACCACAAAACCTGCGTGTTCTCCTCCTACCCTACACCATCTCAATACCCTAGCCCAGCTCGTTAGCACGGAATATGTACTCCACGTTGATGCAGCTTGTGGGAGTCAAAATGTATCTACAAACCTGAACGTCTAGGTTATTGCTAGTCTGGGGTTAGTATGGGTTAGATTGCTAGATGAAAAAATGTCTTGTCGGTTGACGGTGTACTAACTAACCCTCCCCCTCCAGTTCAAGAGCAGCTTCGGATCTTCATCACCACTACAACTGCTGTCTGTTACTTGAGGCACAGTCATGACTCGGCTAAGTTTAGACGCGGTTTTGTAGTTGCTGACTCTGCAGAAGAGATGCAGTCCAGGGTGAGATTTTCCGAAACGTGGGAAGGGGTGTGTATCTCGTGATCCTGGGGTGCTGTGCGGATTCTGAAGGTCGGAAAATGCTCGCGTGGGTGAGGGGAACATTTTAGTGCATTTGTCAGGCTTCTAGCGGCATTACTCACCCTGATTAACGCACCTTCCGTTCCATGCCCCATGGACAACAAGGTTATCAGACATCCTCATAGAATGCGTAATATGCGCAACATTTTTGGGCGGAGTGATTGACGTAGGGTTGCTGAGAAAAGAGTAGGTGACTTACAAGGGTAGTGTTGTGGGTTGGGTATATGGTGGTGTAGCCACCTAAGGCTGTGACACAAACAGAACCGCAAGCATATATATAGCCCAGCGCACTAGTCCTTTTCCCCTCCTCAACTAGCCTCCCACAGCTCACACCATATAGTCTCGTCGACAAATTAGGCTTTTGGCAACAAGCTTGATTGCTCCCGTCTGTCGTTTGTGGTAGGCCTCTCTCGACGTCTCTTATAAGCTTGCGCATCTCCACCACTCAACTCTCACATTGCAATGGTAGTGCACAACGGCAAAGAAGTCTTGTCCGTCGAGGAGAAGCGACTCGCCCAGGACCGCGAGCGAAAAGTTGTGAGTATCGAGGAGATGGTATTATGTGACATGGATGGTGTGGTGGGAAGGCAATTGGCAGTCTGGTCTGGTTGGCAACGCAGTGTGAGGTGTGCTTGGTGTGACAGAGGTGTGAGGTGTGAACCAAAGTGTGCTTTGGTCGTATCTGTGTCTGAGTTACCTGTCCATAACCTGTCCTCAACCATCACCTCTCTTACAGCTGATCCATCCGAAATCCAGCCACAACCAAAGCAGCAGGACCTTTCAGAGGTTTCCAGTGTCAATTGATCCTGGATGCTTTGGACTGGTCTTATAGCTGGGAGTCCTTGCTCGAGAAGGGTTGCTGTTTAGGCTTGGGCAATGGATAAGCTAAAGTGGAATCTGGAGACACGACAGGACCAGTGTCACCTGTCTTGAAAAAGTTGCTATCCGTTGAGCAAACACACATTGAATGACGCTGTTCTACACACATTGAACACTGTTCTACACAATGCTACTCTCCACGCTTCTCTTCAACTCTAACACAGTACTGGAAACGATGGGGAACCTACGTTTCTGAACGACAGTGGGCCACCGTCCGAGAGGACTACTCCCCCAACGGAGACGCCTGGTCGTACTTCCCCCACGACGAGGCCCGATCTCGAACCTACCGATGGGGAGAGGACGGCCTGGCCGGTGTTTCCGACAACCACCAGCTCTTCTGTCTGTCGTTTGCCTTCTGGAACGAAAAGGACGACTTCCTCAAGGAGCGACTTTTCGGCCTGACCAACAACCAGGGTAATCACGGAGAAGACGTCAAGGAGCTCTACTACTACGTCGACAACACCCCCACCCACTCGTACACAAAGTACCTGTACAAGTACCCCCAGCGAAAGTTCCCCTACCAGAAGCTGATTGACGAGAACGCCAAGCGAAACCGTCTGCAGCCCGAGTACGAGATCCAGGACACTGGCGTCTTTGACGACGACCGGTACTTTGACATCTTCATCGAGATGGCCAAGGACGCCGAGAACCCCGAGGAGATGAACTTCCGAATCACCGCCTGGAACCGAGGCCCCGAGCCCGCCCCTCTCCATATCGTTCCTCAGGCCTGGTACCGAAACACCTGGTCCTGGGGTCTGGTCTCCGAGAAGGACAAGCCCATCCCCTCCCTGACCAAGGTGGGCGAGGATCTGGTCCAGACCGAGCACCACACCCAGGGCAAGCGATTTTTGCGGTTTGCCAACTCGCCCGGCTTCGAGAACCACGAGTCCGACGACGACGTGACTCCCAAGCTGCTCTTCACCGACAACGAGACCAACAAGGCCAAGTTGTACGGCTGCAAGCCCCCGGAGGCTCCCAAGTACTGCAAGGACGGTTTCCACGAGTACATTTGTGACGACAACAAGGAGGCCGTCAACCCCAAGGAGACCGGAACCAAGGCCGGTGCCTGGTACGCCTTTGACCAGGGCGACGGTATCCCCCCTGGCGACTTTGTCACCGTCCGGTTCAAGTTCACCAACAACGGTGAGATTGCCGAGGAGGTCTTTGACGAGGAGGCCTTTGACGAGGTCTTTGACAAGCGAGGCGAGGAGGCCGACGACTTTTACTTCAACGTCAACCCCATGCCCATTGCCGACGACCTGCGAAACATCCAGCGACAGGCTCTGGCCGGTATGCTGTGGACCAAGCAGTTCTACCACTTTGTCTACAGCCAGTGGGCCGAGGGAGACCCTGCCAACCCTCCTCCTCCTCCGGAGCGAGCCAATGTGCGAAACCAGGGCTGGTCTCATCTGTACATTGACGACATTCTGTCCATGCCCGACGTGTGGGAGTACCCCTTCTTTGCCGCCTGGGATACCGCTTTCCACTGTATCCCCCTGGCGATGATCGATCCCGAGTTTGCCAAGAAGCAGCTGGATCTGCTGACCCGAGAGTGGTACATGCACCCCAACGGTCAGGTCCCCGCCTACGAGTGGAACTTTAGCGACGTCAACCCTCCCGTCCACGCCTGGGCTGCTCTTCGAACGTTCAAGATTGAGCGAAAGATGTACGGCCGAGAGGACATTGACTTCCTCGAGCGGGTTTTCCAGAAGCTGCTGCTGAACTTCACCTGGTGGGTCAACCGAAAGGACTTTGACGGCAAGAACGTCTTCCAGGGAGGTTTCCTCGGTCTGGATAACATTGGTCTGTTCAACCGATCCGAGCCTCTCCCCACTGGAGGTTCTCTCGAGCAGGCTGATGCCACCGGATGGATGGGGTTCTTCTGTCTCCAGATGCTCAGTATTGCCCTGGAGCTGGCCAAGCACCGATTCGTCTACGAGGACATTGCCTCCAAGTTCTTTGAGCATTTCCTGCTCATTGCCGACGCCATGACCTTCAAGGGCGGTGATGGTACCGAGCACGGTCTCTGGAACGAGAACGATGGCTTCTACTACGATGCCATCTCTTACGGAGGTCCCTACTCTCAGCAGATCCCCGTTCGATCTCTTGTTGGCCTGATTCCTCTGTTTGCCACCATCACTCTTGAGCCCGAGGTGCTGAACCGATTCGGCTCTTTCACCAAGCGACTGTCGTGGTTTGTGGAGAACCGAGGAGAAATCGTCAGCCGAAACATTGCCTCCATGTCCAAGCGAGGTCAGGGTGAGCGACTGCTGCTGTCTCTGGTCAACAAGGAGCGACTGGTCAAGATTCTGGAGAAGATGCTTGACGAGGACGAGTTCCTGTCCGAGTACGGAATCCGATCTCTGTCCAAGTACCACAAGGACCACCCTTACTCCATGGACGTGCACGGACAGACTTACACTGTCGACTACGTTCCCGGTGACTCCAACTCCCCCATGTTTGGAGGTAACTCCAACTGGCGAGGTCCCATTTGGTTCCCCACCACCTTTTTGCTCATTGAGTCTCTCCAGCGATACTACCTGTACTACGGAGACTCCCTCAAGGTGGAGTGCCCCACTGGCTCTGGCAACTTCATGAACCTGGCCAAGGTTGCCGAGGAGATTCAGCATCGTCTGATCCACATTTTTGCCGCTGATGAGAATGGAAAGCGAGCCTTCAACGGTGACGACGACAAGTTCAACAGCGACCCCAACTTCAAGGACTACATTTTGTTCCACGAGTTCTTTGAGGCCGACACTGGTCGAGGTCTTGGTACCCAGCACCAGAACGGATGGACTTCTCTCGTTGCCAAGCTCATCTACGACGTTGGTGTGTCTTGCCGAATGCCCCGAACCCCCAAGACCCCCGGCGGCGCTGCCCAGCACTTTTTGGATGACGACGACTACTTTTCGCGAGGAAAGAAGAAGCCTGCCAAGCTCAAGCGACGACGGTCTGTCAAGTCGATCCGGTCCGACAAGAGCGACACCGAGTCTGTGCATTCTGTGGACGGCGAGCCTCAGGAGTCCAACGAGCCCACCGGCAAGAAGGACGCGGACTTTGACGCGGAGGAGCATGAGAAGAACCAGCATTTGGCCGAGCATATCCGAAAGGCGCTGCACAAGTTCCAGATTGGAGACGACGAGCAGGATGATATCTAGGGAGGAGTAGAGTAGCAGTGCATTGCGCATATTATCTAGAGAATGAACATGAATACATGAGGATGAGGTGAAGGTGAAGGTACGGCAGTTTCCGGCAAGGTACTTTCGGGTACAGTATGTTTCCGGAATGGTACTTGCTTGTGGCTTGGAATGGTTAAGATGTAACGTGTCTGGACTATTCCAAGCTCATAATAGTGCGGGATGACGAAATTTAGTGTTTTCGGAGATAACGGAAATAAAGACTGTGCTTTATCCATGCAGGAAGAAGCTATACGGCCTAACAAGGGAATCGGGTTTCAGCTAGCGGAAAAGTGTCTACGGGAGATAGGCTACGTTTGACTAGACTCTCTAGGGTTGTTTCCGTGTTTTTTCCATGAGTTACAGATTCGCCACCAGATTAAATTTCCCCCCGAAAGTGCAAAGGTGCGAGAGAGAGCATCAGTCAGGATTTGTCAATTTGTAGAGCGTCTAAGTGATTCAGGGCTTCTTTGTTGGAGAGAGACAGCAGACAGGAGACAGACAGGAGACGTTAGACAGGAGATGTTAGACAGGAGACAGCAATGTGAGTCAGGGTGGGAATGGAGAGAGTTAAAAGTTATACGTTGTCAAGACTGTAGGAATGGAGATGTATAGAAGGGGGTGTTATGGGTATATTAGAGGATATAATATTGGATATATTGTAGTAAAGAAGTGTATGATTTTTTAAATGGTCTCTTTATGGCTAATTGGAACTTGAGTATTGTACCATTCAGTATTGGAGACTGACTTTAAGGACAATCTTCCGTCTGGGAAGATAATAAAACAGTGTCGTTATTTCGGTGTCATTATTTCGGTGTCAATATTCCGTGTCATTATTTTCCGTGTCGTTATTTCCGTCCTCTCGGTCTCCTTTATTTTATTAAGTCGGATTTATTATTTTGTTATTTTGGTTATTATAGCCGATAATTACGGCTCAACGACTCGACATTGAGACATTTGAACATCTCATCACCCAAGAAGCTTTCTGGTTGTTCCCTGTAGGAGAATATAGAACTCTACTGTATCGATGAATCGACAGTATCCACTTTGCTGGTGGCGTTGAACCATGTGTCTTGTATAGTGGTGTTACATTAACTAAACATTGATAATCGTACATATGCTCAACATCGAGGCAGTCTTCTATCAATGTCTTAGACAGTCAGAGGTGACAGCAGAGGTGGCAGAGGTGCGACTAACGAGATACGTCATTGGATGACTATAATGGTTGTCAGGGTTACTCACAGCCCTGGATACGATCTATCTTAGCTGTCGACAACCATGTGTTTTTCCAACTAAATTTGTACAAAATCTAACAAATACCTCAACTAAACCTACTTAGACACAAATCACAAAAACGCCACAGCCCCAAATTTTCAACTGGAACATATCCAATAAGTTCCAAATTAGTTGGAAACCCACCCACTCACTCCCTCCCTGTACCACCTCCAACACCCCACCTATCCCCCATCCCCAAATAGAGACCCCCAGCAGACTTTTGTCTTCAACTAATCCCAAGTAATATACCGAACAACCACTTTTTCTTTCCTTCGTCATACATCCACTAATTCCACCACCAACATTGCTCAAACACCGACGATCTAGTGCTGCGGAAGCAGTTCCTAGAATGTAGAGGCGGAGCAGGAAGTGAGAAGCTCTGTCGGTCGCCAGGTCCAGAGTAAAAAACAGACAGAGTTGACGCATCTCAACCTAGACGCAGATCCAGATGAGCTACAATCGGGGTCGGTTGAGGTCCAAAGCCGGTCCGACAGTTCAGCTACGGCATACGTAATAGTATGTAGAGATAAGTACACTATAGCCATACACCCTGCTGCATCTTGATCATGTACCCCCTAACCGTTATGATAATTATCAGCTATAGATATACGTACCTGGTGAGACTCATGTATAGGTTTGCAGACAATGCAAAGGCCGATTTCTCATCTGAAACACCGCCATCGTCATGCTCATTGTCCACCGCTCGTCTCTGCGCTGGTTCTTTCGCCCCGAAAAGACGCCGTGGACGTTATGCGTGGAACAGGCAAGTTCCGCTTCGATTCGGCAGCCATTTAAGCGTTTGAAAAACAAAAGATATTGGGATGCTCTCAGGGACCAGGGCTGTCCCCTGCCAAACTCTACACTCTCAGGGCTCAGACGCCGGAGGAGAGCAAGAGGTGAAGTGGTGAAGTGATATGAGAGGTAAGTGATATGAGGTTACAAGTACGTAGGGTCGCGTGAACGGGTAGTAAATGGCACGTGACTTGCTATTAATCCACGTGACCAAATACCTCCTACCCGCTTTCCAATGACCAGAACCGCATTCAACTTTGTGCGTATGTCTATCACCAACAGGCTCAAGAAAGTCAGCCCATTTTTTTCTGGTTTTTTGAAAAGGCCTGTACATATCCGTTGAACCTTGAGGTTATGATGAGGAGAGGAAGAGGCGTGGTATCTGGGGGTAGAGAGGGGCGATTTTCGGTTTGAAAGAAGCGTTTTGGTCACGTGAGTGCGGCGAGTCTTTTCCTGCTTTCAGAATGCAAAAATACCCACTGCAACCGCCTCCTGATCTCCCTCATACGTCTCTCAACCCTAATCTGCATTTATGGTGGATCTCTTTTTCTGCAAAAAAACGGACACCACAGCGGTTACTAAGTTTGTTGCCAAAAGCAAAAAACTAATGGCGGAAAAAGAAACGATTAGTTGGCGGCTTGGAAAAGAGAAAAAGAGGAAGGGGGAACTGGCGATGAATCTTCTTCTGATTAGATCGGCGTGGTTGTGTAAGATTTACTAAGAGTGAGTAGATGGATAGATGGGTTTGATAGGGTCTAATGAGGTGTCTAATGAGGGCTATAGTTGGCTTGTTTCTGATCTATAGTTGAAGCTCCTGGTTCGTTCTTCTCGTCTCTTTTCATCTCGTTTCTTTTCGTTTGATCCGTCTGTCTTCTTCGTCTTCTACTTGCAGTAAGTGCATCGCCATTTGTAGTTAGTCTCCTACGTACATGAGGCGACAGATATTGCACTTTATCGGGGCGGAGGGTTTTCCAAAGGTTGTCATGTTCCGAGACAGCTGGATGTATTTCTCTAGAATCAAAAAAATGCGTCATAAGGTGGTATTATGCGTATTGATGTCATGGAATCGAATTGTCCATACAACTCTTGGCATCATTAGTACAGAGACCCGCGGTATTAGGAGTTAGACTGGTGAGTGGTAACTGTAGGAAGTTAAGGAGTATAGATGTGAAGAGTTGAGACTATACTGTTTGAAGACTTGCCACTACTGAGTTGAAGTCTTAACACTACTGATTTAAAGACTTGCCACTATATTCCTTTGGCTTGTATACTCAAGTTGTAAGACGCCTTCTCTTCACCTTCCCTTCCACACAGTTAAGCTCTCGTACTACTGTTTAGAGAGTACGTTAGTGAGCTGTAGTTCGGGCCGAGTTGCTACTAGTCTGCAGAGGTCGCAGTGTTACTGGAGAAGCAGGGTGGACTTGGTTCTGTGCTCAGATCTGTTGAGCTCTAGTATCTGGCCAAAGTGGACTAGAGCTGGGGAGGACTAAAGTAGTAGAGCTTTATTTAGAGTGAGTAGAGATGAGTGTACGAGTTGAATAAATGTATGAGATAAAAAGCAGAAACAAACTGTACAGTCGAAAGACCTCCACAGTCTTACAAAAGTGACAACCCCTTCAATAACACATATCTACTATCTAATCCATAACATGTCTTCGCTCTGCTTGTACTCCTACCTGGTATGTACTAGCCCCACTAGGAGACCGGAATAATGCACTCCAGCATCGATTTAGCAGCTACGCCGTTTTGCTGCGATGTACAAGGGTCCTAGCGAGTTGCAAGTCAGTCCAGACAAATATCAGCTGATTTTTCTTAGCGTAGCATCTCGGCAGAAAAAGGGGTAACAGCAAGACTGGGAAATACAAAGACTTTATACCTCTGCTGAGACGTGTCTTAGAAGCGCTCTAGAACCGCTCGTATCCTTTTGACAGCCTTCTGGAATCTCCTAGAGGTATTTATGACATTCCATCGATACGAGACATCTCCCCAACCTTGCCCCCTCTTGGAAAAGTCAGGCCATATTTCATATCGCGGTGCAGTAGTTTGCAATAAGACTGCTCTAGTTTGCGCTACTGTAGAGTCCTTACATGAATTGTGGGCTAGTGTTTGCTATGGACTAGTAGAAGACTATATTCAGATGGTAGTACTTGTACAGGAGAAGATTCCATGATGATGGAGGAAAAAGGCTGGGGGTCTGAGTAGCTGTCTAGGGATGGTATTAAGGGTCAGATCTAGTCTTTTCCCAAATATGAACCTCTCCAGGTTCACACTGGTTTACTTAGTTCACATTGAGTTACAAGGTTCCAGAATCTGGGGTAGAGTGAAGATATGTAAATAGATGATGGTGAGAGTTTTAAAGGGGAAGACTTGATATTCGAGTCGTAGACTAGTGTTGTTCGATTTCTGCCTGGTTTTTATTCATTTTTTGTCCTTCTCTCCTCAACTCATGAGACCTATATTGAACATGTATACCATAGTGCATGTCTCAGACTACAATAGCGCGATGCTAGCGAAATCTGAAACAAGTCTTGTCGTGACTCTGGGCGCGACCACGAGTCGTTTTCCAGACTCGTTGGCGCCCCCAACGCCACTATCTCTCTAGTACATGGTCCTAACCTGTGTTTCGACTTCTTTCCACGGGATGAGTAGCTTCCACGCTCATGGGCTGGCAGTAGTTTAAATGGAGCTATGAGGTTTGGTGTGAGATAGAAAGACTATTTCCTGTACATTCTGATCACGTAGATAGCCACGTTTTGATCACGTTGATAGCTACATTTGTTCCAGTTGACGGCTACATTTTGTGCAATTTTTGTTCTACATTTTGTGCATTTTCGTGCTACATTTTATTCAGTTTTCTGCTGTTCCTTCTACAAGTAGTGACACTTCATTGGATCACGGTGCCTGGATTTTGCTTGAGTTTAAAATACTGTAAGTTACTCTATCGACAAGTTGAGTCAATTGAGACTGTAAATGTTCGTACGAAGACATAGAAGCAGTCATCTGGACATTTCTTAGCACCGTCCTTGTCGGTTTTCTTTTTCTTTTTCTTTTTCCTGTTCGTTTTCTTTTTCTTTTTCACTTGTAACAGTCTCATTTTTCTCCACTCACCTTAAACTCACCAATTTATCCGCATCAACAGTCTCCACTGCATTCCTTGCATCTCAAAATTGAAAACTGCCCAATACAGAAGAGCCGAGTGACAATATATTGTGTGGCACATGGCAGGGCACACTGTACCCCGGTGAGACATGGTGAGACAAGAGCCGTCAAGAAATGAAAAAAAGAGCTAGTTCTGAAACAAGAGGGTCAAATTGAGACACTTCCGCTTCCTCACTTCCTCTTCCAGCCCTCTTTGCCACGTGACCATCTCCGTCTACATGTTTGCATGTCGGACTTTTCATGCATGGTTTCTGTGGCCTTTTGCGTCGTCGAATCACGTCCTTTTCGGGTCTGAAGGCCCGTCCAATTCCGTACTTTTTGCGGCTCTTCCAAACGGACCAATTACAGCAGGCTATTTTTCGCCTCCATTCACGTGACAGCAAATGTCATAGCTGGAGGCCTGTTTTTTAGCATTTAGGTTCTTACCTCTTTGGGTGGTTTTATCTAGTTTTCTGGATCTTCGTTGTGTTTGAGTCGTTTTATTTTTTTCGAGCTCTGCAACGCCAAAAACCAAGGTCTTGCCGCCAAGCGCCAAGGGCAAGGCTTGGCAAACCCTAACTGTACTTTTAAACGCACGCAGACTCGCTTAGCCGAGAGAAAGGGCACGAGAAAAAAATATACGAACGGAAACCACGGGAGCGCAGGGTACGGGAAGTCATGTGACTAGGATGGGTTTGAGAGGGTTTGAGAGAAGTTGTCTATGTACAAGGTACTTGTATTTCTAAGTGAGTGTTTCTGAGACGTCTAATGCAAGATCTGTCAAGTCTATTTGTCGCTGATCTGGAAATCCGATTTTTGTTGTTGGCTGGTATAATATGATGAAACAGAGCATTCTACCGATGACAACCCGCACGGCAGCCACGTGAGTAGGTTTTTTTTCGGGCTTGGAGCGCGTCCAGACCTTGTTTTTATCACTGGCAATATCTTGTATTGATCTCACAATCGATCGACAGTGCATGAGCCGTTATGGCAATCTTCTACATGTGATAAAGCCGTGGACGGTAGACGGCGACGGTGGAGACGCGGAGCAAGTCACGTGTGTATTATTGGTGTTTTTCTGTTTTTTTGAATGCTTTTTTTGATTGGCTGGCAATGTCTCCATGTCCGTGCATATTAATGTAGAAACCAGATATATAAGGCGTTTGATGAGACAGATAACCCCGCCAAACAGTATCCACAGTATCCACCGCTCAGACGGCTGGTTTCGTCTCAGTTTCAGCTACTCCACTGTCCACTCACCCTCTTGCATGTCTTACTACCCTGCCATCTCCACCCTGGTCTCTTTTACTTTCGGATGTGAAACATTTCTTTTGCAAACTTGTTTGGACGTGTCTTAGGTGAGCGCCAACGGCATGAGCAAATCGGGCTAATTGCACGTCATGTGACTGGAGGAGAAGTGTTTAGAGAAGTTCTTTGGGCAGTGTTAGCTGGTTAAACTGGGACTTGAGAAAATATGAGAATTGTATCCACCTGAACACGTGACTACACGTGACTACACGTGACACGCGATTCCCGACTCCCACACCTACTAATCCCGTAACTCCAACCCACACCCATTCGGTCTCTCAACCGAGATAGTGCAGATCTCAATATCTAATGTCTCACCATAGATCTAAAGGCTAATCCGCAGATCGTCAGGAGAGGAACACGGTCGCTTAGGTCGTACCAGAAGGTAAAGCGGGGACTAACGGGCGGTTATTCGCCTGTATCTCACCAAATACACCGTCTCTCTGCCTGCTACCATTCCGTTTTCATCTCGTCATAACGCAAAACAACTCTATTGACAACTCTAATGCTCAACCTAAACTAGGCAGTCTAAGTACCCGTACTTGAGCCCGCCACGAAAAATGAAATTGGCCCTGTTTTTCGATTCTAGGGACATATGTCTAAAGCCTATGCAGATCAGATAGCATAGATGCAACCACAGGGCGGTGGATTTGCGGAAGAATATGTGGTGGTAATCGCCTGGAAAGTCACGTGACGAAGAAACAAACCAGACCAAAGTCATCTCCTCATGTTCACCTCCAAAACCATACCAAACAACCCCCCTACCTCTTCTACCCAGGTCCCACTAAGATCTTATCTTGTATTTTTCACTTTAAATTTCTCAATTTCCTGTAGACGGCCCAATAATGCTCCAATCACAAGCCCAAAGCCGCCACTGTGATCTCCAGATCCACAGCATCCCGCAGCAGCTTCCCGATCAGTGATAGCTTGCCTGCAGACCCCCACAACCTGCTTCTGCTTGCTCCGGCTCAGAACTCTACGCGACGCATAAAAGCCAGAAAGACATACAATTGAAGTCTAGAATGAAAAGAAGGCTTCTGGCTATTTACGAGTCATGTGACTGACAGTCACGTGAATCCAGGGTATTCAATGACCCATTTACGACCAGTATGGAGTGTCATATATGGAGTAATGTGTACCCAGTTGAGACTACTGGTACCTGGTACTCGCACTGACCAATGCACCAGATGACGTAGTCTATTTTTGGGACTCTGTAAATTGGATAATATCAACGGGAGAGAGAAACGGCCAGCATAGTGTAAACCAGCTCGATTGGGGGAATATTTTGATACCAAATTTGCCGTGTTTCAGGTTGGATAGACTTTGGCGGTCCACTACCAGCCCAATTGAGACCTGACTGTTGACCAACAGCCTTATTAGGAACTGATTGACCATGAGGGTAACGTCTGTTTGCTTTTGTCTTACTCTACAATATCACCATCGTAGTATCTGGGCAGTGTAGACGAGCTAGAGAGATGAGACTAGCCACAGGTGAGACTACCTATAAACAGATCTGCCTAGTATTGTGCAAAGTGAGACATCTATTACATACCTATGTCCTCCTAACCTCTCCTGACGCTCTCATACCCACCAAACCTACGCCCACCTCCAGCTCCTGTCTCAGAGCTTAGTGGGCCGACGGTATGGAGAAACAATAGTCCGAGAGCCATACATTGTTTCAGATGGTATTATAAAAGATGACACATTGCCAATTGTGCAGCAACGGTCCAGGCTGCTTTTTCCCGTCAGATCTACATTCCAATACGATACACGACAACTGTGGCTGTGCTTGAATCTGGTAAGAGAATTTGGAAGTGAGAATTTGGAAAGTGAGAATATTGTTTCTTCAGAATAAAAAAATGTAGTTGAAGTATTGGTGGTTGAAGTATTGACGAGTGTGTTTTGTTGTCCACAAATTTCGGCTTTTTTCTTTACACAGTAGAATATCCTATCATACAAGTACAAGTATATATGTCACAGGTGGATACTGTTTATCGTGGGTTGAGTTTAGTGGAGAGATCTATATGGCAAGTCGAGAAATACAGTCTGGACCCTGAAGGGTGCAATAACGCCGGGGTTTTGGGTAAAGATGGTACCGTTAGAAAGTCACAGATGTCACGAATCCACCGGTGGTATTAAATTTTCTATAGGAGATAATCTCGATAAACTACGAGACACACTCCAAGCACTAACTAACCTCTCCAAAATACTCAGACTCTGACAAGCTCTTCCAAATTACTAAGACCCAGAAAATCCCCGCCAAATTACTGAGACCGAGATCAACCCCGCCAAATTACCGAGACTCAGATTAAACTCGTCTGAAACACCTCTACAACCCAGCAAAACTCTTCACCGCGCTCAACACGTTTTACAAGACAACATCTCCTTGTTTCCATCACCAAGACTTCCCCGCTTAATGCTGCTGGATAAAAGTAAACGCCGACATCTCTCTGCCCAGGTTCTGACGGCTAACCTAGGTTATCAACGGACAATACGTCATCGATCGCTAGTTGCAGGGCTTTTAGTGACTAAAATGAGGCTATTTCAAAGGGCCTGGTGGGCCAAAAGCTCCACCGCAATTTTATGGCAAAAATGAACGTACCACGGGACGTATACTTAAGAGATGCCATGTAAGGCAAGATTCGAGCAGTACATGCGAAACTTCGGCGATATTTCTTCACGCGAAATTTGCAGGTTGCATTCAAACTGGATCGTGGGTGCATGTAGGGGATCCGGTATCCAGATGCGATAAAGGTGTTGTTCACACGTGAAATGTCACGTGTATGGTTCAGTCACGTTGTTTTAGTCACGTGAAATACATCTCAGTCACGTGAAACCCCTGAATCCAATCTCCATCTCCACTTATACCCATCTCTCTAGACTCAACTCTGTCCACTGCATATCCGTGGAGAGCTCGGAAATTACAGGAGCATGGAAAGTGTTCAAATCTGTCGCTTGCCGCGATTAAAGGTCAGATAGGGTAGTATGACCGGGGTGGTTGATGAGGTATATACGGCTGTAAGAGCTAGGTCAGGGGAAGGTTGATGTGGGTCTTTTAAAGGACTGAGATTCGTCTGAAAGTCTCTCTGAACAGATCTGACCAAGTTGAGTGCTTCTAGGCGCGTCTGGAACTACCTAGAAGTCCAAAATCTCTTCGAATTCAAAGTCTCAAGTAGTTGACTCCCAGAAACACCCAACTAAAGGATCTGACTTTATTTGCTTTTTGTTCACTAGCCACAGCGTATCGAACAGATATAAAGCTGCAAAAGCGACGCACGGCTGAACCCTCGGATAAGCACGTCTCTTTGTACGTTTTCAAATATCGTACCATGTCCTCAAAGACGTAGCTAAGCGAGCTGTCCCATGTTAGACTCAGCACGAGAAGAAGCTGCAGGTCAGGGTACGCCGCAGAAACGGGAACTTATCCGAAAACTGTCCTTGGTGATCCGTCATGGCCCAGCACGTTGCAGTTTTCTTTTGCCAGCCCTTGCGCCCAAACTGCACTCTGTCTTACTACAAATGAACATGGTCTCACCGCCTGAGACAGTAGCGGATCCAAGACAGTTGCTGTGCTTCATCCGCATCGATATTCCCGAGTGCCTTACAATGGGGCCATGCGTGGATTCTCGTCCCATTTCTTTTTCGATCGTACTTGAAAGGGTGGTGGTACTGGCACAATGGTATCTTGGGGTGTGAGATGAGATCGAAGATCTGGACGGTATCGAGTATGGAACCAGAACAATTACTTGTAGTTGACCGAGATCTGGAAGAAATATCGAGTCTGGAATAGTTATTAGTTGTTTTTCAGGGATGGTCGGAAAAAGAAAAAAACAGAAAAAAAACGAGAAAAGCGAAAAAAAGAGCAAAAAAGAAAAGAAAAATAGTCCGTCGGGATGAAATGAACTGCAAGTATCATGAGGAAGATATTGGAGCCATTCCAAATGAATCTGTATATTAGTAACCACAGAACGAGATGACGTTTCTTAGCGGTATAGGATGACTCTCCGAAACCCAAAAGTTGAGTTTTCTGAGCATGGGGCGTTTTTTTGTCGTTCTACCTTTGACGAAGACAAAAGCGCATTTCGCCGTCACCAAATAGGCAGGTCGAAGTTTTCACAGGTCTTTTGATTGCAGAGTGCAGATAGGACCCTAGAGAGTAAGCCAAGGGTAAGAGAGTTTAATTTGTGGGGGTTGTGGGGGTGAGATGGATTTAGGGTATTTCTGGCTTTAAAGTAGTTGGTTTTAGTTGGTTTATACTTGATGGTATTTGGAGATAGAGATGTGTGTTTTTATTGGGGCTAGAAGGATGGGAAATCGTGGGGGACTTTTTGGGGTAGTTTTAACAGGGTCTAAAATTCAGATTAACCCATTTCCAGCTCCTTTCCGACTATATTCACACACATATATACCTCTTCAAACCAACCTCCAATACTTACTCCCAACTAAACATCCTCAACCAACCTTCTCTCGCATGACAATATCACCCCATACAGCCTTTGATGCAACCACCAACAACGTGATAATATCTGTTTCTCGCTCCGTCCCATTTAATCTCATTCCCGGCCTCTTTTGTCGCCAGTTTCACATTTCGAGCTGTCTTACATTTAGACCTCTCATGTTTCAGGTGGATCTGGATTCGGAAACGTCACTCTATGGTAATACGGCCAGGCTAATTAGAATAAAAAGGGAAAAAAGGGAAAAAAGGGAAAAAAGGGAAAAAAGATAAAAAAGAAAAAACACGAAAAAAGAGAAAAAAAAGAGAAAAAACAAATCAAAGACAAAACACAGACATTGTTTGGATAGAGGTCCTAACAATGCCGACTTGAACTCCAATACTGAGTGTTCTAGTCCTCTCTGGTGATAACACAGAATATTTCAACTACCCATCCTTATATAAACCTACGTCCATCTGGTGGAGACATTTCAATCTGAGCAATCAGTTGATATGTGCAGGCGAAGGCTTGGCCGCCAACCCCTGCTTGGCCGTAGTCCATGGGTCAAAAGCTTGGATTACAGGGTCTCGATCTGACGAACATTTATGACGTTTTGGGGCCTGACAGCTTTTGGAACTAGTGAGACTTGGGCCGGCTGTTAGTTCTAGTCCCTCCCTTACATTGAACAAGGGTCGTATTGCCCGCATTCTAGAACCCTTGTTGTCAGCCCGTCAGACGACTCGAGTCCCTAGCCGTTGTATACGTCAATTGCTCGCTGTCGAAGATATATGCGGAGCCGTAGGGCGTCTAGGTAGGGGTATGGATCGAGCTGCAATGGCGTTCCTTGAATAAAAACAAAATATGCAGACTACGATAACAGATACATTGTATGGCTATAGGTGTTGTAATATACATGATCTGAAAGTAACTGGAGATAATCTTGTCACCATACTGTCACACAAACCTCGAAAATCTCTACTGTGGTCACAAACAACTCCACCTACGGATATGTCATCTTTCCACCATTTTCACACTAATGTAGACCGCACTGGGCGTATGTGGACGACAAGGAGAGTATGATAAAAGCCGATAATGCCGAGAGCAAGGAGTACAGGACCGGGATATGGTTAAATGAGATCCCCGTAGATCCCCATAAGTCTCCGTAAGCTGTCTCTTGCTTTTGAAAAGTACTGCGCGTCAGTAAAGGGAAGTTTACGTGACTTTTGAGAATTTTACGTCGAAAACCATCCACAACCGTTACTGTCACGTCTAGATCGAGATCTGACAGTCGGGACACGAACAGCAACCTCGTGGATGACTCGACGAGAACGCGATTGTCACATTCCAGCTCAATCTCCGTTTTTGTCACGGCACAAGTGGATCTCGGGTGGATGCGCTAGTGTCGGTCTAACCAGATACGGACAAGGGATAAACAGCCAGAAGAGATATGGAGTATTATTGTTGGTTGGAATGGATTTAATAGATCCCTTGATTTCTGTTCACGTCTTATACTCCATCAATTAGTAAAGACTGTAAAACACTAGCATTTACGTCAGGACATGTTCTGTCAGGGTTGTTTTGTCAAAAGTCTGAATACACTTTGATGGACACAGTCCCGGATGTTACTTGGCTTTACTCGGACAAGGTTATTGTCCAACCAGAGACTCACTAAACATCATTGTCAAGGGATCCCAAAAATACGCCCATTATTCCACCTATTTGTAATCAATCCGCCCATAATATCAGCCAAAATCCTGGAACAATGATCATTAGCAAGAATCAAAAAAAGTCCTATATATAAAGCGATTAGTTCACCAAGCCACCATACTCTCTTCAGCACTGCACTGAACTGTGAATACTGCTCCGATTCTAATTCTGAATGTGCCAATCAAACCACCTCATCAATACGAGTCCAAATCTACCTTCAAACCTCTTTTACGCCACACAAACACCTTGTACGGCTTCTCTACCTTCCGGCAACCGTATATGGACTCCAGACCAACTTATACTCTCACCTTTCGGATTAACTCAAGGCCACGTGAATGAGCTTGTGGTATTTGTCCGACTGAGTCAGCCTTCACTACAAGGATACTAAGCAGCCTAAGATGCAGCTTCTTCAAAAGCCCTCTTGTTCACCGTACCCATCCGTCTGCCAAGTGACTAGTGGAAATAATATGTCAGATTTCTCCAGAAACCCCGCCAAAGAGCCCAACTCTAACAAACGCAGACGTCAATAGTACCGTTGTAACGGCGCAAACGCCGCGGTTATCATGACGACACCCTCGACACTCTGGGGTGGATACTCGACGACTTCCCCACCTCTCCATCCAGTCGCCATTTAAGGTAGACCAAATAGCCGTGGAACAATTTTGGAAGAGGTTTAATCCGAATAAGGTTACGACAGTTCAAAGTCGGCAAAATAGTGAGACAACACGGGTCATTAAGGGTGTCTTTGCAAAGTCCCACTGCCGAACAAGAAGACTGGATTCTCCGATTCGCTGCATCTTCCATATTGGGCCCGGCGGAGCACTTTTAAGACGCCCCAGCCACAGATTGGCAGTACCTCCGGAACCTTAATGTGCCGCAAACTAGGGCAAGACCCAGAACCCGGAATAATAACTTTCGGCACAAGAGCCATCGGCCCTGTAAGCGTATTGCAGCCTACAACAAGGTGACTCTTTTCGATTCGAGGGTGGATCGAGCAGGGGCCTGTTCTGATGGAGACGCGACCCACGGGGGGCCCACGGGGACTTCAACCTTGTAGAACTTTTGGATTTAGTACCCGCTTCAGTTCCCGGTCTGTGTGTTAGTGAAAATCAAAAGTAGCTCAACTGGCTGGAAGATCGGAGATAGACACGGCTGACATAAGAGGGACGGAGCTGCTACTCCTTCTAGTCGATGGGACATGTCAGGGCGTATTTCTTGTCCAGAATCCACGCGCCTCATCGCCCACCATGCATAGATATGCTATTGTTCGCCTTGTACTGACAACTATACATGAGGTATAGCTATACAAATTGACGTGGAAAAAATGAAGAAGGCGATAGAAGGCGATAACGGCCAAAGAAACCGGAAAGAAGATAGACCGAAGCCTACAGACAACCAGACAGCCACCTGAGACCCTCGGCAGCCACTCCCACTCATTCCCCATTGTGGACTTGTACATTCTGAATAATGTTTCCACAATCATACTCTCTCACACAATGAAAGATCACCGACAGTTTTGTGTCAGAAAACCAGCCCGGGAGCTTCTTTGGAAGATCGAAGTATCCACTCGTAACCTGAGCAGCCAAAAGACCTACGAGCCAGGCCCAAATGGCTCATCGATATGAAGCTCGTTATCCACTCATAAACTGTCAGAAAAGGAACAAGTGGGTCTGCAGGGCTAAAGGAGCCAGATTCAAACGCCGCAAATGGCTAAAAAAAGGCTTTGTCGGGCAGTGGGACAAATTCGGATAGGCAACCCCCCACAGCCCAAACCCTTCACATCTCTAGCGGGCAGTTCCTTGAGTCCCTACATTTCCATTTTGCCATTTTCCCAGCCATTTACCACCACCTTAGGTTGCTCGCTTAAAAGTCTATCTCAATAGGAGAGCAGAAGGTTAAGGTTCGCCAAGGCTGTAGGTTGGGATTTTTCGTTTTCTCGCAATAGACTTCGCCAGTCTGTAAATAATAATCTGGCCGAGCTTATTGAAAAGAAAAAAGCACAAAACCAACAAAGCCTTTTGTTTGGCGCTTGGCTCGAAATGGTGGCAAACTCAAATCCGAGAGACCTCCTACACCTCACATCCAAGTCTGCTTCCGCTCCAGCTTTTGTCATCATCACCGCGGCGGCTAGAGCGGCAAGAGGCGAAGACGTACGACACCATCCAGCGAAACGCTGCTACCCATAGACGACGCCACCCCCCTCGAACCACGCCCCCCTTGCAGCCCTTGCAGCAGCATCAGCAGCAGCATCTCTCGAAAGCGCTGTCAGAAACACATAGACGCCAGTCTTCCCTACTAACCTGCGGAATCAGCAACGGCAATCTCCATCACCATGTCGTACAACGGACCTCCAGGGCAGGGTCCACCGCACAATACCCCTCAGCAGCAGCAACAGGCCCAGCAACAGCAGCAGCAGCAGCAGGCCCAGCAGCAGCACCAACAGGCGCACCAACAACAGCAGGCCCAGCAGCAGCAGCTTCATCACCCACAACATCACCCCCACCCACAACATCAGCATCCCCAGTACATGTACTATCCACCGGGGCATGCTGGGGGTCATCCATCACACGGACCTCCCCCTCATCAACCACAACAGCCACAGCAGCAGCAGCAGCATGGTCCTCCACAGGCACACGGCCCACCACCACAGCAGGCACATCCCCAGAGCCATGGCCCCCCACCACAGCAGCAGCACCAGGCGCCCCCTCCACCGCAGCAACAGCAGCAGCCCTCCAGCATCCCTCCCCTCGCACAGGCCCATGTCTGCATCTGTCCCAACGTGACGCGAGTTCCACGGCCCAGAAACGCCTTCATTCTCTACCGACAACACCATCACTCGATTGTGGTGGCCGAAAACCCCGGCAAGTCCAACCCAGAGATCTCCAAGATCATTGGCGAGCAGTGGAGAAGCCTGGCCCAGACAGAAAAGGACTTTTGGGTGCAGCTCAGTGACGAGGAGAAGAGAAGCCATCTGGAACGGTTCCCAGACTACCGTTACCAGCCCAGACGAAACCCCAAAAAGAATGGCGGCGAAACCAACAGTGGCGTGTGTCCCGTTTGCAGAGGAATCACGTCTGCTGGTGCAGGAGCAGGCAACACCTACTCGCCCCGGCACAGCAGTGGAGGAAGCAGTGGAAGCGTTGGAAGCATTGGCAGCATGGGCGGAAGCATTGGAGGAAACAGCAGCGGAAGCTTTAGCAGCATCTCGAGCTCGCACTCGTCGTTTGACGCTTCGTCAGGCATGCCGTACCCTCCTCCTCCACCACCCCCTCAGTCCGCGCTCTTCCACCCCCATTACCCCCATCCCGCAGCGCGATATAGCTACCCCACGAGCGTAGAGCACGTTGCGGCCCAGACTAGACACAATTCGGCTCCAGAGACGTTCTCAGCACTGCCTAGAATCGTGCCCAGAGACGAGCTCGAGATGGAGGGCCGAGAACGAGCTGCCTCGCACAGTCAGGCCCACCAGGGTTCTGTCGCAGGACCCTCTGGACCTCCCAACACGAGTGCCCCGACTTCGGCAGGGTCTTCCGTGTCCCAACCCTCAGGCAAGCACATTAAGTTTGAGAACACCACTCCCAAACTGTCGTCGCAACCTCTGCAATACTCTCCCGCATTCCATTCGCCTCTCAGTCTCAACTCGCTGACCCACCGCACTCGTCTTCCCCCCACCCATGCGTTAATTGAGGAGGACCATGCGACTAAGCGACGACGAACCTCGTCTTACCATGATCCGCTGGCGCCCCACCACCTTCCCCAACAGCAGCGACGATCTGTGCGGTACAAGTCGGCGATTGCCATTGCCTCCGGCCGAATCAGCCCGCTGGTCTCCGAGGAGGGAGGCCCCATGAGCATGCGAGAGAAGGCAGACGCGCTCAGCATGCTCTGTGAGCCTCTGCCTGGGCAGCTCAGCGAGAGAAGCAGAATTGTGGCCATTGAGGGAGGAGGAGAATGGGGACGAAAAGTGGTTGAGAGCGTGAGGGAGAAACTCAGCAGTGCGGTCGGTTCTAAATCACCCGACTCTGGAAAGACTGAGTCTGCGACAAAAGGAAAGGAGACGGAGGCAACCGACAAGAGTGGTACCAAGACTGAGCCCCAGACCGAGGTCAAGGCCCCCAACACACCCACCATCAACACCCCCTCTGACTCAAAGTACTCGTTCGTCACGCTGCACAACATTGCCGGCGCGTCGGACGTGTCGGCAGCTTCCACCGCGTCCTCAACCACCCCGGCCAACTCGCTGGCCTGCATCATCAACCAAAAACCCGACTTCATCACCGACGGCTTTGCCTCGGCCATGTGGAGCATCACGTGTCTGCATCAGCTCGTGTCCAACTACTTCCACTCCGCGCAGAACAGATCCGCCCAGCCTGGCGTTGTTCTTCTGCACGGCTACCTGGTGACCATTGCCGACAAGTTTGTTCAGGAACACTTGATGCGACAGAGTCACACGTCGACGTACTCGGAGGAACATGAATCGGAGGCCATGGAGAGATGGAAGAGAGACACTTCTGCCATCCCGGAGGAGTCCGAGAGCGGCTCGCCGGCGAGTGTAGCAGGAGGGGCCGGACGGTCACCTAGTGTGGCCATTGCTCCTCACGCTGGCGGAGAGCACGATCACGAGTTCAACTCTGCAACCACACGGGACCAGACACGTGACAGCGTGTCGCACGATCCTGTCCACAACGCCCACCCCCACATCACATCGCACCCGCACCACGAGACGCGTGTAGCTGAGTTGGCCCACGAGTCACGAGGCTCCGTCTCTCGAGACCACCCTCACCCGCCTCACGGCTCTGTGTCGCATGACCCGCTCATGTCCCGTGCTTCGGTCTCTGAGAGTGTGTCTTCGGCTGCGGCGTCGTCGTATCTGGAGGAGTGGATGTCCAGTGCCAATCTGTTGCGAGGGCTCCCTGCCCCCGACATTCTCATCTACCTGCAGGCTGAGGGCTCCGAGCTGGAGTCTTCGGCGGTGGAGCTGAGAGGCCAGGGCAAGCTTGTGGTTGTTCGAGGCGACGACTCGATTTTCGAAAAAGTCGTGGACAAAATCGTCCACATTATTGAAGCATTGTAATATTATTGTATTTATGGCGAAAATGTTGTAGTTGGGGGGTGTAGGCGAAGGGTGTGGTTGAGTAGTTGTTTTGTAGCTGTTGCGATTTCTTGGGTGATCCTGCTTTTGAGGCTGCAGTATCATGCATCTGTGTTAGTAAATTACACAACCTGTGTGTGGGTTTGTACCATGGTACGAGTACTTACTTTGAAGAAGTGGGTTTGTACTTAGACAGTTCTGATTTGAACAAGTGAGATGTTGGCCAGTCTTCTAGTTACACAAGTAAGCACAGACAGCCCATGACATGAATGACTCTCACTAGCCCGTCTATCCACTCACAGAAACTAAGCGTTGGAGACAGTGGTTGAGCCTTGTGTCCTCGGCAAAGAGTCCTAGAAGGGAAGGGGAAGGGGTCGTGAGTTGGTTCCATGTTCATTTTTCTGTTTCTGGTCTCATTTGTGTTTCATTGGAAGAAAAGTGTTTTGTAGGATGATAAGTATTTTAGAGGAACAGTATATACTAAGGTTGGGGGTAGTTAAAATTGGGGCTGGGAAAATTGGAGCAATAGTTACATAGCTCATGTCACGTCAAGTATATATATAAAGGGGGCCCAGTACAACTCAGAGTCTAGCTTCCACACGAATATTGGAAGCCGAAAAAAAAACGCCCCTAAAACTCGAGATCGACTTACAACCCTATGCGCGAGTATACTGTTCATTTCTTTTTTTCTTTCTGGTCGTTTACTTCTGTCTGGTGGTGCCTCAATCAAAGGAGCGGCAAAATCTGACACACCAGTTTCAACAGTTGGACAATATGTTGCTCCTGAACTAAACTAACACAGTTAGGCGCGCCAGTGAGAGCCCTGCCACGCCTTTATCTACACTACCGCATCGCAGTTCACTCCCTGCATATGCTTGGGGTAATACGAGTATTTGTACTCGTACTTGGGGTTGGACCCGTGCACCCTGATACGACTCAATGCAATCCAAAACACCTCTTACTCCCCATTAGTCAGCTATCAAGCCACCGGTTATCTCCCCCCACTCACCTTCGACCCCTATCACCCGTACTCTGGTGAGCTAAGAATTGGTCATGTATAGCATGTTACTTTTTTGGCTGCTTCCCACGGTGGTGTTCGTTCCGACTCTTTTCCTTGTATCATCATAAAACCTATGCTATTACTCTGAGGGTTTCGGAAGAGAGACATCGTCGGTCTGGAGAGCGTCGGCCCGAGGGATCTCACTTGTCCGACTATCGGTCGTTGCTCCTTGCAACGTTCGCTCATAGCTCTTGAGTTATTGACTTGCTTTTTTCAATAAATCTTACCAACATTCCCTCTTGCGTTTAACTATTTTGTTGCGGTTGGGAGCTGCCGTTTGGTTTTAACGGCGACAGGGTACAAACTGAGTCGACCGTTACGGACGAGAAAGGTATTAAAGCAGCATTGAAAGTTATTGAACTAGTGCTCATTGTGACGTGCAAACCTCCGATATCTCCGCTAGTGCGCACCTTGATTGACAAGCAGGGGGGAAGGACAAATATGAGCACCACTACTCTTCCCTCAACAAGTCCATTGAGGTTTTTGCCAGTGTTCCAGTACGTCATGCACTAGACCTTGTCGTTCCCAGCGTAAAACAGTGGTTGCTTTTGGGGCGTATCTGGATTCACCGATCAAGCTCAAGCAGGGTTTTCAATTTGTTTCTATGTTCTTTGGCTCCAATCTGAAGACCCAAACAAACTATAACCAGTACAACCCAAAATCTATAACACGGTTGTTATAGATTGACCCTGCTAGGTTTGAAACCCACGGGGCTGGAGGAGAGAGATATGTGAGATATGTCCCGTGTCTTGGCAGAGCACTAGAGGCTGCTCACCAACCAATTGGCTGGAGAAAACTACCCGAGGCGACGAAAAATTGGAATTAAAACAAGTCTGGTAACATGTGGTTCGGCCATTGTCTATTTGCCGCTAGTGAGCTTTTCAACTCGCTAACAATAGCCCTTGGTTTGCGTTTAGACCACGGCCTCCCATTAGCGCCTAGAGAAGCTGGGTGCGCTATTCCGCATGAGAGGATAGCGATATCGGGCCGAATGGGGTTTTATCTGAAGTGTTATCGAGGACAGATGTATTCGGTCTTTTTCCCGCGACACATTTCAGACGACAACATCGTCTTCTGGGATTGTATACTAACCCCAGGTTACCCCACACTAGTGGGGAATTGGAACGATTGCAACCCCCAACGGTTTCAATCAATCTAGTCTAAACAATACCCCTATTGGAAACCCAGAAAAGGCAGACTAGAGGTTCTGGAAGCCGGGAACCAAGGACAGAGGCATTCCATGGCCAGGACGACTTCTAGCTGGTGACTGCACTATAGATGCACTCTTTGATGATTCTATGCAGCGATTGACTGATAGGAGAGGAAAAAGGAATGGGACTCATAGAAAATGGCCCCTTTGTTGATAGACTTGTTTCGTTAGTGCGACTTTTACCAATCTTGATATTCATGGGGGGCTACACGTATTAGCATCCTAGATTGGAGCTACTTTGTAGCTTATATTGGTGGAGGTAGTGTGCGTGAATAGGGTTGAGTCGGTGGTCGGAGTTAAGGAGACGGGTTATTACAACCTCAAAAAAAACCTACACGCAATTCCTGAAATGGAACAATTCTACGGACTATTGACGGTACTAAGCACTTAAATTCTAGCACCTCTCATCTTCATTAAATAGTCACATTCGTCTCATAATATCTACCAAAACTTGCTGGCAAGCACCAGCAGAATGAGAATCACCAAAACGGCAATAATCAGATAGGTCAGCACCTTGTTCATGGCCATCCTACGAGTCATGGACCGCAAGGTCCGGATACTCTTGTCCACGTAGCCATCGGCCTCCAGCAGCGTGTTTCGCGAGTTTTGAATCTGTTCCCGCTGGCCCCGCAGATCCGTCAGAATGTTGGCGCCAATGGACTCGGTCTCGTTGGCCAGTCGCTGCGAGTCTCGGATTCGCTGCGAGCTTCGGTCCAGCGACTCCTGGCCAGACAGAAGCTGCTGTCGCTGGTCGAGAGCAATATCCCCGTCACCTCCGGCAGATCTGTCTCCAAACAGCTCGTTTCGAGCCCCAGCCTGCTCCACGTTGGCCAGCTGCTTCTTGGCCGACTGGATCGACTGTCGGTACTGTCGCAGGTTGGCCGACAGCGGTGCTCGCGACGACGAGGGAATGTTTTGGATCTCCACAGAGAGTTGGTCGAGCTGTGTTAGAACGTATTGTGATAGCAGTCTATCAGAGTACAAGACCAATTCTGGATGATCAGAAAATCAGTAACGTAGGCCAAAGCCTAGCTAGACGATGTATCTGTCCTAAGGTCTAGATAGACATACTTTAACCTGAAAGCCAAGTACGCCTATTCAGAACTGCATATCCAAAGACCACCTCTTACGGCTGTTCCTGTATACTCACAATTTCATAGGCCTCGCCAATGGTTCGTTCAACGGCCTTGACGGCAGAAGTTCGAGCGTCTGTGTTAGTTCCTTGTTGTATTGACGGTGGTCATTGTGGGGTATTCCTCTGATGCTGTTGACATCAAAGTCAGGTTGTTAAAATAGAGTAGCCATTTTGAAACAGAGTAGTCGTGCTGAAATAGAGTAGTCATGACGAAGTAGCTGGGAGTATGTGAATAGGAGCATGGTGAAATGTCGTCTAAAAGAACAGTGAACATGTCGTCTGAAAGAACACACCATTTCACGTCTACCAGTACTCGCAGCCCTGCATAGCAACATATTGCAGCACTGAGACCACAAAAACATCACCGAGACAACAAAAAATAACCGTTTTCCCTTCAACATCCCAACTGCTCAAATCTGCTGTCCATAACATTGCTCATGTCACATTCACCTTCAAACCCCTTTTCCGCGCCATATTTTCCTCACTCACCTCGCTCAAGCGTCGAGATGCTCTCGAGCTTCTGCTCAATCTCGGACTGCGCCAGCAGAAAGTCCGTCTCGTAGCTCTTGTACAGTTCGCTCGCTTCCATGGTGATGTGGCGTAGGTGTACATGCGTGATAGTCGATAGTGCGTGATAGCGGTAGGGTTAGGGTAGTTGGGGGTGGTAGTAAAAAGGTTGGGTTGGAGGTGGTAACGAGGTGGTTGTGAGGGTTGTGGTGGTGTTAGTAGGGGTATTTTATGTGGTATTTTTGCATGTTTTCCTATCATTTAGGATAGAGTGTTTTGTATGTTTGGGTATGTTTGGGTAGGTATGGGTATGCTTGGGTATGTTCCGTTGAAATTTTAGGTGTGATCTATGTTAGGCAGGTTTAGTTCACTGAGCCAAGTAAAATAAAGGTATAATTAGTTGGGACATGGGGAGATCCATCGAAGTGAACGAGTATTCACCTGAGAGGCTAAAGATTGGGGAAACCACTTTGAAATACCTCGTATATCTCGTTTATCTCGATTATCTGATTTTTTCCAGTTCAATGGCGCTATTACTGTCATAGATATCTGTATGTAGACTCACCAAGGATAGTCTATACGTTTTATCCACTCATGATGTCATACGTATTCCTACTGCATATGTCGGAGGGGACTCGGAGATTCGGGGACTAACGGAAGAGTAGCAATCTTGGCACGGAGACAGGTACGCCGCTTTGAGCGGGGCTTTAGGAGAAGGTCGCATATGCTGCTGTTGGTGCTTGTCTTGTTGAGTCCTCTCTTGCCTCTAAGAAGTGCGTCCAGAGACCTGCAGAAAAGAGCATACAGATATGGGACAGCAGACGCCGGAAACTGTCCTGGTAAGCGACTCGGACAAGGAGAGCCGTTTTCTGGTGGTGCCCTGGACAGCTATACGTGATCCAGAAGCCGTCTGTACGTGTAGACAAAGAGTGGTGATGTGGAGTAATGCATCAGGTACGAGATCTGGTTGTCAAGTAACTGTAAAGTAGACTCTACAAATTCTTATGAAAAGAACAAACAACTTTTAGTACTCTCAGAGTCAGAAAGTACATCTAGGCTATACTTATGCTATAACTCAGTCACTTGTACTACAGCACAACACATCTTCACGTACCCTACCACATTTTCCCCCTTTATTTTACCTCCCCACTCGTATCGTGCAGAGTCCCCACATTTAGCGAGTCTTGCAAAAGAGATAATAATTTCCGGTTAATTTCTTTTACGTCCACTTTACGAGCCAGCAGGTGTGCATTGTAAAAGGAAGCTCTCATTGGTATATCCGAAGCGAGTTTTACGACAAGAGCAGAAATAACGGTGAATGCGTAAATGCGTAGATGCGGTAAAACAGAAAAACGGTGCAATATTAAAAAGACGAATTCCCATAATCTTACTGTAAGGCATCTTATTGGTTGGCGACAGGAGGGTGAATAGGAATGCAAAGAGGACTAGAAAACAACCAGAAACGACTGGAAATAGTCGTAGAATTGAAAAAGTTATCAGAAAGTCGTCAAAGACGCTTTCCTCCTCCTCCCGCTGACTAATTCTCCAGTATGAGACATATGCCTTCTTTTCTGATTGTGGGGAAGTCCTCCCAATGATAAGCTCAGCAAAGATATCACCAATGTCAAGAGTCAGAGACCCAGGTAATGGAGAGGAAAAAAGAGTCAAAACTATTACAAAGCACGTGTATTCCTCATAACCTGTGCCCAAGGACTTTCTGACTATCATAATCTATCCCCTTTGACTAACATATAGTACCACCTTACCCTGGTACCCTCCACCCTCCGCTGACTAACCCAGATTAAGTTTAAAATACCAAGCTGGCAAGAATCAAATCAACATTTTTTCAACGCCACCGAAAATGCTCCGTACCGTTTCTCGACAGGTTTTGCAGGTTGCGCGAGCCGTTCCTCGGCCTCTGCGGCCCGTAGCCCCGGTTACTCGGCTGTTCCAGAGCTCTGCACCCGCTTTTCACGGCCACGTGCACAAGCCCAAGCCCGGAGAAGAAATCAAGGTCACCTTCATCACCAAGGATGGCGAGCAGATTGAGGTCGACACCTGTGAGGGCGACAATCTGCTCGACATTGCCCAGGCCAACAATCTGGACATGGAGGGAGCCTGTGGCGGGTCTTGTGCGTGTTCTACTTGTCATGTTATTGTGGACCCCGAGTACTATGACAAGCTGGAGGAGCCTGACGATGATGAGAACGACATGTTGGATCTGGCCTTTGGTCTGACCGAGACGTCGCGTCTGGGTTGTCAGGTTTGTGTCACCAAGGATCTGGATGGAATCAGAATAGCTCTTCCCGCCATGACTCGAAACCTGCAGGCTTCTGATTTCAACTAGAGAGATGGGAGATAGATGGATGAGGATGATTATGGAGGATAATATGGAGGAGTGTAAATAGGTCTGTGAAGAATACAGTACATGGATATATTGTTGATGACGTTGTAGGTGGATGTTTGGATGAGATTTAGTGGGTTGGATATTGTAGTGATGAGATGTAGTGGGTTGGTAGTTGGGTTGGTAGTTGGGTTGGTAGTTGGGTTGGTAGTTGGTTGGGTACGTAGTTGAGGCTAGCCTAGATTGGATAGTTCAGTTGGGTATTGATGTTGAGGTTTAAGGAACCTGTAGTTAACGATAGGTGAAGATGGTAGAGAAAACGACTAGTTTCATAAGTTCAAAATTTAATGAAAGGCAGTAGAGGTAACATCACTTGAAACATTGTACCGTCTCCGGATCAAGTACTCGTACTTCAACACAGGTGTGGTTACTGTTACCACACCTGAGTTGCAGATCCTAACCTCATAAGCTTGAGGTTCTGTTCTGACTGTAGAACAACCTACACTCTTAAGCTTGGGTGTAGCTACAGTATGTTTTAAGAACACGGTACAAGAAGTAGAGTTGATATAACGTGAATATTGATGGAGAGGAATAAATTTGAGTCTTTTTGGTCTCTAAACAGGCCGCAGCAATACCTATATGTGCTCTATGGATTCTATAAGTTCTATGTTGAAGTATTATGTGGGGTAAGTAGTTTTGGAGTTAGAGATTTAGAGGTCGAGATATTTGAGCTAGCCTGAGCTACTAGTACCTTTGAAAGGATAGATTAACGATTGGATATTGAAGATTTGAGGAATTACTGTACGAGCACGGACTTGTACTTGTAGTTGAAATCGAGGGAAGAAATCGGTTTTAAAGATATACAAATGTTGGTCCTGTGAGGTCAACCGAGACCACCATGTTGAAGATACTGGACCTAAGCTTCCTTTGTATGACTTTAGAAAGAGTCAGTATGTTCTAGGTTGGAGATACTGTACTTTCTGTTATTCTAGAAAATGCATACCGTAGAAAGTGCATACTGTCACTCACCTTCTGACATACCGTATACTCGGTTCATTCGGTTCATAGGCTACGGCATTTGTTTCCTGGATGCACTTCACCTCCTCGTTTCATCTCGGTTCCATTGCATATTGCTCTGTGAAACTAGAGTTGTATTGAGAGTGAAACATACCAGCCATCTGAGACACGCAAAACAGCGCAGCACATCAAGTGTAGATCTGACACAGCTCCTGTGATATCCTTATTGACTGAGGAATATCGTCGCTGCTCTAATATCTTGGCGATCAGCAAACGTGTAACCACCTCTGTCATACCAACCTCCAAAGACAGCCTCTACAGCCTCCCATCACACTTGCAATGTCTCAGCCAAGGGATGTGATACCAAGGGCAGTGCAGATCCGGTCGCATCTCGTTACTTTTTCCGCCTCTTTTCTTTTGGCATCCGATGGGGTGGACAGATTGGGAGCGATTTGCACGATAGGCAGGGTTTGTCAGGTTTAGTCAAGTGTGTAAGACCTAGGGATCAATCTTGGTTCAATTTGACTGCAGCAAGAATAACATTATCGCGTCCTGGTTCCTGGAAGATTGTCCCCACGGCAACACGTTAATTTCCGTGGCATGTTGGGTGGGATAGAAATGGGAAAAAATGGAACAAAAATGGAAAAATAAATAAATAAACAGTAGCTGAAGTCCCCTATACTGCGAGTTGGTTTCTTCTTAGTAACTATGTCACTCTGTACACTGCCACTCCTCCTGTACCTCATCTTCACCTGACAGTCTGCATCTCCACTGGCAGGTTTTACCATCAATAAAAAAAACAAACATTTTCGTTTGTCTCACCTGGATAATATCCGCCTCTCGTATATTTTCTCCTCACTAGGAAACACCCTCCTGCAAAGCCGAAAACACGCTTCTTTTGTCATTTCGCGGCGCCGGGGAAACAATTGGAGCGATACCGATATTGCCGCATGCAGCTCGCGTGTGTTTAATACTTGCGCAGTTGTACATGATGTTCAGGAAGGAATGTGCGTGAAACATTTGTTTCATCGGTGCTGGGGTGTCGGGTGAGGTACTACTATGAGCTATGTATAATAGTCCAGTATCAATAGTTTTTTCTTACTATCACTGTTCTCCCTCTTCTTCTCTCAGTACCCACATAAGGCTATTTCTATTTTGCTCTGTCACTTGTCTCCAACAAACTCCAACTAAGATACTTCAATCCGCCATCTCCACGTCCAAATTGACCTAAACAAAGAGCACCCTGCAGCCGTACAGTTACGCAGCCGTTGAGGCAGATTAACAGCAAGCGCGTATTTTTTAGCGTGGCCCACATGTCCTTGTTTGAGAGGGGAAGGTGCAGCCTCAAAAGGCAGCCGTGCAACCAAGAGCAGCCACAACGAGAGATATCGAGACAGATGGGGTTGCGGGGAGTCTGGCCATGAGTCGACAAGCCTCTGTCTACTGATTTCCATACTTTTCTGTTTCTCCCGCTTCTCCTTGTTTTTCCCGTATTTTTTCATCCAGTTATACCTCCATTTAAAGCTCCACCTTGTCTAGCTCCACCCCAACCTTAGTTGCAATACAATCCCCGGCTACCACGTTCACAATAGGTGTGGACACGTTTCCGTCAATGGTCCCGCTCAGGCGGTTCTTCTTTTTCGTTTGCTTTTTCCTAATTGTTTTTTATTGTGTATTTTTTTTCCGTTTTACGTTTCATAACCCGGCATTATTAGACTCCTAAACCGCTCGTGTGAAAAAGCTCTGGCCGAAAATTATCAGACCACTTTTTTTCCCAACTTACAGCGTTCCATACATATGGTTTAGCAGCCATGTATCGAGGTGAGACATGAGTGTCTCACTTTTGGACGCTTTTAGGCGGTTATGGGCAGCGATAATGCACTGCGCGCGTTATCCATGTCGTCCGAGCAACCAGGCGGTCTCTTTGGGTGTTTCATGAGAGATTTTCTAGAAGCATTAAACTTGTACAATGGTATAGTCTTGTCCACACAACCCATTGTTTTAGGATTAAGGTGTGTTGGAAGCAGGCGAATTACTCCACTGAGAGGAGAAGGAGAGGTCAAGGTATGGTTATATTGGCAGGTGATGTTGACAGTATTACGGAAACTATTATTCCTAGCTGTGCTGAATGCACTCCTTTTGTACTCCATTTGTTTGCTTCTCTTGATACTCCTTTGATTATATCAGGTTGTCTGTTCTGACTCTGAGTTGAGCCGTAGCTAATCTTGAAGGCCGATGAGTATAGCATAAAGAGAGTACAGCATAAAGAGAGAGTAGCTAATTTAATGTAGACTGGTGAGAATCAATATTGTACCTTTATATGCCGGGTTCACTTGATAATGATGTAGTACATGATCCACTTGTTCTGGACTTGTTATTGTATGAAGAAGTTGACTTCGTTCAGGATCGATATCTGAATATAGGACTTTCTATAATGTTAGAGGAACGTTGCCATAGTAACTAACCGATGATGATCAAGATGAGAGAGTTATAAGCGGCTAACCGTATACAGGCTAACCGGCTAATATTGCTGTAGACAAGCAGTCTATAACGATAAAATAGACAAAAGCCGCTGTAGGACACCGATAGGAACGACATTTATGGATGTACTACAACCAGTGTCTCATTTTGTTTTACCTGTAGGTCTCTTTGCTTTTCTTGTAGGTCTCCTGTACTTCGTCTCATTACTTGCAACTTTAGGCGGTAGTTGCTGACTTCGATTTAGTGAGTTAGAAGTGGTTGAAAATGCTGGAAATGACCAGTGGTGTTCAGAAACTTGGGGAGATAGACACGGGGAATCTAGTCATACCATTTTTATAATACTCTCACCTCTACTGACAAATAATTGCTAATATTTGTCTAGGTAGATCGCTCAAGCTCAGCTGTCTTTACTGAGAGTTTAGTACAATAGTCTAGTCAAGCACTCCCTCCTTGCTTTTTCCGCATGGCTCTTCCTGTAAGGAGACTACAATGTACTTGTACTTGGACTTGTTCTTGTTCTCCTGAATACTGATATTGAAAAAACAAGTCGTAAATATTTCTTGTAAGAACCAGAAGTCGCGTAAATGATATCAAGCACCACAACAGGAACACAGAGTTGAAGGCAGTTGAGTACTTGCTTTTGGAGACTGCAGATTGTCTTCTTTTTTTGATTCCAGGGAAGACTTGTCAGCTTTAATAAGGCCTATAACAATGTTAAACCCACGTCTCTCAGATGTCGACTGTTTAAAATTCCCAACTTGAGAATCAAGAACAGTACGAGCACAGAAAACCGCAAAATGATCATCTTCTCGAGGTCAAGTTCCTGAGATCTCCGGGCCGCATGTATATAACGGTCTGTGCACTTTTCGCACCAGAACAACCACATTGTCAGCTGAAACAGAAACAATACCTTCCCCTGCCGAACAGAGAAAAAAAGCAATCTGTTTGTCTCACGAAGACAGAAGGGACGAGAAAAGTTAATCGTGCCATTGTGGCCATTGTAGTCGCTGTTTAAACATATTTAGTCATGGAGATCACCTAAGGGGTCTTCTGAGACCTAGGAGGATGCAAGGTACATGAAGGAAGACTGGTGCAAGGAGCAGAGAGTACAGGACGTTGAGTGCTCGGTTACAAGATGGTAGACATCTCGGGCATAACGCGGAATTACTTCTTTTTGTGCTGGGGGTATTATTGGCGCCAAAATTCTCTGTTACTTTTCAAGCCATTCTGATACAAACAAAGGCTATAAAGGAGACTAGAAATATCAGTAGAAGCACCAACGGCTATTCCTTCCTGGTGGCGCATCGTATGGTCTGTCACAGTGAAGTTTTCATAGGTACAAACCCCTGCAAGTCCTGAAAAAGCCCTACTGGTAGGAGAGATCCAGACACATATTGTTGAATAGAAACGTGAACTCCGACGTAGGAGTTGTAACGGAGGAGAGAAAAAACTGCGCACTATTTTGAAACGGCACCAGCTATACGGCCGCTCTCTCCTGACCTCCAAGATGGTCTAGAGTTCAGCCCATAGGAGTAAAAGTTGGGACAGCTATTCCTTCTTCTTCTTCCACCTTCGACATCATCAAACAGAAGAAAAACAGTGAGTTGAGCGGTGGATGGATTGAGTGGTTGTTTGTATTACGTGGATGGACGTCTTTATCTCCCTTAGTAAGAGCTTCTATTGTCTATAGGGGCTCAACTTGAAGGATTACGATAAAATGAGTCGAGAGAATTGGGGGAAGGAAAGCTAGGAGAAAACCAGGAGATGGTTGACAAGGTCCCCCAGAGTGTACTAATCAACTTGGCGAAGCTCCTGGCTCTTCTTGTCTCTTTTTCGTCTCGTTTCAGCCACATTATCTCAAACATCGTATCAAAATTAGGTGTGTTGACAGCACAACATAAACAGATAAGCCTAATAGGGGAGAAGAACCACTCTCAAGGACTCTAGTCTCTGCAAGAACTTGTATACGCAACTGTTCAACTAGTCTAGACTGTTTCTTTCTCTGACATTTTTCTCCCAAACTCCTCAATCTCCGAAAAAAACGACCACACGAAACCAGACACGTCACAGTGTCGCAAGATGTAGGTGCTGTCATCAGAACTCCTCAAAACGTCGATATGTCTCTTACTGTCAACTTGGTTCACTATCCCGACTTTTGTCTGTGATTATGGGTACTTCCATCAGTATTACTACTTGGGGGCAAAAATAAGAAAATCCCGACACTTCGAAAATTGCTGCCACAGGCTTCAGAGTACTCCACAGTTCAAATCAGTACAAGGGCAAGATAGCGGCACCGAACTTCCCGTTCTCCCTGCTCTCCGACATCAAATTCTACATCGACATCAAATTCTACACGACACCCTTCACACATTCACCAACCCCCTAACTCTCTCGAAAATATCTACATCGTCATGAGGTGTTGACCAAGTGATTCCTCAGACTGAGATTGCTACAGCGATACCCTTCAGTCCTTTTTTACCCCTTCAGCACTGTCTACTCTTCCCATTTTGCACCAAAACATATTTTCGATCTTCGACAGAACTGCTCCAACTTTCTCAAAAATACTCGTTTCATCAATTCGACTTGACCAACGTATTACGCGACTCTGTACAACTCCAACGGTACCCTTCACTCCCCATACTACCTACTATTAGGGAGGATAGAACGTTTCAACACCTACTCTTTGAAAAACGACACAACCTCAACTCCCTCAGAAATGCTCACATCTTCTTGGGGACTTTTGCATAGTGTTAACCCGACTATTCCGACTCCATCATTCAACTTCTCGTGCCTCTTTGCACTCTTCCGACCACTCTATCTTGCTCATAAAACTCGACCTTAACCGACTTGACCTTTGACAACTTTGAACCCGACATATTATACACTCCACAAACGAGACTTATCTCATTCAAGGATACCCATCTCACGATGACACACTTACTGCTGTATTTTGCAGAGCCAGGCGATTCTAATGATACCCTGTGACCTACAACTTCATACACATTTGATACCAACCCTCCCTATCCACGTCACACCAATCCTACCACTTCATCAATAGCGACAACGACTTGGCCAAGTTATTTCGATATTTTTTTATTCCAGGGAATGGGCAATTTCGACAGTACAAGTAAGAGTTCGACAAGTTCAATGACAGAGACAAATTACGGTAACAATTCAACAGTTTGATATTTGAAAGCCTGATGAGCTAGGTGAAGCTCGAGGGGAGGGTTATGTTGGGTATTAATGGAAGCCCGGACTTGGTGTGTTGGACTGAGTATTTGGTCGACTTCTGAACTTGGTTTTGGTATTTGAGGATTTGTCAGTTCTGACCAGCCCCTGGACTTGTCAAATTCAACTTCCAAGAGACTTCCGAGAGACTTAGCCCAGAGGATATTGAGCATCTTTTTCTGGAAAATGCTTTTGGTTTGTCCTTGTTGGGTGACTCTGATTTGTACTGTACTGTACTATCGTAAGTACTCCTTCAACAGTCCAAGCACCAGGACTCTCTGAACCAGAGTGAGTACAAAAAAGAATCACCAACAGTGTCCTTCAATCGTGTCGAATAAAACCATTTTCCAGAAACCGTTCCCGAAACCGTTCCTACTCAGTTTGGTATCATCCTAAAAGTTGTACTTCATTATTTCCCTAATTGTCAGACACAAGATGAATGTATAGACTGACAAAAACTGGAGGTAGGAATACTTCAATTGGTCCGTTTCTCAACAGCATTAAACGTGAATAAGTTACTTACGCGATCTCATGCTTCCACTTTTGAGTGAATCTCGTTTTTCTTGCACCATCAAACCTGCCTATAATGTCGACTGCATGTGGGTCTCCAGAAACCTCATTTCGAAAGATGTCATTTGTATGTTTCGCTTGTGGCATGTTAACAGCAATAACAGCCACCTAGTCTCTATCAGACAAATCCAATGAAAACTACACAATCTGGTTCCTCACCTCGATTTATCAATCTCCAAAGTATCTAAAGGGTTATTTCTTGATACACCAGCACTGCTTGGACCTGAAAAGAATCAAACCAATGGCTGGGATCTTTTCCAGGAGCTCTTATCCCTCCTTGTAAGATGTGAGAACTGAATAACATCCAGCTCATTCTGATTATATAAACAGGGTACATTCCTTGATTAGTAAGTCTCCTCCTTCTAAAAATAATGGTGGCCATATACTGATGTAGACCCGAAACGTGGAATATTGTATGTAAAGTAGGAGAAATAACTACACCAAACGATTCCTTGCACTCCACTCTTTCCTTTGAACCAACTTACACACAAATACGACACCCGGAACACCTTTTTACACCCCCAGCGGACTAACAAAATTCCAACAAACACCCATAACGTAGATACAACTTGATTTCTTAAGGGACATATTTGTAATCTCATCCAATCTGGTATAATTTATTAATCATCTACAGCTCATCGTGGAGATCGGCCTCGGGCTCTTCAATCTCCACCTCCACCTCGACGGCCTCCTTGTCCTCGGCCTTGGTCTTTTCCTCCTCGCCCTCAGCTTCCTTTCGCAGCTTTCGGATCTCGTCGTCGTACTTGGTCCACTCGGGCACCTGTCGTCGAGCTCGGTCCAGCTTGGGCTCCTTGGTCAGAGGGTTGTTGCACATGTCAATGGTCTTTGCCGTCTTGAGCGACTCGTCGGAGCACCAAGTCTCGCACCACAGCCAGTCCTGAGGCAGCGAAAAGATGGGAACCGTTCGCTGCAGGTTGTTGGGGAGATCCTGGTCCAAGTTAGACAACGAAGCAGGATCGGCAGACAGCTGGTGGTAGTGGACTCGAAGTCGGTCTCCAATCTGCTTGGCTCGGAAGACCTTGAGATCCACAACAAAGAGCGCGGAAATGTGGTAGACCAGATCGTCGCCCAGGAAGGTGTCCCAGTATCCCTGTTTCCAGAACCGGAAGCCGTCCATCTCCTTTCGCGAGTCGCACATGGGCGTGAAGCCGTAGGGCGCTCCGTTGAGGTCCATTTCGACGAGCTCGTAGAGGTCGGTTCGCACAATCTGGTCCGAGTCGATGAAAATGACCCGGTCGAGATCCTGGGGGAAAAGCACGTCGAGGAAGAGAATCTTGTAGCCCCAGATCTGACGCTGCTTCTCGGTCTGGCCTCGCAGCCAATGGGGCCACTGGTAGGTGACCAGCTCGTACTCAAAGCCGTAGTGAGCAGCAAGATGGGGAAGGAAGGCCTTGAAAGAGGCAGACAGGAAGTTTTCAATCAGCCAAAACTTGACAGTGTGGTCAGTATGAGCCATAACAGAGGCAGTCATGATACTCAGGAACCGCTCGTAGAGATGTCCAGAGGCAACAGTGAAGATGTTGATATCAGCCTGCTTCTTGGTAGACACTCCGGTGCTCTTCTTGAGCTTGCTCCAGAGTTTGGCCTTGTCCTGAGACGCTCCAACAACAACATTCTCCTTGCCCTTCTTTCGCTCCATGGACAGAGAAATGTGAGGACCAAGCACATCGGTGACAGGAATAACAACCTCGTGTTCGGATTCGTAGACGTCGGAAGCAGAAGGACCCAGATTGAGTTCCCAGAGACCAGGACCGGCCTGCAGCTGAAAGTAGCCCAGATTGGACATGACCAGGGTATCGGAAGAAGCACCGGTGAGAGTGCTCTTCAGAAGCAGATCGGTACCAGGAGCATAGCTGCCCTTGGTGACGTCCACGATGGATCCCTCAATGAGAATATTCTGGAGCGAGTAGGAAGCATCGACAAAGTCCTCGGAGTCCTCCTCCAGCAGAATGTTGTCCAGATCGTGAACATTGTCGGCAGGCATGGCAATCCAAGAGGAAGGAGTATCCAGACCGAAAGTGAGCAGGTTTTGAGCAGGAAGACCCTCAAAGTTGAGATTGGGCACCTTGTGGGCTCCCTCAGCGTCAAATTCAGGAACAACGGCATTGTGAGCTCGGTAGAATCGCTTGAGAGGGAGAGAGGGCTCCTGACGAGAATCGGGGGTCTTGGGAGAAGGATAGACTCGCACAGAGACTCCAGCAACCTGGGAAATGGCCTCAATCTGAGAAACAAGTCGCTGTCCGGCGTCAGAAAGAACATCCACAGCAGCCACAATCTTGACCAGAGCAGTAGACTCGTCTCCAAGCACAAAAGAAGAAATCTCCTTGTTCCATCGAATATGGTGGAAGGCTCGGACGTCGTAAAGAGTAGACTCCTGCTCGGTAGCGTCTCCGTAAAAGATGTTGGCAAGAGGAACATGCAGTTTTGCAACGTCGAGGTTGTCCTCCACGGACTTTGTCAGCAGTTCCAGGTCAGCAAGAGCCACAGAAGTGAGCTCAAGACGTCGCAGAGCTTCTCGCTCGTAAAGAGCAGCAGCTTCGGACTTGTCCAGAAGCATGGCCTTGGAGGAAATGTCGTTAACGAGACCGTCAATAATGAGAAGAGTGGAAGACTCGGTCGTCTTGAACTGTTTCAGGTACTTGACCTCTTCGGAAGAAGTCACAGTCTTGTCGAAAGGCACCTTTTTGGCAGCAAAAGAAGCGTTATCGCCCTCCAGGTAAGCCAGAGCCTCCTTGAGAAGCTCAATCTGCTCCTCGGCGTCCAACTTGGCCAGTTTCTGAACGACTCCGTTAATAACCTGACCCTTGGCACTGTCAGTCTGTCCAATATGCACCAGCTGGGTTCGGAACGCAATCTTGTCTTTTTCCTCCTGCTGGGCCTCGACGAGAGCCAGAAGCTGCGAAACAAACTGGACAGAAGCAAAGTTGCCAGCAAGAATGGAGTTGGAGAAAATAGTGGCCTTTTCGCCAGCAATAGTGACGGTAGACACATCCTTCAGGTCCAGGTTGCCCTCCAGGTACTTCAGGCTAGAAAAAGAGGTAGGAGACAGAATGAGGTTTCGACGGGTAGGGTTTCCGTCCACCAGCAGATCCTTGATGGCGTTGTTGGCGAAAAACTTGTCGACGGGGTTTCCAGCATTGTCCTCGTCCTCGTCCTCCTCGGGAGCGTCCTTGGACACCTTGATGATCTGTTCCTGGACGAGTTTAGCAATGACAGGAACATCCTGCTGGAATCGAGCTCCAACCAGCGTCTGCCACTTTTCAGAAAAGGGCATAACGATACCGTTCATGACAAAAGCAGGCTCCTGGGTCTGGGCCACATTCAGACCCATCTTCTGCATCCAGTCTCGAGAAGCAGTCACGTAGGACTCGTAGGACTCCTCCTTGAGAGCAGCATCAACCGATTCTCGAGTAAGCTCAGCGGGAATCTGCAGGAAGGCTTCGTCAACAGGAGTTCCAGCTCCCAGAGCAAAGAGGAACCGCAGAGCGGCAGTAGCGTCCACGTTTCGAGCGAGATAGTGGAGGTACTGGGACAGCTTCTTGCCCTTGACGGTAGATCCATAGGGAACAATACCAAACTGGATAGGCATGCTTCGCTGCAGCATGGAGAACAGAACAGTCAGCTTTCCTCGGTTGATGGGGTGCATGTTGATGAGTTCTCCAGTCTCCTCGTCGACCTTGACGTCGGCGAAATCGTCCATGTTGAAAGGCATGACCACCGTCTGGGCGTTGTGGGCCAGATTGATCTGGTTCTGCAGCAGAGCAGCCACAGTTCGAGGCCACTCCTGGTACTGGATGTCTGTGGACAGGTCGTTGAGCCAGAGCAGAGCGTCAGCGTCTCGGTAGTCGATTCGCTGAGGCTGAGACTCAAGAGCGTGCTGCAGAGGATAGTCGTTGATGATCGCGGCAAGCTGCTCGGTGGAAATAGCTCCCTTGGTAGTCTTGGAGAGAGACTCGAGACGAGAGTGTTCCAGAGCAACTAGATCAAACAGAGACTGCAGGTTGCTGGCCGAAGTGGACAGAAGAGCTCCGTTGACAAACACCTGGTTGGCTCCAGGCATAAAGTCTCCTCCTTGTGTGTTCTCCTGCAGAGCCTGCTGGAAGCCCTTGACGGTTTTGGTGTTGTTCAGAGTGGAAGCCAGGAGAGGAAAGTCGAAAGAAACCTCCTTGAGCGCCTTGAGAGCAGCCTCGGGGTCCTTTCGGTGGTTAAGCACGTACTGAGCAGCGTACAGACCCATGTTCTGCAGCTCCTTCTTGGTGTAGACAGGACTCTTGTTGTCAGACAGCTTTTCCGTGCTAGCATCGTCGTCCAGAACAAGATAATCAGTCTTCTTGAGGGACAACTCGGCTCCGTAACCGGTCATAGTGACCCGCTCAGATCGGTCAGACCGTCGGTATCGCAAAATGTACACCATCTTTCCGTCCTGAGCCTCCTGGTACAGAATCTTGTGGAACAGAGGGAACTCGGGAGATCGAATGTCGGCATACAGAACGGTGACGGGAATGTTCTTGAGATGCTTGTTGGCCTGAACTGATCGAGCCACGTGGTCGAAAAAGTACACGCTAGGATTTTTGGGCATCTTTGTGGTTTTCAGAGTGAAGAGGTCGTTGGAATCGCAGTATTTCTTACCGTTGTAGGTGAAGAAGATATCGCATTCCGACTCCTGGCTGTCTCCGAGTTGGTAGAGAGTTTCAATGAGAGGAGATTCTCGTCTGAGCGCCAGAGCGGCGTCTGTCAGCGACTTTTGAAAGTCTGAAATCTCGCTTTTGGACGCAGCAAACTCCGTCAGGTTGTCGTACCACTCTTTGTCAGAGTAGTCAGCACCTTCCTCGACGAGTTCGGCAATGTGGTTGATGAAGTCAAAGTAGGTGGTCTCTGTAGAGAGCGTTTCACTGTGTTAGCACGTAGCACGGTAGTGAGTGGCCGTAGGTCACGAACGGACAAAGGGGTCATGATGAGGTGGATCGGAAGGCGAGAAAAAAGGAAAAAATTGAGAATAAATTGGAAAACCAAAAGAATTGAGGAAATGAGAAATGGGAAATGAGAAATTCAAATGAGAAATTCAAATGAGAAGTCAGGAAATCAGAGAAAATCAGAGAATCAGAAAATCAGAAACTGAGAATTTCAAATCCACAGAACATGGTAGATCATCCATACTCTGACCGAAGAAAGACCTGACTAGTTGTTGATCAGTCCAGAGAGGTATCTTTCATTTCATAGTCTGATCTTCCAGTTCCCTGGATTTTGAATAAATAGTCTCATCTTCCAATCCTGGAATTTCAACTGTAGTCTAGTCTCCAATCTCGTGAGAACGTCACGGTAGAGAACATCTCAGAGTGTGTAGTGAGCTGAGGGATCAGCCTGACTGATCTAGCGCAGAATGACAAGTCAGGATGCTCGTCACCAGATCACCTGATTCTAGAGACTTGACCTGTCAATATCATGATACCATACCATGATACCTTACCGTGATAAGAAGGTCAACCCACCTAAAACTGCCTCTCGATAGAACACCTTTATCTCAACACATCACCTTAACCCAACCTCTCATCTCAACCTCTCATCTCAACCATGACTTGGATCTAGTGATAATATGGTAGTGGCGGTCGAAACTAAACCTGTAAACACACCACCGTCAAGATGACACAACCACAATCCTAACGCCACCACACAATCACCTGAGTCAAGAGGGCACAACACCACCACCACACCAATGTCACACCAATGTCATCTCATACTCACACCAACTCCAACAGAAAGTCACTCTGCCATTGAGCCTTGAGCTCGACCGTCACGTTGGCAGCCACGCGGGACGCAAACAGCGCCGCGGCGGCATACTTGAACAATCTCATGATGACGGGGAAGACGTGTGGTGAAAGTGTGGAGACCTTCTTCGTCGAGAAGTGCTATATGCATGGCCAAATGCTAAATTCGCTTATGCATGCGTTGTCCTTGGAAAAAGTGGGGGGAAACAAGTACGCGGGTTGGGGGCATTTATTCGGGAATATTTTGATACCACTAGAATCACATGAGTCGGAGGGTTAGAAATCTCGTTCTATATTCGCCCCATCTCTTCCCTAGTCCAAGATAAAGACCCCCTCAGACCCTGAATAAACTCCAACTGTATGTACTTACTAACAGGGGTCCTGCGGGGCAAGAATACCCATCTCGAGAAGGCGTTCTTCCCAAGTGAAGGTATAATTAAAATGCAGGGTTGTTTCAGGCGATACCTGATTTTTATTTTGCTACTGTTTCAAAGTAACAGCCTCTACTCCAATAACTGATACAAAACATAATTCATTAGCTGTGATTATATAAAAATTACACACGATCCACTGAACGTGAGCCTCCACGGTCCTTTCTAAACGAAACAAAAGGACTATGCCTGCTGGGGCGGCTCCAGCTTTCGCAGAAAACCAGCCACCCGGTTGATGTCCACCTCCCCAGAGTCGCTCTCCACGGCCTGCACAAGACCCTCCAGCAGCTCGTCCACCTTGTCCTCGGCAACGCCAGTCGACAGCGCAATGACCCGCCGGAACTTGTGCTCCAGCTCCGTGGATCGGCCCCGCAGCTCGCCAGACGTCCGCTCAAGCTCGGCCTGGTTGGTGCGGTACGCTCGAACTCGCGCCTGGAGCACCTGCTGCGACGGAATCTCGATCGTGTTGATCTCCTGCACAGTCCACTCCTTGTCTCGAGGCGCCTGGAACAGCGCCCGGGTTCGGAACGGCTGGTCGGCGTCAAAGTTGCCCTCGAACGACACATTGGCGCCGCTGGACTGGGCCTGGAACTTTGCGTCCTCGTCGTGAAGAGCCCGCTCGAGGTTCGTGGCCCGCTTGAGCATGGCGTCTCGCTTGGAGGCGAGGTTTTTGAGATGCTCGAACCGCTGCCGGGCGTCCGACAGCGCGTTGGTCGCGCCCCTGAGCTCGGCATGAGCCTGCTCAGCCGCTCGCGTCCGTCCAGCCATCTCGGACGAAAAGTCAGTGTCTAGACCCTCGATCGACGAAATAATCGTCTGCAAAATGTCCTTGGACCGGGTCTCGGCGTTGGCAGAGAAGCCGACCCGCTCTCCTGACCGCGAGAGCATGGGTTTCACCTCGGCGAGGTTGATGGTGACGCCAAAGTCCACGGGCCGCAGTCCCGCCCGGTTGGGGATCATGGGATCGGCTCCAACCTCAATCAGCTGGGTCACAATCGCCCGGTTTCCAACCCGAGCCGCAATGTTCAGCGCAGTGTCGCCGTACTTGTCCTGGGCGTTGACAATCTCCTGCATAAATCTCGCCAACGAGAACCGAATTCGCTTCGGCGATGTCCCCCGGCGCACAATCCACTCGAGAAGACACTCGAGATAGTACTTTGCCGCCGCTGCCCGGCCGCGGATGCCAGCCGTCAGGGCAATGTGATGCAGAAGAGTCCGGTTCTGCTTGTCCAGCAGAGGGATGGCCGGGTAGATGATATCCAGCATCTGGGGGAAGGTGCCGGAGTCAAAGTTGTTGGTGACGAGAATCGCCCGGACCAGCGCCGTCTCGCCAGCGTAGTTGGCTCGTCGTCGGTCAGCGCCATGCATGACCAGCGCCCGCACAACGTCCACACGGGCCAGAGCAGCAGCCCAGTGCAGAGCCGCATGTCCCATATCGTCGATGGGGACGTCGACGTTGGTGGCCGGCGAGAAGTTTGTGGCGCCGTTGCCCATAAACAGCTGCGTCATAATGTCTCGAGACGCGTCGTTGTGGGCATCCGGCGGCAGAGGGTCCATGGGCAGGTTTGTCGGCGAAAAGAGGTCTGCGGTGGGCAGGTTTTCGTCAAACTCGAGCGCGTGGTTCGGGTGCTGCTGCTGCTGTTGTTGCTGCTGCTGTTGCTGAAGCTGCACCAGGTGTCCGGGCGTACCCTGGTGGCTGGGAGGTCCCTGGGTCTGGGGTCCTCCATGTCCATGGCCATGGCCGTTCGTGTCCACCTTGAACCGCTTGGAGGGAGGAGACGCCGAGTCTGTGCCCGGCGTGCCAATCTGCGGAGTGCCCATGTTGGACATGTTCGGCGAACCTCCCATGTTGCCCATGGAGTTGTTGCCGAGCATGGAGAGCGCCCTCTCGGCAGACACGGACAACGGCGTGTGTGTCTGGGGCAGCTGCAGCGGCTGTGCCAGCGGCATGTCCATGCGGCTCTGCTGCTTGGTGGCCACGATTCGTTTCCGTCGGGCCGCCATGGCCTGCTCCTTGGTCGGTGTGTAGTCTCCGACCTGCGAGGGATCGAACGCCAGCAGCGGCTGCAGCACGTCGTAGACGGAGTACTGTCTGCAGAGATCCACGCCTCGCTCGTACGGAATCCACGTGCCCTGGTACTTTCCGTAGCCTCCCTGGACCTTTTCGTGGGCGCCCGTGAGAATTTCCTTTTCGAGAATCTTTGTTCGTTTCGACTTTTCCACCCCGGCCACCTTGAGAATCTGGGTAGCGTTGAGCGACGAGTCTGTGCGTCGTCGCATGACGGCCACGTCGTTGGCCATCATTTCAAACACCTGGATGCCCGAGTACACGGCGGTGTACAGTTCTGGCGACATGCCGGGGGCGCCGGGCTCGTGTTTCACGTCAGGCATGGTGTCTTGAGTTTGTGTAATGCGAAAGTGTAGTGTAATAAGAGATGTCGTGTAGACAGAGGTGATATCTCAGCGTCCGGTTTTGGGGCTCTTTTTGTGTCTGAGCTTTTGTGTCGAGCTTTTTGTGTCCACTTTCAGGCGCTCTTTTTGTGTCTGAGCAAGGGTACACACGTAAAGTCTCGTGTAGTCTTTGCGTGGCGGTGTTGTCGCTCCTTTTGTCTTTGTGTCGCTGTCCGTGTAGCTGTCTGTGTCGCTGTCTGTGTCGCTGCTTCTGCTTCTGTGTCTCGCTGATGCTCTTACTGTCCGTCTCGTCTTTGCCGTGTCGTCGTGCAAAGTCACGATTGCAAGTTAAACTCAGGCGCGTAGGAGGGTAACGCGTGATTGGGAGGCAGGCGCAAACCCATGGACCCAAAAGACAAGCTTGATGGGAGAGAAGAGAGATGAGGGGCGGGGAGGAGGATAACATATATACTTTGGAGTTTGCTTTTGTGTCAGCTACTATATCAAACGGTTATATTCACCCACCACACCAGCTCCTACACTGGTTCTACTGCTACCTCAAATGCTCACTTGCTCACTCTATTTTGGCGGCTTATTCGTGCATGGGAAGTATAAGTAGCAGGAGTTGCCGAGGAAGGATTATGGACGTTGTAGTGCGGTTGGAGAGGGGTAAAAACACGGGTTAGAATCGTCGCGATTTTCCGAGTATTTTAACACCTTCAGATTGTCTCTAGCTTGAGTATTGATCGAGTTAACAGGATTTTACACTCTTTCAATTAATGATGCGTCGCTAGCGTAGTAGAGGCTTTTATTTTGGCGAAAACACACTCGATTTATATAAAACAAAGTCTAGAAGCTTCTCACCACCCGTTTACACCACCTCTGATTTTCTCGTCTTTTTTACCAATTTATCTACATTTCTCCGACATTTTCAAAAATCCGTCTCCACCAATAACCCGCAAAGGGTAAGCCCTAAACCGTTATTGGTTTTGGCGTTGCAACTCTATTTTCTGGGTCTGGCCAGATCGGCAAGACCCGTGTAGATAACGAGGCGGGAGGCCTTTTGGGCTGGAAAGACGCCCGTTGCGGAAGTCGCGGTCACGTGACTTGATTTCTTGTTTCAGAACCGCCGTATGTGTTCTAGATCGCGGGATAGATAGGGTTTAAGACTACTGTGGATTAGTAAGGTGAGGAGCAAGGCGGGGATATTTAGGAGATGTTAGTGGCAGGGGTTTGACTGGCTGGGCTGGATTTTGGTGTGGCTTATTTGGTTTGCTTTTATTTGATTTTATTTGGTTTATTTTGTTTTATTTGTTTTTTTTATTTTGTTTTTGGTCGATTTTTTGAAGCCCCATTTTTTTACCGACGATGCTTATGCGCTTCACTTCTCTTACAGCAGCTCAGAAGGATCCGTATACAAATTTTGGGAAATGAAAATCCACCAAAAAAAGCCGAAAAGTCACGTGACTGGGTTGGAATATTCATGGGAACGATTAAAAAGAGATCGAACAGCTCCTAGGAGTTTTCTATGCTTCAAGAGGTCATTCAGAGTGTCTCACTCTACAAGTACTGTAGGTAAATTAGTGAGAAATGTTCAATTTGGTTATGGTTAGATGAGTGAGAAAGTGATTTGGTAAGAAAACCCAACTTACTCAGTTTTGGGGCAAATGGAAAATAAACAGTACCAAAGTAATCCTTGGAACTGGAGGATTCCAACGATGCAAATAAACCCTACATTAACCCTCCCAGTCACTCAATATATACTTGTTGTTTTTAGGGACAGGTAAAGGCTTCATCTCCACCCTAAACTCAGATGGAAAAACCAACTTTGCGAATACTACATAGATTTAAACAAAAACAGTACCAAAAGAACTACCTCATCTACCAGACTCCAACCATACAACTCCCACCCTTCTACCTCCCCTCCCCGTCCCAATATACCTCCCCATCCTCTCCCACCCACTCTAAACTCAATTGCTATCATGCATAACGACTGACGACGACATACGCCACTCATTCAGCATCATGACCACTCCAGCCTCGTTGAAGCCCATCACGCCGTTTCTGGCCAAGGCCAAAGAAACACAGACGGCAGACCCCATCATCTCGTACCATTGCAAGTTGTATGCGGCCCAGCAGATAGTGGACCAGGGGCTCCATCAGAAGGACACTGAGGCTGCTATTTTCACCGGCAATTTGCTGGACGAAATAGAAAAGCTCAAGGAGGAGGATCCCGTGCTAGTGTCCGAAAAGGGCCAGGCCGTGATTGCAGATGACACCGTGGCCAGTTCGTATGTGGAGGCGTTTGCTCTCAAGATTTTTGCCCGGGCTGATAAGCAGGTTCGTGAGAAGAGCAGTTCCAAGGCCACAGCGCAGATGTTTTTTGCCGCGGCTACGTTTTTTGAGGTGTGCAAACTGTTTGGCGATCTGGACAAGGACGTGGTGGACAAAATCAAGTACTCCAAGTTCCACGCTGCTCGGATTCTAAGGACTCTCAAGGCCGGAGAAGATCCAAACGAATTCACCGTGGAAGACGAGGACGACGTTATTGACGATGTGCTTGATGACGGAAACGAGCCTGCCCCTAAGGAGCCTACTACCGAGGAAGAGGAGGCCGAACTGCCGGAAGAAGAACAGATTAAGAGAATGATGGCGGAAATGAAGAAGGAGGTGGGAGGTAGTGACTCGGTTGGTGATAACGACTCAGTTGACCCCCACGATTCTTCCGGTTTCCACAATTCTTCTTTCTCCAAATCCCTCTCGTCTCATGACGACCCGTTCTCTAACATTCCTCCTGCACCTCCTACCTTTCTCCCCGAAGAAAACACTCCTCCAGCACCTCCCTCCAACCCTCCTGGCGACGTGGCACCTCCCAAACCCACGCTTCCCAGTCCACAGCGCAAGGTGTCTTCTCCTGCCAAGATTGTGGCTGCTCCTGTGGATCCCAAGACTGTGCTTGACGAAGACGCTCTGATTAAACAGGCCCAGAAACACGCGAAATTCGCCATTTCCGCGCTGAACTACGAAGACAAAGAAACAGCTCTGAAAGAGCTTCAAGCAGCCATGGATTTGTTGTCCACATAGAGATAGGACAACTGGCTTCTACAGCAAGGCTAGAGCTATGTCTACAGTAACAGTTATGTCTACAGTCACAGTAAATGCTCTACAACCACACTGGCTACAACTATCTATTCCAATGCTAGTTATTCAGCCCCAAAAGAGACAGAGAAGCAGTACTTTTTCTGAGACCAGTACTTTTTTCTTAGAATCAGTACACTTTCCTGGACTCCTCTTCTCCCACAATCATTCCTTAAGGGTATAAACAGGGTATAAACAATCTACCAATACACAACCAATACACAGCGTATAATGCTATCCAAATAAATATCCATAGTGAATCAATCTCACTCGACTCAACGTCCAATTGTTCTTGTCTTTTAATATGACTAATCAGTTACCATCAGTTACCCTCCTGCCGGGATTAAGCGTTATCTCCTACCACCCTGCATATGCGGAGGTGATGTGGCGGCTAATATGCACTGATTGGGGACTAGGTGGGGGGCGATTGGGGGCATAATAATTAGTAATCGGGTTGTGGGCGTGATTATAAATTACGTAAGCAGCTCTTGCGGGGAATACCCATTTATTTCTACGGAAATTGTAGCCGCTTCTATGCAATTGTAGCCGCTTTGAAGTTTCCCGAAATCATGTTTGACATGTGAGCTTATTCGTTTCAGCGTTGATCATGTCGAGTGGGGAGGTTATGAAACAGGGCGATGCAATTCGGCGAATAATGGTCTGATTTGAAAACCGAGCACGGCACTCGAATCAGCTCCCCATTTGGAACAAAACTGTGCCTTCAGAATCTCCCCAACTCTCCCCAATGGCCGGATAAATGGACCCTTTCTTTCCCCCACTTTAGCATCCAACCTAGTTTACATGCCACTCTATTTAACACGAAACAGATCTACATAACCCTTCTTCTCCTCCATCACACATTACCCTCCCAAAATGTCTCTTCCACTCACAGACAAATCGTTCAAGCGTCTGGGCAACTCTGGTCTCAAAGTATCCTCCATTATCGTGGGCTGTATGTCTTTTGGCTCCTCCAATTGGGCTCCTTGGGTGATTGGAGATGAGGACAGATCTCTTGAACTGCTCAAGGCAGCCTATGACCGGGGTCTGAGAACGTTTGACACCGCTTCTACCTACTCCAACGGTCTTTCCGAGGTGCTTTTGGGCAAGTTTCTGCGGAAATACAACATTCCCCGAGAAAAGGTGGTCATCATGACCAAGGTCTTTTTCCCTGTGGCCGAAGAAGGTCTTCATGGTGAAACGATTCTGGGAGGTCGTTCTGAGGAAGAAATGCTCGAATTCACCAACAGAATCGGACTGTCGCGAAAAAACATTATCGCATCGGTAGATGACTGTTGTGAGAGACTAGGCACCTACATTGATCTTCTTCAGATCCACAGACTCGACGACGAGTGTCCCTATGAAGAAATCATGAAGGCACTACACGATTGTGTTGAGGCTGGAAAGGCTCGATACCTGGGAGCTTCCTCAATGCGAGCAGTCGAGTTTGTGGAGCTGCAAAACGTGGCTGAGAAACACGGCTGGACCAAGTTCATCTCCATGCAGTCGCTGTACAACCTGATTAACCGGGAAGACGAGCGGGAACTCAACTGGTACTGTGACAAGACCGGTGTTGGGCTTATTCCCTGGTCTCCTTTGGCTCGAGGTATTCTTGCTCGTCCTCGAACTGCCGAAGACACTGCTCGTTCGGGCTCGGATCTGCGAATGATGCTGTTTGACAAGGACCACGACTCGACTGCTGAGATTATCGACCGAGTCGAAAAGATGGCCAAGAAAAAGGGCGTTGCTATGGCGACTATTGCCACCGCCTGGGTCCTCCACAAGGGATGTATGCCCATTGTCGGTTTCTCGTCCGAGAAGCGAATGGACGAGGCTCTGGCTGCTCTGGACGTCGAGTTTGACGCCATGGACTTGAAGTATCTGGAAGATGCTTATGAGCCGGTCAAGTATAAGATGTAGGTGGTAGTACGAGTAGTACTAATTGAATGAACGAATATTGTGCAGTATCGTACTTGGTAATGTAGGAGGCAGTAGGGCAGGTGTAGAGGGTCATTTGGGTGTAAGAGTGTTCATTTGTGGTGCAAGAAGTAGTCATTATTGTCGTAGGACGGTTCTAAGGAGTCCTCCTTTTACAACTTTGGGTGAGTTGGATCTGTTGAGAGAAGAAGCCGTGTCGTTGCAAGTTGATGTCCAAGGAAAAGAAGGAGCATACAGTAGTCCAATGAAACTGGTCCAATGAAACAACTGAAGTTAACTTGGTATCTGGAACCTGGAGAGAAACTTCCAGTGACTCTACTCGCCCACACAACTGGCCACAAATTCATCAGAAATACTCGTATCGCAATAGAGACTTCACCACTGTGTTCCCCGTATGAATTAAATTCTAATAATTCCCTTCAGGTCCTTCTGTCCTACATTTACCGATTTTTAACTCCGAAAACCGATTATACAACATTTTCCAAAAATTCCCTCAACTTGATCAAAAATAACCACATCGCCCTGGAGACTTGACTGGAATACTCCTGTGAGCTACCCGAGTCGTTTGATATACATTAGTCTACACCTTCAGGTTATTTTACATCTTTAGCACCAATAGCCCCAGTTTTACCTGCCCATACAACACCCTTCAACTCCTCCAGAAATGCCTACATTGCCATGCAGACTTGACCATCGTGTCCTCCTCTGCTTGCTGATCTCAACAATACCAAACATGTCTATATTACTACCTCTTTGCAACTTTTCTACCCCGCCATCGATTCTGCTATTCCCGTATCTCTCTCCAAAATACTTGTTAATTCAAAGATAAGGCAGTTTCTTCGAGTCTATTGGAATCAGTAGGACGTGAGAGAATAGACAATCGATGATGATTGGTATCTTGAGACATTTTCTTGTTTTTTGGTCTGATTCCATTTTACCGCTGCTGTTTCCATTATTACTCTATCCAGTTTTACCGCCACTGTATTCACGATAGTGTTATCTGGCTTGGTCTGAGTTAGTATTTAACGTCTTCCATATTCGAGTATACAAGTTTGGAGGAACCGAGCAAGGTAAAATTTGAGATCATGCAAGGCGTATACTGGAGACCTTTGAACCACGGCATTGGCACTAGCTGAGGGGTTGAGGTGGGGAGTGTACATGAAAATCCATTGTCATATTGGCTGAGTTATAAACTGGATACTTGTAAATACTTTCCATCTATACTTCCCAGTAATAGATACTTCAAACACCATACTTCATATAACACCATAAAGTGCGTAAAATGACGGTATAATGGTGTAAATGGATCCAAACCACCCCGGATTCTGGGCCATGGCAAGTATCTGTGTTCTTGCGCGTTTTCCATGCAACTTTCCATGCACCACGTGGACTTGGACCCCTCTTATCGCACCTCTATCAGGCACAACCCTGCATCCTGAGGCACGTGCGTCTGACTCGGACCGGAGATTTTTTTAAAGCCTTAAGGTGAGACCGGCAGGGTGGTATTGAGGCATTACCAGTTCGAGGGGTGTGGTTTTTTTTGGTGATAGTCTGTCCAGGAGGTACTGTTGGAGTTGTGTTTTCGTGTGTACTATTTTTCTCTTCTTTTTCTTCTTTTTTCTTTCATTCTAATGTCATTCAAGTGCCATCCAACTAGATCGATGATCATCACAGAACAACTAAGGACGAGACACTGTGACTGAGGAACAAGGACGAGAGATTTAAGATTCCAGTTTTACCGCCCAAGAGAGAGCCTCTCCACATAGCCTCTTCATATAGCCGCGCGTCTATCTTTTCCCGTCGATCTCCCCACACTGATAAGACGGAGTCCGACAAGGTTAGTCTAAGTAGGGATGGTGTTGAATAGTAGGGCAATAAATGACAGAAAATACAATAACTATAGCATCAAAATTAGTACGATCATAATAGCTCTATAAGAAATACTATAGCACCAAAATTATCAAAACCATCAACACCATCAAAACCAAACCACCAGCCACAATCGCACAGATAATGTTCTGGCAACATGCACAATCTCAACGGACACTTTTAAGAAAAAGCAACGTTTTCGTCTGAAACCGTCAGACCATCTAGAGCCTCTCGAAGATAGGATCGAACCCAATTTGAGGCGGCATTGATCGAGGAAGAGGTGGTTTTCAGACGAAAAAAAGGAGTTTTTATAGGAAGAAACTTGTTTTTAAGGTCACGTGACTGGATTGGTTGCTCGTATTATAGCACGTGACATGCTTACCAGTAGAAGTGAATTGTAGCCAAGCTCTTGGCAGATGGATAACAATTAGGTTTCATTATGATAGATAAGACAGAGTTTAAATTTGTGGAGATGATTCCGTGGATCTTGTCGGACTCGCTCCAGATTGGGTATTATCTGAGTCACCGAGACGCACAGACCCTTGTGGTGTCTCAGAATTCGTTCACCCTCAAAACTGACGAAGAAATATTCAAAATCAAAGTTGCGATCGACCAGATCAGCAAGCAGATACCACCGCGTAGGATACATAAAAGAGCTGGATCTGCTGTGAAAATGAGTAACAAATATGACTCCAACTATTACACCCGAGACGGCAGATATCACCGACATAACCGACACTCCGGTTTTCGAATCCGACAAATCTTCGATCTGCGAAGACAAGATTGACAAGTCGTCCATTACCGAAAAAAAGTCTCTAGATGTTGAGGTTGGAGAAGTGGACGAAGTTGTTGCTCTTGATCCTGCTACCGATCGTCGTCTATTGCGAAAAATCGACTTGTTTTTGTGTCCCGTAATGATGCTGGTTTACTCGATGCAGTTTGTCGACAAAAGCACCAATGCTACTGCTGCCGTTATGGGTCTGCGAAAAGATCTGCATATGACTGGAAACGACTATTCGTGGACTGCCACTGCTTTTTACATTGGCTATCTGGCCTTTGAGTTTCCGGCAGTGTATCTTCTACAGCGATTTCCTCTTATTCGCACTCTTTCTACTTTTGTTGTGCTTTGGGGAGTCGTTCTCTGTCTCCATGCTACCCCCAACTTTCCCGGATTTATCGCTCTGCGAACGCTTTTGGGCATGTTGGAGTCGGCCATTACTCCTGCCTTTGTCATCATCACTTCTCAGTGGTACAAACGAGAAGAACAGTTTTTGCGTACTGCTTTGTGGCTAGGTGCTAACGGTCTAGGTACAGTGTTTGGCTGTCTAGGATCTTATGGACTTGCTGTCAACCATAGTCTTCCTATTCCCGGCTGGAAACTCATCTTTATCATCACTGGAGTGATCACTATCGCTATGGGAGGTCTCATCTACCTTCACATTCCCGACGATCCTTCCAAGGCGTGGTTTTTGACCCCTGAGGAGCGAAAACAGGTCGTGATTCGAGTAAGAACCAACCAGTCTGCGTTTGAAAACAAAAAGTTCAAAAAACACCAGTTTGTCGAGGCATTCACCGACCCCCGAACCTGGATCTACTTCTTCTACTGTCTGGCCTCCAATATCCCCAACGGAGGTATTTCAGCCTTTTCTTCCATTCTCTTTACCGAGACTCTGGGCCTCGGACCGGTTCGAGGACTTCTTTTGCAGACTCCCCAGGGTGCTGTGGAAATTGTTGGTTGTGTTATTTTCGGTCTGCTGGCCCAATACACTCAATGGCGTCTTTTCTGGTCCATTGTAGCCCAACTTATCGCTACAGTGGCAATGTGTCTGCTGGCGTTTCTGCCAAACAACCAAACTGCAGGTCTAGCCGGTCTATATCTGCTGACCGTCTACCCTGTCGGTCTTATTTGCATGCTTTCTTCTGTCGCTTCTAACACTACAGGACATACAAAGAAGGTGACCGTTAACGCAGTCATGCTGGTTGGATTCTGTGTCGGAAACATTATTGGTCCCCAGACATTCAGAGCAGTCGACGCTCCAGAATACATTCCTGCAAAGATCTCCATGGTCGTGCTTTTTGGAGTCGCTGTGGGTCTCAACACTTTGTTGTTGTTTGTCAACCTGGCAGAGAACAGAAAGCGAGACCGAGAAGGATGCATTGATCCGTCTCCCGAAGAACTGTTGGAGATCCAGAACTCGGATATGACTGACGGAGAAAATCGGTACTTCAGATACGCCATTTAGGCGGACAGAGACGGTTTTTATTATTTTATTTAAGTGATTTATTGGGTTTAGCATAGTACTCGTACAGTAGACGTGATGGAGCAAAATGGAGAGTGTCAGGAGATTGAGGAGATCGAAGGCTACAGAATGGTATACTTTGAGACACTATTCGGTTATAATATCATCTTTTGGTGTGGTATATTTAAGTGTGAAGGCTTACATTTAGAAAAGGTAGAGATGGTGTAGCTTATGCTGTATTGTCATTAGAGAGGAGCAGAGTAAACCAGCATATTGAGACGAGACAGGACTTCGATATGAGACAGTGTTCTATATATATATATATATATATTTATTTTTTATTCTGAAGATACATTACAAGTACAGTGGACTATCTAAAAGTAGTATAGCAAGTAGTAGATGAAATTTCTATTTTGCGACACCAGAAGGTATCGAGAGATTCGCCTAATGGTATTCAACTTCTGGAGAGTGTCTATTTTTCTATTTCCAGTTTTCCTTTCATTTCTCTTCTGGTTAGAGGCTTTCTCGGTATTCCGGTCTTCTACGAGAGTAGGTGCAATTCTGCCAATATTGCGATGAGAGTGAAATAAAGGTGCTGGGGGATACTATCGACTTCAAGAAACGTAATGGACACCTCCTCAACTCCAGTCAAGTTTTATACTCACGATTATATACTGATATAACTGACCTCCCAATGTTAGCCAACCCAATTAGTTAGAATTTACTTAACATCGAACCTGAAGAGGACTATCCAACTTGGACAATACTACCCACAGAGATAAATAGTCCACACCATTAGATAGCCCTGAGTTGCTACATTCTAGAAATACCTTTTTATCCACCATACGACAAATATTACGACCTACAACATCCTCCATTCCACTTCTCCTCCCTCCCAATTACTTACCTTTTACTTACCTTAAATTCTAGGAAATAAACTTTTCCACATTCCACAAGCACTCCAAACAGGTCCTTCAAAAGCACCCAAAATTCTCTCAATCTTCCTGAAACTCGAGAAATATATTCCACTCATCCATCTAAACCCCCTGTCAAACTTCCCCATCTTCTCCTCCAAAACTCCACCTTTTACACTCCCCTCAAATCTCAAATTAACTTTTATCGCCTGCATATCGCTTAATATTTCTGATCCATCAGATCATCTCTACACCATGACAATAGCAGGTCTGTCACAACACCTGAAACCGTTCTACCGCAAAGTGAAACACGGAAACACGTCACTTGCCAGAGACCAGGGTACGGTGTTTATCGATGGAGACGACTTTGCTCTCAGACTGACCGCTACAGGTCATTACACGCTGAGAAGCGACTGGGGAGGAATATGCAAACGAGTGGACGAATTTATGAGCTGTTGGAAAGACTGGGACATTGGGGCCATTATTTTCGATGGCCAGGGTCCGGAAATCGACAGAGTCGTGTCTCAACAGGAAGTTGACGATCAGATGAGATTCATGTCTCGATTTCCGTTTCTGGGAGGACGTCCTAATTCAGTGTCTGCGGTGGTATATGATTATCTGAGGGAACGGTATCCTCAGTTGAACGTGGTTTCAACTCCTTCTGCTCTCAAAATGGAAATTCTGGCAAGTACCGTGTACCAATATGCGAGACAAAACAGGAGTCAGAAGGTGTTTCTTCTGGGCAAAGATAACCGATATGCGGCTTTCCAGTGGCCCGAAAACGTGTATTTATGCAAGATCCACGCTCTACCGCATGACTGGGAAGTCTCCATGCTTTATCCACCTCAATTGCTGTCCAGACGGCCTCGTTTGCACTGTTTTGAACTTGCGTTTCTTTGTATGGAGCGATTTGTGGGAAACAAGACCTTCAAACAAATCAAAAAGTGGCTCAAAAAGAACGAAAAGTACCACAAATGGCGCCAGTACCAACAGAACATCCTGGACACAAGTTACAAGCTCGTCAGAACGTACAAACACATCAATCTGGAAACGGACTCTTTTGAGGTCCAAAGAGCTCTCAACCACATCAGAAACACAAACATGCTCTACAAACAGATGCCGTTGCTTTGTGAACCGTTTTGGGCTGAAAGTGCATGGTTGGCAGGCCGTTCATGGCGTTCTGTGGCCTACGAAATGCTCATGGATAGAGTGCAATATGTGGCTGACAAACGGATGCATTTTATGGAGGGAAGACGAGACGGATGCACAATTGCGCTGACTAAGATTCCTGTCAGCGACAAGTATCGTGAAAAGGAGTCTGAGGTGTATCCTTCCATGGCCAACATGATGAACCGGCTTCAAAAGGTGTCCATGAAGGGTCTCAAACGACAGATTATGAGCGAGATTTTCACCTACACCACCTCTCAGAACGTTGACACGCGTTTAGATTATGAGGAGGCAGCGTATCGGAAGTTAATGGAGGTTTACATGCTTCAAATTTGGGCCAACAAAAAAACGACAATTTCCGAAAAACCAGATTTGACCTATCGCCAGCTCAAATGGGACGACAGAAGCATGTATCTGAATCCCACGTGTCTGCGGGTCTACAACAAGTTGTATGCTTGTGTTTATTCGTTGATTTTGCTGCAGTCTTTTGTCAAGTTGCCTTATCATTTTACCATGGCCGATTTGGACTCTATTTTGTGGATTAAATTGTGGAAAAAACATGTGGGAGAGCCGTATATGACTCGGAAGGAGCTAGCAGACATTGCTGATCCTGCACATCTTACTGACCAGTTTTACAGCTACTCTTCTGAGAACCGTTTGAGACGCAAGTTGAACGAGGCTCGGCAAAAGTGTTTGAAGTGGGGATTTGAGGGAGATGAAGCAGGAGTTGTTGAAGCGGAAGCGGAGGTTGTGGAGGCCGAAAACGGGCTTGTTGAGGGCGAGTTGGATCATCAGGAGAGGCTGCAAAAGGCTCCTGTTACTGCTTTGTTGTTGATGACAGAATACAAGCAGTTGGTTGAGGACTTGAAGGTCGCTGACGAGGTGCCTACTCCTCGGTTCAATTTGCGGTTGTTGAAGGGACGTCTGGAGCGAGTTTGCGGACTTCTCAAAGACGAGCATTTTGAGCTGGTGAGGTCTACAGACTCGGGCTATGAGTGGCTACAGGGCAAGAAAGAGGTGGCTATAGAGCTGGATAGAAAAGCGAGACTGAAGCAACAAGAGGAGGAGGAGAAGAAAAGACAGAGAGAGGAGGAGGAGAGGGAGGAGGAGAGAAGGAAGAGGGCTAGATTGGAGGGTGAGGGTGAGGAGGGAGTTGAAGAAGTAACTACTGGAGAAGAAGGAGAAGGAACTACTGGAGAAGATGAAGCTGAGGAAGTTGACCAAGAAGTCGAAGCTGAGGAAGCTGAAGTCGAAATTGTAGAAATTGAGGACTCTGACAACCTCTCCCTGTCTGAAGAAGAAGACTACGACGTGGAGTTTGGAGGGTATGATGAAAATGATGCAGAGGAGGGGGACATGGAGGAAGAGGTTTGAAGTGGTACTATCAGTAATGAATCAGAGATGGAAATTTACTGCTCTTACATAGTAACACAATAGTATTTATCTGTAGTTATGACCAATGAACAGATGGAATACCTGAACAAGGCAGGTTAAAAGTGGAATGAAACAGTTATGAGAGAAGATAATGGTACTTTTGGAATTGCCCAACTCTGGAGAGTACGTCGGCCTTTTCGTAACGCTAACGAGAGTATTTCTGAAAGAGTTAGTCTCAGTTGTGTTGTATGATTGTGGTCGTTGTCAGCTCTAGACTGTCTAATATTGTAGAGAATTAGTCTAACGCGGAACCATTGGAAACCGATGGACCTGGGGAATACATTGTTCTTCTCGTATTGATGATACTAGTACTTCTGAAAAAGTTAGAGGCTGTTCTGTACCGATTACAAAATACGTGTTTCGGATAAATAGTACAGAAATAGATAGAAAGATAGATATAAAAGGTATCATAGGAATTGCCACAGACGAAAGAGAATATCTGTCTAGTCCGCTTATATATACGTCTATTTCTGACAAAGTTAGGGGCACAACTGCTAGCAAGGACAAGTGTAATGGTTGGTGTTGAAAAGAGAAAGAAGGTAGTATGGAGAGAATGAATGGTACTATAAGAGCCTCCTAGGTCGCAGGAATGCACTGGTCAAGTCCCCGTGACGATGTGATAAGTTTTGGCAGAGTTGAGTCCAGGTCTATGAACGAGTTGAAATAGGAGAGTTGGTGTTAAAAGAGATAAAGAGGTACTAGAAGAGAATTGAATGGTATTTATAGTATATTCTAGGTATTCAAAACAAAGTGATCAAGACTACATGACTATGGGAGTATTACTGGACGAGATAAAGGCGTTTGGAACTTTTGGGGTAAAGTAGAGTTTGGATGTAAAGCCTTGGTAAAGGTAGAAAGTGGTTATGAAGGAGTATTATTGGCATCCTCTCCATCAGATGAAGAGGCTGGATAAGTCTTCTTTGCGATTTAGGTATTCCTGGTGAAGTTAGGGCAGTTCTTTGAAATGTATGTAGTGAGGGTTTTGGTTTTAAATGAGTTAAGGAGATATTAGGAGAGTAAAAATGGGTATCATCTGAATCATGCTCTCCCAGGGGATCTGATGGTGGAGTCTTCTTAATGATACGGGTATTTTTGAAGTAGGTAGGACGTCCATAGTGCAAGACAGTGATGTTCCAGGTGTGCCGTAGATTACGTAAAGAGGTTACAGGAGAGACTTACAGGGTGTCAAAGAATCCCCCCGAGTCTGTGTAGTAACAGGATCAAGTCGCTATGTCGATGCTAGTGTTTCTGAGGGAGTTGTGTGCTGTTGTGTGTGAGTATGGTTGGGTAGACGAATATTAGTTGGCACTTTAGTTGGGAATAGTTAGAAGCAAGGTCAGACGGGGGTACCTATTTCAGGTTATAAGTACAGTGGAGATATGGAGATTAGGGAACCAGAACCTCTATCACACAGTCCTAAACAAATACCAGAATATTTCAGTTTGTTGTCATACAAAATTGCAAGTTGTCGCTGTTTCAATGTTTTCCGTGGACATAGTTTTGTGGGGTCCTTTGTTAGAGTTTACTTGACTGAATAGTAGAGATAAATGTAGCCCTACAGACAAACACAGCTACTTGTAGTCATCTGTTATCTACTCTGTCTCCTACTTTGCTTGTCTTGTCTACCAGTAGTTTGAACATACCTACCCCAACTTCCTTTTCTCCGATCGGTATATCTATTAATAACTTCCCCTGATCTTCATGCGCGAGTTTGAGTTGTGCAACGAGCTACACCTGGGTCTCACGATGAAGGTCCAATTGTCTCAGAAGAGGATGTCGATCTGTTCCGAAGAAAGAGCGGAGATACAAGAGAGTGTGCCTGTATTAGTAATCGTGTTAATGTGAGGAAAATGATATATAATAGTAAATACAGTAGAGTGAATGAACTCCCCCAGATTTTACAACGCGTAACTACGACAACGTGTACCTGCGATATATGCACTTTTTGCGGCATGCATATTTCGGAAACATCCGATACACGGCAGTGGCGGAGTGATAAACACGGAGACGTTATTTTCCCCATTTTTTCGCCGTTTCTTGGTCTTAAAATAGCACACGGTAAGATGCATGAATATCGTATCAGAGTTTAGGAGGTGGACGAGAGACCAGGTTTTTGAGACGCGATTTGTGGGAGATACAGAGCAGATGGAGAGAATCTGAGTTCGGAAATGTGTTTTGGGGGTGGACTTTAGTTGATTTTGTTTTGGTCACGTATTTCGGAGTACTTTCCCACGTTTTAACATGACTCCATACTCCAGATCAAGCTCTTGTTTATGCATTCCACCCTGCATTAGCTCAACTTTAAGGAGAACAAGAGAGTTATTAATAGCCCATAAAGTCGTTGAACTACTCAGCTGGGGAGGTATTCTGCTTAGTCGTTGGTTTGAACTTGATTTCTGGCATTTCCATGGTTTTCCGGTTTTATTTGTTTCTTTTTTCCCGTTTTTCTTTTTCCCATTTCCCTTCTCCATCTTCTGCTGCGCCCTTAATATCGTCTCTGCGCCTCGTAGCTCATTCCACAAGTCACTCCAAACTCACGTTACGCCGCTTGAGATGGGTTATATAGTGAGTAGTATCAGGTTATGGTAGTATCACCAGTTCATTATTCGGTATCATCATTTCCTGCTCAAAAATGTCCCACACAATTACCACCGAAATAACGATCCAAACGAGTCCGGAAATCGTGTCGAAGATTCTGTTTGATTTCAAAAACTACAACCAGTGGAACTCGTGGCTGACGATATCTGGGGGTCCAGCAAGGAACACAGAAGCGACTTTTTATTTCGATCTCATTGGCTCCAAATTAGCAGTGTGTGCTTCTCAGCCTGAAAAAACGTCTACATACACTCCAACAGTCATTCTAGCGTCTCCAAGTGTGTTGAAATGGTCATGGCGAGAAAAACGACAATTGTGGGCCAGAGATGGAGAACATACGTTTGAGATTATCGCTTCGAAAAAAGATACAGGTCAGTGCATTTTTCGACACACTGAGAGGTTTCAAGGAACGCTGGCTAAAGGTCTGGGGCTGGTTACAAGCTACTACGAGCGTCAAAAAGAGTCGTATGAAAGGATGAACCGGGAACTGAAGGAGTTTGCAGAAAAAATGGTGCTTTCCGATGAGTTTATTGAAAAGTTTTCGGAAGAGAGACAGAGGCATAATTTCAAGAGGCATGATGTGTTTTTTAATATTGATTAAGACCCTGCGAACGAGACTCTACGAACGAAGTGAGTAGGGTCGAGTGGGTCTTATGCCTGGGTAAGATGGAGGAAAGTACTGGGTACGCTTTTGGAAAAGTACTCCTTATAGACTTATAGAACTTGTGTGTGTTTATTTATTTGTTATCATATCCTAGATGTTGAAGTTAGAGGAGTTCAGCTTATGCTACAGTAGCTAGTAAGAGGATGATAGACTAGCTCAACCAGGACAAGGTCTGACTGGTTCTTTAAGATAATGGACTTGTTTTAGAGGACTGGACATTTATATGGGACTTGTTTAGTTGTCTACTGCACCTGCACAATTAACCAAAACAGAACAGGAACTTCGAAGAATTCATCTATACCCTGAAAGATTCCCTCTGAAGTATACCATAGAGTCTAGAAGTGGTTATAGCGAGATTACGGTTATAAAGATCATCTGTGGCTTTAGACTTGGGGAAAGAGGGTATCTTTAGGCCTCATGTTGTACGTCGACCGTTTAAGAAACTGGAGCAATATATCACGTATAGTATCCAAACAACCACACTCAACTGTAGCAATAATACCTCAAGTAAGCTGAAATTTTGGCAGGACTCTCCTACGGTGGCTAGTAGTTCACATTCCAAATTTCAGCCGAATCCGTGTACTAAAACACAAACTGGCTGTATTTCGCGTCTGAACTTTTATCTGATCAGAAAAGCAATAGCTTTACATGTTTAACATTACCGTTTCATATTAGAACACTCTACTGGGGAAGCTCAAGTCCATTACAGGTCAGGCCAGGCAAGAATGGCTTCTAAAGATAGATAGATACGTTCTACCTGCTTTAAATTGATCTCCAATCGGTAGAACAAGGACAGGCATAGTAGAGCAAATGAGCTGAATCCAAGACAAACACTCTGTCTCCCAGAAATCATTATTCTTGATGGATTAGTGTGAGCAGCAGAACTATAGCTTTACCACCTAGAAATAATGTCATTCTAGTCTCCTTCTGTACAGTACTGTACCGGTAGTTCCTGTAATTACTCTACCAATGATCTGACACTTGCACAGAGAAAGACCCACAATTCCGTGCATCATGGAATGTGGCGGACACTTTTGTCCGGGAACCTGCATCTACTAAGCCCAACTGACACGGGTTAGCCAGTTGGCGTTTTTGCCAGTTGACGTAGTTTCCAGCTAAATGCCAAATACCTCATAACCCCTCAAAATACCCCAAAACGCACCAAATCCCTACCACCCACTCATAACCGCAAATAACCATCTTGTGAATTTCCCCAGAATTGTTTTTTCGCGTTTCTTTTTCCCGCCCATTGTAAAGTCGAACGCGGACGCGTAGTGCACATCTTTCCCCCAAACGGTGCAAATAAGGTTCATCACCATGTGATCATCCGACCATCTTTCAAATATGGGATGTGGAGTAAACAGAGCATTGGACGAAGTAGCGGAGGAATTGCCGTTTCTGTGGTATTATTCCGCTCAATTCTTATTTCCCCAGCGAAACTCGAACTCACGTGTCCCCCTTGTTCTCCGAGATGCGTCTGTCATGCATCCTTCCTTCTATCTACAGGCAACCTGCCCGATTGGGATATACATCAACATTCTCTGTATGTCCAACATGTACAGCGATCCGCACACGACAGTCTTAATTAGCAAGAAAAGAAAAGAGGTCTTACTCTTACACCCTGCCTGAAATACAGCCCAGAAACAGCACAGAAGCAACACAGAAACACTCTTCTTCTCTGGACATCTTCTTCACTTCATACACCTTACCTACACCTCCTACAAGAGTCATCTTCTCTCCACACCACACCAATGACAATGGAAAGACCGTTTATCATGGAGAGCTCGCTCTCGACGGCCATCACAAACACAACGTCGTCGTCGCCCAAACGAATATACGCCGGACTGCAGCAAATCAGAACGATTTTCAAGAGCCTAGTTCGAGGAGCTCGTCAATCCGGAAACATTGATCTATGTGCCAATTTCGAAGAGTATTCACAGCTCCAAGACTCGTTTGAGTACAACGTGGCCTCTAACCTCGTGACCACGATTGAACGCATGCTCACCAGTGCAGACACCATCCAGCATCTTCCTTTTGCCATTGACCTGCTCAGAGGTTCACTTCTGTTGCATCAGCCCAGTCGACGCATTTTTGCCACCGAAAACAACATGGGGCTGTTCATCAAGCTGTTGGGAACGCCTCAGGCAGTTGACGTCACTATTCGAGCGCTGGTCGCTTGTTTGTTGCGAGAAGTGCCGAATATTCGACTGTTTGAACATATGGGAGGTCTGGCTACCATTTGCACTCTGTTCAAACGTAAGGAAACACCCAAGGACGTCAAGCTCAAGATTCTAGAGTTTCTCTTCTTCTATCTCATTCCCGAGACGCAAACCAGACAGAATGTGGACAAGTCCAAGACGCTGTACAGACAGACCATGTCCAGAGACAATGTGTACCGTCTGACCACGGAGGACAAGCAGATTATGCTGGGCAAGTATCTCAGCAACGTCAACGGGCTTGTCAGAGAACTGCATGAGAGCAAGCCCTTTGGAGATATGATTCTCGAGTGGTAACTAACATAACGGATTGAATAAATAGCATGATAAAAAACGATAGGTACGTACGAGTACTAGTATCGTAGGTAGAAGTATTGGTACAGATACTCACACCAGTAGAAGAGGAGACACTTTGATCTCTAGTCTCTAGTCTCTAGTAAGCCTAGAACGCCTTAGTTTTACTATTTGTTTGGACTTACCTGAAACTGGTCCAGTTAGAGGTTTCAGATTTATTGAGGTAAATATAAGAAAAAGAAAATACTAAAAATAAAATAGACTGTAGGTGGGGTGGGCTGTATAGAGAGAGTGTTTCAGGTAGTTGTTCGAAATCAACAGGATGTCAACAGTGGCATAAGTAGGTTGTTACAGCGATACATATAAGTAAACATGGTGATTCGTACTTTTCTAAAGTGGTTCTTACTCTTACCAGAATGACCAGAATAAAAAAAAAAATATAAAAAAACACGAAAGAAAGCATCAAGAAACAGTGTAAACATCAGAGCTGAGAATGCTGGAAAACTTGGTTTACAGTGGAATTCTTCAATTTAGATGTTTTTTGTTGTTCTTCTTATGTTTTTTCTCTTCATCCATTAACTGCACTGTGACAACTGCCTTAATCTTCATGCTAGGCTTCTAGCTTAGTTGGGATTAGTTGAGAGTATAATTCCGCTGGGGGTTCAAATGTGCTGTTCCAGATACAACAGGAGTATATAAACAATACCATTAGATATCCCGGAGCTTATCCTCTACAATTCCATCAAAATATTCTCACCTCGTCACACAAAATTCCGAGAGATATTGCTTTCTGATGGATATGCATAGCTACGTTTACTTGGACTTTACTGAAGCCAAAATGGGACAGCTTAAAGACTAAAAAATAAGGGAAACGAAAAAGAGAGGCAATAATACTACTTCTCTACACCTCCAGAACCAATTCTACAATGGTGAACCTGCTATATCCCCACCAATAACCCGATCATTCACTCTCCATAATCACCCTCTACGAACTCAGTTCTGCTTACTCATCCGTGCAGGGGTATCGTGCATGCGCTAATTGTCCTGGAACCTACGTGTTCTGACTCGACCCCCCAAAATCCGACAGAAAAGACATGATTTCGGCCATTTTGCTGTACAACCAGAAGGGCGAGGTGTTGATTTCGCGTCTTTACCGCGACGGGTTGAGGCGAAGCATTGCGGATGTGTTTCGGATTCAGGTTATTAGTAATCCAGAGGTGAGTATGAGGAGGTGGAAGCACGTGGAGGGTGAGATAGCACGTGATGAAGAAGGGGAGATGAGGGAAGTCACGTGGAGGGGGATAGAGGGGTTATGAGGGGTTATGAGTGGTTTTGGTGGTTCTACTATGAGTGACAATATGGCTGGAGATGTAACGGCTATGGGGTTATGAGGAGGTGTGAGGAGTTATGAGGAGTTAGGGGAGGTTATGAGGAGTTATGAGGAGTTATGAGAGGATGTGGTTACTTTGGTTTCAGACGTCAAATGAATACTTCTACCAGTCAATTCACACTACGTCATATCTGATAGGTCGATTGCTAGAACTTAGCGAGTTGGAGTCTTGACTATAAAGTGATGTCATTAAGGTCATTTCACTTCTTAGTCAATCGACATGGAACTGAAGAAAGCATATGGAATGAAGTGGTACGATTGACTGTTCTAGCTGTCTACATTGAAGACATTTCAACTGACATTATGACATCTCACACCACATCAAGGCATCATTTCTTGTCATGATACCACAACCTTATGACTGCAATGCTTTGATATGTTTTCCGTTTCTGTCTTCTCAGACTTCTCCTTTCACACCTTACTTCTCTTTCTCTCTATCTTCTCCCACACTTCCCAAGTCATCTTACTCTATTTCCCCTAAGAGAAAAAGGAGTAAGATAACATGGAGTCCTGAGCCACCTTGAAACCTGAGCCACTTACCATAGGAGCTACCAGAACTACCCACCTATGGATACCCCTGAATGCTACTGGTAACATTCGTGTTGTTGACTCTCTGACAGCATGAATGTTGTAGGCTACAATGTTCCAATGGCACAGAACTTTCTAATGTTCTAATGACAAAGGATGTCTCATCGTGAGCTGCCCACTACATTACAATGTTCTGTTAGTGTATTGGATTGTTGTTGCTGTTGCTTTACCTATCCCATCACATTTCTGTTGTCCATTCGGACCTACGGCCCTCATTACCTGTTTGATTTATGTTGTTGTCCGTTCGGACCTTCGGCCCTCACTTCCGATACTAACCCAGGTCCGTTCCCCCATTCTCACCATCGGTTCAACCTCCTTCATGCACTGCAAGTCCGAAGACATGTACATTGTTGCCGTAAACCGGTCCAACGTCGATGCAGGCATGGTGTTCGAATTCCTCTACAAAATCGTGGCTCTAGGCAAGTCGTACTTTGGTTCTTTCAACGAACAAAGCGTCAAGGAGAACTTTACACTGGTCTACGAACTTTTGGACGAAATGATTGATTTTGGACTGCCCCAAAACACGGAAATGGACATGTTGAAACAGTACATCCAGACCGAGGCCAAACGAAGCGGCAGCGAGTCTGGAAGCAGTGCTGTGACTGTTCCCGAGGCCCTAACCCGGTCCAAATCAATCAAGGCCCTCAAACGGTCCAAGACCATCACTTCACAAATCACCGGAGCAACTCCCTGGAGACGAGACAACGTCAAGCACCACAGAAACGAAATGTTTGTCGATGTGGTGGAAAAGGTGAATCTGCTGATTTCACCTACAGGCTCTGTTCTCGTTGCCAATGTCGACGGAACCATTCACATGAAGTCGCAGCTCAGTGGAGTGCCAGAATGCACTTTTGGGCTGAACGATACTCTTCGTCTGGACCAGGAACACGACGAAGACGACCCCAAGTCGTCCAAACGGGGCGGCAGAAGAGGCTCTGTCGCTCCTACGGGCTCTGTGGGTCTCCAGGACTGTGTCTTCCACCCCTGCGTCAAGCTCAACAACTTTGACCACGACAGATCCATCAACTTTGTGCCGCCAGACGGCGAGTTTGAACTCATGCACTACAAGTGTGTGGAGAACCTGAGCATTCCGTTCAAGGTGGTTCCCAGTGTGCAGCTGGTTGGCAAGTCGCGTGTTGAGTACGATATCGTCATCAAGGCCAACTTCCCCAAACAGCAGACGGCTACAAACGTGGTCATCAACATTCCCACGCCCCGAAACGCCGCAAAAACAACCATCAACGCGTCCAACGGAAAAGCAAAGTACGACTCGTCGACCAACCAGATTATCTGGAAGGTGTCGCGTATCAGCGGTGGCTCTGAGATTTCGCTCCGAGGAACCGCAGAACTCACATTCACGACGGAAAAGACGCCGTGGAACAAACCTCCGATTTCCATGGACTTTGAAATCACCATGATCACGTGTTCGGGACTGGTCGTGCGGTACCTTAAGGTGTTTGAAAAGTCCAATTACAACACCGTCAAGTGGGTAAGGTACTTGATGAAGGGTGGAAGTTATGAAATCAGGTTTTAGGTGTGACGTACGTGACGTTAGTCACGTCTGAGTATGTCGTCGATCAGTGTAGTACAGTACGGTGACATGGAACTGATCCAAGTCCTTGTATCGTACTACCAGCCAGTCTATTAGGCTGCATCAGTTGGAAAAAAGGAATAGGTGGAATATTAAATAGTTGGAAATAAAATCCCGCTGGGTAAAGCGGTTCAAGAACGGTGTGTACCAGATTGTAGACAGGCGTTGGTTTAGTGAATATACCTGTAAAGCAAGAATGCCACTGTTGAGGCTACAACATCAGATAATCATGGTGTGGATACAAAAGTGGTCTCATTTGATAGCTGATCAAGAAGAATTGCAATTGTCTACTTTTATCTGTTTTTCCTCTTCAGTTGTGGCTCTGGTGGGATCTTTGATGCACGTTAAATATCTGCCAGGTTGATATCCTCTGAAGCACAATACATGATATAAAACTCATGGAGTTATAAAAGCGGTACCATTGTAGAGCTGGAGTTGTGATGGTTGTAATGGTATAACTTTTTTTACTATTTTCTAATGGGTCGGATACTGTACTATCTTCCCGTATACGGTAAGCTCTGTGAGGAAATCAATGTATTTGTAAACATAAACATAGGAGTACTAAATGAAATAAAAGACTTCTGGTAATTGATTCAATGACTTTCCAACAGTTGCACAGAATGTCTTATCAAATATATTTCTCTAAGAATACGTCGTATCTCCATGGTGTTCGTCTAAGGCCAAATACAGTTCTGTAAAGTTCATACATCATGGCTGTATCACGGTGTCTCACATGAATCTAGGGTGAACGCGTCCTGATTAAAATTCAATTTGTTCTTTCTATACTGACGACCAGTCAACATCACCAATTGGTTGAACTGAGAAACCGACTACACAAACAAAAAAACCGCTCCTATTTTTAATTTTTTCAGCATGTCTCGTGTCGATTTGCTTGAGTCCCAGGAACTTCCAGACTCCCAGCAACTTCCTGACTCCGAACAAACGGAAAAAACGGATGAGACCCCATTCGTATCAACAGGCCACCTGTTTTACGACTTTCTCGCCACTTTGTACACTCCCGTGTTTCCTCCAGTTCTCGAGGGATACACTGTTGGACCTCCAGCTGAAACCGTGTGGAAGTGGCTCAATGTTGCAGCAGCAGCAAACCACTTTGCGTACAAACGACATGCCAAAACGTACACAGCCGGCATCTACAAGATTCTGCCCTTGTCGTGCTGCCATGAAAACTGTGGCTACCGTGTCGACATTCTTACTAGCAAAAATAACTGTTCTGTCGCCTACAATACTAAGAAACTCTTCAGACTGAACCACAACCACGTGTCTAGTGATCTCGTCGAGATTAAGAAGACCATCGAGCTAATTGAGGACTGCGAAAAGTCACGAAGAAAAGAAAGAGAGTTCCACGAGTCCCCTTTTCTGCCTCCATCTACAGTCTATCCCTCCAAAGAAACGTGTTTGGATGAAATGGACATCTGGGCTGAAAAACGAGGATTCGCATACGTGCAAAAACCAGGTGCGGGAGAAAAGGGTCTAAAGAATCCCGAAAAAACAACGTACACCTTCAAATGCGCTTTTGACAACTGTCCTCATTTCGTCAACGTTTGTGAAGACAGAATTGATGAAGATAAACATGGCTGGTACGTGAAAAAGCCTGCCAAGGTCTCTGCTCACAGTGGACACGCTATCTGTATCGAGCAACCGTACCGCAGTGAAAGATACAACAAAGACACCCGTGAAAACATGACTCCTGAAGAGATAGAAGAAGCCCTGGAACAGCAGGAGAAAGTGACTAGTCTTGCGTATCAACGTCGAGCAGCTCTCAATGGCGACTTTCTACCGAAACCAGAGATATTCGACAACCACTCTCTACTGGAAGGCTACATTGACGTCTTCAGCGGATCTTACAGAGAACCTGACGGAACCCAGGCCCCCTTTCGATGGAAAAAGGTATCCAGTCATTTAAAAACACGTCCGAAGAAGAATGGCAGAGTTGCGAAACCGAAGACGCCAATCAAGATGCCCTCGGTTCACTACGCCTGCCAAAAGAAGTCGGCTGAGGGTGTCCCCTGTCCTGTAACTATCATTGGTGGACAAAGGGCGGACGGAAAATGGGAACTCAGATATCCACGGAAGATGGAGGGACACAATCATTAGCGGTAGAGGTAGTGTATATTATTATTATTATTATTGAATTATTTATTTATATCACAGAGTCCTCATGTCACAAGTAAAACCCCAAACCTGACAGTTACACAACTCCCCGTAACTCCCCAAAAAACACTCACATTGTTAAGACAAGTTCACCATCGTGTCACCTGGACTTAGAGAACTCAGAAAATACCCTCTACTTCACTGATATATCTTTTTTGCAGATTTTAACCTCAACGCCCAAAACCTCTCCTCACCTAACTTGACCGTACTCCTTCAAAAATACCAGTATATCTAGGAAGAGTTGACTAGCGTGATCCCCTTGATGAGCTCGTCAGATCTAAACCATTTATATACCCCCTGCTATCTTTTCCTTAGCAGTAGAGCCGTACTTCTCATTCCTACCCACTGTCAGAACTGCTCCAACTTCACCGGGAGTGCTGGAATCGTTTTGGCGACTTGACCAGAGAATTTCTGAGAGTTGGAGGAATCGATTGGTGCCCTATAAGAAGCCAATACTCCCACTATTCCACGTTTAGCATCCACCACCCCAACTCTACATACGTGGGCAAGTGCATCCAGCTCTTTCAAAAATACCCCCCTCTGGCTGAAAACTTGATCATTGTGGTCTCACAGGCCCGGGGATTCTGGTGATATCTGGAACGTATCCTCTTCCACCTTTCACTCACTATGAACACCGATATTTGTGAATCTTCTTTCACAGAACCTGCCCTTCCTTATGATTAATACCTGTATTAACTAGGGGTACATTTCAATGATACCTTGTAAGTCTCCCTCCACTTCTCACTATTCATACCTACTCCCCCCTGGCTGCTCAATTTCCGTAATCGTGATCTTGTTAATACATGAAACGACTCCATACCCATACTTCATGGACTCTTTCTTCAAAAGATAAGAAGAAAAAAGAAGAAGAAAAAGTGTGCATTAATCCCATCCCTGTTCTTCAGTGTATAAGGCAAAGAAAAAACTGTTCAAATCCATCACTAAACACCTCTTTTCTTCTTCTACACTTACACACTCACTACACTTCCCTTTTTTCCAATAAAAATAATAATAAAATATAAACAATAAAATAATATAAACAATAATCACATCACATCACACAACCAAGGCGAGCATACACAGCAGCAAGGCGCAGTTGGTGGAGACTCGAGATCCAGAGCTGTTGCGTTCATAAGAGGTAGAAGACGCACTCTGAGAGGCTGAAGCAAGGGGAGAAACAGAAGTAGAGGGAGAAGCACCTGAGAGAGAAGACGAGACTGTAGTTGGAGTCAAGTCTGCGCCTCCTTCATGTCCCGAGCTGTTTCCATGCGCCCATTGCACTCCGTCGCTCCAGTTTCCGTTTTTCGTAGGTTGTTTGCCCTCGTTCATGGAAGGTCCATCTGGTCCGTTGGGGTCGTCTGAAGGAGAAGAAGGAGATCCAGAGTCAGGAGATCCACCAGACTCAACAGAACTAACAGAACCGGGTGAAGCACCATCAGGAGATCCTGAAGAAGATCCTGAAGATACAGAACCATCAGGAGAACCATTGCCAGAACCAGAGCCATCAATACCACCATCAGAACCAGAAGAGCCAGAACCAGCAGAACCAGAAGAGCCAGAAGAGCCAGATGCTCCTCCAGACACTCCATTAGATGATCCAGACACTCCATTAGAAGGTTTACCTGAACCAGAGCCGCTTCCACTGCCACTAACACCCTCCATCTGACCATTCACAACTTGACCATTAGATGACGTCGAGTCGGAACTGTCAGAGATGCCATGAGATTCACCAGACTGAGATCCACCACTTGTTGAATCACCAAACTGAGATCCAGACTGAGATCCAGATTGAGAACCACTTCCTCCAGACTGATATCCACCGTCAGACTGATATCCACTTCCTCCACCACTTCCAGAAGGAGCATCGGCAACATAACTAGGTCTGGTACCAGGTCCATCGTGTCTGGAGCCAGGAACAGAAACACCGTCAGAAACATATCCAGCGTCTTCCCAGTCGGAGACTGATTGAGGTGAGTGAGTAGACGAGTCACCAGCCACACCAGAGAACCCTCCATTGATTCCTTGGTTACCAGAGTCAGAACCGCCAAAACCAGAACCAGAACCAGAACCGCCAAAACCGCTTCTCGTCTGAACAGGACTAACAACCACTCTGACGGAAGTCTCAACTAGACTGGTAGAGAGTCTAGTACGAGTCTGAGTGATGGTGGTTGTGCCGTCAATGTAGGTAGAGTACATCGTGACTGTGTAAATGACTGTAACTACTCCAATTGGAGCTGGTGAAGTCTGAACAGGTGAAGTCACCACAGCTCTAGAACTCAAGCTGGAAGTGACAGGACTAGACTTGCCTGAAGTCTTCACAGAACTGGAAGTCATCACAGAACTAGGTCTTGACGTCAGAGTAGGTCTCTCCTGACTCACTGATCTCGTATCAACAGCGGTAATGGCTGGTTTGCTTTCTGAAGCGGGGGAAGGTCCACCTGACGTAAGAGAAGAAGTCTGGGACACAGAATGGCCCACGTGAGTGGCAATGGCAGAGTCTTGAATGGAGTACTTGCCACTACCAGTAGACAAACTAGAAGTGGCTCTGAGAGTCTCTTGGAAAGAGTACTTTCCCTTGGAAGAAGAAACAGTTAGAGTCACAGGAAGAGTCACAACACTGGTCACAGGAGAAGTGACGGTGAGAGTTACCGTGGAAACGAGAACCACAGAAGTATGGGGTTCTGTGGTCTCCGGTTTGGTGACCTCGGGGCTGACCAAAGACGAATCATTGGTGACAGAAGGAGTAACGGTAACATGAGACTCAGACTCAGAAGACATGTCAGATGGAGTAGCAGAAGACTCAGACGATTGAGACTCGGAAGATGAAGTCACAGAAGACTCAGACGTTTGAGCCACAGTAACAGACACTGGAGTCATAGTACCAGGAGTGGAAGTCTCTGTAGTCGAGTTCCAGGCTGAAGTCGAACTGAGAACAGACGAAACTGGAGAAGACGTAATTACTGGAGCTGAGGAGTTGGACATAACTGGAGACGATGAGTTTGAAGATGTAATCGACTCAACAGACGTAACTGGAGAAGTGACAACTGGAGTAGACTCAATAGAACTGCTAGACAAAGGAGTAGAACTGTTAGATGAAATAACAGAAGAAGACTCGACAGAAACAACAGGAGTAGACTCGACCGAGGTAATGGAAGGACTCTCTGAAGAGGTTGAAGGACTCTCTGAAGTCACTGGAGAAGACTCAACAGATGACTCAGACGACTCAGACGGCTCAGACTCAGATGATGTAGGCTCTGCTGAATGCGAGACAGGAGAGGGAAGTCCAACTGGAGTGGCAGAAGTAGAAGACTCGACAGATGACGTTTCAACAGGAGTCTCGATGGTCGGTTCGGCGTCAGAGACTGTAGCTGTAGAGTTGGAAGAGGTTGGAGAGGGAGATGGAGATGACTCGACAGACTCAACTGGAGATGATGATTCTACAGAAGAAGACTCAACAGTAGAAGACTCAAGAGAAGACTCAAGAGATGACTCAACTGGAGACAAAGAACCTGCTGGACTCCCACTGGCAGAAGACTCAGCTGGAGTAGAGGAAACCGGCTCAGACGACTTGGAAGAAGGACGAAGGCCAACTGGAGTGGAGATGGAGGTGATGGTAGAAGACTCAACTGAGGACTTAACAGGAGATACTGAAGAAGACACGTCAGGAGAAGATGGAACAGGAGATACTGAAGAGACGGAAGACTCAACTGAAGATACTGGTTCGGCAGAAGGAGATACTTCTGGAGAAGGAGATACCTCAGGAGAAGAGGAAGGAGAAGGAGAAGGAGAAGGAGAAGGAGTGGAGATGATAGAAGACTCAACAGAGGAAGAGACAGGAGACTCAACTGGAGATACAGAAGATTCTGAAGATACCTCTGGAGAAGGAGAAGGAGAAGGAGAGGCCTCAGATGAAACCTCTGATGAAGAAGGAGACAAAGAGGGAGATACCTCTGCCTCGGATGAAGAAGAAGAAGAAGAAGGCTCAACTGACTCGGAAGAAGAAAGAGTGACTGGTTCAGATGAAGTGATCGATTCAGAAGAAACTGACTCAGGAGCAGGAGTAGACTCAACTGACTCAACAGGAGATACTGAAGGAGATACTGAAGGAGATACTTCAGACTCAGAAACCTCTGGAGAAGGAGAAGGAGATGCAATAGGTTCAGAGGAGGGAGAGGACTCGACTGGAGAAGAAGGAACAGGAGATGACTCAACTGACTCAGCAGAAGAAGGCTCTGGAGACTCAATAGACGACTCAGAAGAAGGAGACTCCTCAGGAGCCGAAGTCACAGCAGGCTCTTCACTCGACACAACTGGAACAGGTGACTCAGAAGACTCGGGCTCGGGTGACTCAACTGGAGAACTCTCGACAGGAGAAACTGAAGAGGTCTCGACAGGAGAAGGTGAAGGAGTAGGAGACTCAACTGAAGGTGAAGCAGAAGACTCGACTGAAGGTGAAGCAGAAGGCTCAGAAGAGGACTCAACTGGCTCAGACTCAACAGGAGATACTGAAGAAGTCTCAGAAGAAGGCTCAACTGCACTGGATGGTTCTGTAGACTCAGAAGACGACTCAGTGGAAGACATCGCCCAAGGATCCATAGATCCAAAAGGATTACCGGATCCAGACGATGATGAAGGCATAGCTGATCCAGGCATTGGTGAGCCTGGCATGACAGAAGAGCTGGATGTCTCTGAGGACTCAACTGGAGTAACAGATGACTCGACAGGAGATGACTCAACAGGAGATACTGAAGAGGACTCAACTGGAGTAATAGGAGACTCAGGAGTAGGAGTTGGCTCAGGAGACTCGACTGAAGAACTGGAATCAGAAGACTCAACTGAAGAAGACACTGGAGAAACCTCAGCAGAAGGAGAAACTTCAGCAGAGGAAGAAGAAGAGGAAATCTCAACAGAAGAAGAAGAAACCTCAACAGAAGAAGAAGAAGAAACAGCAGAGGGAGATACCTCAGCAGAAGGAGATGAAATAGGAGAAGAAGAAATTTCCACAATAGAAGAAGAAGAAGAAGAAGAAGAAGATGCAATGGGAGTCTCAACTGGAGAAGGAGACTCTGAAGAAACTGGAGACTCAACAGAAGATGCAGAAGACTCAGGAGTAGGAGAAGACTCAACTGAAGACTCAACAGGAGTAGATGACTCCGAACTCTCTGCAGACTCCAAGGGATTCTGAGATCCCATCTGAGTAGCAGAGTGAGACTCTTCGCCTGCACCACTACCCGACGACATTTCAGGAGAAGGAGAAGGTGTCGGGCTGGAGACTGGTGTGATGGTGGGGCTGGAGACAGGAGAGTCTGAGGATGAGGATGACTCTGGAGTAGGTGAGGGTTCTGGAGTGGATGAGACAGCAGGAGAGGGCGAAGATGACTCAGAAGAGGATGAAGACTCAACAGAAGAGGACGAAGATGGCTCGACAGATGAAGACTCAGAAGAAGACTCAGAAGAAGGCTCTGGAGTTGAAGATGGCTCAGAAGACTCACTTGAAGACTCTGGAACAGGACTCTCGACTGGAGTAAGTGACTCAGAGGAAGACTCGACTGGAGTAGGAGACTCGACAGAACTCTCACCTGGAGTAGACTCAACTGGAGTAGACTCAACAGGAGAAGCAGATGATTCAGAAGAAGCAGATGGCTCTGAAGAAGAGCTCTCGACAGGAGAAGGAGAAAGAGAAGGCTCAGAAGACGACTCTGGAGTAGATGGCTCAGGAGATGGTTCTGCAGAAGAAGATGGTTCTGAAGAAGGCTCTGCAGACGGCTCAGGAGACGGTTCAACAGACGATGACTCAGAAGACTCAATAGATGATGGCTCTGGAGTGGCCTCCGGGGTGGGCTCTGGAGAAGGCTCAACAGACACAGGAGTACTCTCAACTGGCTCTGGAGAAGAAGACTCGACAAGTTCTGGAGAAACAGAAGACTCTGGAGAAGGAGAGGGAGACTCAACAGGTTCAGGAGTAGGTGAAGACTCAGGAGTAGAGGATTCAACAGGAGAAGGCTCAGCTGAAACAGGAGTCTCAGAAGGCTCAACTGAAGAGGGTTCAGGAGAAGGCTCAGGAGACGGCTCAGGAGATGGTTCAGGAGAAGCTGAAGACTCGACTGGAACAGGAGACTCCGAAGAAGACTCGACAGGAGCAGGTGATTCAGTAGGTGACTCTGTGGACTCTGTAGATGACTCAGATGACTCAACAGGAGTTTCTACTGGAGTAGGAGACTCAACTGGAGTGGAAGACTCGACAGAAGAAATCACCTCTGGAGTAGACTCAGTGGAAGAAGACACATCTGGAGTAGGCTCGACAGATGGCTCAGAAGTCACATCTGGAGTAGGACTAGGGCTCTCCTCTGGAGTAGGTGAAGGCTCCAAACTTGACTCTGAAGAACTGGACGAAGAAGAGGGCTCAGAAACTGTGACCGAAGGACTGGGCTCAGGAGTGGGAGACTCGACTGAGGGAGAGGGAGACTCGGCTGAGGGAGAAGGTGTCTCAGAGCTAGAAGACTCGACGGAAGGCTCGACTGAGGATGGCTCAGAGGAAGGCTCAACAGAAGATGGCTCAGGAGCAGGAGACTCAACAGAAGGTGTAGGAGACTCAATGGAAGACTCAGAAGACTCAGACTCAACTGGAGTAGGTGAAGGTGACTCCAGAGTAGAACTAGGCTCCTCAACAGTAGTGGACTCCTCTGGAACAGAAGAGCTCTCAGGCAGAGTAGGAGTCGTCGTCTCCTCTGGAGCAGAAGAGGCTTCAGGAACAGGAGTCGTCTCCTCAGAACTCGACTCAGGAGAAGGAGAAGGAGAAGGAGTCTCTGAAGCTGAACTCTCAGGAGTGGGACTAGGTGACTCAACCGAGGATTCTGAAGATTCAACAGGAGTAGGCTCAACTGAAGACTCAGGGGTAGGCTCAACAGGAGTAATTGAAGAGGACTCAGGAGTAGGCGCAGGGAGCACGGTAACCTGAAGATAAAGGTCGCCATTATCGTTGGTCAGAGTAGCTGTGCCAACAACAGGGCCAGGAACAAGGTCAGTAGACACAGGGGCCTTGGTGATCTCAAGGTAGGATTCTCCCTGAGAGTTGATGTAGGTCGCTGTGCCTGCTACGGGGCCATTCACAGTATTGGTGGACACGATGGAGGGGGGAGAAGAGGGGACGACAGTGACCTCAACAATGTAATCTCCGTTGGAGTTGACCAGAGTCTCCGTTCCAGCAGCTGGACCTTCCTGGGTTCGGGTTGTGACAGGGGTTCGAGTAACCTCCAAAAAAGTGCTGCCAGCGTTGTCAGTGACAGTGGCAGTAGGAGAAGGCTCTGGAGTGGACTCGACAGAGGGTTCAGAGGGCTCAACTGGTGACTCAGACTCAGAAGGAGTAGGCTCAGGGGTAGGCTCTGTACTTGACTCAGGAGTGGGCTCAGGAGTAGGCTCAGAAGAAGACTCAGATGACAAAGTAGGAGAAGAAGAAATTTCCACAATAATAGATGAAGTAGGAGAATAAATGGTTTCCACAGGAGAAGATTCCACAAGAGTAGGGCTAGGAGAAGCCTCCAGAGTCGATGAAGAAGATTCAACAGGACTAGGAGACTCCAAAGAAGAAGAAGATTCCACAGGAGTAGGAGATGGCTCAGGAGATGACTCTGATGCTGAAGACTCAACTGAAGACACTTCAGGAGTAGGAGTAACTTCAGCAACAGAAGACTCAGCAGGAGATACCTCAGGAGACACCTCGGGAGACACCTCGGGAGTAGGAGTGACCTCAGGAGCAGGAGTAGAAGACTCAGACGACTCAGATGACTCCTCTAGAGAACTGGACTCAGGAGTTGGTTCAGGAGTTGGCTCGGGAGAAGCCTCCTCTGAAGAAGACTCAGAAGTCACCTCAGGAGTAGAACTCGCTGATCCAAGAGGAGTAATACTCGACTCTGGAGTAACCGGAGTAACCGAGGGGGTCTCTTCAGATGAAGGAGCCTCTTCGGACATAGAACTGACTTCAGGAGTAGAAGACGGCTCTTCGGATGAGGAGGGACTTGCCTCAGGAATGGACTCGGTACTGGACTCGGAACTAGACTCAGAACTCGACTCAGAACTCACCTCAGGAGTAGGTGTAGGTGACTCAATAGGTGACTCAGGAGTAGGTGACTCAAGAGAACTCACCTCAGGAGAACTCACTTCAGGAGAAGGACTAGCCTCAGGAGTGAGACTGGGCTCTTCTGAACTAACCTCACTAACCTCAGGAGTAGGCTCTGGAGAGGGCTCAGGAGAGGGCTCTGGAGAGGGACTCAGCTCTGGAGTAGGACTCGACTCAGGAGTAGTTGAAGACTCAAGAGTAGAACTCTCTGGAGTGGGTTCAGGAGTAGGAGTCTCTTCTGGAGTAGGAGTAGGCTCTTCTGGAGTAGGAGTAGGCTCCTCAGAAACAGTAGGAGTCTCCTCTGGAACAGGAGTAGTCTCAAGAGGAGTAGGCTCAGAAGAAGTCTCGAGAGGAGTCTCGGAGCTTGGTTCAGGAAGAGGAGTCTCAGAAACTGGAGGGGTCTCAACAGCAACTGGAGAACTCTCAACTGGAGTCTCAACTGGAGTCTCAACTGGAGTAGGCTCTGGAACAAGCTCTGAAGTCTCAACAGGAGTCTCCTCAGGAGTAGGAGTGGGAGTCTCAACTGGAACAGGAGTCGTCTCAACTGGAGGAGTTTCGGAAGAAGCCTCAGAAACCACCTCTGGAGAACTGACTTCAGAAGTAGTCTCTTCAGGAGTAGAAGAAACCTCTGGAGTAGGACTGACCTCTGGAGCAGGACTGGCCTCAGGACTGACCTCAGGACTAACCTCAGGAGATGGGCTCACCTCTGGAGCCACCGAAGAACTGGTCTTGGGAGAAGATCCCTTTGGAGTAGTACTGAACACACTCGATTCGGGAGAAGGCTCGGGAGAAGGCTCAGGACTTGGCTCAGGACTAGGACTTGGTTCAGGAGTAGAACTAGGCTCAGGACTTACTGGAGGAGTAGAAGACACTGGAGTCAAAGAAGAAGAAGAAGAAACCACAGGAGTAGGGGAAACCACAGGAGTAGGGGAAACTTCTGGAGTGGAAGAAGTGCTTGGAACAGGAGTTGAACTCGAACTCACCTTCAACTTCCTGGACTCTGGAGTAAGCACACCGGTACCTCCTGGCACGTTGTGTTCTCCGAGACCATCCGAAATACAAAGCTGTTTGTATAACTTATTGTCAATCGTGAGTTGAGCACAAGAAGCCTCATGGGTGTCATACTCGGTATAACCGGTCATCTGAGTATACAAAGCATAGACTCCTTTTGGAATTCGAAAAGTGCCTCCATTAACACCTCTGGTGACGTAGTTGACAGGATCGTACTGTGTCATCTTGTATCCGTTAGCGTCCACAAAGTACATGTCTGTCAGAGTGTATGACTTTCCGGGTGCAAATTCGTTCCAAGTGTAGAGATCTGGAGACTTGAATTCGTACGAGACCTGTTTGGTGACTCCTGGGGTAACCGGTACGACCGAAAAGAAGTCGATCGAGTCGTTATCTCGTGCCAGAGTAAAGTATGGAATAGGTCCCAGAGGGTTGATGGTGAAACTGGTTTTCAGGTTGTTGATTGTGAACTCTTTGACACCCTGTTTAGACCGTGGATCGGCCCAAAACTCGATCGTCACGTCTCCAGTCAGACTGCCCTCCACAGTCCACTTGTCAAAGTACGAAGACGCCACTGCCTTGAGGTGGTAGTTATCGTCAGAGGTGACGTGGAACAGGACGTTGTTTCGGTCGTCCAGAATGTCGAAATCGTAGCCGTACTGGACTGGAGACGGTTTAGACGGGTCGTATGGATACAGCAAAGTGCCGTCAATGTTGATCATGAAGAAATCGCCTGGTTGAATGGAAGCTGCAGTGGCTGCATCCATATCGAAACCAAGCGTACTGGCCCAAAGATCCCAAGCATAGCCAGCTGTGGCTCCGTCCGAGTACTGAATGATAGTGTTGACTGAGGTGAAGATGCTGGGCAGCTCTTTAGCCCAAGCCAAGGCTGCCAATAGAAACAGTATGAGAACCATTTATTTTTTGCCGCGCTGGAAAAGCTGTTGTAGAGAGAATGAAAGGGCGGCGATGCTGCTATCTATCAAAGAAAATCCGCAGGGCTCTTGTCCTATTACTTGTATACCGATCTGACGCCCGAGGTTGACTCAGGGTCGTATCTATCGGCGGGTTAATCGTATACAACGGCTGCTGCCTGGCTGCATAGAGACAAGGTCGAGGTCAACAGCCCACTGTAGTTGCATTATCGATGCTGTCTTTTTCAACCATCGCGATGACGTAGTGGTTTTATCGTAGCTATCGTAGTCGTTTATCCGATGGTCTGCTTTGGTCTACGACTTCGGGATATTTTCGGGCCCCAAATGTCACCCAGAAGCCATAGATGTAACCAGATATTTGCATTATGGGCTATCGTCGGAAGAGAGCTATTTGGTATAACTGTCACTTATACCCTTTGGTGTGCAGCAGGTATAGTGCAGCAGGTATACAAGGTGTTTATGGACATGTGGGTATAGGTGTGTATTGGAATTTGAGGTGTCTGTTTTTGAGGTATCTGTATTTTGGAATTGAGGTATCTGATGTCTGAATATTCGCATGGTGATCTTCGATTGGGTGGTGACTTACCTCATAGTTAATTTCACTGTCTAACCCTGACCCGAGACTGAACCTCTCCCAAGACCCGTTCTTAATAATTCACACTCTAACTGTTGCAAAAAATGTTAGCGGCCAAGCACAAGTTTGCAAATAGCAAAAAGAAACGAAAGAAAAGAAATGGGCCGTTTTTGATCTGCAGTGTACCTACAGCTACGGAAAAAATATTTTTCTGATTGTTCTGACTTCTTCACTGCAGTTTCTACAAGATCTAAAACCTCCCTTCTCCATAAAACTACACGTTCTAGACTACTCCAACGCCCAGTATTTCTCCTGCCGATGTCCTACCGTCCCTGTGGCAACAGCGTCGCATGGCAACAATAAATCCGGCCTATTGCTGCTCCTATAGGCTGGAAAAATGGCGGCCTCGAGCTTGTGCTTATAGTCCCTCTGACCGAAACTCTCACGGACAGTTAATCCGGTGAAGAGCACGTTTAGTGTATTGAGAATGAGAGGTTTTGAAAGGGTGGAGGATTATTGGGCGTAAAGATAATTGTTTTGGTAAGGTATTAGGTCGGAGTTCAAGTTCGTTTTTCAGGACTTACAGGACTTCTCTATAGTCACTGTTCAACGCTATCATAATTGACGAAAAACAGTGCTAAAAAAATAGATGGAAAATCCTCGTTCCTTGGCCCTGGAAAGAACCCCTACGGTACGTGACAGGGATTCAACTTCTAAATAGAGATGTGAGGGGGGTTTTGGGTGTATTATAATCTTGGCTAATTGTCTGGGGTAGAGTCTGGGTTGGAAATGTCTCATATTGTAAACTGTTTTTAGACGTACTTTACTTTATTTACGTGTCGAATCAGTTGTTTACCATGAAGGGAGGTCTTCTGATTTCTTTTTGTGTCTACAATGGTCTGATGTTTTTTCTGCGACTTTTTTGATGGCTTCTAATGATTTTTGATTACTCGACAGTCTTTTTATCTTCATATAATCGGATTATCAGACTCTTAAAATACAGTATTTATACAGTTTCTCTTTATTCAAAATTATAGCAAGGGCTAGAAGCTTGTAGAAGACCTAGAGACATGGATACTGCTCTGATTTCAATGAAAACAGTTTTATTCGATTCCCCGAGCCTCCTACTTGTCGATTGTCAACTCTCCGTGTGTTTTAGAGCTCCAAGTGACCCTCAATCGAGATGTTTTGAGCCTATACATGGTCTATTGTTTGAATATTTGAGTATCTTTGTTTGGTCGGCATAAAACGTAACCTCGGCGTAATACTCGGCTAACCTACCCTGCTCTAACCAGCCCGTTAGATGTCAATCTATGGCCAGTAAACAAGACTTATGAGGATAACAAAATACCCGATTGGAAACAAGGAATTTGCCAAGATTTGACCAGACAAAGACGACCAGCAATTTGAACCGTTATACGTATATTACAACGTATTTCTTGAGGATAGAGAACGAGATTAAAAGTGAATTGCGGGGTAGAGTGTGGGGTTGAAGCAGCCATATGGAGGTCCGAGTCAGGGTGGTGGTCGTGGTGCCGGTGCCGTGCCGAAATTGTTTCTGTACGTGTGAGAATATTGGTTTGATGTCCAGTGGGATTTTTCAACTAAATGTCAACTAAATGCTAAGTAATTGACCCGACTCTACAAGAACCAGTGGGAAGAAGAAAAGTCGAGGGAATATCTGAAAAAAACCAATTGAACACTCCAAGGTCTCTCGCAGAATATTTTCTACTCACAACCTCGTTTCTACTACCCCAGCTTTACAATTGACTAGAGTCCTGTATGACTATGTATGATAGGGTCTTATGTCGTATGTCGGAGTCCGAATGTCAAGAGTCCCAATGTCAAGAGTCCCAATGTCTTCAGAGTCAACGTTCTACTGAACCAAAACTACACCAATTACAAGTCTGGAGAACACATTTCAAGCGAAACAAGCAGCTATATATATCCTAGAATTAGAATAGCCCATTTCTAACGCATTTTCAATCACTCTTGATACCAGTATCCATTACTGGCTTGTCTTTTTTCTTCTTCATTAATCGTCTGTCTACTCTAACTCCCTTGGGAGGATTCATCACACTTCAAATCACTCTTCTCTCCGTACTTCGCTTAAAGCAACTCCCAACATCTTGACTCAACATTTCCAGAGTCACCTTATCCAATCCTCCATATACAAGTAGCAGTACTCTTGAACCACTCCAATCAAGTCAAAACCACTCAAAACTCCCCTTAACCACTCAACCCACCCGATATTCACCTTTTCCGTTTTTCTTTTCCTTTCCCCCACCTCCCATCACCCCAGCAACCCCTACACCTTCTCATTTTAGTATCAGGAGTGCAGATATGACGTAATTGCACTAGACTGACTAGACCTCTGACTAGACATAGTAACCTATAACGCTGTAGCTCTATATTCACGTGAAAAAGAAAACATATTCCCCTAAAACTCTATCACGTGACCCAAACCCACCTCCACCTTCTCCCATACCACTTTCTCCCAAATCCTTACCTCCTCTCTTATCACTCATCTCGTCCATATTTTTCCCGCGAAATAAGCTCGGCCTGCATATCGCAATATGTCGAGATTTGAGACTGCACTTGTCCAAACCTGTGCAAATGAGACTGTGGAAACTGGTAGTGGCTGCTGGTCTGGTTCTCGGCGACGCTCCGCCAAGCCAACCGGCCCCGTCGCATCCTGCCCCGACTCTCCGTTCGTTTGAAGAGTGGCGAATACACAACTTGTTGCAGAGTGGCCAGGACATTGGTTCAGCCCATGGAACAGCTCATACTCACGCTGGAGGGTCAGGAGGACCTGGTGGAGCTGGTGAACCCGCTCTGGACCCGTTTACCGGCGAAATCGACTTTCTTTTTGCGGCTTCAGACGAGCCCGGAAAGACGTACAAGGACCGGTTCAACTACGCGTCGTTTGACTGTGGAGCCACGGTTGTCAAGAGCAACAAGGACGTCAAGGGTGCTGGAGCCATTCTGGTGGAGAATAAAGACTCGTATTTGCTGAACAAATGCGTTGCCGGCAGCAAACACGTGATTATCGAGCTGTGTCAGGACATTTTGGTGGACCAGGTGGTGGTTGGAAACTACGAGTTTTTTTCGTCCATGTTCAAGGAGATTCGTATCAGTGTGGCTGATCGGTATCCGGTGGCCTCTGGCGAGTGGAGAGTCCTGGGAGACTTTACCGCAGACAATATCAGAGACTTGCAGACGTTTGATATCACTGTTCCTCAGATTTGGGCACGGTATGTCAAAATCGAGTTTTTGAGCCACTGGGGACACGAATACTACTGTCCTATTTCTGTCGTTCGAGTCCACGGAACGACCATGATGGAGGAGTGGAAGAGAAGTGGAGGAGAGGGTGTTCCTGAGGCTGGAGGGGCTGCAGGTTCAGGGGAGGTTCAGGAACCAGAGTATGAGAGAAAAGAACCTCACGAGGAAACGGAAAACGTGATTGAGAACAACAACCCTTCTCTGAATCATACTGTCATTGAAAAAGGCGAATGTCTGCCTAAACTGTCTCTGGACAAGGTCAAACTCGGTCTCAACGAGTACTGTCGACTGGACGAGTTCTACCGCAAAATCGAACGCAACAACAGTACTAATAACACAGACACCAGTGCGTCTGGATCTTCTGTCAATTCGACGTCAACTCCCCCAACCCAGGAGTCCATCTACAAAACAATCATGAAACGGCTTTCGTTGCTGGAGTCGAATGCTACTCTGTCGCTTCAGTACGTTGAAGAACAGTCCAAGGTGCTTCGAGACTTGCTGTACAAGATTGAAAAGAAACAAAACTCGAAAATCGACGACTTTCTCTTCCATTTCAACGCAACTGTGCTCCAACAACTGCTCATGTTCTCACAGCAAAGAGAACAGAAACTCAACCGAGCTCTGCTTGAACTCGATTTTCAAAAAAGCCAGACAGACAAAAACATGGCTGCCATTTCGCAACGGTTTGCTCTTCTCGCTGACGATCTCGTTTTCCAAAAACGCATGACCATGTTCCAGGGACTCATCTTGCTGGTTGTGCTTCTTTTTGTTGCTCTAACTAGAGGTACGGGACCCGAGTTTTCGCGCAGAAATCGTCTCACACTCACTACAGACGACTCAGAAGACAACTCTGACTTTGGATCGTTCCGAAGACACCTGAGACGCAACTTCAAGCGCAATATCAGCAATTTGTCGCCCAGATGGTCACTCAATCTCTCTCCTCAATCTCCAGTCAGTGATGAAGGAGGTCAGGAAGATCTAGGACTAGATACGGACTCCGATGACGGCCAAATGGACTCTCCTCCACCTCCCCGAACCCTGGGAAGTCCTCTCAACACCCCTGGTCCGAAAAAGAAAAAATCCCGTTCGCTATATGATGAGCCTGTCAAGTGGGAAGGCGATCCCGAGCCAGTAGGATACATGAGTCCCGAAGAGGACGACGATAATGACCACGACAACAACAACAACAACAAGGAGGACAAGGAAACGTGAGCTATCTCATGTCTATTTATATTAACTAGCATTATGCATTTCTTCATTCATTGTTTGGCCCAGTTAGGCGTGCAGATGCGCTCGATAGCCCATAGCGCAACGGTATAGGCCGACGCCAGAGTTCATACATGGCATTTATGAACCCTCTGGTGGCGTGGTCACCTTAGAGACATAGGGACCAGTAGGGGACCCGTTGGCAGCCATCGTTGCTTCTCGTAAAACTCACCCAGTAGGATCTCAGCTATAGTAATATGCTTAGCGGGAGTGGGACGGGAGACGGGAGACAGAAGAGTATGTGTGGAAGAGAGATATGGTGAAAATGTGAGAAATCCTGAAAAAAAGAAAACTTGGTAAAAAAAAGAAAAAAGACCAACAAAGAGCACTCACCGATCTTCACAGCAACCACAAACAACCACAAACCCTTCCATCTCCCTCCCACCCCCCTCCCTCCCCACCACGTGCCCCCCACGACCATGAGGTTCAATAGGTGGTGTGCTATAGGTGCTGCAACCCTGCAATAGATGAGCGATCGAAGGCAGTTGCCGAGGGCTGCCAGTAGCTAAAACACGGTTAAAGCAGCCATATGTTGTCATATTTTTCCTTTGTTTCCGCCTTTTTTGTTCCTGTTTTTTCTTTTCTTATCGAGCTTGCATACCCGCCACATAACTCAGTTCGCGCTGGATCTCGGCCATGGAACGAGCCGCCTCGTGCTTGAGCCGCAAAGCGTTGCTGCGGATGACTTGCATCTGCTCAGCCAGCTCCTTCATTTCGGCACTGGTGAGATTGTCCAGGTCCAGCAGCCCGTCGCATTTCTTACACTCCGTTTGTGGCCCTCTGACTTCTTCTGTGTCCCTCTCTCTCGTGGTTTCAGCCCAGTCCAAAAACATGAACCACAACTTTGGGGCTGAGTTGTACGCTCGGTTCAAGAGAAAACTGCCACAAAAAAAAAGCACAATCACCACCAGCGCCACAATATTGCTGTGGTCGTCTTCGGGCGGCAGCTCGTGGTAGAAGACCCGAGTGGTTGGGGCGTCGTAGTTCATGGTGTATTACTGTCTAACGTCCTTATGGAATTAGAGTAAACACAGTGGGGAGAAGAAGTAGAGTGGGTGGAGAAGAATTGAGGATATTAATATTGCCCCAATATGACCTGTCGATATTATGCGATTATGCGGTGAGATGTGGAGATGTGGATTAGTAAGCATGAAGTGGGACGAAATCCTATGTTCGTATCTTATTCGTACTTTCGTACAGTAGGTACTTGTAGTGGTAATACTAATGGTGCTAGAGGTGCTTTTACTGTACCTTCTTAAGGTATTACTAATGGTACTCGTACTTCTAATGGTATTACTGATGGTACTAGTACCGGTACTCGTACTTCTGATGGTACTAGTACCGGTACTCGTACTTCTAATGGTTACTTGGGTATGAGTACTACACGTAATTGTACTGTACCTTCTAATGGTAGTACTAAAGGTACAGTATTATTAACGATACCAGGTACTTGTACTTCTCTGTCATACTTTCTATTGTACTTCTGTCGTACTTTTCGTACAGTACTCGTACTTATAATGGTATTACTAATGGTACCAGGTACTTGTTGTACTTCTGTTGTACTTTTCGTACAGTACTCGTACTTCGTACTCGCACTCTACTCTACCTAAAGCTCATCTCGAACGTTCTCGACCTTGTTCTTCAGAGCCTTGATAGACTTGAGAACATTCTGTCGGATCTTGAACTCGTCCAGCTTGTCCTGCTTAGCGCCTCGCTTCTCGATAATGTTTCCGAGTCGAGTAATTTCCTTGTCGAGATAAGCCTCAGTCTCTTCTCCCAGAGAACCCACCTTGGTCAGAACTCGCTCGTAAACGGAGCCAAAAGCCTGGGGAATGGCTCCAACAAACTCCTTGACCTTCTTGGGGTTCTCCACGGCCTCCTTGAGCTGTTCCAGCAGCTTTCCGCTGAACACTCCAGCCTTGTCGTTGTACGATCCGTCGGTGTTTCTGTTCAGACCAGTCTTGTCGTTAACAAAAGCAACAAGACCCTCGACAGACCGATCTCCGCCCTCAAACTGGAAGGGCTCGGGGTTACCCTCCTCGAACCACAAAAGGGTAGGGTAGGACTTGATTTGGTACTTTTCGAGGAGATCGTGGGAAGGCTCGGGTTCAGTACAGTCAACCTGACCAATAGAAACGGGATCTCGGGCAAAAACGGCAGCCAGCTTCTCGTATTCGGGAGCAAGCTGTTTGCAGTATCCACACCACTTTGCGGTAAAAGCCACAAGAGCGTGTTTTTTGCCGTCCTTGAACAGGTCAGCAAAAGACTGATCATCTACGGACTTGATCAGTTTTGCTCCCTCGGACTTGGGAGCGGTCTTGGCCTTGACGCCGGACTTGGAAGCCACAAACTGGACCAACGAATCAAAATCTCGTCCTGATTCGTAGTCCACAGGGTCGGCTCCGTTGCCGGGAAACCACTTCAACGTAGGAAAGCCCTGGATGCCGTATTTTTTGGAAAACTTGCGGTTTTCGTCGCCGTTGTACCGCGCAATCTCCACCGCGTCCGAATGGTCGTACGCAGCAGCCAATTGGTCGTAATCAGGTCCCATCTTCTTGCAGTGGCCACACCAGGGAGCGTAGAACTTGACCAGAGTAGCGTGGTCTGCGTTGAGCACGGATTTTTCAAACGTCTTGTCGGTGAGATCGATCAGCGACGCCATGGCCGCGGTGGCCAGCGTAAAGATGGTGGCAATACGCATGTTGTAGGTGAGAGAGAGATGGAGATGGAGATGTTGGAGATGACGTAGCATGCATGCAGGGATTAGTGATAAGGTTTGCCTACCTGGGACGAAGTACCAGGTAGGGAATTAGAAGTACAATAGAGAGAGGTTGAGGGGTGGTGATCGGGAATAAAGGGTATGGGTGAGTTGGGGAGAGTGAGGGGAGTATTTTGGAGGTTTTTTGGAGGTTTTTGGGTAGTTTTGGCAGAGTTGAATGGACTCCTGGAACTGTTCAATGTGAATCTATGCACTATTGTTGGGAGATGAAAAAGGTTAGTTGGACTTTGGTGAGAAAAAACAGTGTGGAGAAATGTTGTCAAAAACTGGAGAATGAAGAGAATGAAAACTGGATATTTTCTGTAGATGGAACGGGATGTTGAATTGGTATGTTCAAAGACTAATGTGTTCAATTGAGCTCTTGTTTCGAGGTATGGAACTTATTGTACTTGTGAAGAGGGATCAGTATGATACACCTATTGGAGTATTATCAACTTTTGAAGGATTTGGTTTTTGTTTTTCACTTCATACTTGTAGTAAATTCATTAGGGGGAATCAAAAGCCAGGATAACTTCAACAGTAGCACTTTTACTTGTACAAGTAGTGTATCTCTGTTTGGAGCTCTCTCTTTTGACTGTACTTGTAATCAGGATCAGTATTTGTAAGGACGTTAACAACTAGAAGAAAAAAGAAACACACTTGAACAGAGCCTTATGGGATAGGCGGAGCTGGTGACATTGAAGTCTGACTGCGTGCCACTCTTTTTCTTGGTTTTGGTTTCTCACTTTTTATATTCACAAAATGACATATCCATATTGGCAACCTTAGGATTCTTCCTTATCAACAAGGAAGAGAATCTGAACACTTGAAATCCAGCTGGAAAGAAGACTGATTCGAACACTGAATCGAGTTTTACAAGTACAAGTACTTGTACTTGTATTTGGATTGCTCATGGATGGTCGGTGTCCTCTATAGCAGTCTCAGGTTTAAATCACTGTCACAAGTTCAAGTACAACAAGTAGGAGCAGTTGCAGTTAAATACCTCCCTATTCTCTTCACATACTTCACTAGTTTGTACGAGTACTTGTACGTAGTCTTTGTTCTATCTTTTTCTGGTACAATACAATTCTTTATACCATCAATCTTTCTAGCAATATTCCTACAATCGAAGGTAGAAGAACAGATTCAAAAACAAAAACATGGGTTTTTATGAGACCAAGTGTTCTTTGTTTGTGTCAATCGATTTCACCCTTTCTTCAGCTCCACTATACGTTCATGTTCCTACCAATACGTCCCCGTATACTCGATACAAGCTGGATCTACAATCTGATGGTACAATACTTGCTAATTATTTCTAAAAACCACTGTAAACCTGTTGAAAATAAAACTTATTCGTCCACGATCGCGCTCTTGACCAGCTCTTTACGCTCTATTATTGGGTTAACGCTTTCTTTTTTGCAATTAAATTGGTTGCTACTCGTACGGTCTCAGAAAGTAACTTTGAAAAATCATTATAAGTAAACATTAACAAAAGTCCCAACAAGGTAACTTCAGAGCAAGTCTTGGAACGCAGATAACTCGAAATTTTGTGTGGCAAAAAAATGAGATTTGTAGATATTTGTTTAAAACTATGATATAATACACGTCATAAACCCACTCCCACACCTTCACTCCATCTGCAACCCCAAAACAACACCCCCAGCGGACTTTTATTCCAACTATTCCCAACTACTCCTTTTAACTAAAGCTAAACTGCCAGACAAACAGTCTAATAATAGAACGTCAATCATGTCTCCATCCTCGTACATCACCACCTCATCCGATAGACCTAATTGCAGCAATTGTCGCACTTACAGACACAAAGTCACCACTCCTTCTCATTGTTTGTTTACATATCTGGATTTGCATGTTTTGTGTGTTGCCTGCTTGTCGATGATGTGCATGCCTACAGCTCTCGTACAGCCGCCCTTGCAGATCGTCGGTACAAGAGTCTGGTCTGAGTTTCGTCTTGTATCCAGGGTCTCGTCCCGGGCCAGCAGCAGCCTGACAGATGCAACCTCGAGGCGCCAAAACCAATTCATAGCTGATCATTTATCAATGTCTGTTGCTATGCTTGGTTCGGAGCTAAAGTGTGGGGACGAGGGCAGGATAAGTTGGTCAAAAGGGGAGATATTAAAAAACCAAAGAGTGCATTTTGTTCGTCGTCTTCTGGCGAGTATTTTGGTCACCCTCTTGTCCCTCTCAGACCACTCCCCATAGAACACATAAACCCTTTTTCCCCCCTCCCTCCATCTACACGCTCCGATGCTAGTGTCTCCGTGGACTGCTAGATTGCGCTAAACATAGCGTTAATAATGTCTTAGAAACAGCTGGCTAAAGTAGTCTCCGATCTGTCTGGTACGATGTCTGCTCGGCCAATACACTTGTAATCGGCTTTGCTTTCGAAGCAAATGTCTCATGTTCATGTGCTTTGTGCGTCTCGCATGTAACGGCATCCAGCAACTGTGGTTGTCATGGGTCATAAGTCATGGTCATAAGTCCTTGTCGTGGTGGTCATAAGTCATGGTCATGGTCATGGTCATGGTCATGGTCATAAGTCATGGTCATAAGTCCTTGTCATAAGTCCTTGTCTGTACAACAGGATAGAGACGGTAGAACTGAGCAGACAGATTGAGGAAGCGACACTTGTAGACTAAGACACCTTATGAGTTAACTTACCCCATATTCACCTCAGACCTTTTTACAAACCCTCTTGACCATTTTAAAACCCCAATAACTCTTTGTGGTCTCCGTATTCAAAAATCACACCACTTTCCCCTCAAAACCACTACGCTAACCCCGACCGAACACTAGTGCTCTTCCATGGCCTTGTCTGGTAGCGCCCCTGCAGTCTCCGTCTATCAAAAGTGAAACACCGGCTGCTAATGCACGCGGGCTGGTCCAGGGCCTGCCACTACATACATATATACTTGAAACGAGACAAACCAGGGCTGGATGCAGCTGTGGTGGTACAAGTACAAGGTGTACAAGGTCAAGGAGTACGGGGTGGACAAGTACGACGTCGTAGTTGGATAATAAAAGAAGAAAAGAAACGAAGAAAAGAAGAAATAACGGAAGACAAGAAAAGAAAAGAACGGAAGACAAGAAAAGAAAAGAAGAAATGAAAGAAGAAATGAGGACAAGTCTTCACTGTGACTGTACTGTAGCACTCTGTGAACAGTATGATACTGTGACTGAGGAGCAGATTGTTTTTGTATAATTCCAGGTCATCCTTTTCTGCTGTTTTTCGTGTCCTGTCGTCTTGTTTCGTCTTGTTTTTCTTTTTTTTTTTTCCGAATACTCACTGGAAAGTCGAGCCGAATGGTCTCCAAAAAGTCTCCAAAAAGTCTCCAAAGTCTCTAGTCCCGCAATATTGGCTCTCAATATTGTCTCTGCAATCACCTGCACGCGAAGACGCATCCCGGTGCAATACATCGCTACTCGTCAAGGTACGGAGGATTGAGACACCACTAGCGCAGTCAAGAGGCCACCACGGGCATTCCGCAATTGTAATCCACTCTGACTTTGGGGCAACCACCAGCACGAGAGCCAGGAACCAGGGTTTGTGTGTTTATTCGGGGGGGAAAAAGTCTAGAAGAATGAAGACAAGGACAGCCTCGTGGTATCGATCTCCTGGTTGTCAACGGCTGGCTGGTGGCTCCAAACCGTGTCAGTCTGCTGTCTCACCTTGTTACTTTCGCTGTCTCAGTCTCAGGCGTGCCGATCTACCTTGTCTTTTTTTTATCTCTTTCGGGGCCTCCGCATGACCCAAGTACGGCCTCGAGCTGAAGGGTATGCATTCACGTTCACCGTTTCTTTTTCCATAAACCAGTAGGACCCTGGAAGCGGAGATGAAGTGGAGAGCAGAAGACCACAGAAATGGTACTGTAAGAAGTCCTGTAAGAGCACAAAAAGAACAGAAAGAAACATCTGATGACAAGTACTCGTACACCACTCTGCCCCAACTTACAACTCTGCCCACTCAGACAAGAGTGGTATGAGACACGGCAATCTCCCGTCAAAGTTGCTTGATGCCAGGTACACGAATAAGCACGTCGGTAGCGTCTTTGTGTGGCAAACCTAAGCCCCCTACTCGTATGTACTCGAAACCACGCACGTCCACACGTACTCTTGTTTGACCCCCTCGAGCTTGGACCCTTCTGCCTTTGGGTGTCTCACTTTTGGGTTGCAAAAACAGCTTTTTTCAGGCCGACACGTTGCTGACGTCTGGCCATCTCGTACCACGTTGCAGGGTCACTTTGCAACCGCCAAATAACCACATTGGTAGGTTTGCCCATCTCGATCGGCGAACGTGATAATGGTAGTGAGTGGTGAGTGGATAGTCGTAAGAAGTGAGTAGTCAGATAGCTATTTCCGCCATAGTATAAGATAACCGCCAAATAGCCGCTGAACAAAACAACAGAAAACAACCAAATACAACCAAAAACTCACTAGACATACTCCCACCCCAATCCATACCCACCACCACCACCACCACCACCTGCATGAAGTCTGGTCTCTTCGTTCTGGAATGTCACTCTGTTTGTCTGTCTGTCTGTCGTCTGTCTGTCTGTCTGGTTTTTCTTTTTCCCCTTTTTTCAAGGCAAGGCCAATCTCTACCAACGCAGATCACGCCGATCTCCTGCTGGTGGGCGGTGTGTATGCCCGTGGCCAGCAACGAGTCTAACTGTGTCCAGAGACCCTGACCTTCCCGGTAGCAAAAGGTTCGCCGTTAGTTAACGGTGATGGGCGGGATGTGGTGGTGACAGGATGTGGTACGAGTAGTACCACATCTAGTAGACCTTCCAGGTACGAGTACTGTATGTACTGGTACTCGTAGATGAAGACCAACGTTCTACGAACCTTGGTCTTCATCGGTCCAAATAATATTCCTGCAAAAAGCAAAGGTCACCTGGGGCGGCAGCTAATCGGCGTTACAGTTGTCCACTCCCCGAGCTGGAGATACACATGTCTAGCACGAGCTCACCAGGATCAGTGTGCAGCTGAGAGTGAGTGTCCGGAGCCACCGCGGAAGCCCCGGTATCACTGCTGGTTCGGCTGCTTCATCTAAGCTCGGTCGCGGCATTATGCGATATTATGTAAAGCGATCGGCAAAAGTTAACAGAGCATCCAAACAGTGGGATGGGGTAGGCACAGTAGATGTGGTTGCCAGGGTAGACAGAGTCAGTCAGGGTAGACAGAGTCAGAGAGTCAGAGAGTCAGTCATCCAAAGACTTGTCACCAGATCTTGACTAGTTCAGTCTGTCCAGAGTAGTAACCAGAAGTACTGATTCAAGACACAAGTACTGACTCAAGTCTAGTCAAGTCAAGTCAAGTCAGTCAATTCTTTCAGACGTCCATCATGTCTCACACGAGATGCATGAGTTCTTGTCCACCAGGACTGGTAGTACCTGGTACCCTGTTAGTACTTCGGTACCAATAGTACCTGGTACTCTGACAGCACTCATGTCTCACTGGTAGATTTAATCTGAGCGATTAGTCTGGCTGCTCACGACTGCTTGACGACCGCTCCAGCTCGATTGACTTGGCTTTGCTTCTTAACAGCTAGCGTGGGTTGCTTGTTAAGCAGTCATGTGGCCGGACCCCGTCAACTAGGCTTGTCGCCAAAAGAAACGTTCGGCTGCCCGGGGCCCTCTGTCGCCACGTCGCCAGTTGCTTCGGGAAGGCGCATCCATGTACGAGTTTGGCGATCGTTCCAGGCCCGTTGAAGTTGCTTTTTGCAGTTGAAAAGTCGGTGCGATTGGCGGCAGGAGAGCATGGCTAGGTAGGGTCATAGACATAGCCGGGGTACAACCAGTGGTCAACCAGTGGTACAAGGGTAGAAACTGAGTGACACAGAACCAGCCTGTGACACAAACAGAACAAAAATGGTACAGTATCTCGTTCCTCTGCAGCAGGGTCTACGGCACTATTAAATGCACGCTTTCTGACCTGCGTTAGTTTAGGTTGGGTGGGCGAGAGTTGGGAGGATACTGAGTAGAGGAGATGAGTAGAGAGGAGGACAGACAGAACAGGTCAGGACAGGACAGAACAGATCAGGACATAGTCATAGTACTTTAGTCATTAGTAATCAGTCCGTTAGTCATCCGTTTTACCCTACTCATCCAGTAACCAATCATTCGTCACCCACTCTATATCCCTCCACCCACCCCCTGATCCTCAGGGATGATCAGCGTTTATACAGCCAGGTGTTCAACGCAGGTGGTTTGGGATCGACAAGCCGTCGTGTTTGGCTGCCACTCTAGCTTTTTGCAACTCAATCGGCCAAGCTCAAACCATGTTAGCAGATACGCTTAACCGGATTCATACAAGATGCTATGGATGATATATTTTGGGATTGGAATATAGGTGTTTTTGACGTCCATCAGCCATCCCATTTTTCCACCCTCCACCTTTCGTCTTCCTACAGACCCTCCTGTTTCACTGTGTCTCAAACCATATCCGCATTCTTTATCGTTTGCCCTGCTTGTCTGATCAGCAAATAAGCAGGTCCCTATGGGGCCATGTATAGAGCATAAGTGGAATGAGAGATTGGGGTGGTGAAAATGGCGAATTTGCGGATAAGACGGTTTTGGCCGAAATACCCATGACTTGAGGCTGCCTGACGCCAATTTGGCAACGTCTTTTTTCCGCTTTTTTTTTTTCTTTTTGCAAAATGAGATACGTGGCAGGGTCTAGTGCGGAAAACAAGGTGCAACTATGCGTCTGGAGGTGCGTAAGCGAATTTTGCAAAAAGCAAAGGGGGTCTTCCTTGTCCCAACAGACTCTGTTTTTGTCCTTTTGTGCGTACAGCCTCTGGCTTTCGCTTTTTGGGTTCCCTTTTCAAAATAATATTCCGCACCATCAACGGGCCGAAAAGGTGGTGAAATAACACATAGTCTTTGTCTTTTCAGGAGGTCGAGTTAGTAAGCGTGACAATTGGACTTGTGAAAATGTCAGCTGAGGAAGTCAGGAACAGATTCTGGTCGTTTCACCAATTTTTAAGACATTAATTACAGCCAGTCTTTAAGGGACTGCTGTGCATTACAGAGGTCTATTATTTGGAAACATTCAGTAGATTTCAGAAGGCCTATTTGTTTGGAAAACCAACGCTATTTGTTTGAACATTAACAACGCCTATTTATTTGCATTAACCAACGCTATTTTTTTATGTGAAAAACATAACTAAATGTACCACGCTAGCTCCACTAACTCCACTAGTCTACCGGGTCCAGCCTTAGACGGCTAGACGACCCTGGTCTGAGGGGACCAATATCCAACGGTTAGGGTCTATTGCTTGCTAGACCAAGGGTAGTGTTAATTGGTTGTAGATGGTATTGGTATAGAGTGGTATTGAAGGGTCTGGTTGTAGAGTCTGATATTGAGTCTTCTGAGAATCCAAAATTAAGATATTTGCTCACGAGTACAGTCTCGTACAGTATCGTACTTGAGGCAGTGTTTTTTAGTTCACAGCATTACTAGAATACTGGACGTCAGTAGGATCAATGTCAGATCTTAGACCGTCAGCGTGCCTGGATCAGATTAGTAGACTAGCCCTTTTTTCTGGATCTCGATATTGGCATATGGTGAGACATGTATTGAGACTGGTTTGGTGACATTGGTTTTTAGGTGGAGAAGACAAAAGTGGAAATGGTGGATAAGTGGAAGTGGATAGGGAAAAGGTGGCAAAAAATGGGAAAAATGGGAAAACCCATTTGGTATATTCTGACAGCTAAGTTCATGAGCACTTATCCTTCGTTTAATTTTCTGTACCTCGCCTGGTTTTTTGTACATTTTGTTACCATTTTACCAGTGTGCCGTTTCGTAACTAAGACTGTCTAAGACAGACAGCTAAGCAAGACAGCTAAGCAAGACATGAACCCACCTAAGACACTAAAACCGGTAAATTGTGCATGTTCTGGAATACAGGCTGAAATAGGAAAGGTCCTAATCTCTACGCCATCTGGTTTCATTCCGCTTTTGTGAGATCCCCAGATCACCTTGTCCAGATCACCTTGTCAGATCACGACTCAGATCACTTTTCTCAACGGCCCGAATCGGTTGCACCAGTTCGTCGATCTTCTTCGGTCCTATTCGGGTACCTCGTCCGATACCCTACTGGTCCCTAACCGTTGGCCGGAGGTGGGTAAGTTGTGAGTCGAAAAAAAATCGCATTTTTCCAGATGAGACAGACGGCTAGAAACGCGATTCGGACACAAAAACAGCCATAGAGCTGTCACAAACACGTCTCGGCCCATCAGGGCTGGCACCCCACCCCCATTGGTCTTCTTGGTCGAAGATCGTCCTTGATCGACCTGGTTGGGAGGCTTGAGATTTACTTAGTTGCCAGAGTTGGGAGAGCGAGAAACGTGGCAAAAAGTGTTTTTTACAGAGAGAGAGTTGGGAGGGTGTACAATCGGTGTTACAGAGTCCAGATTTCAACTCCTCGTATCTCCACGGCTTGAATCGGGGTTTCAGTGAGTGAGACATGGTGTATCATGAGGATGACTAAACAGAGTACTAGAGTATAGTAGTTGCCAATGAGTACTGGCTACTGTGTCTGGATGTGTCAGTATATGTCCGTCTGTGTCTCTAAACGCGTTTATACCTCTTCTATAGCCCCTATTACTTCTATCCTACCCTGCACAATGTACCTTGTACTTATTTTACTCCATCTCAACGTCGTGGAGGTCTCACCAACTGAGACATGATGTCAGGCTGCGTTTCAGGAGGTTGGTTGAAACAGTCCTAAAGGCTCAGGGTCCAAGGGGTAGTATAAGGCGTGCAACCGTTGTAGTTCAGTAGCAACCTGATACGACTCTAGGGGTAAGTTGGAGATACTAGGTGTGACAGAAGTGACAGAAAGAGAAGGGTGAGGCTGTGTTTTTTCTGAAACGACGGGAACGTACGGAACTCGATATTTTCCCGATCTGTAACTTCTTTGCATCCAGTCACTATTCTCGTTTCGTCCTGTCTCTAGTTACTTGAAACTGAGCTGGCTTCACCTGACCTGAACCAAAAAGAAAATACTAAAGAGGTCAGCTGTTGCCTTCGGTGCACCTTCAGACATCGGTCTCGCTTAATCTGGGGTTGCTGTGTCTGCTATGTTTTGTTTTTGTTCTCATGATCTTACAAAACAGGACGATTACAAAACAGGACGATTATGCTTGCTCCTTGATAGGGAAATAACATAGGCAACCAGAAAAATCGAATTTAGTAATAATTATGTCATATCTATTTCTCCGTCTCCAAAGCAACCATTCATTTATTTTATTGACCAATATTCATACCATTAAATACCACCCAAGTTCGCTTGGTTTGTAAAACACACTTTAGATACAACGTCTCACCCCTTTTAGCACTCTAATAATAGGACGGGAACTATTCCATAAGAGGATCTAGAATGAGACCTATACAAACAGGTTTTATAACGTCGTGGTCGTATGATTATGAGGCGGGTAGGTACTGATTGGTACAACTTTTTCTATAGGATTTTGCTATGGATTTTTGCTACTTTTTCGTACGACTACTTCTTAGAGTCCCATCTTACACCTTACACTATTCTCCTTAGTCTAGAGTATAGAGTAGACAAGTGATATTTGTCTAAAGAAACCACCAAAATTCTCTATACACCAGATTCTCTATACAACTAGACTGTCTCTACAACTAGACTGTCTCTACAACTCTCTAGTTACTCAGAAACGTCGTACTCCAGCATCTCCCTAAACACTTTTTCTTGGCAATAAATACAATAAATTAATCTAAATGAGTGTCTTGCGACGTTAGTTCTGTGCCTGCACAGTGAGCTCTATGTAATTTTAGGTGACGAGAACCGTCGACAGAAAGTTGCTCATTTTTCTCTCTGCCGTCTTATCCTGCTTTTGGGGCTTGGACACCTGGCCGGGCGGAGGCGACACGGTGCCGCTTTTTCGTCGCATCATCGAGTTTCGAGATGTGCCCAGATGGGTCCGGTAGTGCTGCATGCAGTTGTCCTGCCGCGAAAACCGGCTGGTGCATCCCTCGTAGGGACACTGGTAGTTTTTCTCGCCCGTGTGGATTCGCATGTGACGGGCAAGATGTCCAGAAGTGGTGAATGACCGGCCACAGTCGCACATGTACTTCTTTCGCTTCTTGTTGTGGGCATTGTTGAGATTCACATTCACAATGGGCACCGTTTGAGGCTGGTACAAGGGAGGCGATTGTGGCAGCGAAGGAGGAGCATAAGAGTGGACATGGGCCGAGGGAGGAGGAGGCGGAGGAGCCACCTGCATCATTGGCTGTGCGTGGACCACAGGCTGGATTTGTGTCTGTAGAATCTGACACTGCTGCTGTGGTGGGACCGACTGGACCTGCTGGGGCTGGTAGTGGTACATTGGGGGAGTGGGAGGGTAGTTGATGTATCTGATGGGAGGCAGTGGCCGCTGGTCGTTGAGAATGTACTTGAGCGACATGTTGGATGTGATGGGGAGACTCGGTCTTGACTGGGGATATGTCTAGGGGACTGGCTGGGTCTTATATATCCTCGTATTACCAGGGCCGTACAGAGACAAAGGAGGGTCCTTGCAGTAACGTGCAGATGACGCAGTGAAGACTATTTGCCCATGGGTTTGATAGCCCCGGTTTTGCATTTTTCCACAAAATAGGGTTGCGGATTAAGGTTTGAGCCACGACTTTGTGTTTTCGAATTTGAGGTTTGCCGTTTTGTGTTTTTAACCACTTTTCGCTTTCCTCTCTCTCTCTCTCTCTCTTCTCTTTTTCGTTTTGTGTTTTTAACCTAACAAGTTGGGTAGTGGAGACGGTGGTGGATAGACGGCAGGCTAACGGTGGTGGATAGACGACACCGTCTAGATGGTGCTGGCAGATGTGCTGTTACCGCATCTGTGTCGTTACCACATCTGTGTCGTTGCCATCATACTGCCCTACCTATGTCGTACCGATCACCGTTTAGCTCCTCATGATCACGGTGGATCTGCAGGGGTCGCTTTCACACAAAGCGGAAACGTCCGTTTTCAGCGGATGGCACCGACCAGATGGAGACCTTCAGGTGTGCAAGATCGCCCAGCGTGGCTGTTTGGGACTGGCTCCTTTTCCGGGGGTACTGGCCTAATGGGAAGCGAACCGCTCTGCGCAGCGGTGGGTCTGCTTCTTGCTGTCTCACCTTCTCTTCGCATGTCTCACCTCCCCCCATGAGCAATGGCCAGACTGACATTTTTCGCCGCGGTCCCTTTTCTCCCGCTTTTCGCCTCATGCAGGTCTCACTCTGTGACAAAAGGACGCGGCCCCCAATACAGCCTGCCACTCTCCGTGCTCCCTCCCCTTTTATGAGACACTCCCTGCATACCCAGAGGTCCCAGAGGCGGGAGGTGTTACAGGTTCTGCTGTAGGGTTAGTCAGCTACAGTGCCAGGGGAGAGAGCACCACTCCCAAGAGGGCAGTGATAGCCGGCCACGGGGCCAATGAGCTACCACAACACTGCCCATCGGACGAGAGTCAGGGCGGCCATCACCAGGGACTATCACCGCGACCATCACTCCCTGGTGTTAGCTTTGGTGGTGATCATCTACACCGACGAACACTTTCTGAAACAGCAACCCACTATGTGCCGTGGCGATATGGGGGAGTTGCGGAGTGGAGTTGCTAGGACCGTGGACGAGGAGGTCGCTAGCCCGTCGTCAGCCCAGTAGCCCCCCACACGGAGCCACTACCGTGGTATAGACCTCTTGGCAGCTTTCATCTCTCGGCCAATCTGATCATAGCTACAGAGTTTGGCAGGGTCGGGAGTGACTGAAGCCAAAGTGGAGGTCTGCTGGTACGGGTACGGGACAGGCACGAGCTGAGGCACAAGCACATTGTTTGGGGAGTGCATGGCAGCAGGGTCTGGCTCATTTTACCTCCCTGGAGGCCGAGCTAGTTCTGTGAGAATATTGTGACAGGTCCGGCATGCCAATCTCCGCGAAAAAAGCAATTCTCTCAGTCATGATTACTCACGAACTTTAGCAGCGCCAGTTGAGTAGGGAGTACAGAGTAGGGAGTAGCGTAGGGAGTAGAGTAGGGAGTACATGGCGGCCTGGTAGGGGGTCAGCGAGTGTATCTGGAATTCTGGCCTGATACTCCTTTTTCCTGCTTTTCTCCTACCCTACAGACTAGCCCACTGTCGTTTTTACTACCATTTTCACCATTTGACCAATTCCACTACACCCTTGTCTGACGGTCTCACATCTTCGATGAAGGCTATCGTGGACTAATTGTAGGGTCTAGAATCGGCGTCTGATTGCCAGACAAGCGCAGCCCGGATAAGCAGTATACATCTCACGAGACAACCTCAGGAGACAAGCCGGTGGCTTCCTCCACGGATACAACCAGTTATTGAAAAGTTATTGAAAAAGCAGTTTTCAAAGACAACGAAAAGCGGGTGGAAAGAAAAATGGGGTGTGAAGTGTTGAGACTACTCATACAGGTGATGGAATGGGTACAGCATGTGGCTGCTAAAGAAAAAGCACTGGCACTGTTGAAGTTGGTGAATCATTGGTTGCCCTGCGGTATTGGTCCTGAGGTCTTGGCTATGAGGCTGAGCATTCAACGTGCGTGTATACTGCGTCGGGTCGATTCATTACTACTCTATAGCTATAGCTATAGGCAATTTCAATAGTCTGGTTACCTAGCCTACTTTATCTCTGGTCTACTCTATCTCCCAATTGAATCCCCGATTTCAATTCCAATATCGATTCTCCCAATACCCCCAATAGTTTATTACCCCCAAACTATAGACTCCAAACACGCCAGCCACAGATAAATGGCAGTTATAGATCTGTGTGAGTAAGCGTTAGCTTACTCATCTTTACCGTATTGGGCGTTCTATCTATCTGGTGTGTCTTGTAGGTCATTCTTCTTTTTGTTTTTTGTTTTTTTTCTTTTTTTTGCCGTGGACGTTTCTTCTTCTTCTTCTATCAACATGTCTACACACGCTAGACTCGGGAAAAACACGCTACTGTGAAGAAGACGGTTAGCGTGACGAGTGGCAGATACCGCCTCGGAAGCCCAGGATAGTGCCACTTTTCTGTACTCTTTTCTAGAGAGAAAGTGCCACGGACGCATGTGTGCTCTAGAACATTTAGTAGTCCAACGTGGCTTTGGAGTGACGGTTAGACGGTGGCTAGTGAGAGTATGTGTTCTAGGAGTTTTGGTCGTTTTGGTGACATGTGTTTGATAAAAATAACTGACATGTGTTTCTAGGGTAAAAATAACGTGGACATGTGACGGGAAGAGGGGTTGGAAACTATTGCCTAATCGAGTAACTGTTGGTTTGAGGACTTGGGGAGGTGGTTGTCTGGGTTACTGGACTTGGTTGACTCAATTGCACTGACTAGGGCTCAATTGATTACCTGGTTATTTGTTTACTTCGTTTCTGCTTCAAGATGCACCTCAAACAATATTGTATTTCATATAATAAAAAAATTAATAAAAAAAGAATTACAGTATCGTACAGTTTTTCAAATCCTACACATGGACATGTGGAAAGCCTGCCTAATCCAGCCCCCTGCCGCTAGCCCTCCAAAACTAGCCCCCTGGTATTGTTCTCAGGCCATTGTGTTTCCAGTCTTCTAGTTTTCCATTTTTTCACCTTTAAAGCCCCACTCTATTTTACGCATTTTTCGCTTCGTGTTTTGCTGTACAATTAGCACCTCAACGCCATGGAGACTAAAACGTCAGCATTGTCAGTACGAATGTACGACTGCTTCTGTATGCATTCTTCTTCAGCTGTTTGTACGCAATTGATCTTGCAGCTGCTTTTATTTTGTTTTGGACCTGTACAGAAAGAAAACAATTCCAAATAAAATAAAACAAATAAACAATTCCAAAATATACTGTAAATACTGTATATTCAAACCCCCACGTAAGGCACAAGACCATGTGAGAGCCTCGTGGTATTAGACCAGCTCTAGCAGTAGTGTCGACGGCCCGTAGCTGCTAAAAAACAGAAGACCATAGGGTTCCACGGACTCCTCTTTCCGAAGACCAACACGCATGTCTTCTAGAAGAACTAACGTCGGAATGTGCACAACGGTGTTAAGTGGATTGCTGTATTGAAACAATGTATAGTCTACTGTGGAGAGTCTTCTGAATGTGTTTCTACACATGTTCTAGTGAGAAACTTGGCAGGGTGATTCTAGTGGTGCTTTTTATTCAACAGTTTTCGACTACAGTTTTCAACTACCAGGGTACCCTTTTATCTCTTCAATTGTCATTTTACTGTGTCCTGTTCTGCATCTAGAGTCAACGTCCCATTCAACGTCTTATAGTTGACTGAATACTGTTCACTCTAAATAGGCTTCTCGTATTTGTTCTCCTACCTAACTCTCTGATACCCCCGTCAAAACAGTTTAGAAAAGCCCTACTAACTCTTTTGCCACGTGCCTGAATGGTATTGTTTACATGGATTTACCATTGTTTTTAGTTGAATTGACTATTTTTAACACTTTTAATCGCTTTTATTCACTACCGCTAACGTCTACTCTTCCCCAACCCTAATCACTCATAACCTATCTACTCCCAACGCGTGAAGCTAAAATACAACTCCACCTCTTCTCATCATCACCATGTCGGACCAACCCAAGGACCAAGAACTGCCCGTACCCGGGTCAGACACATCCAGCAACGCCAAGCCGGCTGATACAACCCCGGCCGAGGCTGATGCACCGGCGATTGAGGCTGAAACGACCACAAAGCCGGACACAGACGCAAGTGACACAAAGCCAGCGGTCACAGACACAAAGACCCCCACGACAGAATCAACGTCAGATAAAGCCGACGACGACGTCGAAATGACCGACGCACCCGCCACAACCACTGCTAACGACGCCGCCGATGTTGCTGCCGACGATGCGCTCAACATCAACCCCGCGGACATTGGAGACGACCCCAACGACCCCGACGTGGACGAAGACGCGCTCAACGAGGACGACGACGACGACAAGCTGCCGGCACCCAAGTCCAAGTCCAAGGAAACCAGCGCGGCAGCCGAGGGCGACGACGAGCCCAAACCCGCGCCTCCAGCACCCCGAAAACGAGGCCGGCCCCCGGGATCCAAAAACAAGGCCACCCTGGTGCGGGAGAGCGAAATGGAGGAGGACGAGGAGGCGCTCAAGCTGACGTCGTTCTCCGCGGTCGGAGGCTTTGGCCCCGGAGGAGCCGGAGGAGCGATGCGGTCGGGATCAGCCCGATGGGCCGCTCGAGGCCGAGGCTCGCGAGGAGGAACGTCGCATCTCGTCATGGTGCCGCGGGACGAGAACGGCAACCCGTTCCCCGTGGAGGACGACGAGCTGCTGCTGCCCGAGGACCCTGCCGGCGAGGTCAAGGTCAACAAGCTGGGCGAGCTGCAGGGCGGCCGAGAGTACCGGGTGCGAACGTTCACGGTGCTGGGCCGGGGCCGACGGCTGTACATGCTGTCGACGGAGCCCGCGCGATGCATGGGTTTCCGAGACTCGTATCTGCTGTTCCAGAAGCACCGGCGGCTGCACAAGGTGATTGCCGACGAGGGTGAGAAGTTTGATCTCATTGAGCGAGACATTATCCCGCACTCGTACAAGGGCCGGTCCATTGGTATTGTGACTGCGCGGTCCGTGTTCCGAGAGTTTGGCGCCAAGATTGTGCTTGGAGGAAAAAAGATTATCGACGACTACTACGTGCAGGAGGCCGTTGACGCGGGCAGCGTGGAGGGCGACATTGCGGACCCGGATGATCCGTTCAACCAGGGCCGGGAGCACTCCAAGGACCACTACGTGGCGTGGCTCGGCGGCGCAGGCGGTGCCGGCGCTGCGGCTGTGCCTGTGGTGCCTATTCCTCCGCCCATGACGCAGGCGCCTCCCAAGCGGCGAAAGGTGGTGGGCGCGCAGCTGGCGCCCAACTGGATGTACGACCACGCGCTGGCGGCGTCGCGGTTCAACTCGTCGCTGCTGGAGGAGCGGCGGGAGGCGGACCCGCAGGGCTTCACGGTGGAGCCGCTGACGGGCGTGCGGTTTGTGCCGCAGCTGACTCAGCCGTCCGTGTCCGAGTGGTTCAAGGTTGGCCGGGGCAAGAAGACGGTTGTGTCTGAGGAGATGCAGTTCAGCCCCGTGACGAGGACGGGGCTGCAGGTGTCGTTTGATCTGAACGACATTGACATCGACGAGAACATCAAGGAGGCGATTCTCGACCAGCTGGAGGTTGAGGGTACCACCAATCTTTAGATCGGGGGTGCAGGAGACGTGCAGTCTTGTCCGCCAGGGCATGTGTATTATTAATGTATTGTATAGGAATGGTATTGGGGGAGGGGGGTCGTCAGCTACTACAGTGGCGGATCTGGTGGCTGTGTCCTGGGCCGTGTCCTCGGGGCTGTGTCGTGGAGACCAAGATGGTTGCTCGGTGGTCAGGTGGCCAGGATCGGACCACTGACATGCGTCTGAAACACCCTTGTAGCTCCGTCTACTGTTTGGGACTACTGCTTCAGGCCAAAGACGGATGCGTCGAGGAGATGGTCCCCGGTCAGCTGTTGGCACGACTTTGGGAAGCAGGCAAAAAGGAGCCGGTCTCGGCGTCAGGGGCGCCACTTTTTTTTTTGCGCCATCTTCAGGCACATCAACAACTTCCCTTTCCGGTGGCCTTGTCTGTCATTGTGGTACCTTGTTCAGGGTCTCTAGTTTGGTGCTAAAACAGGGACTGGGTCTGGCACGTGACTGGGCCGTTTGTTTCGGGGTTTTACTGCAGTCTAGTGTCTGTGGTAGCCACCTGGACGGTTTTAGTGGCATTTGAAACCCGCTAGCGGCGTCTAGCGTCTGAAACGGATTTTGGTAATTTTAGCGATATTTTGCGAGAAAAAAATAAATGGAAAAAATAAGTGGAAAAAAATAAGTGGCGAGAATTGGCACATGTCGGAGAAAAGACATGTGTGTGCAAATTAACTGCTGCACCACACCTGGGTGAGACTGTTTTTGCTTCACCAAGCGAGCGTGTTTTTAGGCCAAAAAAAGGTGTGTTTTAATTACACGGTGCAGGGGAAGATGAGGGCGAGTAGAGTGAGTCTGGGGGAGGGTGTAAGGGAGATATTGAGACTAAAACGGTACCAAAATGAAGAGCAGAACGAGGGCTACAAGATGGTAGTGTTATTTTTCCAATTGGTCTACTATCCGTCTAGTTACAGTGACTCTACCTTCCGTAAGTATGCAGGCAGCCATCCCCTGTAGTCAAGTGGTGTCCGAATCGGTTTGATGAACTGGAGAGAGACAGGTACGACTGCAGCGGAGTTATTATTGCAATCAAACGGACAGAGATATTATCCGTGTGGAACAGGAGGTGGGTAAGGGTAGGGTATGGGTCTAGACTTGCTTACGAAGGATTTGAGCGTTTTTCGAGCGTTTCGTGTTTCGAGCGTTTCGTGTTTCGTGCGTTTCACTCTTTCACGTTTCACGCATCTCTGTTTACTTATAGCCTGTTATCACCTGTCTATCTGTCTGTCTAAGCTGTGGTTTGGAGTCAGGTTTAGACGTGCTGCAGTGCGGATCCAAAGGCTAATAGTGTGACTATGTTGGCGATCTACAGCTGTGGAATCTGGGTGAAACAAATGAAGACATTTTACCATTTTACACCTCATCATGCAAGTCTACGTGGGTGAGACTTCAAAAAAAAAAGGGGGTTAAAAGCCGAAAACGACACGAGACGTTATTTTCACGTTGTATTATTGTATTTTCAAACCAGGTATTTTTCACACCAGGTATTTTCTCAATTGATATTTTCTCGTTGCCGCATTTTCATTTTCATTTTCATTTCATTCATTCATCCCTGTAATAAGTACCCATCTATTACAGCAGCTTTTGGCCCTCAGACCCTGTGATCTCACCCCCTGAATATGCTTAGAATCGGCCGGTACCAGGGTGCTACCAGTATGCTTGTTTGGACGTTTCTTTTGTCGTCTACGGGGTACTAGTGTTCATTTTTCTCTTGTCTCTTTTTCCCTCTCTTTGTCTCGTTTTTCTTTAATTTGTCGCTTTTCGTCCGTCTGCTTTTATTGTCTCAACTTGCTTTTTCATTTGTTTCACGCATTGTTTCTCCGCTTCCCCTTTTTTTTTTCCCTCCGTTGGACCGCATTTTCAAAATAATATCGCCCGGGGGCTGCACAGAAAAAAGCACGCTAAACGTCAGGACGCCAAAAACCAAAATCAGGGTCCTAAGGGCTCGGTGGAAACAGCCAGATTCGGGAAAGTGGATCCAGATAGGCAATACGAACGAGCAGGGAAATATCAGGCTATTCTGTCCTGCTTTTAATATCCTAAACTTAACAAAGCTTATAAAATTAATTCCCACAAATTTGCAAAAATCACATTTAATCGGGTAAAACAAAACAAACATTCCACAGTCTGGGAAGAGTCAGGAAAATCAGGGAAAAATACCACACAAATCCCCAGCCCATTTCTAGTATTTCTACAACCCCATTACACATCTCCAGCTCGTGTTTCACCCTTCAGGCACCGGTGGTCACAGCCACATTCCTAGCCTCGGTACCCTGCTTGGGGTAGCCAACCCTAACCCACCTCATTTACGGACCCCTTATCTTGTTTCAACCGTTTGTACCTACATGTAATTTACCTTTGCTCCAAAAGCCTATATCCAAGACAAGCAGTCTGCTCTGGGGCCCCCACCCACAGGTTGCAGCGTTGCAGCTAATTTGAGTGCCCGCATCTCTGCATACCTTTGTCTGCTGATCATCAGGGGCTGTAAAAGCGAATAAGCTCGGCGTTTCAAACGTGGTGAAACCTGAGTGTGGGTGGGGTAGATTTTACCCGTGGAGCGCTGTAAAAGCTGCTACAGCGAGCTGCAGGTCAGCAGATATTTTGCGGGCTTTGCCCTTATTTTTAGGCAATTTCCTTCGCCTTCTGCGGCCATTCTACAGCCGGGGTTATTACGTCACCCCTGCTGCGTGTCTGATAATATTTGGTCATGGCTCCGCCAAAAGCTTATTTTACCCGCTGAAAAAGCTCAAAAAGGGTTCGCATGTGCACGTGCATTGTAATCAAATAGAGTTTCTGCAAGGACCCTTGTCGAGACGCAAGTTTAACCAAGCAGCAGGTGAGAGAGATGTTCGCTGGCGCAAGCCGGTGCAAGAGACGGACACTTTTTTTCTGTGGAGTCTGCCGCTATGTTTCAGGGAGGTTCACGTGACGAGATTTAGACCTCGTCTGACCGATCACGTGCATGTCTCATGTACCCTGCCCAACCCAATGGGCGTGCAGCTACATAAGGTTTCAACGGAAAAAGCAAGGCGCGTGCATGCAGACAAGGATGCAATTTCCAACCGAGTAAAATGAAAAGAGAGCCTGGAGATATAAAGTCGAGATCGAGGCAAAAGGGAAAAGAGAATTAGGGAAAGGAAAAGGAAAAGAGAATTAGGGAAAGAAAAAAGGAAAGGAAAATTAGGGAAAGAAATAAAGGAAAGGAAAAAAGGAAAAACGGGGAAAACGGAAAGAAACAAATCAGGGACAAGGCTGTATAGTCTCGTAACTGTCTAGGTTGGAAATAACTCAAGCTCGTCAATTGGCACTAAAAACGACCCAATGCTGCTGATCCCTGCTGGGATACGTTAAGTCCTGGAAAGTCGTGAAAAAATGGTGGAAAGAGATACAGACGTATTGCGCCATAGTTGGCTGGCAGTCGTTTCTTTTGGTGAGAGTAAAGCAGGGTGTACTTGGAGCAGAAGTACGAGGGGAGGGTATAGTAGAACAGGGTATAGTTGTATACAGGTGACTCAATTGAGGTGTTCTGGTCATACTGTTTCTGTCATCCTGTACCCTGTATCCTGTATCCTGTATCTGTCATCCTGTACCCTCTGTCCTGCTCACTCAGTTACTCTACAAGTCGCTTGTCTATCAGTGCCGTATGAATTAACCGTTGTTTTTTTACTCAGATACGTTGGCTAGTGCACGGCGCTGGTATAGGGGCAGGCAGCCAGGCTAGCGCAGAAAGAGTGTTTAATGAGCTGGTGGGAAGTCTACGATGGTTTACGATCACTTGCAGCCAATACGTGCAACCACATTCTTACGAGATACGTTAGTAGAGGCCACGGCAGATACGTTAGTAGAAGTATATCAGTCAGGGATAATGGCGTGATGCTGAGTCACGATCTACACTGTCATCAGTTGTACTGTCATCAATTGTCAATTCTCTCAGCTGTATTACTACTCTAACACCTCTAACACGACCAAGTAAGACACTCTCACGAGACACCAATAAGACACGTTAAGGTGAGGGACGTGAACGTGATGATACTTGAAACATGGTATCAGAGTAGGATCGACACTAGCCGCAAAATGATACAAAAATGATGCCACAACGGAAAATCAGAGCCATTACGTAAATTGGCCGAGGGTTGTAAATAACTACCAGGTTAGTCAGTTGTACTCAATTGTACGAGTACTCAATTGTCTTACAAAATTGTCTTATAAAATTGTCCTACTCAATTGTACTCAATTGTACTCAAATATCCTCCTACAATTGTCCTACTTTCTCTACTCAATTATCCTGACTGTACCTCTTGTACATTCCATCCACCTCCATTCTCATACCACAATTCTCTATCTTAATTCGTCGTATTACTTGTGGCAACTTTCGCCTAAGATTTCCTCTCCACCGAGTCCAATTGAGTATCCAACTAAAGCACAACGAACCATGACAAAAACCCTACACAGAAACCATGATGACTAAGACAGAGTATGACTAAAATAATCATAACACCCATTTTTTTACAACCCTGTATCCTCTACCACCCCAATAGCCACAACCAATAACTCTCCCGTCTCTCTTATTTTTCCGCACTTCCATTTTCCGCTTCCATTTTTCCAACTTTTGCCTAGCTCGTAATTCCAAACCTTAAATAACCTAAAGTGGATCCCTCATCTATCACCCTCAGAACACCCCAATACTCGTCCAAAACGTCCAAAATCCACCCGAAAACTCCTCCACCTGTTCCTCCACCCTGACCCACCCCAAATACCCACTCTGTGCCCTTCCCGAAGCCCCCAACGCCTCTGACGTACCACCCACCTGGATCTACTTTACATGATGCAATGTGAGATCCTCAGCAGACGCAACTCTTCGGACCCGTAGATGCAAGCTGCTGAACCCTGGAGATCGAGATCCACCCGGTGGATCGTACTACGTTGGTCAGCTTCCGGAGATAAAACCACAAGGGAACGTATTCATAACTCCGGAGCATCAGAACAGCATGCCATACAGAACATTGTATGAACCTGTTATGACCTGGTTATATGACCAGATTGAATGACCAGTACAAGTATATTCAAAAATCTGCAAAATACCAACCAGAAAAAATCCACTTCGCTCCACAACTCCTTGTATCGTACTCTTTTTCCTCCTTGTACTTTTCTCCTCCACCTCAGCTCACTCCTCCACCTAGGACCACAATACGAGAAGCTCCCTGAGACGCCGGCATTGCGTCAGCTTTGCGTCCGCTTTCCACGTTTGTCCAGTCCCTGGCCATTTATATCCAATCCGGATTTGCTGCGCTGCATCGGAAGAGCGACTCCGTAAAACAGCCTGCATACAATGGAAAGTGGAGACTGTGGGCAGAGCCTTCATTTGGTGGCCAAAAAGACAGAGAAAAGTGCCAATCTACTCGCAAAGAGCGGTTCTCCAAGATGGTCAGCTTTTTTCCCCTCTTACTGCCCTCCCCAATCCCCCAAATGACATCTCCGACTTCTCCACACTACCCTGCATGTCATCGGTGAGCACTGCACAGACAGCATGCACGCAGCGAGGGTGGATATCTTGGAAAAATCTGCACCCATGCACCCGCCACAAGGAGAGTATTGTCCTTGTGCTCCTGCACCACAATGGCCCGTTCTTCGTTCGGTACCGTATTCACGTGAGTAGGTTGGGTCCGCATAATAAGGTTGTTTCATACTAGCAGTTTTGAATCAACCCGGAAATTGCCGTATCAGGGACTTTTCCTTGTGTGGATGTTGAGCTCAACATGTTGCTGCGAATGTGTCGGTGCAGGGGAGTATGGAAGCGGTTGATTGTTTGATTTGTATGTTTTCAAACAATAGGAAATCATTAAAATCAGGAGTTTTTCGAAATTTGAAAATTTGAATTGATCAAATCAAAACCAGATCAAATCAAAACTAGATCAAAACCAGATCAATCAAACCAGATCAATCAGACCATCCCAAATTCCAAATCCTGAATCCAAAGACCCCAATCCACCCCTCCGTCCTGAATCCCAAAACCGCCTTGTTATTTTCCCCTTTCGATCCTCACTGGTAATCAAACTCGAGTCAGGGTGCAGCACAACAAGGTTGACCCTGCATCCAAAAGGGCAATTCCCCGAACGCCGACATGGACGGACTTAAATCCACGTGACGCAATGCGACGTGGTGTAGTGCGGTGCACACGAAATGGATTCCGACGCTCAGGTGGGCGGTGGGCGGTGGGCCGGAATAAGCAGCGGGAAAAAAAAACGAAATCTGCTTTCGGTCGCTTCTTCACCTGAGAGATCCACACCGACTTTTTCCCTCCAAGAGCCACTCTCTCCCAACAAGCTCGCCCTCGTATCTCTGTCCTGAACCGCGTCCCGAAACTCTTTCTCCCTGCATTTACCATGTCTGTCGGTGCAGGTAGACATGGCCTGATTATTGCCATGCACACGGTGTTTGTTATGGCCGGTTTCAGCTTGTATCCGCGAGTTGGTAGGAGCTAGCTAGTGGGAGTGTAGTATCGTAGTGCTGGTTTATGGACCGACTGAAGCTCATCTGAGCCCTCCTGACGTCTGAGAGCTTCCCCAAGCGGAAGTGTCGTTGCTGTGGTACCCCTTCCCCTCTCTGCTTGTTTGTCAGGCAGTCTGAAGGCCGTACCGATCCGTGATATCAGCCCATTATCAATCGGACGCAGACAATGATGAGATGCAGGGCGTGCTTGTATTAATTCGGAACACGGATCCGGGCACTCAAACGAGACAAGACGGTAAAAATGCAACGAGAAAACGAGAAAACGAGAAAAAACGAACCTGGGTTAGCGAGGTTTACGAAGCGAACCAGATACCGAGTGACAGCCATGAACATGGAACATGGGCACACCTTGAGACAGAGGTCTTGTGGTGTCAGTGACACCAAATGCCGTACTTACACTCGGTATGTCGTCCAGACCAAAGACAGCAGTCTTGACAGCCTGACAGCTGCCTTTTCTCCCTTGCTCCCTCTTTCTGGCATGGCCCAAACCGGCCACGTGCGAGTCTCCTGTATCAGAATCAGCTGAGTGACGTTGTGACACTGCCATTGTGACATTGATGTCAGGAGTTAGGGGAGGCGGAGGCGGGAAGAAGATGGTGTCAGTGTCAGTGTCAGGAGTCAAGTAGTGACGTCATTGAGAGTACTGTTTTTGGTACCATACTTTCCTGTTGTACTGAGTTCTGACTGAGGTGAGTAAGAGTATACGTTATAAAGAGGATATCTTAAGACGTATTCTGGATAGGGTATTCTTAATCGTATTCTAAAGACGTTATTCTTACATTGTCCTAACACTTTATATTCACACGTTATTCTCTACCTTTTCTCTCCACTTTATACTATACTCTTCCTTCTACACTTTACCACAACATAGCTACCATACCAGCCTGTCAATCTACATATCGTGAACTGTTCAAAACAGTTTGACATTGATTGACGGCAAGACAGCTCGTGACAGGTAGTTAAGGGTAAGTGTCGGTAATTCGGTCTGTCGGTAATTCGGCAATTCGGTGCTTCGGTAAAGTACTGTCATGACACTTGTAGCTACAAGTTGATTTATCCACTTTGAGCTGGGTTACAAGTACGAGTATAGTACAGTATTGTTGGTACGTACTTACTGGTACTCGTGATACTGCTGTTACCATACCCCTGATGATACCACACTACTCATGAACTAGTACCTGGTTCTAACACTCCAACCACCCCGTTCAACTACTCTATCTGTCGGAATCCGAACTAGCCAATCAAGATAGCCGCGACGTCGAAGGTCTCGACGGCCCTAGAATCCCGCTAGAATCAATCGGCCCGTTATCGTATCAGATAGCCCGCTGAGGGGCGGGAGACAGGTGACAGGTGACAGGGGGAGGTGCGGAGAAGCCCGGATGACAGCAGTCGGAGGCGGAGAAGCCCGGGTGACAGCAAAATGACATCGGAGACAGCATATTATTGCGGAGACAGCAGTCAGACGTCGGGCTGGGTGAAGTACGGACAGGGTGAAGTACGGACTGGGTGAAGGACTAGTCTATGACTTCGGAGGAATGACACTGGAACGAGTACAAGTACAGTACTTTTGAACTATGATACTCACAGGAAGAGTCCAGATTGAGTCCTGAACTGATCATATTGCAATATCTACTTCAAGGGTGCAAAGAGCACAACATTGAACAACATGCCAGTATGTGCATACTTCTGAAAGTACAGTACGTACCTATACCTTCAGTACAGAGACAGCAATGACAGTGTACAAACTCCTGACAGACAGAAATGGCAGTAAGAGTAACTCATATCCGTCTTATCTTCCGCCTACTCGCCGAGATACTCACATCAGGCCACATTCCTTGCCTAGTCTGGTTTGATGCACTCAAGTCTCTTCCTTGCCTTAGTGGTACTGTCACTTGAGCACACTAGAGTACAGTACAGTAGCTAAGGAGTTAGTTGCAGTGCTAGTGGTACATGTCACTGTACCAGCATGAGCATGGATACACTGCAGTATGTACGGTAACTACTGTACTCGTAGTGTACCCTGTTCATACGGTAACTACCCTGTACACACCCCTGTACCAGTGACAGTACTTTTTGGCTGTCTTGGACAAGTTTTTGATTTTCAGCCGCCTCCAAAATCCAGAATCGCGGTCTCCGCACCCTGTCTACCTTGTCTCTTCCTTTCTGGGCCAAGGGTGTTACGTCAGACGTCAATCATCTGTCATATGTCACCGACGCAGTTTGAAGTCTTGGACGTGTCACAGGGACAGCGTAAAACCGGTAGATGCCTGGAAAAATTGGGTCACAAGACTGTCAGGATAATTGGTTTTTCAAGACTCTAGTTGTTTCAGAGGATCGCACTGATTAACCCTAGGTTTCGGAGGAACATTGATTAACCCTACGTGGAGGGTGTTTCAGATGTTTGCAAATGACCCTGACTAGACTAGATCTGTTTCAGAGGTTTGAAAATGACCCTGGCCGGAACTGTTTCAGGAGAATTAAGAATGAGACAGAGATCATCGGGTTTTCGATGAGACAAGTTTGTATCGTTCGTGTTTTATGAGACAACGTCGTATCTCTGTTACATATTTAACTCCATTGACTCTGTCTCTTAACCTGTCTCATATAAACCCAACTCCAAAGTTTGTCCTCCACCATCTTCTTCTTTGGCGTTACAGAAGTCCCAGTAACGTGGGCATATGGGCTGGTGTGAGAATGTGACACAGAATGGGGTGACACAAAATGAAGTGATTGAGTGACACAGAATGGATAACTGGAATGACTGGTATGGTATGTCTCTATTGGTACTGACAGTTATAGAAGGCACTGTCTAGAACGCATTGAGCCTTCTATCAGACGTCCTCTGTCTAGAATGGATTGACAGAGCCTTTTCTAGACTGACAGAGCCTTCTACTTCTTCTGTCTACGTCAAAAGTGGGGGTCACTATACTGTCACTGTCTATACTGTCAGTCTATGGTCCAGACGTCTGTCTCTTGTCCACAAGTCTGTCCACGTCTTGTCTAGACGTCTGCCTAGACGTGTTCTGTCTTCTAGCCGTGCTGTCAGATCTCAGTATCTACCAATGACAATATGGGGAGAAGAACAGCACCAATCAGATACTAAACAGACCCTGAACAAGACCCTGAACAAGGACCCTTCAACTCTCAACGTCTCTATTGTTCTCTAGGTCTATTGTCTCTAGGTCTTTTGTCGGTCTATTGTCTCTTGTCTACTAACTCAGACTGCCAGATCTGGCCTAGTCCATGCGACGTGTTTCCTGGTCCATTCCTTCCCGGTTGCGGATCGTCGCTGTTTGTTCTCGCCAGTCTATGCGCACGCCAACAGACACGCTAATGCACGAGCGTGACAACCCGTCTAGTCTCTTCTGACACCGTCTCTAGCTGCTTTGAGTTGAAGAAGGAAGAATGCAGCATACAGGAATGAACAATTGACAATGTTCTATCACCAGGAGTGTGTCTGTTCTACTATTGTACCTGTACTTCTACTTCCACCTCTCGAAGTACAATACCCTCCCCCCTACCCCCTTGGCACCGTTGGAAGGACTAGTGCGTGCTGCCTCGCTAACAGCTCTTGGACTGTGGAAACGACGTGCAAAGACGGGTCTAAAACGCTCCAAACTCTCTGGCGCACCAAGACCAGGCTAGAGAAAAGTAAACCCTCACTCTAACGTGCATACAGGGTTCTCTGGTGAACCAAGACCGAAGGGGAAAAAAGACCAGAACTTTGGAAATGTGACATTGACTGATCCACGGACTGGCCATGGACTGGCCACGGACTGAATTGACTGAGACATTGGGTTGATAGAGGATTCCGTGGACAAAAAAACAGTAGAAAAAAGCATGGTCCAGAAGGTATGGTTCAAGACAAGAATAAGAACAAAACAACATCAACTCAACAAGAAACACCTTCTCCAGACATTTTAAAACACTTGCTAGACGGATGAAAACAGAACTCGCTTTTAGAGCCATTGTCTCAACCACTAACTGCCTCCTGTTTCCAGGGTACCCAAAAATCAGGCCACAAAACAAGTGACAGACCCGCAACTAGTGGCTGCCTGCCTTGGCTCCCTACTAGTGTCCCCAGACCCTGAAATGACACTAGCGGTAACCGCGGCTTGTAAAACGCTGTTTGGCGTCTAGCCCAAGGCGCTACTCGAAATAAAGTCTCCGAGGATCTCCGAAAATGGAAGCTGGAGGAGCAAATGGCGGGAAAAAGAAAAAAACGGGGGAAAAATCAGCTGAGAATCCTCTTGGCTCTTGGCTTGGGGTGGAGGAAGCTCTGGAGTTGGTCTTGGCCAAGTAAAACTATCTCGACAAGCTGTGTTATCTAGACAAAAAAAAGACTTCCCTGCATCCCCCAGATCTAGAGTTGTATCAGAATAAGTCTTCGTCGATAATTCTAGGTTAGAGGAACGAGATGTAAAAATGCAAAAAAGTGGACGACACCGGAATCGAACCGGGGACCTCGCGCATGCTAAGCGCATGTGATAACCAACTACACCAGACGCCCTGGAATCTTAATTGTTGAAAATTTGGAGATCCAAAATCTGACATCTGATGACTAATGGCCCGCGAAAAATTGCCTTAATTGGTATGAAACTAGTGAATTATGATTCTTTGGGGCTTCTATATCATATTAAGAGTTTGTTTTACTTTCTGGAGGTATTATTACATTGAATAAACGGATGTTTTTGAACTACGAAAAAGTGGAGATTTTTTCAAGATCGTGGAAAGTGACAGAGCAGGAATGGGAGTTGCTAGGTTATTCTTTAATAGCTGTGTAAAATTACGATTAATCAACTTTCTAAATCTATCTTTTTAGTATTAGCCTTGATTTCTCTGTTTGTCAAATCTGATAATTAGACAGATCCAGACAGATCCAAACAGGAGTTTATAGAGAGCTCCTTTTTGAAAAGGCAACGAATTGGAGATTATCATGATGATCCACTTTCTAACTTAAGACGCCCATATAACACCTCTAAGTTACCAAAGGCGAAATGAGCAACTTTCAGCTGAAGGGTATGTTACTTGAGATGTAGTACTTAGGGCAAATAAAACCAAGATAGAGATGAGGAGTTAAGACTAACGGATATCTTGCTGTTTCATTCTATTCAATTACTTTCCCGAGGGTTTACAGTCCTTTTTATGACCTTCAGCTGCTCTTGATCAGTTCAGCTTTACAGACCTTATAGGAGTCCTCAGTGTCAATAATATAGGAAAGTAGCGATACTGTTAGTATTTATGATCTATGCATCCCTATACTCAGATCTGATTCAGTCTCTCCTGCCTCTAGCCACTTCAAACTGCTTTTTTATCTGAACTCCAGTTCTGAGGGAACCATGTTGTTAGTGAAATGAAGTCAGTTTTGAGATATATGACAACAAATTGGTGTCATTGGACTCACCGGAACCTGAGGACGATAATTGTTAAGCATCACTTCCTACAAATGTTGTACATCTCCGGATAAACGACGACTTCGCAGTGCTCGAGATATACTTGTACTGTACTTCTCAGCGTATGTCATTCTAATTTGATGACAAGGTAAAGATAGTGGTATATATCTACTTTTAAAGTCTATAAGAGCGTTATTATCAACTACTCTAATCTCCAGTACTGTACAGTATCTATATTTGTCCATTCTGGGCCATTTCTGACTGAAGGTGGGGAGATGTTCAAGTAATATGCTCGTCCAAAAACTAGTATGTATACTAGAAAAACCAGTCAAATTCGTTTTTGAAGCTCATTAAATGAGCTTGATTGACTTAGTAGCTTTCTATTACCATTTCCGTGGGAGTTGAGAGCGTTTGTTTTCGCACTATGGTTCTCTCATACTCTGGTATGCCGGAAAAAAAAACTCAATTATGATATATGAAGGGCTGTAGAGGACTTCATGGAATCTTCCATTGAATCAGTTCCTATTAATCTCCATTTCTCTTACCAATATCAAATCCTCACGACTTTGCGCTCTCGTAACATTTTTATCAACTCAGCTGCAGCTATGTAATTCGGCCAAAAACAACACAATTGGCTCGGGGATTCTCCGCGTCATTCCCAGGGTCTGAGTTCTTCATATTAATCAATTGAGGACTTGTTTATAGCTTCCAATCTACTTTTTCACTCCCCATGTTTCCAAGTACGACTCCAGACGAGATAGGTAAAAAGAGCTGAACATCCATAAACAACAAAATGGCAGCCTTCTCATAATGTTCTATAGCGTATCAAGCTCGTAAATCGCTCTCGTTGACTATTTTTGCTTTATATTAACGGCATTTATCCATCTCCAACACGGGTAAGTTTCTCACCTAACTAGCTGTAAGCTAATAGCAGGGCCCATTTCGCTAAATGAAGTTCTAACAGTTCTCAAAACACCTCAATGGCCCTAATAGTCGATATTTCCTGTCTTACTTTACCCTCCCATTCAATTTTTGTTCTGATTCACTTACTTAACGTCAAGTTTGAAATTTTGAAATTTTGAACTTTTCACTCCTAGATTCAAAACATTATCTCAACATATTAAACAAGTCTAAAAGTACAGTAGTGAATAATTTCCTTGAATCATTTGTAACCATATTTTTTGAACTTCCCTTCATTTTTTCTCCATTGTTTTTCATTTTTTCTCTTTTTCTTCATTCCTGGGAACGTACTCAACCCCACACTCTAGAGACTTTCCATCTCGCACCTAAAGTGGCATAAGCCTCTGGAAGAAGGACCCTGACACCATTGAGGCTTCTTACTGCTGTCCCAAGTCCTTGCATATAACTACTCTACATACTTGTACAGGTGCTCATTCTGCTAACACCCACCTACCACCTACAACTGCACCCACTCTATAATCAATACTGAAGAGAAAAACTCCTGGTCCTTCTCTTCGCGTCTCGTATATTCAAAAAAATATTATAACTTAGGTTAGCAATGCCTATTTGGCCTTGTTGGCCTTGCGGATCTTTTCGATGCTGTACTTTGCGCTTCGGGCCAGACCGGCGGTGAAAATGCCCTTGAAAGTCTGCATGGCCGACGTCCATCCAACCGTGTGGCGAATGATTCGGGCAGCCTCCTGCTCAAGATGCGGATCGGACGCAATGATCCGATCAAACTCCGAACACCGGTTGTTGGCAATGGCGCCGGAGCCGGAGGCGTCTCCTCGCGAGAGCGCCTCCATAAAGTGGGGGTCGTCGGGCAGCGACGACCGGTCGACCTTGTGTGCGTATCGAGTGTAGAGCTTGCTCTTGAACTCTGCGGGCAACCGCACCACCATGTTGCCGCGTCGGGTCGCGTCCATGTCCTGTTCCAGTTCTCCAATTTCAATGTTGGAGTTGTCGTTGAGCTTCTGGCCCACCACGCTCTGCAGGCTCAGGTTAGGGAGCGTGTCCATGATGGGCGAGTAGAGCCGGCGGAAGTTGGCAAACTGGTTCTCGACAATGTTGCGGATCTTGTGGGGGTTCTCTCCAAACGTCATACGGGGGTCGCCCATGTATGAGATGCCGGCAATGGTCTTGTACAGATCCAGCTCGGAAAAGTGTCTGGGGAGCAGCAGCAGCGCCGTTCGCAGCGCGCTGATCAGATTGGCCTGGTTGACAAACCGCATCTGGGGATCGTCTCGCAGGATCCGCACGGGCTTGTGCATTCGCCCGGCCATGTACAGCTTGTTCCAGTCGGACAGATCGCGCGAGAGCGTTTCCATGGAGACGACGCCGTACTTGATTTTCAGCCCGTTGATCTCCACGTACGGGTTGAAGTAGCAGCCTGCGGCCGTCTCCTGGATGGCCGCAATGGCGTCCGAGCCCAGCAGCTTGAGCCCCGAGTAGTGGTGCGGGTTCTGCTTGAGGTTGAGCGAGTGCCAGTGGTTGGGGTACCGCACGCCGAAAATGAGATCGACCTGCGGCTTGGAGGCGTTGGACTCCTTGCCCTGGCTGAACACGCCGCTGCCGTACGCAAACGAGTAGCGGATGGGCGCCTTGAACGTCCACAGCACCTGGCGCAGCGTGGACCGCAGATTGGCGTCCAGGGGGATCTGCTGGTTACTGCCAAAGTTCTGGGGGAGATCCGAGAAGTTTGTGACGGCAGAAAGGGAGCCTAGATTGGCATCCAGATACTGCTTGATGGAGGGGTCTCCTGCAAACTGGAGCCGTGCGTCATCGTGCGTCTCTTCGGGGGTGCCTCTGGCCCGCAGCTGCTCTTCTGCTCGTCGTTCTCTGATGTAGTGACGAGCAGCAGCAGAGTACTTTGTGTCGTCTTCTAGAGGCTCGAGGTCTGAGAGCGGCCCGGGAGCACGGCCCTCGAACTGGTCCGAGGGCTCTTTGTGTCCGTCGTGGGTCTGTGTGTGGGTCTGATTGTGTAGAAAGTCGTGGGTGACTTGTTGCTTGTCGTTGTTCTGGTGTTGCAAGTTGCACAGATAGGAGGAGGAGTGGAAGGGGGCTTTGTGGCTAACAACAGCGACTCGGTGAAGTCTGTTTAGTCGTAAAGCTCCCGTTCGTCCAACTCTCGTGCTTTGTACCACTCGCAGCATTGTGTGGAGAGGTGTAGGGTGGGAGAGAAAGAAGGTAGAGTGTGGGCAAAAGAAGCTATGTGCAACTCTCGAGACTAAGTAGGTGTGAGAGATGCAGTGATTTTTTGAACTGTATGCGCAAGTGCAGAAGTGGCAGAAGTTTATTTTTCTAGCCGAGAGCTGAAAAGGGGGAAATAATGTATGACACGTGGGGGATATTTTGGCAGATATCCGTGCTTTCCAGTCGTCCGAGCAGATTAAAATTGTCGGCGGAGCCGTAGCCCTTTCCACTTTTCAATTAACCGCTGTGGAGTTATAGTCACGCTGTAGTATCTATATTCTTATAAGGTTTTGGTGGTGGAATTGAGGATGTAAATATCTGGTGATGTAGAGGAGCTATCACATATTTGAAATTTGCAAGGAGCTCTTCACGTCGTCCTCTATCTCCTGGCACTAGTCCGGTATCTCTACTACTTCACCTCGCCAAACTACACCCTCCCTAAAATACTCTGTCCCGTTTTGGGATGCAGAAAAAGGTGCAACTACAAAGCTTAACAGTGTGTGAAAGTGTGGAGCACAAGAAACTAGTCCGTGGGATCGATGGGGGCTCTAGGCGGCTAAAGGGGCGTATTATTGGGGTCGTAGGAGCACGAAATTTGCGACAGAATTTTTTGCGAAATTATTCGAAATTTTCCACTCCCTCTAAATAAAAATTACATCCCTTCTCAACAATGCATGTTCGGTTTATTTCCATTTACTTACGTTTAATTGCAATAATTAATCATAGAAAAGCCCCTAAAGGCCGTATGGAGAAGCAGAGGGTCTTATTAGAAGCACAAAAGCGCGGGGATTATATCTCCGCAAAAATTATGCCAATTTCGATGCAAAACCACCCCAGAATCGTCATTCATACATCTTCGCCGATTGTCTCTGAGTTTGACATTTTTCCAAGGTTTGCGCTTGATGACTTTTAGGAAAATGCAAAGGACCCAACAGTTGGGATTTAGAGGTCCATCTAGAAGAGTCGATAATGGAGCTGTGTGTCCACAAAAAGGTCCATTGGAATCCCCTTGCTTCCGTGACCCTTCTCCCGCTCTCAGAATCAAAATCGGCTCACTATTCCGCCTTCTAGAAGCTTCCCCAACTCTGCACTCTTTTCCTCGCATCTGGCCACATCATGCTTTGCACATGTAATCGCATGCACAAGTCGTGTGACAGACGTGCTTGACGAGGTCTAGGCGATCCCAGATATTCTTCGGGTCGTGTCGGCCCCGCCGCAATTGTCCCAATTTTCCCGGATTTTTCCGTTACATTTTGTTACATTTTTCTGCTCGTAAAGCCGTTATTCACGTCGAAAAAACGCGCGTCTCCATTGGCCAACTGTAAACTAACTATCTTCCCATCAAAACTGTAACTATCAGTGAGCAAAATGAAGTCTGAAAAATACTCAGCCCCAATGAGAAGCAAACCACGCTCAAAAGCGCTCCAAACGAGCGATATTAGTGCGCCAAGCGGCTGCAAACGTATAATACGGACTGTGGAGACATTTCCGGCCTTGTGCGGGTTAATTTCTCTCAAAAGCGGCATTATTAAGGGGGGGAAATGAACCTGAAACAAAAGATGACGTAATCAGCCCCACTACATGTCACGTGACCCCTAATACATACTCGCGCACCCCTTTAATCACGTGTTCAATATTCCCCACTTGCCTCATTTCGGCTCAGGTCGAGACCCAATTGGGACGGGTTGAGCAATCTAGATTTTCGGTGAATTTAAAAACGCCTTGAACCTTGTTTTGGGGGGAAGATTTTGGGGTGGTTTAGAAGTGGTTTTGGAGGGAGTGTTAGGGTCAATATTGGTCTCGTTTTGAAGCTGCGGTTGAGAGGAGTCGATTGGTTTTGTTCTTGTGGCTGTGGGATGGGTTTTGGTGGAGTTAGGCGGGAAATTGTTTTTTCTGGGGTTTGAAACATTAAGGGGTGTGCTGTATTGTATGTTGAGTTGTTTGGGAGTATTTGGCAGCTTTTACGGTCCTTGTTGGTTTCGTCTTTTACTGTATATTTCTGCTGTCATTCATTATACAGTATGATCTGATAAATCTACTTTGCCACAACTCTATTTTGATCTATTTGTCAGATGATTATTTGTCAGATGATTTATTCGTCTATTGGAAAATGGGTAAAAAAAATAAAAAAATTCAGACTAGCTGAGATAATGGTTTAATAAGGTAGCGTCTGAATGTATGGCTGGATAAGCTGAGTCCTCTGTGGTAGTATGGCTCTAGCAAGTATAACTCGTTTTCTGGCATGATGGCTGTATGGTTAGGTTCTCTGTTAGTATGTCAAATGTCTAAGTAGACACTCGACCTTTGTGGAGAACACAGTTGGAGTACCGGCTGCCCAACGACTGAGGCTTAAGTAGAGAGCCGTCGTCAATGAGTTCAGAAGGAAGTCGATCGGAAGAATGGGACATTGTGTGGAGAGTGGAGAGGATGTGTTTGTGTTTGTGTGTGATTGTATTTGTGTAGAATCTACCATCGTTATATACCTTTTTCTGAGCTCCAGGTGTGGCCATATTGCTTCATGAGGCAAGACCATGAAACCAGCCTCAGAGGTGTGAAGTGAGGAGGAGTTGAGGAGTTCAAAAAACAAAGAAGAGGTAGATGATTTGTACTATACTTTAGTAGACCAAGTTTCAAACATGAAATATATGTTTTCCTGTCAGTTTACTTGATTTATAGCTCTGCATTCTTGTACGTCTGATGATCTGTACTTGTACGAGTAGTTGTAGCGTATACGATTATTGGAATTACAGTAAGCTTATTGAAGATAGTGAATTTTATGAGAAAATAGTATTGGGGCTGTTTAGACTACAGAGGAGATTACACATGATGAATCAGTTGATTCACTTTTTTTTTTTATTCTGAAGATACATTACTCACTGGATTCACTTGCCTGACAGCCTCTAAGGTCAAAAAGTGGTGTTGCTACTTATACAATCAACGATTTTAGCTGTTTTATCTTTGGATGCGTTTTCTTTGGCTGTGTTTAGTATACCTTCTTAATCCCAATTCATCATACAAATATGAATGTTGGTATAGCATCGTGCAACTAAGGATAACCAGACATCTACAACTGGATAGAATCGTACAACCTACTCCTACACCAGACTACCAAACCCTCTGGTACAGCCTCACGGATAATAGTTTGATACATAATATTCTGCATCAGTTCACATGTGGATCGTACAGCAGTGTGGGGTAAGATCGAAATAATAAACTGATATCTGGTGGATAGTGTAAACCTGATTGAGAACTACAGTACGTTTTTACATGGTGTATAATGCTGAGCATTAATGAGGTGTTTACCATGTTGTTCCTCGTGCTAAGACAGTTTCAAAGATACCCTCAATGTCTTGTATATCTTGTATACTGCCAAAACGCTTATATTCGACCTTAGAACAGCCATAACTTTCTCAGCAATACTCAGTTCGTCACGGCTCTTAGACCAGCGTAATCCTTAGAGTGTGACAAATCCAATGGTACCATACTTCACCTTACTGCTATCACTTGTCCACCTTCTATCCAGACCCTCCACTTCCACCTCTCAACACAACTCCTCTAACTCACCCAGAAATACTCCCATATTCATGAGGACTTGATGTGTGTGTTCATACAACTCAAACGAATCCAACGATACCCCATTTGCTTCCCATTGTACCTCCGAATAACTTTTCTCAGACCCTCGCACTTCTCTACCACAAAACAACCATGTCTAAATCTCTCAAAAATACCCTCACATTCAGGAAGACTTGCTAATTGTGTTCATATGAGTAAGACGATTCCAAAAATACCATCCAATCTTCTCTTCGTATATTTTTCCAACTTTTAGTCTAACACCTCAGTTTTGCCATACCACACAGCTGTCTCCAACTTCTTCAAAAAAGCTCGTACAATCTAATCAACTTGACCATCGTGTTCCTCTATGCCTTTCCATTCCAACGGTACCATCTAAGACCGCTTTTCCAGGTTTCCTGAGATTATACCAGTATCATATTCTACTCCCATTCTACTGATCGCTCCTTAATTCTTCGAGTTACTCCAACAACAAAATAACAATACCAGTTCGTAGTGCTGGAGCCAGGTTACAACTTTCCCTTTACACATCTCCTCCTACTCGTTTGGGTCCCTTTCTATCCCTACTTCCTGTACCCAGCATTCTTCAATCATCTACCCTATCCCCCTGCTTAGAAATTATCGCTATTCGCTATTCGCTATTCGCTATTCCTTATTCGGTATTCGTATCTCATTCATCTATGCGTCTTTCTATATACATCCCCTGTCCTTCCTTCTATATTGAAGGTGTATTCAATGTGCCTGGACCTAGACATGTCCTCATATCACCTAGTCATGTCCTTCATCTAGACATGTCACTTATACTGGTTGGCCTATGACGATTGAACTAGGCCACAGTCTGCCCAACATCACAGCCTACACTGTATATCCAACATCATAGACTGCTACACAGCCTGTCCAATCACCTCCTCCATCTAACATCACAGCCTGCTACGCAGCCTGTCCAATCATCTAGCCTGCTTCGCAGTCTAAATGATCCCCCTCAACTTCTCTCCCTCCTCTCTAATATGCACGTCAACACACTTCATGCCGACAATCTTGCTCATAAGATCTTCTTCAACCTCCCGTCCAATCTGGTTGGCTTCAGGAAGCGTCAGAGCTCCCTTTTGCACAATCACGTCCAAATACGCCGACAGATTAGGACCTGAGGGCAGCACCTGCAGGTTCTCGACCCGGTAATCGAGTCCCTTGGACCGCAAAAAGTCTTCGGCCTTGTCCCGCACCATTTCAAACGTCTCGTCGTCCAGAGCAAGAGACCGGTCCATGAGCTGGTAGACGGACTCTTTGCCGGTAGAAATACCAGCCTTGATAATGGCGTAGGAGACGAGAAGACCTCCCAGAGGATCGAGCCAGGCTGCGTTGAAGAAATGGCCTGCAGCAATGGTCACTGCAGCAACCACAGACGTGAGAGAGTCCAGTCTATGGTGCCATGCGTTTGCTTCCAAAACACTGGACCGTTTCTCAATGGCCACCTTCATCGTAGCTCTATACAGCCACTCTTTGATACCAATGGAAGCGACTGCAAGCCAGGCAGCGTTAATGTTGGCTACCGGAGCCTCCACCTTGTCTGCCACGGCTGTAGCTGCTGCTGCAGTATCCACGTGACCGTGACTGTGTGAGTGTCCAAACTGGCCCATGAAGTTGGGCAAATGGAGGTCAAAAGCGGACAAAATGGCGTCGAAACCGTTGACGGCCATTCCAACACCCGCCAGAATGAGAATCGAACTCACACCCACTGCCCCCATGGCCTCCACCTTGCCGTAGCCCCGAGGGTACCGTCTGGTCGGGTCTTTGGAGGCCATAGACACCGTGGCGAGTGTCAGAAAGTCTGCCACGGTGTCCCCAACAGCGTGAACCGCGTCAGCTAGCAGAGCCTGGGAATTGAACACCACTCCTCCAACTCCCTTGGCTCCAGCCATACCAACGTTGGAAAACAGTCCTATCCAGGTGATTCGAACTGCCGGGTTTTTCCAGCCGTTGGCTTCGGACACAATCGGGTTTTGTTGCGCCCCGTGGTTGTGATTGTGTCCCTTGATCATGTCCATAAAGCTGTGTTCGTGACCATGGCCTTGGCCGTGGTCATGATGGTCATGCTTACTAGTATGGTCATGTTTGTGTTCATGCTTACTAGTCTGGTTGTGTTTGTGTCCATCCTTACTAAGCGGATCCTGTTTGTACAGCCCCGGAAAGGTCCGGAACAGCCGCGACGATACCCCTGTGTGCAGTTGGGGTCGAAGTTGAGCTCGTAACATTGTCGTGAAGATGAGTTTAACATTTCCCGACCATCACGACCTTATGCAGGTTTGGCGAAAAAGCAAAATGAGCTGATTTTTTCGGAAATTTGGAAAAATGGGCAAAAAACAACCAGGCGACAAATCACAGCCACGCCGATTCGAACCACATGTCTCTGACTGGTCAGGTTGGGAGGTAATTTACACCGTATTATATTATCCTGTAATTGAGTGTTTCTGGCTGAAATTACATAGGCTGGAACTTTGTTTGATGAATAAAAAATGAAGACGGAAAAATGGACAAATTACTAGTATAAAAGAAAACATAGAAAGGACGGATCTAGAGAGGTATTTCCTCTGGTCACGTGTTTAGTTAATATCACGTGAATTTCTCACCAGACACGTGATTTATATCCATACCTACCCCGACTTTTTTCTACAATGCAGCAAGTTAAGCCGCATGCGTTAAGATTGCCTTCGATGTGGAGCTCTACTGAAAGTGAGCAAAAATGGTCAAAAAAAAAAAAAATTGCACATCACTGTCCACGAAAGAACTGTGGACTAAATACTACTGATCTCACTCTGCCCAGAAGACGACAGTGGTAAGAGGGAGCAGGATAGTGGGACAATGAGTGGACTTACAATGAGTGGGCTTACAAGAGTGGGCTTCTTATAAAGCTCTTGAGGTTCCTTTTACTGTAGTTTGGATCTTGACAAGTGGTGAACCAGTTTTTTCAGACAGACAACTGCTGATGGACTACTTGGTAGGAATTGAACCAGTTTTCGGTGTTTTTTTGTACCCACGGGCCAAGATGAACTTCTTGTCTAATACTTGTAAGGAGAACATTCACCCAAGGCTACAGTATTCCCAAGTGAAGTTGTAATTGATGAATGTATTAATGATGAAGAAAAAGAAGAAACCTCTGCCCAATGAACTTGGTTTGAATACTACAAGCAAGGGAGACATCTACTGGTTAACTGCTTCGTAGTTTAGTCGAAGTAGCACTGTCTAGGGTGTGTTAGGAGATACAAGTTGAGTCTGAGATAGTCTCTCTGAGAGATAGTCTGTTTCTGAGAGACTGAGAGAATCTTGTAGGTAACTTCCAAAACGTCTCAACCCGATTACACGTCTACACACATCTCCTTTACATACATTAAGGTCCGAGAGACGTTGTCTGGGTGAAGTAGTGTAGGTGTTGAAAGTGGACTGGAATTATGATACAGGAGTTGTAGATACTCTGGTACAAACCGTCTGGCTCTAATTTACACGATGATCTAGTTTCCATGGTCCTGGGATTTATTTTACAGGAGTTATTTTAGAAACCACCACCAATATACTGTCCACACCGAAAAGCTCCTAACTTCATCAAAAATACCTATATATCTAAGCTGACTAGACCAACATACTCCTAGGCTCTGGAAAACTAAAAATTCCCTTTTTCTCTAATATACCACCTCCTCGCTCGGTTTACTCCAAGACCACCAATTCTACTCTCCTATCACAGCTCTCTCAAACTTAGTAGATAATGCTCCCATTAAGATCAAGACTTGATCGTAGTAATCTCCATAGCGGGAGGATTCCAATGGTACCCCGTATGTTGTGTATCCCATGTTTTACCCACTTCTAATACTCACCCTTCGAATTCTCATTCCTACAGAACTGCACCAACTTGTTCAAAAATATTCGTATTGCCATGGCGACTTGGATATTACATTTGCAGAAGTTTTATCATTCGATTGATACCTTTTCATCGCTCCTCCTATCTCTTCTCTTGTTGTAAAACAGAAACACTTGTATACACAGCCATCACGAAGTCACATCCAAGCTAACAGGAAACACTTATGTCATAATGGGGACTTGACAGATGTAGTCCTTAAGTGCAGAAGATTCTTTTGGTGCCCTTTAATCCAGTCCTTCTACAACTCTTCCGTTGTTTAATAGGTCATCACCATTTCTACTCCAACACACAACTTGCTGTAACTCTCCTGAAAATAATCATACAGACTCGGCGACTTAACCGTTATGATCCTGTGTTTGGATTGTCTCTATTAATACCCGTTATATTCTTCCTACCACTTCTTATCAGAATCCAGCAACTACAGACTTCCTACCCTTGTCAAACAAAACACCCTTGATGCCCTCAGAAATACCCAAATGCAGTTTTAATTTTGACCAGCGCATTCTCTAGAGTAACATCATTCAATCGAACATCTCTTCTTCTCAATTGCTATGTTTTCTCTGAAACCAAGTACAATATACCTCAATCCGACTACCTTTGACCTCCAACTCTACAACCTATTCTTCGTCTAACTGAATCTGACTTTGAATCTGAATTATATGCTAGACATGTTACTGTATTGAATATTCAGATGGTCCTTTTATGTTCTTTCATTCGTACAGTATCTACACTGTTTCTACTGTACTTCCTTCTTCAGCCATAAATGTATATACACTGTTTATTTATTTGTCAATGATTTTTCTTTCGTCTAGGCTTCTTGTATGCCATGACTTCCTCCATTAAAACTTCTCCAGCCACTTTTTTCCTGCTGCTCGTTTACTGGCCAGCACAAAACAACCACCTACCAACATGGTCACTCCAGCAAACACCTGGAGACCGAAAAATTTTGTATGCTCCTTATCAAGGGTAGCTCCAGCAATAGGCATCGAAGTGAGAGCTGCGATAGACACAAAAAAAGTAACCACGCCAAGTCTTCGTCCGATTTCAGCAGGAGGAGTAATATCTGCCACCAGATTGGCAAAAAGCGAAGTGTAGGGGCCTGTAGAGAATCCAAAGACGCCTGCAAACGAGAGAATGGTAGCGTTTGACTTTGCGGGAATCCACCAGGCCAAAATAAGAATGCCACACAGAAAACAGGACGCAGCATGGAGGTTATAAGTGCCGAATTTATCAGCAGCAAAGCCAGGACCGATTCTTCCGACAATAGACGCCGCGTTGTAGATGGAGATGATGTAAAAAGCTGTTTTTTGGCTCACTCCATGCGCAATGGCGTGTGTGGAGAGATATCCCATAGTTCCCAAAAGTCCCCAGTAGGAGAAGAAAAGGGCAAAAACCATGAGACAAAAGGAAAGAGACGTGAGAGGCTGCTTGACTTCAGTCTTAAAATCGAAAAACTTCTTTTGCAGCTCTTTATTCGGTGGAATTCGAGAACTGATGGTCAGACAACAAACAATACAGGCTCCCAACATGATGAAACCAATAGCTCTAACTGTTTGAGGAAATCCGATTCGGGGCTGCAAATTGGAAAACACAAACGGAAGAGTCAGTCCTCCCAGACTGCTGCCTGCCACAACTACTCCCATCGCTGTAGCTCTGTATTTTTTGAACCACGTGGAAACAGAAACAATAGACGCATAGTAGACACAAGAATTGCCCAAAGAAGTGCAAATTCCCTGGGCAAGAATAAAATGCCAGTACTTGGTGCCCACAGAAGTCGTCATAATGCCCGTTACCGTGAAACAAGTGCCCACAATGGCCAGTTTTCGAGGTCCATACATTTCCACAAGACGACCGGTAATAACTCCACTTCCCAGCAAAATAAAAGCCTGCAAAGAAGTGATCCAGGAAACGGTAGAAGCCGAATAATGCGACAATTGATGGTGCAGATAGTACGCCTCAAAAAGACCCACCACGTTGATGTATCCAAAAGAAGTATACAGGCCCAGAGTGCTTCCAATCATGGCTATCCACGCTATTCCTTTATCGGTAGGCGGAAGCTCATCGTCAGCCTTGAGAGAGGAGATCTCTTCGTCGCTGAGCTGCTGTTCATCGACACAAACGCGTTTTTCGTCTGTTTCAGGCAAATTCATTTTTTTGGCGTTTTTTTTCGTCGTTTTCTTTTCGCAGCGAAAAGCATGACTCAAATAGTGACTCCAAGTGACTCCGCAAAGCCTAATACGTGACTCGTCCAGGAGTCAAACCTTGACATTAAACTTACAGGGAAAGGGGTGTGGTGGGTTTAATAGTAGAGATAGAGCTATGAAACCAAGTTTAATCGAATCCTGAAGACCGTGGGATCATTTTTGTACCACTCTTGTGTCTCTGGGATATCTGTAACCCCAATTTATACTCGTTACCCCGGATGTTAGACTTTTATACTAATGCATCCCCGCATAAGTCTATGGAAAGATGTGGATATAAAATAGCGTACGGAGGTCGTGGAGGAATTCTGATTATATATTCTTGTTCAGAATTCTCGTAGGAACCCAATGGTACCACTCATTTTCGATTTTCACCCACTTCGGCCATTTTAATCTCCTGTCTCATGCACTCTTTGGAAGCAACAAAAGAGTCATGTATTCAACGACCCAGAAACGGCAACGTAACGCCGTCGACGTTGGCGTATGCGAGTCTTTGTTGTTTAATGGCGGCCGGAAGTTCGGGTGTTGGTATTTCTGAAAAATTATTTAATTGATTAAAATGAGATTTATGAGAAAATCGAAAAATGATTAGAAAATTCGGATAAATTCAGATTAAAGAGAATAAATCGACTAAAAAGAGAATAAATCAAATAAAGATATTGTCACCGTCGAGTTCCTCTCTTGATTGATATGATGCCTTTTACTAAATCTCAATATCTTTCTTTGTCGTGTTTCAGATTGTATCTTGGCTCACTCTGCTGTAGGGTGTTGAGAACCATATGATTATTGACGTTTAGTTTACAGCCCATTGTACAAGCAAGTTCTTCTTCTAAAGTGAGGTTAGATAAATGTATGGGAAGAACTGTCAGGACACACAGTTCCATAAATAGTGCCACCGTGATATACACTTGTCCATCCATCAGATCTTCAATCATCTGACTTCTATCTACAGGACAGACTTCATTCAACCATCAAATACCACACATCTTAATCCAGCTTCTTGTCCAGTCCCCAACCATCTCAAAAGTGCATGCATCAGCTTTCCAGGACTTCCACGACAGTTTCGGCGAGTTTCTATACTCTGGTAAAGTGTTGTATTCTGGCTGATTCGTCTTATGCTGACATTTAGGGTGTTTGGCGAAGAGGTGCTACAGTAGGGTGTGAAGTTGAGTAGCACCAGGGCTATAAAAAATAGGTAACAATCGAAATACTGTGGCATCCATCTGCTGGTATGCCTTCAGATATTACTCTACCGGTTTTATTCCACTCTCAAGATGAGCCTTCTACGTGTTGCCTTTGTCCAGCTATAAGGGGAAGTACTGGGCACATGTTCAAATCGTTCATCCAGTCACCCATTCAACATCTCAGATCCATTCATTAAATAACTTGCCAACGCCATTCTTGTGTTAGTTTAATCTCAGAAATCCACCAGATGAAACACGAAATCAGAGGTTCAATATATATGTTTTTCCTCCATGAAAATTGTCGGAGAGATTCCCATTGAATTAAATCATCATTGTGTCTGTTTGTGTCACGATGCTGTCGATACTCACCTTTTCGCGTGTGGTGGTTAGCTGGAAAAAGTTGGATATGCAGGCTAAATACCCGCTGCACAAATGAGCATGCGTAAATGTGAGTATGGTTAGATGGGTTTAGCTTAGAGAGGGTAATGCACGGCTTTTACACCCAAAAAGCAAGTAAATCCCAACAACACTTCCAACAAACAGTACTCAGTAAAATGTTTTACAACACAGATAACTCGAGATTTTGTATGACAATTTATTTATATAAGCACATATTAGTTTAGAACTACTACATCTAGTATCATTAAAAGCTGTCATTTACCCCCCACCTCATCTGTAACACTGAAATAGTACCCCCAGCAGACTTTTATTCCAACCATTCCCAACTAGTATTCTTAACTATGAAAAAATCTACAGACCAGGAGGATAGCACCAGGATGAAAGACCACCAGAATGAACAATTCCCCCAGAAAAGTTCGTAGACTTGTTCTTAGCTGTGTTTTTATTTCAATTCAACCGTTTTTAACACCCCCATGAGCTGGTGGAACCTCTACATTTGTATAGTCAGAATCACTCTTCCTCCTACACTGTTCGTTCATCTCAAGGTACTGTACATACATTGTAATCATCTTAAGGTAAGAATACTGTATCTAGCTACAGTATCAGAATGACGACATAGGAACCTTTCCTCGCTAATGAACGGCTCAAGTAGTTCAGTGAGAGCATTTACAGATATCTGAAAGAGTCGTCTGATCTCAATGGTTAGTATACATTGTCTTCATTCGATATTGAAGGTATGCTTAGTTATAATGAATCGGATTAACCTAGACTTGTACAATCCTATAATTCCAGAAAGATACCCATCTCAAGAACATGAGGTGCACTTTACTAAGCAGGATAATAGCTTGAACTGTCCCACGTCTAAGGCATATGTTCGTCTTGGTATCTCACTTATCCAAGCTCCTTTTCTAGGGTCATATTTGATTTCAGTCTTAGGCCTATGGTCCACGGATAAATCTACTGTGAATAGAAGCTATAGCTCTTTGATAGAATGTCACCTTCATGTCTGTCACTTGTGATAGGACTCAGTGGTTTTTAAAGGGGGTTGTGCACCTGTTCTGGCCTTTTGCATCTACAATACTCCTCTGGTCGTTTTAACAATGTATAATCTATAGACGCCTCGATTAGAAAGGGTTGTCGGAGGCGGGGATCTCTCGGATCCAGTGCTCTCCGATGATGGGGATCTTGCACAGAATGTCGTTTCGGGTTCGGGGAACACCCTCAATGAGGAAGAGAGCTCCGATTCCGGCAGCGGCGCCCCAGATGCCAAAGATGGGGATCCACTTGGACACGGTGGGGATGTTGAAGCCCAGGAAGTGGGGAACAATCTTGTAAGAAGGCTTGTTGACGTACTGGGTTAGTATGATTTTTACAAGGGTAAGCCAGAAGCAAGTTGGAGTTGGTGCTTGAACCGGAATTGGTATCAAGGCTTCCTGACGTTGAAGCACTGGAGACGTGGTAACCTGGATTGATGGTATGGATAGTGAACAGATGATTGGGTAGTGGACAGATGATTGGGTAGGTGTTATCGCAGGTGGTGTGGACAGGTATTGTCGGCACATATTGTTGGCAGTGTTATCGTGACATGTCGTGGTTTTGAGAATACGACTGTCTCATGTCGTGTGTGAAGTAGTGTGGTGGATGGTGTTATACAGCAGTTGGAGTACAGTGTTTTGTGGTCATTGCAGTGTGATAGGTTCGAAGTAAGGACAGATAAGAATACCTTGTATCTGCTCCCACTCTCTTCATCACAGCACAACTGTCATCGTGGTGTCATGGTGTCATGTCATGGTCAAGCATTACACGTACCACATCAGACCATACCTAAAGCACACCTCAAGGCCGTATCAACACCTGACCCATCGTCAAAACCGTCTGTGTTCTGTCGTCTATCACCTTCCATCTCATCCCACAACATCCGCTCAGTCATCTGTGTCGCATCATCTCCTTCTTCCTGCCACCAAATTACCGCTCATTCATCCACCAATCCATCAATCGTAGGGACACAAACGTCCCCTGGTCTCATGACCCGCCGCCTCCTCGCCTTCTTCTCCTCCTCTCACAATGTCACTCACCTGAATTCCAGACATTTCTGCTTGGGTTAGAACTAATGTGCAGTCAGACACTTGAAAAGTTGGTGATAATAGGCCCACCACGCCGGACCAATGAGGGTCGAGGGAATGTCCAAACCTTGTTTCTCAGTGGTCTGTTGTCTGAGCCCTAACCCTGGAAGTTGGGAGTTCGGGGTTCGATTCGGGGTGGCGACGAATTGGAAAAAAAAGTAGGAAGGAAAATATTGATAAAAGGGTGGAGGGTACGGCGTTTGTGTTCCTATTCGGCACGTCAGATTGTCACCAGTGTCTCTAATCGACTTTCAATCACCACACCATATCATATACACCTCCTATTCAGACCATATAAGCCCCTGGAACATATTATTCATTATGTGGTCTAATCAAACGCGAGGTATTCTTTGTGCTCGGACAACGGATTCAACGGCTGGTCACGCGAACAAATTATAGCTGAGTGGTGAGTATATCCTCAGATACAGATTATGACCTCTAGAACATCCCAGACAGTACAACTCGTCAGAAAGGGGAAATAGAGATTCAAAAATCTCACCACTCAACGAAGGAGATCAATACGAGTCTTTTGACACCATTTTTGCTATGTGAATATTCTCTTTTGGTGTTCTGATGGTCTCTCGATAATTCCCTGAGTTCATGCAGGAGTCAATGACTTACAATATGAATAAAGAACCACGAATGAAACACAGTACACTGGATACTGACAGGAGGCTCGATTCGTGTCACCTTTTCTACTGATACCACATTGAGGTATTTTTATTTCTTTTTTATTTTTTTATTTTTTTTATTCATTTTTTTTTTAAATCAGTTTTAAAATATTTTAAATCATTTTTAAATCATTTTTACTTGTTTTTAAATACATTTTATTCCCACAATTCCTCTCCTGTGCTCTCGCTGTGTTCTTGTTTCACTCTCTGAAATGAGGACAATAAAACCAAGTCACAGAAAACACAGTTTGGGTCAGTTGCGCCCTGTTCGGGGAGGTAAATGACGTTGTTTGGGACATATAAAGACGTGAGATTAGGAGACATTTAAACCCGGTCACGTGCATGCCACATTCTAGCACTTCCACGTGACCTATACAGCCCCAACTTGTCTTTTGGTGATCGGAGATTTCTCGGTTGCCACTTTTGACCCCTCTGCAACACTGAGACTGGGTGAGACGTCGATCGATCTGAGGAGGTACAGTCTCCTGTCTTGTGTCTTAAATACGTGTTGTTTCTCGTATAGAATGTATTTGTTTTTTGTAGCCTATCTTTTCTTGTAGCATATCCTGTATTCTTAGAGCTGTATTCTTGTAGCATATCCTGAATTTCGTGTATCATATTATAGAGTCCCAACTTACATGAGCGATTAATGATCAGGGTTGGAATGAGGAGTTAGCAAGAAGCAGCAGCACGTCCTGGGTGGATCGATCGTTGCTCTTATATGTGTCTCTTGTTGCTCCCACCTTGCTCTCGTTCTTTTCTTCTCTTCTCTGTTGTTTGTTGCCACTGCCTTGCGCTTTATCTCGCATCACATGCAGTTTTAACGTCCGTGCTCCACCACACAAACTCTCGTCCATCCGATAAGCCGTGCCTAACTATACGACACACGTAAACACGTATAAGTGGAGTTGACCAGCCCTATAAAGACGACGGTATTCAGGAAACAAAAAGAGCATATGCAATAAAAGTGCACAAACAGCACAAAAAGCACAATCAGCACAAACAGCACAAACAAAAGTGCACAAACACAAAGGCGCACCTCTCCTAAAGTGGCACCTCAGACGCACACCATACCCTCACCTTTTGAACTCTGTGCGTTTTTCGTCTTACTCCTCACGCCAAGACAGACTCAACATCACCACAAAACGTCGCTTGACTCGGCTCTCTCTCCTAGTCACCACTCTCACAGGATGCCAACTAGCAGACCGTTCATCTCGCTGCTGTTTGGCAGCTTCTCCACGTCGTACCAACGCAACACAACCACACAGACGTCTTCTTCCACAGCCACCGTCACCACAGGACCCACGTCGCAGATGTACAAGATGCTGGACAACCACTCGATACCCGAACAGGGACCAGTGGCGGGTCCAGTATCGGGTCCTCAGCCAGCGCCACAGACACAGATGCAGACGCTACCCGCTCCGGACCTCAGCGAGTCGCCCCACGACAAGCTGTGGATTGGCGGCCGGTCCAACGACGGGCGCGAAAAGTTCTACCGGCTGGAACCGGCCAAGCGACGCGGGTCGTTCGATCGCATTTCGCTGGATCAGTTGTCGATTTAGGCAGCTGGAAAGAGGTGAGGGAAGGTCAGGTCAGGAGTGGACATGAAGGCCTTGGATATGAGTGAACATGAAGGAAGAGGTGGAACTGGAGGTGGAATATGGAGGTGGAATGGAGCGTTGAAACAGCAGTATTACCAGCTCTTTTTTATCAACAGTACTTCCTGTCTACAGCACTATCAACTACTTCTACCAACACTTCAACATCACTTCCAGCACTCAACACTCCTCACAAAACAAAACAAACAGCACAAGGACCGAATCATTCTAGGAGGACTATTGCCAGTCCGGTCACTGGCCATCAAGCCATTCACATACCCTACACACCAAGCGCATGAATATAGTATATAAAGAATTACATGGAGGGCTAACTGATGGATTAGGTGGTGGAGGTAGTAGTGGTGGTGATACTTTTGGTATTACAGTAATAGTAGTAATCGTACCAGGTACGTCGTAGTGGTAGTGACGGTGGACACTGTAACTACCTCCAATACCCCACTTACCACCGTATCTCTATACGGCTATCTCGTATTGTGTGTCTCAGTTGCCGTGGCTGGCGATCTTATCAACATGAGGTATTAATAAAAACCAGATATAATTCTCGGAAAGCAGCCAGAGATGAGTTTGAGAGGATATAAACAGATTGTAAAATGAAGACTCCAAATTTAAGGTGTTTTATCGTGGTTTACAATAATATACAATTTGTTATACTAGAAATACAATCTATAGTTGAAGGAGAAGCAGGACCGAGTGATAAACACCAGTGAGTAAGCAGGAGTTCAGTTGAAACAAAAGCAGTACCACAGTTGAGTCAGCAGTTATACAATTTAACAGTGTTGACAGTTTCACAGTCGAACAGTTATGTCCAACTACAGTAACAGGTGTAGTTATCGTCATAACCTTAGGCTGTCATGTGTAGTTGTATAACCTACAACTCCTCCTTCTTGACTCTGGTGGCCCGTTTTTTGGGCTTGATTTCCTCCTCCTCCTCCTTAATCTCCTCCTTAATCTCCTCCTTGACCTTCTTGGCTCTCTTCTTAGGTTTCTCTTCCTCCTCTCCCTTCATAATCTCGGTCAGCATATCTCGTTCTCGAATGTACTTTTCGGCGTCCTTTTCAAACTGCGCCAACACTTCCTTATCTTCCAGACACTTTTCCAGCGGCTTTTGTTTCTCTGGCTTGCTGGTTTTCTTTTTCTTGTCCATTTTTTCCTGTTCCACCTTTCGGTTCTTTTCGCCCAGTTTTTGCAGCTCCTTGGACTTGGAAAGCACGAATTCGTCATCAGAACTCTTGCCAATGAGCTCCTCGAGTAGTTTGATCTCCTCGGCTCGAATATCGTCTTCTCCTGGAGTTTCTAGAATGAGAGGAAGTCCCTGAAGTTCAAGCTTGTTCATAACCAGTCTAAACGCCTCAAGACCCAGAAATCCGTAGCCAATGTTTTCGTGGAGGTCTCTGTTGCTGTTGAGAGGCGTTTTGGAGTCGTTGAGATGAATACCGGCCAGATACTTGTATCCAATGAGCTTGTCAAACTGGTTCCAGAACTTGACAAACGACTTTTCGTCTCTGAGATCGTAACCTGCCGCAAAAGTGTGACACGTGTCAATACAAACTCCCACTCGGTCTTTGTGTTGCACCAAATCAATGATAGCAGCCAGATCGTCGAGATTACCAAGAGTAGTGCCCTGACCAGCCATGTTCTCCAAAACAACCTGAACAAAGGAAGTAGCCTCCAAACCTCGATCGATATTCGCTGCCAGACGCTCAATGCACTTTTTCTTGTCGTATCCAACCGTGGCTCCAGGATGTAAATTGTACTTGGAGATACCCAGCAATTCACACCGCTGAAGATCGTCAATAAAGCCCTTGAGCGAGTTGTACGCCGTGTTGGCATCGGGAGACGCCAGATTGATGAGATACGAGCCGTGTGGCAAAATATCAGTCTTGCCGCTGTATTTGTGCTCCTTACACAGCCCATGGAACTCGTCCACCTCGCTCTTGTCGTACTTTCGGCCAGTCCATTGACGCTGGCTTTTCAGAAAAAGCGCAAACGAGTTGCCAGACATGTTGGCCGAGTTGGTGACGGCGTTTTGCACGCCTTTGGCGGTCGACACGTGTGCCCCGACCTTGTAAGCAAGACTAGTTCGACACATGGTGGTGGTGAAGGTTGTGCAAGAAGAGTAAGTAAAGGAAGTTTGGTGGAGGTAGTCAAAAAGGGGAGTTTTGGTCTGACAGGAAAATTAAGTATACCAATCGATTCAGAGTGACAATTCGGACAAAATGCACTCTTCAGAATTTCTACAACTACTCTGTGGCGTCTACTGAAGGGAGTGTTATGTTTGTATTGACGATTAGGTAACAAGGTTCTAGACTCTGCTGAAATGGGAAACGATATGCATGCAGTTCTTACTCGAAACGATATTGTGCTGACTAATCGTGGTTTTCGGAGAAAACGGCTCTACAGTAATATTCAGACAATGGCAGTCTCAAAATACGGTCGGTTAGGCTCTCTGAGTGCGCAATGGGGTTTTATCAACGTCTTGAGATTTTCCAACTTCCTACAGTTTTTTATATTTTTATATTTTTATTTTATTGACCAGGCTGAAGCACAACAGACCACACTGGAACGGTTAATATAAGAGATAAACGGGAATAAACGTGCCCATTGTATTGCTGCAGGTCTGGGGATCATCTGGGATATAAATATACAAGTACCCACATTTGTGCCTCCTACATACAATTCAATTTATTCAGTGTATTTAAGCTTTGAGCCAGTAATCTGTTGGTCTTCAGTCATCCCGAGCTGGTTTACAATAATGGTCGCTGGGTGTGGAAAGGGCCGCTGCCCCGAATATACGTTGACGACAAGGGGTAGAGGGGTCGGATAATCGGACACCCTCAAATAACCCAGGCCAGACAGCCCGCCACCTTGGCGGTGATTTTACTCCAGTCATCTCTCCTCCTTCAGCTTTCCTTCGATGATACCTGACTGGGGGGCTCACTGTTCGAACATCTCGATTTGCAGTGGGGCCCTCAGAAAGGCGATGAGGGTTCCGTGGCCTTTGGGGTTAGCCAGAAGGAACTGTGCCTCCTTCGTGGCTTTATATCGTGGAGTGGTCCAGGATCTAGAGTCTAACTATAATGTCAACTAACAATATGGGAGTATATGGTAATTATATCGAAATATCTGGCCAAATAACATTGATATGGCTGATATAAGAACATAAAGATACTAACTCAACGAATACCTATCTTTTGATTCTTACTTCATATCTCTCAGATTCCTGGAACTCCAGATATCGACCCCCAACAGGATTGTACCTTAACTATTACCCTAACTAAAGTTGATCTAATTTGATTTGACAACGTAGGACTGTCCATGGATACCATCTCTGTAAAAATGTAAATAACGACAGTCTACGAACACCATACAAATAAGAGTTGTCATTCACTTTTACTCCTTCAATAATATACAGAACACCATGTTCTGTTGAATAATCGACTTGTTGGTATGTCACAGTCTTATTTCAATCACTCACTAAAAGAGACATACCTGAAATAGAGGCAACCAAAACGATACCATTGGATAGCTCTCGTTCGGGAGATTCTAACCGTACCTTTTATATGTCTATCGCTACAATATTACAAGAGTTGACAGGGCTTATTTGAAAGAAGGGAAGACACACCCAGCTGTCAGACATCAGGGGTACAAGAAGGGGTACAAGAAGGGATACTACACCCACGTCAATGTCTCATATTACTGAAACCACCCACCTGTCATGAGATTCTCGTCATAAATCAAGGTGGGGTAAATGCTGCTTTTTATGTTACATATGAGCAGGGTGGAGGAAGAGAGGGGCAGATAGGGAACGGCGTCAATTGAGTACTACGACACTCATAACCAGTGTCGGACGTGTTTCTAGCCTTTCCCCATCTTTTTGTCGGTTTTTGCGGCTCCTATACCCTCACAAAAAAAGTTCCAGCACTAAGAGGTGGGGAAAGAGGGTCAGACACGATCAGTAATCGTAGAGAATTTGGAAGTTGGAGAATGGAGAGATTATGTGGTTTTTGGTAGTTTTTAGTAGTTTTGGTATTATCCAATGACTCTACCAATTTTTACCAGTACCAATTCTACCAATTTTACAGTCTAGCTACTTATTTCTTCTTTGGAACACTGTTTCTCCATTGCAGTGTAATATCCCCATTCGTCAACTCTAGCCTATATCCAACACACTAATCTACGATACCCCAGATTGTTTGAACTGGTTTATAAAATGGACTACACTAGGAGCCGTTTGAAGCGGTTAAAGAGGTAGAGATTTGAGACAGAGAGGAATGTGGATCTGTATTTTCAGAAAAAAAAAAAAAAAAAGAAAAAACAACAACAATCAATTGATCAATTGCATTTATTTGTACCCTCCCCGATACCCTTTCACATGCTACCCCACATTTCGTCTCACTAGCGTCTATACCTCATATTAGTGCTTCATCACGTGTATCTCCTTGTTGGTTTTAAAGCGGTACAGTAGGAAGATGTACAAGGTCGTATAGACTATGTGTATATAAGATGTCTGGATGACGGGATAGGTCAACTTGGTATAAGAACAACAACTACCTTATCAGAACTACAACATCTGGAAGAATAACCTGATATCAGAACACACCTGGAAGTACTACAACTTCAGTACAAGTACAACCACAAGTACAACAACAAGTACAACTTCAAGTACAACCACAAATACAACTCCTAGTACAACTCCTAGTACAGTACAACTCCTAGTACAGTACAACACTCTTACTACAACTTCAAACCCTCTTACAACCACATTAACCAACCACAATTCTCTTAATTGAACCGTTCACCCCTTCGTTACCATGATACCACTCCTACTCCCTCTACTGATCATCCCTCTGACCCTATTCCTCCTAGTCATTAACGTACAGGTCAACACCATCCACAGAAGATACAAAGAGTACCGTCTCAACCTTGCACGATGTCCACAGAGATCAGCAGGTCTGTTTGGATGGTGGCTCATCTATGCCGTTGTCAGGAGCAACCGTGACCGTTTTTACAACACAAAAATCGTCGATTATTTCACGAAAATCCGCACCTTTATCATTTCTCTGGGCGGAGAACTGGTGATCCACACCTCCGAGTCGGAAAACATCAAGGCGTTGCTGGCAACTCAGTTTTCAGATTATGACCTTGGAAAAACCAGACATGCGCTGCTGTTTACTCTTATGGGAGACGGAATTTTTACTTTGGACGGCCAGAAATGGGCCCATTCTAGAGCTCTACTAAGACCCCAGTTTACCAAGGAAAGAGTCAGTCATTTGTCTTCTCTGGAACGGTCTCTACAGCAACTGATGGAGATTGCACGACGTCGAGTTGCCCTCAAAGGCGAGGTTGATGTTCAGGAGCTGTTTTTCATGTTGACCATGGACACGGCTACAGATTTGTTGTATGGTGAGTCTGTGGATTCGTTAGGAGATGAGTTAGAAGAGGTTATGAGGCAGCAGCACGTGATAGAGACCACAAATCACGTGACTGGAAAGTCATCCACAACCCACGTGACTGAGAATGTTTCTGAGAAAGCACCTCTTCTTAGTTCTAAAGTGTTCCACGACAATGTTTATGGAGATGTTGGAGAGAAGGCTGGAGAGAAGGCTTTTTCACGTGACCAGAGTACTAAATCACGTGAATCACACACCTCAGATCCACACTTATCCGTCTCTTCCGTCTCAGAGGATATCCGAAAAGCATACCCTGCTGCTCTAACTACCGCACTGGAGTTTTCCGCCATGAGATCCAAACTGCAGCGGTTCTACTGGATCTGGGGCGATGTGCTATACAGGCACAAGTTCCACTCTGCGATTAACACTGTCCATGCCTTTTCCAACCATTTTGTGCACCAGGCTCTGAAACTGAGTCCACAAGAACTGCAGCTCAAGAGTGCGGAAAAGTACACGTTTCTGTACGAGTTGGCTCAGAGTACTCGAGACGCCAATGCCATCAGAGACCAGCTGATTAACATCCTTATTGCTGGACGAGATACCACTGCTGCTCTTTTGTCTTTTGTGTTCCTTTGTCTCACTGCTAATCCAGACAAGATGACAAAGTTGAGAGAAGCTGTTGAGGCTGATTTCGGATCCACTGTTGATACAATCACTTTTGAGTCGCTTAAACGGTGTGTTTACTTGCGTTATGTGCTCAATGAGGCTCTTCGTTTGTGTCCTCCTGTTCCTATCAATATGAGACAAGCTAATAAAGACACAACTCTTCCTACTGGTGGAGGCAAGAACCGAAATGAGCCCATTTTCGTGGCCAAAAACCAGATTGTCGCCTACTCGGTGCTGTTCATGCACCACAACCAGAACATTTGGGGTCCTGACGCTTCTGATTTCCGTCCTGAGAGATGGGGAGAAGCTGACTGTCCCAAGGGATGGGAGTACTTGCCCTTTAATGGAGGACCACGAATCTGTCTGGGCCAGCAGTACGCTCTCACTGAAGCTGGCTACTGTATAGTTCGGTTGCTTCAGGAGTTTGACGAGATTGAGTGGGTAGATGAGAAGGGGTTGCCAGTGTTGTTCAAGACGCATATTACTATGAGTCTCGGAGAAGGTCTGAGGGTTTCGATGAAGTGAAGAGGGTGTTTCTAGCTGGTTTCTAGTATCTAATATATGTCAAAGAAAGTAGCCGCAAAAAGTGAAGAAAAGAAGTGGGTATGGTATCAGCAATAATGTCTCTATCTCACTCAGTTCAGAAGAACATGTGTCTGGTAGTGCATTGGTATCATGAAACGAGTTGGCAGGTAACATATGGACTGTAAACGGCACTGGTATCATTATATCACTCTTTGTCAGATTCACACCTATCAGGATATGGTGTTTCAGCTTAGAGTAAGGAGATACCATGAGAGATATAACTGGTATAGTTTTTTGAGGGTATCATGTTCGGGAACACTGAGCGACTGTCAATTGTTTTAATAGAAATTGGTCAAGTTTGTAGGATGAAAGAAGCCTTGGAGTTTGCATCTAGTTACCATGTCTGTAGTGGTCCTCAAGAGTGTTCTCAGAGTGATGCAGTATCTGAGAAAGCCCCAATATACAAGTTATAATAATAAATACTCTAATTACAACCTTAAAAAACTTTGAGAGTGAACCGATAGCCTGACGCCCTAATGGACACCCCCCTCTACTAAGGTAGAGACCTAGAGGGAACTCGTTAAGCTGAATCTATCTATCGACTTATATTTCTGATATTCCTATCACGTGCTGAGATATGCAGGTGGTATTTCGATTTAAAGTAATACAATAGTTTAATTTGGGTGGTGAAACCTTAAAAAGTTGTATCTGGTTTTTGGAACGGATTATTAAAATTCTCTTAATTCCGGCTTTAATCGACTTTGAGTTTGTGCTTTAACATGGACTTGCAAGAAGATACCAGATAAGAGGGTGGATTATAGAGCTATGGAGAAATAGACAACGGCATTAAAACCAGAGAACTGAGAGCTTCATTTTGATACCGAACACGCAGCGAATTAATTATTCCTAGCAGGATTGTACTTAGGTAGACAGTCTTGACACTAGAATCCATCTACACAAGGCATACTCGTACCTTATCTCCGTACTCGTCCGATATCTACCCCCGCTTTCTCTACTTCTTCATACTCCACGAAACGAAGACATGTGTCCCTTCAATGCCGTATGTCATCAGCTCATGTGGCACGAACAGATTCCGGGCTTGCTTTTTTTCCCCACCCAATTTTACTTTTGAAAAGGACGGCTCCGAGATGCAACTATGACTCCACCAGGGGAGGATCTTATACGGGCCCACCAACAACTTTTAAAGCTCTTTTCGGTTTTTTCAACTTTTAAATGAAGTATTTTCAGCTTTCAACTTTTAAGGGTGTGATTAACCATGTCTGATTCAAATGAATTACTTTAAGACAGATACTACACTTTCAATATCACTGAGACATCCTGTTTAATAGAGACATTCTATGACCACAGCCCTGGACACGCTCAAACTTCTCTCATACCAGTTTCTCTCATTCTGAGGGTTTCAGCTGTTTTACCCCCACTTTTTTCCATCTCTAACCGACAATCATAACTCTACCTGAGAACTTTTCTGAAGAGTTAGAAGAGCTAGAAGAGCTAGAAGTGTTTTTATTATGGATAAATCGTTCGGGAATAAGGAGAAGTGTGGAGAAGCTGGGATGACGTCTTATTCCCGCCTTTTCCGGTTTATTTCTTTTTTGATTTCTTTTTTTGGTTATAGCAAGACATTTCAAGGCTGCGATGCTACACCACTCTTACGCCACTTTTCTCATAGTTTACAACCACCATCGTTAGCCGAAGCCGAAGAGTTTACCTTATGCTTACAAATGTCTTACGTACGAGAACACAGAAAAAAAAAGGAGATATAAAACGGCACCAAAATCAGAGCTCTGAAAATCAAAGCTCAAAACAAGTCTCAAAATTCATTGTTTCCTCGTTGTTCTAAAATAGTCCAGGAACAGTCTTAGTGTGCCGTTGTTTTAGCGTGTGGTTTTAGCGGAGGTTTAGCGGAGTCTTTTCTTTGATGCAGCTCGCTGCACTGCCGTTTTATGTAAGGCACTGCAGCCGGAAAAAGTCCCGCAGGTCCAGGCGCAGAGAAGAAATTGCAGGGATTTATTGCAGACGAGATTTTGTTTGTGTAATATCGTTTTTCCCGAAAAAAATCGTTTTTCTCACAACTTGTTATGTTCTGTTCTTCCGTGGAACGTGACAATTTTTTTTTGACTCTAGGTCTCTTTTCTTTCCGTTAAACTATGACGGAACTGAACGTTGCCCCTGATATGGCAACCATGTTTCTTTCAGCGGGAAAGCGACAGAAAAGGGCGAATTTATGTTTTTTTCAACAGAGAAGCGGTTCTATAGAAAGCTGCATCACGTGACTCGATTTATGACACAACTGTGACTCTAACTGCTCCTTTATCGGCTCCCTGATTGGCTCTTCTTATCTATGATAAATCCACACGGAAAGCAAAGTTTCATAACGGAGTTTAACACGGAGGAATAGCAACAGTACAGATCGACGAGAAACGTATGTAGGGACGTAAGGACTGCTCTAATCTCTTCTTTGTGGCATTTGGAACCGCTTTGTGACACAAAACCCCCCCCTCATCTCCCGATTTTTCCGGATATCTCGATCGCCAAACTTTGTGCCAAGTCGCTAGATGCATCTATAGAGTGCGATCCAGTGCGATGAAAGCTTATGAGGTAATTTCAGTTTTCTCACAAGTCCAAGACAAGACTCTCTTCCGTATTGGGAAGATAAGTCGATCACGGATAGATCAGAGATGGTGAAGGAGTAATAGGATGATTAGTAAGCGGAATATCCCGTCAATATGACGTTACACAAAAACACCTCATCTTCATCTCCCCCCATCGAGGCATTTTCACTTTGCTGGCCGGGCTTGGTACTGCAGGGCAGATGCGGCGCACAAAGGTGTTCAAGAAGTTTGATATGAACGGCACTTTTATGGTTTCGGAGCAGAGTATCGGAGGGTATGTAGGAGGTATATAGGAGGGAGTGTGTCATGCGATATTCTTCCTTTGACTACTTTTTTCAACTCCTTTTTTTGAACTCCTTTGAACCACTTCGCCCACTGTCACCATGGGAGCATTTTCTCGATTCAAAAAAGACAAGGACGAAACTGATCATGAACACGTTCACCACCATCCTCATTTGGACGCGGCTAACGAGCCGATTATGATCATCGAGGAGGCGGATTCGGACCAGCTCAACTACCACGCTCCTCTGGAGGCGTACTACTACTACGCTGCTATTCAGCGTCGAAGAGAAGACCTGCTTCCTCCGGACCAGATTTCGTTGATTCCTGGTTTTTCCCGTTTTTTCAAAAAGAAAAAGGAAGCCGAAGTCGTCCATGCTGAACCTGCTGTTTCTGAACAGGCTTCTGAAGACGCTGTGGAAAAACAAGAGTATCCAGATGACTACCGAGGAGAACACCATCATCATGACGATAAAAGCATGTTGGACGGTATTCCTGGAGCCAAAGAAGATATGGCTGTAGCTAACAAGGCTCTAAAGACAGCGTCCTGGATGTCCGTCTTCTACCTCATCACCACAGATATCATGGGACCTACTGGAGCTCCATACTCCATCTCTACTCTCGGCTACTTTCCCGGAATCTTTCTCTTCACCGTTTTGGCAGTCACAGCAGCGTACACGGGCTGGCTGATTTTCAAAATGTACATGAAGATGGACAGTCCCCAGTACCCGATGAAAACGTATGGAGACATGGCTACTCGAATCTATGGACCTGTATTTCGACTGGCTGTGGATCTACTTCAGTCTATCCAGTTGTGGTGTAATGTTGGAGTTCTGGTTCTGTCCAACGGTCAGGCTCTTTCTCAGGTAGCTGCCAACCATTCTGACGACGGAAAATCACATGTTTGTTTTGCTGCTCTGTGTATCATTTTTATGGGAGCAGGTATGATTGTGGGTCAGATTCGGTCTTTGAAAAACTTTGGTTTTCTCGCCAACTTTGCCATCTGGATGAACCTGGCCATTTGTTTCGCAACTATGGGTCTGGCTCGACAGTACGGCATCAACGTACGTGGAAACGAACTTGTTTACGGCTCTCCTCTGCCTCCTAAACGAACTGAAGCCATTGCCACCGATATCCCCTTCCAGACCCAGCTGCAGGGTCTCATGAACATTGTCTACTCGTACGGAGGAGCCATGATGTTTGTCGAGTTCTGTGCTGAGATGCGACGACCCAGAGACTTTGTCAAGGGTATGCTGACTGCCCAAACAGTCATCTACTGCTGTTACATGCTCTTTGGAGTCTTTGTGTACGCTTACCAGGGCCAGTTTGTCATGAACCCGGCCAACCAGGGAGTTCCTAGCGAGTCGAGATACGAAAAGAACTGGCAAGATGCTCTGAATATGATTGGAGTTGTTTCTGCTCTTATTGCTGCGGCTTTATATGGTAACGTTGGAGTCAAGGTTGTCTACCGAACAGTCTTCCAAAGAGTTCTTAGATTGCCCAATATCACAGATTCCGCTGGAGGAAGAGTTCTGTGGACTCTGGCAGTCTTTGTTTACTGGGCTGTGGCTTTTGTTATCGCCTCAGCCATCCCCCAGTTTTCTTCTCTTGTTTCTCTTGTTGGAGCTATTTGTATCCTGCAGTTCTCCTACACTCTGCCTCCCTTCCTTTACGCAGGTCTTACTCTGCAGGAAGAAGCGTCCAAAGAAGACCACTACGACCCTTCAACTAATACTGTCACCCGAATCGACTCGTGGAAAAACTGGAGTCGATGGAAGAGAGGTCTTTCTGGCCGACCTCTGTGGATGCTTTTCAACATCATCATCTTCCTCATGTCCCTGGCCACAGCCATTTTGGGAGCCTATGCTTCCATTTACAACCTGGTGGACGCCTTCAACTCTCCCGGAGGAAACACCTCTTCTTTCACCTGCAAGTCGCCCGTTGCAGGTTAGTATTTATAGAGATTAATGAATTGATAATAATAGAATTGATGGGAAAATAATGGGAATAATGAGAATAATAGAAATTAATAAAATAAAAGAGCAATTAATAATGAAAATACCTTGAATATTGAAAGGGCATAGAGGGAGGCACAGTACGAGTGGGTAGCTGACTGTAACATTGGAAGCTATTTTCTTGTTTGGTTCCTGTTTTATTTTATTTTATTTTATTTTATTTTATTTTATTTTATTTTATTTTATTTTATTTTATTTTATTTTATTCATTTTTTTTCATTTTTTTTTTCATTTTGTTCAAGGGATAATACTTCAGCCAACTTTTCCCAGAATACCTGGAAACACCTTTCGACTCCCAAGGTCCTCACACATTGATCAAATGACCCTTTGGAAAGGTTCATTCACGGTTTTCTTTGTGTTCTGTTTTTTCTTGCATTATTTTTTCTTTTTTTTCGTTAATTTCGTTGAATTTTATTTTTTAATTTTTAATTACCAAAAAACGGTCGATAACATACCAAAAAAAGATGACGACAACCGCAGGATTCGAACCTACGCGGGGAAACCCCAAGAGATTTCTAATCTCTCGCCTTAACCGCTCGGCCAGGTTGCCAGAATTTGCGAAAAAAGTTCCACCTCGAGGGGTATTTCGACTTCTGCTTAGTCATCCGCGGGAAACGGGAAATACGGTGGTTTTAGGTCATGGGGGTGTTTCAAGCCGGTTATACTTCACATCTGCATGTTTTTCTTTGTTGTTTTCTAAAATCCTGCCCTTTGAGGCACACTTGAGGCTGTGGTTATGTCTTCGTATTCAAGTAAAGTTTATCAAAAATCCTAACTAAAAGTACTTTATTTAGTCAGCCCCTAAGATCAGAGAGAGTCATATTGGGGTGAATACTACTCAAGGAGAAAAAAGAAAAGTTCTAATAGACGCAATTGGTCTCTGTGATATCCCCTGAGCTTTTAAATCACTAATATCTCTTCTCCTCGTCAAGTTATATACCTTTTCTACTTCTCACTTTTCCAGGCGAAGCAGCTCTATAGACCTTGATAGACCCGTGATACAACATGTTACAGCCTCAAGAGGAATATACATATAATCAGGCTGAACCTCACCGGTTGACTTGTCAAATACTTCAGCAGCTTGATAGAAAAACAGCTTTCAGGTATCAACAAAATCAAAGACATTCAGATCAGACACTTCAATCACCATACAAGTGATACAAAACACAAGACAGAAAAACGACAGAAAATTTTGATTGTTTTTTTGATTTTTTGATTATTTTTACACACCACACACACCGCACAAAACTCAACATGATCTCTCTTTCTCTCATCCTCCTTCTTCTATCTACACTAGGTGCAGCAACAATGGAGTCTAGATTAGATGGTCTGGATTTGGTACATATTTCGCGCTCTTCAACTTTATTTTGGAATGGGACTAAGACAGGGTCTTTTGAGGGGTCGACAAAATCTGCTGTGGTCACTCAATTGGAAAACGGAAACTCCAGTTCGACTCCTGGCGCGTCACTGATCTCAGAACAGTTTTCAAAATCGAAATCCGAGCACTCCAACACCGTTATTATCTCGTCCTCATCTTACTCCTCAAACTCTAACACGCCAACTATAACCACGATTCTGTCTACGTCGTCTATCTTGTCTACTCTCACCAGTTCGAGTACGAGTACGAGTACACAAACTCTTACGACACAAAAAGCTCTCAGCACACTCTCACTCAGCACACACTCTCTCACACGTATCTCCTCAGACTCTACAACCACACTAACAAACACAGTCAGAGTCACCAGCACGTTACACAGAAGCCCCCCAACACTTGATGCTACACAAAGCTCTACACCTGTCACTCTTTCTGTCGGCTCTTCTTCTCTAGTGAGTAAAGAGTCTTTTGCGTCCATTCCTTCTGTGTCCCAAGCTAACAAGAGCATCTACGTCACCACTCCACGACAACTGATTCTCGTCAGTGACACAAACACAAACACATACACAAAACCGTCGTCGAAACCCATTACACCCACCATGTTCAACGGAGACCCTTTTGTGCCCATTGCCACCAGCGACCCAATGGGCCAGTTTGAGCGACGCGAACACCCGCTCAAACCCCCCGTCGCACGAGACGGACCCCAGCAGACCAACAAGTTCTACGCCAACATGCTGCTGGGCGACAGAGACCTGCCGGCCTACGTCTACCCCTACTCGGTGTGGTGGTCCAAGACGGACAACTTCCAGGGCCTCGCCATCTCCCACACACGAGCGTCCCAGCTCGTCTACGGACCCGACCCGGACCAGAACCCGTCCCAGTTCTACTTCAACCCCGTCGGCATCATGTCGCTGGTGCTTGGTGCGCATGAGTTCGCCCAGGGCATGGACATGGTCGTGGACAAGATGGACCATCTGAGCGTCGATCTCCAGATCGGACGAGGCCCCGCTGGTCTCACCGCCCCGCTGGTGCGAGGAATGGGCATGATCACGGCAAAGTACAACGGCGTGGGACCCATCATCGGCTCCCAGGTCGGCTTTGCCAACATTGAGCGAGTCCAGAACGTCAGAGACGATATCCAAAAGTACAAGATGACGCTCAACAACCAGGTGGTGTGGATCATGTACGTCAACGCGCCCGATGGAGCCCTGCAGTTCAACCAGTCGTCGCCCCAGCACTTTGCCGCTACGTCTGCCGCCCAAAATGCAGTCATTCAGATTGCCGTGCTTCCCGAAACCCCAGGCAGTGAGCAGGCTCTGGACGCTGCTGCAGGCAAGTACGCCATCGGAGGATCTGTGTCCGCCACCATTGACAATGACGGTCTCCGGGGCACGTACTCGCTCGAGTTCCCCACTGAGGGCCAGTCTCAGTGCGGCTTCCCGCTCATGTACGCTCTGGAGCACCAGAGCCACGTCATGGTCGACGAGATCAAGCAGCGCGAGACTCCCTGTCGGCTCGACACCTGCGCCAAGGGCGTTGCCATTGGTTACAACACTGACAAGTTCACCATGGCCGAGCAGACGCTGCCCCGGGACATTGGGTTCCTTCCCAAGCCTCTCAAGCGAGACTTGCAGAGCCAGCTGCAGGACCAGAATGCTCTCAAGCTGATTGCCGATGCCGCCGCCAAGGAGATGGACCAGGATATCAACGGCCAGGCCAACCTCGACTCCATGTACTTTTCCGGCAAGGGTGTGGACAAGTTTGCCACGATTCTGCTGGTTCTGAACGATGTGGTTGGTGACAAGGACCGGGCCAAGGTTCTGCTGGACCGATGCAAGCAGATCTTCTCTGTCTTCTCCACCAACAAGCAGCAGAACCCTCTGGTGTACGATACCACGTGGAAGGGCGTGATTTCCGTGGCTGGTTTCAACGACCCCAACGCGGACTTTGGAAACACCTACTACAACGATCACCATTTCCACTTCTCCTACTTTATCCATGCTGCTGCCGTCATTGCCAAGGTTGACGCCGAGCTTGGGGACGGCCAGTGGTTGAACCAAAACCGTGAGTGGGTCGATACTCTTCTGCGAGATGCTGCGAACCCCTCGCATGACGACCCCCACTTTCCCGTTTCCCGGTCGTTTGACTGGTACATGGGCCACTCGTGGGCCAAGGGTCTGTTCTTGTCTGCTGACGGCAAGGACGAGGAGTCTTCCTCCGAGGACTACCATTTCGCCTACGGCATGAAGCTGTGGGGCCAGGTGAGCGGCAACCAGGCCATGGAGGCGCGGGCCAACCTCATGCTGGCGGTGATGCGACGGTCCATGAACACGTACTGGTTCATGAAGGACGACAACACCAACCAGCCCGCCAAGTTCATCAAGAACAAGGTGCCCGGCATCACCTTTGAGAACAAGGTTGACCACGCCACCTACTTTGGCATCAACCCCGAGTTCATCATTGGTATCCACATGCTGCCCACCACGCCAATCTCGCCCTACATGCGAGACGAGGAGTTTGTGCGGCAGGAGTGGGATCAGCGTGTGTCCACCTTTGTGGATGGCGTGGACTCTGGCTGGAAGGGTATCTTGCAGCTGGACCGGGCTCTGTTTGACCCCAATGCCAGTTGGAAGTTTTTCACCGATGGCATGCAGCCTCAGTGGTTGGACCCTGGCATGAGTTTGGCGTGGAGTTTGACCATGATTGCCGGTGTCGGAGGTAAATAGACGGTATCCAGTGACAATAGATTGATAATTTATAGAATGATTGTTGGAAGGAGAGTGTAGATGTATTGATAGGCGTAACTTTTATTTTCCCGATTTTTCAAGATTAAAATTGAATTAAATTAAAATAGTAATAAATGAGTAATAATAAAATTCTGGTATATTTCATAATATATATATAAAGGAGTCATATGAATCCCTGAGAGTGGGAGACTTGAATGGTGTTGTTTTTATTATTGTGGTGGTATTTTTACCACGTGTAGATGACTGTGAAGTTTTCACATAGGACTTGAAAAATCATTTTTTTGGAATACGGTCTAGATTTACCTAAGAAGAGGTGAAATGTACTTATTGTGACCCCATCATTACACTGGTATCATTTTTTAGTGGATTCTTATCTCTCAGAACCTGTTATTCTCGTTTTGATATTTTTCAGGTAAAAATTTTGAAGTTGAAAAAAGTGAAAATCTGGAATATTGATTATATAGTCTTTGTGAGTTAATAGGTTGAGATAATGAGTCATTAGAAGATGATTGATCTACTTTTTATAGATACTTGACTATTTTTTCTCCCCGAAAAATGGCGTTTTGATTTCTAGTCATATTTGGTCTTGATCTAGAAGCGAATATATAGCATCTGTTGGTTTGGGAGGTTATGGAATGGTTTTACTGGACCGTTTGGCGCGTTGTTAGACTTGTTTTAGGTCTGAATCTCTTCCCAGTATCTCTACAGCCTCCAATTTTTGACCAAATATGACAAACACTAGTTTCTACCTGGAACGTTTTGGAGATTTTGGATTGATATGGAACTTATATTGAGGGTAGTATTTCTGGTGGAGAATCTATTGGAGAAGTCTGGATCTTTGTAGTAGTTTTAGATCGTGTTTTATGTTCCATTTTCGTATGTATATATAGAGTAGCAGAAACGACTGAGAGGTGTGAGAAGACGGTAAAAAAATATGGAGGAGTTGTTCATATTCATTCTACCAGCTCTCTGATTGTTGTATGTCAAGATAGTCACGTTTATACCCACTTATACCACTTCTACACCTCCTATTCACTTCTCTACCTCTTACCCACTCTAACACGTGCTCACACCTCCATTATCCCGATACGTCTACGCGACAAATATGCACGTTTGTGCCCAGTCTGGCGGATTAACACATTTTTCCTTAGCTCGAGACTACCGACGCGTTTTTAGCAGTTTTAGTCGGGTTTCAAGCCGCCCACTAACTCTAGACTAGCCGGATGCATCTTCAAGTGGGTACCAAGACAAGTGCATTGTCACAGACAATGGCTGTAAGCAGGCACGGTGCTAGAGTGGTACGAGTGACAGACAATCTTAGTGTATCTGATACTGTACGTGTAAGGTGACTAATTGTAGTATAGTCTTGTCTAGTTGTTTCTACAGGTATTTGTATTCTTGTATCATTGGAAGATATACTGTACACCTAGTAAGACGTTGTATAATTTCTTATTACACGGATAACTGAATTTCGTGGCCCCGCTTGTACCCGCACTGACCCGCATTATATTATTTCCTTTCCGCTATCTCCTTTTGTCTTGTCTTATCTCCTCCTATTTGTCTTATCTGCATTGGGACGAGCCTCACGTTCTTCGAAACACTGTTGTGATACATTTTTGAAGAAGCCTTGGGACAATAACCTTTGGATACTCTAACTAGAATACTCTTTATATCACTCAAACAGCCCCACTCTGTGACTTTGTGGAACCATGATACTTCCCCTGATTCACTACAAACCCCGAAACCCGAAATCCCTCAAATCTCAGTAAGATTAGTTTCAACTCGTGATCGTACGAGTGGGCTGAGGAGAGAAAAGTAGGTGGTACGATATTAGACTGGATTGATTAGACTGGATTGATTAAGGCATTCTATTATGGTGTATTTTAGGTACCAGTACAAGTTACAGTGAACTTGTATACTTGTACTCGTAGTTCAGAGATAGTCTATACTGCACAGCCGACAACAGCAGCCCACAACAACGCGAATACAACAAAAAGTATGCCATTCTCCTCCCCTGGCCCGTACGATTCCAACAGTACCACTTTCATTCCAGTCCAACACATATTCAGACTTTCACCCTCTTCCTCTAAATCTCTCAACTCCACAATTAACATCCCACTCTAACCCACTCTAAAACCTCGACTCTAAACCTCTAACACTCCAGAATGTCTTCGACATGTCTCAACTATAACAGTCTCGTGGACGCGTAGAAATAGCGTAGCATCACGGGATAGTCACGTGACACTCCTGATATGATTTATGTCACGTGCATTTCCTCTTCACGTGACTTTGTTATGATTTCTCAAAACTTCGGCCCGAATCTTGTCTCTATGGAAACGTCTCCATGGAAACGCAGTCACGTGTGTTCCTGACATTCCAACATACCTGGTGCGCTCACCTGTCCTCTCCCGCTACCCCAGCAACCACATTCACGTGGAAAGTCGGCATGAGAAAAAAACCATTCTTGGCTGTTTTTCCTGTATGGTCCACTGTACAGTGTACTTTTAGTGATGTGCGGTTACATGTGTTCACCTAAACTCAAGGGGACGCTGTAGAGAGAGTAAAAGTGTGACTGAGTAAGCGTGAGACTTGAGGGATAGCTGTATGGTTGGAGGAGGTGGAGGAGGGACTTTTGGGTCTTTTCTGGGGGTTTTCGTGTTTTCTGTGGTTTTCGTGTTTTCTGTTGAATATGTTTTTCTCCAGCTTCTCCAGTTCTACAACCTAGGCTTCTCTACATACAGATACACATACAGACGTCAAATAGTGTGCACAATTTTCAACAGCACAATTGACAACTGACTTTCTGCAAGAATCAAAAATGCACTGTAATACTTCACTAAGCCAGCTCTTCAGTCACTCTCCAGTCTCCAGTCTCCACAACCCCTGAAATCTAGCTCAGACTTCAACAATGGTGCGGCAGGACATTCCGATGTGGAATGTCAAACTATACTGAACTACAGAAGACAGTAGAACAAGTACAACTACAGAAGTCCAGAGACAAGCAAAAACTACCGTATGCTCATGCCATCGCTCGTACCTCGGTAGACGCACAGACGCAGTACTTTGCACCTAGACGTCACACTTCTACAAGTACTCGTACACTTCTACTCCCTCCCGGCCCAAACCATAACACTGTTTCGGGCCACCCGAGAAGGTCTTCAGATACAGTTGCTCATTCCACTCTCAACTGCACGCAATCGTAGACTTTGAAACCCGATTGGCCACAACCCGGTATTTCGCCAAACTCCACTTTTCCACTTTTCCCTCACTTTTCGAAACCTGTCATCGACCCTTACATGCTTGGCAGACAGTAGACAAACTACAGACAGTAGACAAGACTAGACAAGACTAGACAAACTACAGACTACAGAATATCACGTACAAACGCGTACCACGTACCACGAACCACAAACACTCCTACACATATACCTCTCCTTTCCTCTCCAAACTCTCTCTTTCATAATTGACTCAGTCTAGCCTTTCATACATCGTGTCTTATACTTATACTTGTCTCCCACTTTCTCCCACTTTTCCATTCAAAACACATCCCTGTCAAGTTGCTTTTTTACCCCCTAAACTCGACCTAAAAAGAGCCACTCAAACGGCACCACCCATTGTAAAAAAATAGACCCAAAAAATAGACCCCAAAAAAACCCACCCCAAAAAAACCCACCCCAAAAAAACCCCAAAGCACACCCCAACCCTCCACAGTTGCTACTTTGTCCCACGTCAATGCACTGTGCATCGAAAAACACAACGCCGCACATTCCACACTTTTTCGGCAAAATCCTGTCCCAAAAGAGACACCCAAAATACCTTAACCCAAACGAGAAAGCTTACCCCCCCTGACATGGCTGTCACACAGAGATAATATCATACATCCACTTCTATTGTAAAACCACAATTGCAACCACAATTGTATTAACGCAATTGTATTAACACAATTGGCTGCTACAACCATTCACCGTATCGTGTTACCACACGATACGCAACTGCTGTATACTCAAACTAAGGAATGTATATTAGTACAAGAAGCTAAACTCTGATGTCAGGTATCAACTCGCAACATGTTCAAACTAAAAAAGGCGGATCTACTAACCATCCAGAACAAGGTCCGGACTGTGGAAAGCCTCCCGCGGGAAAAGGAAGCGGCCCCATGTAGGGGGAGCTCCCCTGCCAGCGGAGAGGCAGGATGCGTTTTTACACCCGCACAGGACAGACGAGCCAGAAATGGCTCTTTCTACTAGCGTGGGAGAAAGACACGGGAAATTAATGAATGGGTGAAAATATTAGAATCGTAAGAAAAAAGTGGGGGTTGTTGTTGAGGTCCTCTGATTTGGATAAAGTCGAGATTGCGAGAAGGTCGAGATAGGGGTAGTCGGTATCAGACGTTTGTAGGGGGTGTCGTGTAAGTGGGATTTTTTAAGTTAAGAGTGACATTGGTCGAGTCGTAAAGCGCACCACCGGGCACTTAAACCTGGGACATGGTGGGGATTCCGGTTCGGGGAGCGGACCGTCGAGATCGGCCGGGCAGGGTGAAGGCGCCGAGCTGCTTGACGGACACGGCAGACAGAATCATGGTGGCCAGGAAGGAGAAGTTGGCGAAGAACAGGAAGGCAACGGTGGCCTGGGCCTTTCGGCATCGGCCCTTGGAGCCCTGGGTCACCTTGTTGGAGTTGACGTAGTTCATGTTGCCGCAAGAGTGGCATCGGATGGCGGTGGCAAGGGCGGCACCACCGGCGAGGGTCAGAACCCAGGAGATGAAGTCAATGATGAGAATGACAATGGGGAAGGCAATGGCCTCAACAAAGTTGGCCAGCACGGGGTAGAAGACGCCAAAGAGCGCGGACCATGCGCCACAGAAAACGGCGTACGACACCTGGGGGTTGTAGTGACCCTTCTCGTGAGTAGAGGCGAGAGAACCGGCCAGACCCATGATGATGGCGGCAAACATGAAAATGAGTCCTCGGAGAATGAGATCGGCGACCTTGACCATTGCTGTAGTTTTTTTTTGGCGGGTAAAAAAAGGGAGGGGGGTTTTGTGTTCTTGACTTTTGTGTTAGCAACGAAAGACGAATTAAAAGTGAGAGTGGTTGGGAGGGACAGACGAGGGTTTATATATGATGCTTGTTTGTGTTTGTGCAACTGGACGCCGAAACAGGCAGGAGCCAAACTAAACAAGGCAGACAATGCAAGTCTATTTGGATTGCCTGATGGGCACGGGTTAGGGTTCGATCAAACGGGCTGCGAACTGACAAAATTGGGAACAAGGTTCGCAAGCAAGGCTGCTGCAAGTGGATTTCTGGTGGGAAATAATGTCAGAAATCCGCCTTGAAAAAATCGAAAAAAATCGGAAAAAATACTAGCGACCGCCCACCGCCTGTCAGACTAGCCCCAGACCTTGCTGCAGCGTCTACCCACTTTTCCTGCACTTTTAGCGCCTTTTAGCGCCTTTTTGCGCCGTTCCTAATTTTCAATCTGTACAGTGTGATGTGCACTGTACAGTGTGGCGATCAAGGGCAAGGGAAAAAAGGCGCAAACATGCATGCATGGAATGACGTAGGTGAGGCGTTAGTAGAAGCACGAGAAGGGTTAGGAGAGCGTGGAAAAGGGCTGCCAAACGGTCCCTAACCCTGGCCAGCAGAAATACGGCAAAATCCAAGCCTTTCCAGCCCATTTCCCGTATTTCCACAGCCCCCTAAACCTCCTGGAAACGACTCCTAAAAAAAAACAAAAACCAAAAAAAAAGCAAAAACCAAAACCAAAATAAACTTCCAATATTGTGCTGTACGCTGCATGAACGCAACAATGAAGATACACAACACACAGTCTCTCATAACCACGACCACCATGTACCCTCAGGGTCCGAGCCGATTGAGCACTGGTGCGTGCTTTCAGATGCAGTACCCTAGCCCTGGTTTTTTTCTCCCGGTACATCCTGACCACCATTTTCAGCCCTAACCTCAGATACTCACCGAAACGTGTGTAGAGCAAAATGGAGCCCAAACCTCTTATATATACCCGCTGTCTAACGAGCCACGCTAGAGAGATCCCCCACGAGGTCATCTGGGCGCTTTTTTTGCGAATTTGGCAACGGCAAAAAAGTCAATTGTTGGCCGGATTTAAGGTTAGAGTTGCGAGCTTAAAAGCCAGGCGGACTGGTGGTGCAAGGAAAAGCAGAGAGGGAAAAAGGACCTGTCGGAAAAGCGAAATTTGGCAGTCAATTGGTTAGTCAGCAGGGATGAAGGACGGAATATGTGTGGGTTTTTTTGTCTTAGTCAGCTGCTTTTGCACATCTTTTTTTTGTGTCTCCTCGCACGGCACTTTAGCTTTGTTAGCTCCACGAAAAGGTACTGTGTGCGAAGATGGGTTTATTTCGTCGAGAAAAAGAGCTGGAGGTATGGGAATTGCGGGAAAGTGTTTGGGGGCGTGAGGAGAGTGGATTTCTCTTTTTTTGGGCAAAAATCTGTATTTTTCGCGTTTTTACAACACATTTCCAACTTGCTCCATTTTCAAGTTAAACCCGACAAGCTCGGAGATATGATCCCATGACTGTTCAATTACACTAGTTTTTGGTTTGAAATTGCAGGCAAGGTAAGTATTCTTGTAGTTGCCTGATATTATCAAAAATAAATATATTATATTATATTATTTTTATTTTATATTATTTATTTTTTCCGGTTGATTTTCTTTAATGGAAAAATGCTTTTAAATGCTTTAATTGAAAATAAATAATGCAAATATTCCAAAAAAACGAGCCTTGCTTGCTACAGCCGCCCGAGGATTGCTAGCAGTACGGCAACGGGTGGTGTGCCTTGCACATGCAAATATATGCAGCTCTGGGCGTTTTCAAATAATACCTCAAGAGCGATCCTGAGGAATAAAGAAAAGAAAAGAAAAAGAATAATTAATAAAGTGGAAAAAAAATATCAGACGTAAAACAGCGGATATTAAACTGGCTGGCGAATATTTCCCAAAAACACCTGTGCGCATCTCGATTCGGCCGAAATAATCCCTCTCTATTGTTCCCCACACGTTTTGAGACAATTATTCGTTAGTGGATTTGATGGGATTAATTATGGGAAGGAATAAATCCAGAAAATGGATAAAATCGAAAATCAAAAAAAAACCCAGAAAAAACAGAAAATGGATAAAATCGATAAAACCAGAAAATGCGAAATAAACAAAATTAATAAAAAAATATCAGAAAAAAACGGAATAAATAAAACCGGATAAATCCCAATTCCAATCTGAAACCACTCCACCACTCACTCCACCACTCATCCCCACCTTTGATTTTGCTTTTTTGCACACTTTGAAATCAGCCCAATTAATGCACCCCTTCTTGGCGACTGTATATCACATGAAGAAGATTGCCGAAGGAAGATAAAAGTGCCTATTTGGGACACAAGGAGTCATCTGACCGATTGGGAAGTCACGTGGGGTAGAAGATCTCACCATAAAAAGAAGTCACGTGATATAAATGTGTTCTACAAGTTGTGTACTCGTACTCTTAGCTACCTTCATTGCTCTATACTGCATTACTTCGAGTGCATACTTAGAGTGCAGTTTGAATATGGTCTGTGAATATGGTCTGTTCAGGGTATAGTCTATTTCCAGAGATACTCCAAAAAACGCCACAAAGCCCGGACACCCAAACGGAAGCTCAAACAGGGGTAATTGAGTCTCTACGATTCCAACGCAACTTTCAGAATTTCAATCGGACCATTATTGGAGGAGTTAGCTATACCGGACTACAGCAACACGCGAATACACAATTGTAGACTAATGATACACTCATAACTGTAGACTACGAGTACTCGTATACTCCGTCCAGACACCCTGTCTATTACACAACCCGCTTACAAATCAATTATACCTGTTTCTCCACTCTCCCCTCTCGCTGGTCTAACTTTGCAAGTCTTAAAATCCTCGGAAACTGAATCCTCAACTCTATCAGCGCTCAGGTGATGGCTGGGCCTGGGAGCAAGTGAATTCCGGGAGCAGGCTCTCGTGTAGGGCGTTTCAGGGGTTTCAGGGCCGTTTTTTGGGTATTTTTGAGCGAAATATGAGAAAGTGGAAAATTGAAATGTGTGAAAAAAAAAAAAAAAAAAAAAAAAAAAAAAGTGGCAATCGAAGGAGAAACGGCTGAAAGTGGCTAGATCCTTGGAGAGCCGTCTACATGGCTTCAGGTTTCAAGGATTGGATAAAAAACGTTTTTGATTTTTTTAAAATCTGATAATCGCTTATTTTTATTATTTTATTTTATTCAAGATTAATTATTTAATTAATATTTTTAATCCATTTTTTAATCATTAATTATTCCCTCTCTCCTTCATTGCTTCTCACGTGACGTATCACATTACCAATATGTCGACCACATTGAAACCTTAACCCTATTCCAAACCTTATCTCCATAGTAATGTATAGACACAGGCTTTGTCCCACCAATTGCTAGTTTGGGCAGACATGGGGAAACCACTGGCACCAAAAGATGCAGATGACTCTGGGGAGTATTTCAAGTATGCTTTTGGCTGCATCTGACCCGTGACATCACGGGTGTGGTGCCCATGACATGGGTCCTGTCGTGAGTGAATAATTTAAGGTTTGCGTCTCTAAGGTGACACCAGATATTGGATCGTCTGCAGTTTGCGCAAAACATGAGACATTTGGCTGAAAAGTTGTCATTTGCTTGGGATCGGAGCTGTCGAGGTGTGGGCGGTTTTTCGGGCGATTTTGGTGAGTGGTTTGGGATTTACAGAGGTCTTGAAACAGTCACGTGTGAGGAAGAAAAAATAAGAGCAAAATAAGAGAAAAATAAGCTTTTCAGCCTCAGTGGGAGAAAAGAAAAGAGAAGAAAAGAAAAGGACGAATTAAGGCGGAAAAGGGAAGTAAAAGAAATAAGCAGAAAAAGAAATAAAAGAAATAGGCAGAAAAAGAAGAAAAAAGTGTTACAGAAAGGAGTTGAAAAGTAGTCGAAAAAGAGCCCAAAACGGAATAAATTATACCCCCTGTTATACCCTGTTATACCCTGGATTTTGTGAGGTTTTGTGTCTTTTAATTTTTTAATATTTTTTAATATTTTTTAATTGATTTTTATTACCGATTTACACACTTGCACTGTATCGTATGCATCGATCTCACGATCTCCTTTGGGGCGGCTGTTTGATCGTGCATATGATTCACAAGTCAGCCTTGTGATTTTGGGGCATGTTGGAAGGAAAAAAAAAGAGCCTCAAAGTGCCAAAAACTACAGAGTGACACAAAACCACAAAACCACAAAGATAACCAACTCGATCCAACTCGATCTACTCAATCTAGACAATCCCAAAACGTTTGGGGTCCACATCCACATGTAGCACTAAACTAGCGGTTTTTTGATTCTAGGGAAATATATCTTTTTGGTCTTTTTGGACTTTTGGTCTTTTGGTCTTTTTGGTCTTTTTTGACTTTTGGTCTTTTGGCCTCTTTGGCACTTTTTATGATTCCAAACTAGTTAGAAAGGACCCGCTAGTAGCCAATGTGGAGAGGGTTGGGAAGACTTAGGAGTATGAGGTATAGAGTAAGCTATAAGATAGGAAGAAGGAAAGGACACAGAAAGAATTGAAAGAAAGAGAAAAAAAGAAACAGAAGAAAAGAAATAATTGACACAGATATGATACACAAATACTAGTCAATTGTTTTCCTTTATGTACCAGTACCTGTTCTATACTATAATTACTCCTTCTTTACTCCTTTACAGTAGACCCTTATTTGAGTCACTATGGTCTCTATCTTAACCTGCTTCTGCCCCTCTTCAAATGCCGCAGTCAGATGAATTTTTTAGCGGTTTGAAGCCTCAAAACGCACTAGCTCCGCACGTGGCCGCAGAAACCGTTTTCGCCCTTTTTTGAGCAAAAGTCGGCTGACTAGACTACCTCTACCCCACATGATGGCTATCTCCGAAGTGTGCAGAGCTAGAAAGATAACTCCGAGACTAAAAAAAATAAAAATAAAAAAAATCGGGGTCCGAAGGAAGGAAGGAAGGAGGGACAAGTAGGAGTCCGATGGAATAGGGTGGGTAATGGCAGTGGCAAATTACTGTGGTATTGGCAGTATTGGTATTGATACTGTAGCTGTTCTTAAGCTGTAACTCATCAGGACAAGCTTAATCTCACTCAGTCTCACTCAATCTCACAGCTTAAATTAATGGTTGTGGAAGTATGAGATTGGTACACGCTCAACCCACTCTTACTGTACATAGTGCCTCAGGTTATGTGTATGTCGAGGGAGACTTTGGTTCTAATCATAGCCGTAGTCTTACTAATAATGAGATTGGTAATATGAAGATATACATGAACTCTTACAAATTGACTGAGTATCTATGTAGTACCACCTTCAGCCTAATCCAGAGATTAGTCAGAGGAGTCTTAAGGATACTTTGACCCAATAAGTTGTATCTATTGAAGAGAGGCGCTAGTATGTTCACGTGAAACAAGACACAGGCTTTGATGTACGTGATAAATCACCAGACAAAACAGAGAGTACATTCTCAAATCAAGTGTCTCTGGGCTGTGTCATATTGTGAACTGAAATAAGATATCTTCATTCCTTGGAATCAGTTATTTGAGTGAAGGTGAGGTCAAAGGCGAATGTTCATAAGAGGGGAATGACTTACCTCATACTTAATACTACCCTTTAGCAGGATTATCCAGGGTTAAATTACCTTGCAGATTGTCTTCATATGGCCTCAAACAAGTCCTATGGTAGTAAGCTGCTTCTTGTTTCATACAAGTCAAATGGGTCTTCTTAAGACGTTCTATGGAGGCCTACAAAGGTAGCTCTAAAACCACCAAGAAAAAAAACTCAGGGAGCTCTTGGTAACTTTGTCTACTCTCTGATTAATGTACTGTATGGAATAGTCTCACATTACCCCACATCAGATAATGCAAGGGATGCAGGATAAGACGCAGGGTCAAACCCACACCAAAGTCCCACTAATACTTTCAAAAATACTCGTATCATTAAGCGGACTTGATTATCGTATTCTAAGAAGTCGGGTGGTTCCAATTATACTGCTTACATATCTCCTGATATCTTTTAATTTTCTCTAGATCCAACGCTAAACTTCAAATCACTCACAGAAGTCGCCCATATTATCCAGAAATACTTATACAGCTAAACCGACCTGACAGATGTATTTTACAGAGCTTGGAGAATCCAATGATACCATGTAAGTCTTGTATACTAGTTCATTCTCACATTTTACATTAAGACGTCCAGTTCTACTTTACTATAATTATCGACTTAACTCCTTCAAAAATACTCACATCTCTACAACGATTTGACCATCAAGTTTCTGCAATTCAGAAGACTCCTCTGATACCAGTTATGTCTCACAGACACCTTTTTACCTACTTTTAACATCGACACTCCCAATTTCAAGTTCGAGAACAACTACTTGTAGGTCTCAGAAATACATGTATACTTGTGGTGACTTAATTGGCGTATTCGCTGGCATCATAAGACTCTACTGTCATCTTTATATTGCATGAAAATTACCCCTGTTGAATTTACACAACTTCTCACATCTCCGTCCTAATAACCACCGACTAACAGGGACCCAAACTTATCAGAAGTAATCACACCATTAAGCTGAAGTAACCATGTTGTTTCTAGACTTTAGGAGACCTACTTTCTACCCGCTATGTCTTTTCTGCCATCTATTAACTCCAACAAAACCAAAACCCTCTATGTCAACTTTTGCAGAACTGCACATAACTTCTCCAAAAATACCCGCATTGACACAGGGACTTGACAAATTTACGCCCTGAAGTTAGTAGATTCGATAAGTTCCAATAAAATTACCCCTACCATCTCCTACACACTTCCAACACCTATACCTCCAATCCCACTAGGTCATATATGCCCCTCCAGGTCTCTCAGAAATACCCCCATTGACGTGGGGACTTGACCATTGTGATTTACTGAGTCAGACCTTTCCAATAATACCTGAATTTTGGTCACTGCACTTTTCTTGCATCTTTCTCGCTTTTTTCTCACCTATGCTCCCGATTTACCTGACCTCACAACTGCCCCAAATCTCACAGAAATACCAACAGCACTATTAGGACTTAAAAATGATATTAATACGACTCTGGAGAATCTTTCAATACCATTTAAGTCCATCTCACCTCCTCTTCACAGATTCTAACTGCATCACTCATATTCTGCATATTCAAAGACTGGCCCCTAACTTGTTCAAAAATACCCCTATAAAGACGGGGACTTATCCAACGTAATATTTAGGCAGAGATAAACTCAGTAATACCATTGATGTCTTGTTTACTACCTCTTAACCTCTTTTAGCCCCAATACCCGAAAAACACAATTTGCACGACTGAGCCTAGCTCCAACAGAAATATCTACATTACCTAGGGAGCTCTTCCAATATACTCTTCATACTCTGCTGATTCTCCTGGCACCACCTATGTCTATCCTTCTGCTTCTTGCCCACTTTTGACCTGATGCAGCCAAATCTGTCTGGTCACTCAACTGAGCTCAACTCGGTCAAAAATACTCTCATAGACCTGGAGACTTGACCATTGCGTTGGTCTCAATCGGTAGATTCAGATACAACCTCTCAAACTTCTCCTTTTGCATTCTACCAACTTTTCTCACCAACACACCATGTCCCACTAGCAGTAGAGTTACCTCAACTTGATCAAAAATACCCGTACAAGTATGAGGACTTGACCAAAGTATTCCCCAGTCTCGTAGAATTCCAGTGATACCATATATGTCCCACTTCCCTTAGCAACTTTTGTTTTCTGGGGAGAGTTGGATTTCTCTCCTAGGGTAGTCAAGCACATCACGACTTGATAAATTTAGCTAGCTCAAGTAAATTGAAAGGATGATTACACATGTTCAGAGCTTCAGGTGTACATTACAACATCGAATCATTACCTGTACTTTCTTGAATGAACACCTTTTTCTACTGACTATGTTCTTCAATGGTTGTGTTTCTTCAACCAACAGCGTAAACTACAATGTATCCAGAGAAGTTAAGACAATTACAAAGACTGGTACACTCATAGCTGCAATGTATCTTCAGATTTAAAACAAAAACATAACACAGTTAACAACTATTGCTCCACGAAGTTTCAATTTAAAAGAGTGACACAATTTATTAGTTATAGAAGAAGTAGAAAGAAGATTGAAGATAATGCCTTAAAAGACTGAATACATCTTAAGCTGAAGAAGTTAAGCTAAAGATGTTAAGCTAGAGCCAGAAGTCTCAATTCAGCTAAGAAATCACACAGCCAATGGGCTGGTAGATGACGTAGCCATCGACGACGACGTGGTGGTCGTCGAGTCGGAAGTTGGTTCCAGGAGGGTATTTTCGAGTGCCGCTGCCGCCAGACATATTGAAGTAGTTGAGGTAGTTGGGGTGTTTGTGTTTGTGTTTGTGTTTGTGTTTGATGGAGAAACTGGAGGATAATCTACTGATATTTATACTCGGTAAAAGTGGATAAAATTGATATCGTATATCGTATGTTGGTCCAAAAAGAGTAGAGTCAATGGATACATATTCAATAATTTGCTGATCACATTGATTCTTCTTTTTTGGGATTTACTCCAACTTTTAATGCACTGTTTGGAGCTGCATGCTATTGATACGTCTTAATGGGGAACAACGAAAACGGTTGAGTCAATGAATGACAGATGAACAAAGGATGATAATGCAGGAGGAGCGTTAATTGGTCTTGGCGTTTCTCAACTGAACATTGTCTGAGAATTGTCTGAAAACTGTCTGAGAACTGTCTGAAAACTGTCTGAAAATACTGTCTGAGAATATTGTCTTGATTTCTTCCTTTGAAGGCTAAGACAGGTTCATTGAGTCGGAGATTCAATATAAGACATTTGGTAATAGACTGGGTTGTTTTATAAGATGATTATGTTATGAAGGAAGTATTATGAAGTACTGTACTAAGAAGGAAATATTATGAAGGAAGTATTACGAAGAAAATAAGTGCCAAGCTTTAGTTGTACTCTCAGCTGTACTCTGGCCTCACGTGTACCGTCTTTAATATTACAATCAAGACTGTGCTGTACGTAATATACTGTCTCTCTTTGCCCAATGGGGTAATACGAATGAATACTGCTTTACAGAGGACTTAGTAGATGCTAGTAAACTAGACGTGAGTGATACCATTGTAATGTCCTAAATTCAGTTACACGTCGGTAAAGTCACCAGAGAAGGAATTGGGTTTATTTAATGTGATTTTATTTCTCTTGGCCTACTCGAAATGTGAGCTCCAGCAATATATGTACGATACGATATATATCTCGATAGTATGGTTATCTTAGTACCAACTAGGACATCTATCACACTTTGGAGAGCTACTTGTACCGGTACTAAAGCGACAAAAACCACCCAATACTTGTAGATCCACAATCACCTTCTAAACCAATTCCAAGTCCTACTTGTACAAGTAAAACCCCACATTTCGTCTTCTGTCTCATTCTCTGAGACGAATCTCAGATTTTCTTATCACTACATTTAGGCTTACATCTCCATTGACATCCCATTATACTGACATATAAGGACCATTCAAAAACCACCAAAAACCGTCAAAAACCGCCAAAACTTCAAAATCCACCCCTCAACCACCAACCAAAGCACCCACCCGCTTTCCCCCCCTTCCCACATACTTTTTACATTGTTTTCCGTAACACCCCCAAACACTCCAAATACACCCCTTCTCCACAATCCTACAAACTCTAACCCAATCCATATCACACTCACCACTTCACTTGCTCACTCTCTCATCTCCACACAATGCTGTCGATAACTCGGACGACTCTGGCCGAGTTTTCCGCGCTGGCTGTGGCCCAGCAACCGCCACTGGCAGCCAAAACCGACGACAAAAACAGCTATATAGCCACTTTGGCACGGCTGGCACGAACTGTGGCTCCTCCCCAGGCCTCCAACGACAGACTGGTTTCTGTGGAGCTCATTACACAAACGATGGACGAGTTTTTGAGGGTAAGGGCTCTGGACGGAACCGGAGCGGACTCCGAAGACTCTGAGTTTCTGCTACTCACCTTTGCCGCTCTGTCAATGTACGGAAATGTAGTGGACACGTTGGTGGACCAAACGGTGCCAATTTCGCAGGACCTGTACTACTGGCAGGACGTGCACGACTCGTGGTACCGTCTGGCCATGTTGTTGGTGCAGACTGGTCCCGTGCGTGTTTTTTCGCTGGCAAAAGACATTTATAAACGCTACGAAAGCGTGGGACGCATTTGGGACCGGCTCAAAATGACAGCCAAAAAGCTGGTGGAGATTGTGAAAAGCGGAGGAGGCGTTCTGGTGGCTTCTTCGCTGCATGACGAGACTTCTCTGCGGTTCAGAACCAGCGTTTTCATGTCGAAACCGCCTCTTTCGTTTGCCACAAGTATGCTCTTGTCTCCCATTTCAGCCGTCAGACGTATGGCCAGGGAAAACCATACTCAGTTGGTGCACATCAAAAACTCCCATGCCGCTGATCTTGGAAGATTGGCTACCACGTTGTTTTCTACCGGTACTAACGGACCCTCTTCTTTTCTGGATGAAGGAGTGCCCAAAATCTCAGCTTTGGCAGCCCAGGACTGGAAAGAAAGCGTCGTCAAGAGTATCGACGCAATGACACAGACGCTGGGAGCAGATACCAACTCTCAGAGTCTCGATATCGTGAAATCTGACAAAGATATCGCCGGTTTGGCTTCTGAGATTATCCAGCTGTCAAAACTTCTGTCTGCTCACTCGGAACAGCACAAAGAGGAAATCAAACAGTTTGGAAAACCGTCGTACTGGGTAAGAATGTGGCCCACGTACATTGTTGGGTCTGTGGCCACGTCGTTTTCGCTTTTGTACTTTTTGCACAACTGGCAGGCGATTGTGGACTGGTTCTTTACTTCTGTGATTTCCACAATTCAGCTGTTTTTCCAAAACTGGATTGTTTCGCCGATCAAGCAGATTATTCACACGATTCGGCACGATAACTCGTCTCAGATTGCCGTTATTTCGAAACGAGCTCTTCAGGCCGATATGGATTCTTTGGAACGAATGGTGGTTCAGTTTGCAGTTGAAAATGATGCTCCTCCTCCCCCTGGTACTACATGGACTGCAGCTGACATCCAGCAGGTCAAACAGGGTGTTCAACAGGGAGACATTACTCCCGTGCTCAAGTCGTACGAAAAGGAGATTATGACGCCTGTCAAGTCGCTGATTGGAGGGTCTTTGATCACGTCTTTGCTCATTCAGGTCCAGAAAACAAAGGTGGACGTGGAAGTGGCCATTTCAGGCATTGACCAGATTCTCAAGAGCCAGGAACTCGTTTTTGGCATCATTGCTGCTCTGCCTTCGTTCTCAGTCACCTGGTGGGTCTTCCAGTGGTTCACAGGTACGTTACTGGGACGACGACGTGCTTCTCTGGGTCTCAAACGTCAGAATTCAAAGGATATCGCTACAGAGACGCTTGGACGAATCGATAGAGTGCTTTCTCTGCCATGTACTTCTGTGGAAGAGACAAACACAAAGGTGGGTCTGATTCTCTGTGACACTCATTTGCTGAGAAGTATTGGACCTAGTCTTGTGGGTAAGAGGGTGAGAGAGTGGAATCGGGATCTGGATGATGTGGATTATGGATGTCGAGAGGGAGAGTTGGCGAGAGATACGGTGAGGAGGATGTGGTTTGTGTATCAGAGGTTCCTGAGGTAGGTAACGGAGGTAGCGAAGCTACCGATGTTACCAACTGGCAGGATACCGCAGTGGATACCGACTGAAAGGAGGTATCCACTGTTATCCTCATGACCAAGTCGTTCTTTAGACAAGCAGACACTTTACTAAAGCTCGTATTATCCTTTGGAAAGGTACGGTCTAATATATTTGTAGATATTTGTTCACTGGGGAGTAGACACTAACGTGTAGTATCGGTAGGATTTCTGAGTCTCATCCAGGGGTGTGCAAAAGGTAGCTGTTAAACAGTGGATGGGGGTGAAGAACTTGTGTAGGTATCAGAAAGAGTGTAAAGGTAGACATGGCTATGATAAATCAGTAGAAAATAGCTGCGATTCCACACAATGAACCACTGTATTTTCTTAGATGCTGATATGAGTACAGTAGACAAACTACCTTTTTGCTCAACCTGCTTCAATTTCAGACATATTGCATTAGGTCAGGGCACTATTCACAATTGACACACCATCTTTTAAACACATTCAATATCAACAAAACTACCCTGACTCAGAACTGGGCCAAATTCCAGAGAAATCCTCCTAGAGTTACAGCGACTTGACCATGTTAATTCTCGTTGGGTGATGACCCTTTTAAAACTCACTAATACTCTTCTCCCCCATTATTACGAATTTCATCAGCCAGTTCCCTGATACTACCTCCAGATAGAGCTGGCTCTATCTCTAACAATAGTACCAACATATAAACAACGACCTGACAGGAGAATTCTAAAGGGCTATACAAGCCTAATGATACCATATAAGCCTTTCCTACCGTCTGTTATCCCCTTCTATCACATCCCCTCTCAAGTCTACCTTGTCATACAACTGCCCCTAACCTCTCCAAAAATATCTGCATCATTATGGTGACTTGACAATAAGATTCCTCACAGAACAGAGATCAGTATTATACCAATGAACTATCCCTCACCAACTCTCCAACGATTTTAATAGCCATGCCCCAATGCACCTCTAACACAGAACTCCTCGTAGCTACTTCAAAAATACCAGTATTGGTATTCCAGTTATATCAGAAGATACTCTAAAGAGAGGTCATTCTGACCGTACAGTACCACAACCCTCTCTTCCTCTACATTATCTCAAGTTTATTCTGTTATGTTGTATCACCGCAACCTCACACTACAGAATCACACAACGGCACATAATTTTCGTAAAAATACTTATAGAACAAATTCGTCTTAACCATATTGATCCCCAGAGCCTGCTGATTCTATTGATACCCTTCAACGCCGTCCCTCCAAATATCTAAATCTTTTCCAAAGCTGAAACACTCAATTTATAATTTTCAGTTCGGCCATAATGTCCTGTAATTCCTTTAGAAATACCTGTATCGTCAAGCTGATTTTACCAGAGAATTCCCCGAATGCTAAAGATTCCAAAACTATCACACATGGCTCATCTACACTCTTTCACCAACTTTTGACACCAACCTTTCAAATTCTCAGCACTACAAAATCGCGTCTAGCAGAATCAGAGATACCTCCATGACCCTGGTAACTTGCAAATATTGCTCTTTAGAGCTAGGGTATTCTACTGACTCCCTTCCTGTTTCTCCTACAACTCACCGCAATTTCCTAACCCCTTCAACACTGCACTCTTCGTTATACCTGACCACAGAAATGAACCAGCTTCATCAAAAATAGCCGTATTATCAAGCAGGCTTGACCAATATGCCTCCATACGTCAGAAATTCTCAATGTTACCTTCTATTTGCCCCCTGATATCTCTTCTGTCTCTCAAAACCAAATTTCAACTTTCTTGTTTTCACAGAATTGGAACCAATTTCCTCAGAAATATCCATTTCAATATGGCGACTTCACCAACGTATTACTCAGATCTAGGATAACTCAATGGTCCCCTATTCATCTTGATTACTACTTTGGCACAGTTTTTGCACCTACACTCCTGATTCTACTCTACCACGAAACTGAACCCAACTTTACCAAAAATACCCCCAGTGTCATAGTGACTTAACCAGCGTAATTCTGAGACCATGAGTATTCCAATGATACCATGTAAGGCTTGTTTACTATGCCATTCCCACATTTGACTCCAGACCATAGCACGTCTAATACACCACACAACTGCGTCAAACTTTACCAAAAATACTCGTACAGTTACAAAGAGTTAATGCTATTATTATTCAGTCCCAGAAGATTCCAGAAGTACCACTCATTCTCTCGCTACTACATCATTGCCTATTTTACCTACAATCTCCTAAAAACTATTCCCTAGACAGACCTGCCACTAACTTCTCCAAAAATACTTTCTTCGTAATGTGGACTTGACCAATGTATTCCTTAGGCCAGAGAGATTCATATGATACCATGTATGCCCCTCCTACCTGTCCATATATACTTTTTACATTGACACTCTCAATTCTACGTATTCATACAACTTGACATAACTCAGTCAAAAATACCCCCATAGACATGGCGACTAGACCATTGTGTTCCTCAGAGCCAGGAGATTGCAGCAGTACCACCTGAACTCTCACTGCTATATCTTACTCACTTTTACCACCAGCCCTACTAAATACACTTGGTAACAACTACCTCTAGCTCGACCAGAAATACGCCCTGAAATCTTAACTGACTTTTCTCTGCTTGCCCACCCTTCAGGTCAGTTGACTTCTCCAAGATAGACACTGTTACTACTCCTTTCAAGTCCACAGCCTCGTTACAGAAGATCACGTATAGACGAACTTTAGAAATCGAAGTAAACCGATTGGGATAAAAGAAATTCGATTTGCAAGTGACCGATTTGGATCCATTCTCTTGCTGTTGCTCTTCTGCCTGCTTCCACGGCAACTATCTTGCTTAATCATTTACCCCTTGATCGCCAAAGTTGGATTCAGAATGTCTAGGTTCACCGGAGAAGGAAACCGTATTAAGATTCTTCGATCCATCATGTCTCCAATAGGTTATCTGTGCATAGCACATGTCTATAACCGCTGAATATAATAAATAACCGCTGGAATAATAATAAATATCTATACTTGTTAGCATATAAGAGTAGAGTGATGTCATGGTAGTACATATGGTATTTCCCTAGAATCAAAAAAGTACTTCCACGACTTGTAGTCATGATAAATAATACGACACAACACTATAATTTAAAGGTCCTTCTTGTTTCTTCCAATAATCAATTTCTGCCCAATATTCCACTTAGGACATAGCAATCTACTAAAACGGTCAGATATAGTCTGTAAATCCTCCAGTACGACGTCACTACCATCGTCTTTCCCAAAAGAGTTATCCAAGTGAGATCGTCAACGCAGGGGCAAAACAGACTTTGGCGGGAAGATGCAGTACATGAGCGAGCAAGGTAGCATTGAGGAATCGTAGAGTAGCAAGAAATGGACGAAAATGATGAGAAAACCTCAAGGAACAGAATGGTCAACTTCCCGAGGTTTTCTCAGCTTTTTTGGGCAATCCACAGCCATATTACTTACGATTGCTACTAAGACAAACATACTAAGACAGACTCAGTTTACTTGTACGAGTACAACTCTTCATGGCATAACCTCAGTCCGGATCGGCACATCAGCCACTCGTCATCCGAGAGTGCCATTGTCTTTTTCCAGATAATGCAGTGAGCCGAAGAGCCGAGTGAAACCGCCCAACAAAAGAAAGAGAGCTAAAAAAAACAGCCACAGCTCGATCGGCCCGTACCCGAGTGGGAGAGAGCGTTACAAGAGTCTTGACTTGCTATCAAGGGGTATTTGGGCTTTGTGGGGATTTTGTTGGGGCTTTGTCTGGAGGTTGCTAAAGTGAACTTGTGGAAATTGGACGAAAAATAGGGGTAAAGAAAAAGTGAAACGGGCGGCACAGAATTGGGTGATGGGTGGGTATCTGTGATACGTTTCAGTTTGGTTGGAGAGGTTTTGGAGGATGTGTGTAACACAGAGATTGGACTTTTGAAGGACATATAAGTAACATTTGGAGTGTAAGAAAGCTTTGGAAAGTTGTAAATAGCCAATTACTGAACGTAGAAATCAGTGTATTTCACTTAGTAGAGGAAATTCAAGTTATGGCACTTTTGTATCTTATCTGGTACAGTAGTTTTATCTCAAGATATTGATCCCCAGAGAAAGTTATCAGGAAATATACACTCGAAAAAAAAGACCAAGCAACCAGATCGGTTGCCTTCTATCGTTTCTTGTTCTCTCTTTGCAACATTCAACAGCTTCTGAATATTTTTTCTTTTTTCGAAAAGTTCAAAAAATAAAACTACAAAAACCAACTCCAGTTGAGATATCAAAAAGCCCACACACCTTCAGATAACAAAAATCTTGTAAAAATAACAGCATTTCCACCAAATATCGTCATTTTCCAACATATAACAACTTTTAAAACGCATTTTGAACCCATTTCGACCCTTTTTTTTGATTCTAGGGAAATACATTTAGCTAAATAAGGCCTAGTTTTTTGTTTCTAGCTTACATAAGCACTTTTCAGCTAGCAGAGGCCACGTTTTCAATTTTTTCAAGAATCCGGTTTCTTGGTCTAGTTGGTCATGGCATCTGCTTAACACGCAGAACGTCGGCAGTTCGATCCTGCCAGAAATCATTTTTTGCCTTGCTTAAGCATAATATTATTTTCCTCACCTGTGCCGTGCAATAATTTTTCTTGCTTGCATATTCCAAAACTGAACATAATCTGTGTTTAGCCTCTTCCCATCGCACTAAGAAATAGACCCAACCTAAAGTGAGCAAGGTGTCTGTCTAGCTGTAGTTATACTTGCTCAAGTGGCGTAAAATGAGCTGACATTTCCCCCTTTTTTTCTTGCTCCAGAATCGCACACCGTTGTACTTGCAGCTCGGTTTTTCTTTGTTTGTGCTCCGACACTACGTCCGACAGAGTACAAGGAGATGCAGAAACATACTTACATCATCGTCGAGATCTGAAACGAGCTACTTTTACAGATGCAACCATGAGACAGAACACGGTGAGACAGTACATACTCATACTGTAACACAAGTACCCCACATCACTCATAACCTCATAACCTCTCCAGACCATATGACTTTTACCGGTTCGGGAACTGTTTCGGAGCAAAGAGCCGTATGGTGCATGTATGTATACTCGGACTTGTGCGGCTGTATATCCGAGGTCCAGCAACAGGTAGAGGTGAGATACGCGATGCACATTTGAGGCATTGCTCTGATTGTGCTTGCCGTCAAATAGCCGCCGAATAGCCGCCGGAGTAGGTAGGTGTTTAGTAGCAGTATGAGTATGTAGACGAACTGGGACACTGGCATCAGTGGCAAATAGTTGTCTTGACTACGAGAATATAATGTATTGTACTATTGGTACCTGGTAATGGTACTGGTACTGGTACTGGGTTTCTTCAGTCAATATTTTATGCAGTACGATCGTGCCAGTAGCAAGGTAATATCCATCTGGATAATATTATAAAAAGTGTTGTCTAAACTGAATAATTACACCGATAATATTGAGCGTCAAAACAAAAAAAAAGGGAATACAATACACTCATGAAAAATACGAAACCACTGAATATCGTAATACGTAACTACACTATCTAATAACACCCACACCACACCCACATCTAATAACATCCATTAACTCATACTATGTACGTGCTCAATAAATAACGGTGACATCCATCCAGCAGATGTCCTTTAGACCGAGGTCTAGTTTTGGGTCTGAGTGCTTGACTCTCAGAGGGAGACTGAGTAGACAGCTTAGAGTAAGCTGAGAGTAGACTCAGTGGAAAGACAGTAGAAAGACTGAGAAGACAGTAGAAAGACTGATAGAAAAGTCAGAGAACAAACAAAACTCAAGACTTCGTCTTTCGTTTTGTTTCGTTTGTTTATACCGTAATCACCGAATAAACAGGAGGATTCATGCCATGATATTCACTAGAAGCATCTTCAAACAACATCTCCTGCTGATAAGGATGATAAGTATAGTTAGGCTGCTTCATGTACTCCTCATCATCGTCAGAAGAAGAGTCAGAAAGCCCTTCCGAGTCGTCTTCATCCGCATCCGAAGAAGAGGCAGAAGAAGTGACAGCAACCGAATCGTATACGTCGTCAGCAAGTTTGACCATGGTCTGGTTTCGTCTTCTGGTAGAAAGCTCGCCCAAAAGATTATCAACAAGATTGGCGTGACACACAAGTTGTCGCAGCTGCAGGTCTGGTCGCACAGACTCCTTGGTCAGTTTCATTTGTGCCCGAGACGTGAGGTAGTAGATTTCGGGTATCGACGTTTGGTTGACTGCGTTCATGGTGGTGGTGGTGGAGTATTTGCTTGGTAGTTTGAGCACTTTTTGTGTCAGTGTCTTTTTTGTGTCTTTAGTCTGTCTGTGTCTGTCTATCTACCTACCTCCCCCCGATATATATATTCTCTCCAGCTCCAGAGTGTGCTATCTCTCGTGCAGAACGCAAAGTGCAACCTTGTCATAGTGAAATGGGACGATCTGGGGGTGCAGCAAGTGGTTTTCAAAGGTGGTTAAAACGGTGGAAAGTGGAGATTTTGGGCTGAAAAAGAGGATATCGAGACAACCGAGTGTGGCGAATCGATCTACTTACTCAGATTTCATATATCTATACTACCTGGTCCTCCACAACCCCCCAACCTCACGGATAAAGTTCATCCTCCCTTGCAGATGGTGCGTACCTTGTTCTAGGCGGATGCCCCACTTTGAGTTGTAATATATCCAAGACAAGTAGCGCGATTGAGTAGTTTGAAAAACGTGGAAAACGCCCGGAAACGCCCAGAAACGCCCAAAACTAGTCCACCTGATTGGTAGCTCGGATTTATGGCTTTGTACCACTTTTTCTCACCCCAGAAGACCCACTTTACCTCCTCCATATCACTCTCCAATGCAAGGTTTCGGATACCTAGAAAAGAGAAAAGGGAAATGCTTTGCTTGAGCAAGATTTGGGTTGACAGTCTGGAGAGGTGATTTTTCATGTTGGCGTTTTTCTTTTTCCAGATGGTGGAGTCAGCCAAAGAATCGGAGAGACACAAAAAACAATGACCCACGTGCCATTAAACCTGTACTACAACAGTATTCTTTCTGTAACCTAGCAACGGTATCTACAGTAACCATCTCAATAACCACCGTAACTTAGCAACCAACCATAACCACAACCACCCCCAACCCCAGCCACAACGCCACTCCTGTGCCACATTCTTTGTTGCGAAATCAGCCGATTACCATGCACGTCCACGCCTCTACTAAGGGCTTTGGGACGATTGGGAGTTTTGGACACATTAAACACTTTTTTCAAAAAGTCTGTTTTTTCTTTTTGTCTTGTCGCTGTACCTGCATCAACGTTAATGGACACTTTTTCTTCCTTGCTTTGCTTTGTACCATCGAGAGCAACGCAAGATCGGAATGTGGTCAGGAGAGGTGGAATAGAGGGGCAAGCTGGTTAGTAATCATTCTGGTTAGTAATAATCTGGCTAGTAATAATTTGGTTGGAATTTTTATGCCACTGTACCATACCATTTTTCCTTCTTTTTTAGTCGTTACTTTTCTTATACGTCATGAGTCGTATCACTCCACACCATAGTCTACAGTACAGCCTTATTCTCCCAACCCAACTACAACTAACCGACTCGCCCAAAACGGTAACCATATTAAAACAAGAGAACAAGAGACGCCAGAAACTGACGAAAATAGCCCCAAGTGGATATCATGCCACACAGAATGTGCGTGGAGCCTCCGTGGACAGGATGTACCGGTTTCGGAGTCCGAGGAGCCACCCAGCGGCTGTCCAAATTGAGATTTCCGCAAAAACGCCTCCCCACAACTAAATCGCTCTAACTGAGACATGAGATGGTATCGGAGTTTACTGTAGACTAGACTGTAGAGATCAAGCCACAGTACGAGTAGTGAAGACAACTAGGAGAGTACGAGTACGAGTACTCGTAAGAAGATAGTACAGAACAGTAGATACCCTTGAGTCAGTACAGTATGTTCTATAGAAACCCATATAACTCCCTACAACAGTTCAAGTTCACACAAATGCAGTAATCAGAAACGCCTTACGCCCCTCCCGCCCCACTAAAGCCTCATCCGTATTCATGAGCATTATCACAACTTTGTTAACGTCCAGTTGTCTGACAATTTTGTCAGTCCAGAGTCAACTTAGTCCAGAGTCAACTTTGTACAGTCAAATATGCCAACTTTGTACAGTCAGACAAGTCTGTCATCTTTGTCTATCAACCTTTTCAGCCGTAGCTCGTGCGTAAGTCGTGTACATTCGCTTTGATCAACTAAACAAAGCCTCGAAATCAAGAACCAGACCCACAGTGGTCCGACATCTCCGACTGCGTATGTCATGTCCTGCACAGCCCCAGAATGCAGCTCAGGGTCCAAAAGTTAAGTGGGTTGGTTGCCGAGGATGCAGCCGAGGAGCACTGTCTTACGCGTGTCTTGCAAAAAAAAATGTCTTCCTGATATGGGGTATGTTTTTTTCCAGATTTTGCTGACTAATGTTTTTTTTAATTTTTAATATACACTAATAAAACACCAGACTAAAAATGCATTTAAAAGGAGAAAACAGCAAAACCAATACAACTGACTTACTATCGCACTGATGCCATCGCAGTGCATTCTATGAACGGCTTGGCGCATGGTGGCTCCGGAAGTTCAATATCGGAGTCCGAAACGGCAACTTTAGCCGGTCATGCGATGAGATGAAAATAAACGATGCCCAAAGAGGAAGGTACAAGTCGACCCAAGGCAAGTATAGCCGAATCTGACCAGTTACATTCAATATATGCAGTAATGCAAAACCTCTGGAAAAGAATGAAAATCGGAAAAAAGAAATAACAACGCCAAGCCAGTGGAATGATGGTGGGACCGCTTATACTTCTCCGACGAAACGCCTATTTGGCCCTGCAGCGGACCCACATTGATTTCGCAGCTGTCGGACATATCTCCGATGCTAGACTAGTGCGAAACTAGACCGTTGTCGGAGTTTAGACCGTTGTCGGAGTTTAGACCGAAGTCGGAGAGTGGTGTGACAAGTGGTGTGATGTGGGTCGGAGTTGGTTGTATGAGTGATGGTATGGTGTTGATTTGGTATGTGATTGGAGGAGTATAGAGGGAGTTAAAGGAAGGGGAAAAACAGTCTAAACTTGTAATAATAGGATTTTATGGGACGATATGGGTACTGTTGGAATGGTAACGGCACTAGGAATCTAATGGTCAAGTCGGGAGTGTGGTAGGACTATTTCTGATTGAATAAAGTGCAGTCATGTAAATACAAGGTTGTTAAGATGAGAAGGATATAAGTTAATGTGAGCACTAGTAAACTTAAGAGTTTTTGATTCCAATAGTTTCTGAGCCCTTTCTTATGTTCTAATCAGATTATCCTTGTCGTTGAGTCCCAGACTCAGTTACTCTTCAATTCTAAGTATACCATTGATTCTACTTTACTACTAACTCTCTGAATACCTGTTGAATTAACTCAAAAGTGACTTCAAACGAGAGCTGAAGACGGGACGAGTTCAACCGTCAAGTCTGTGCTGTCATTGCGGTATTTTTGGACGAGTTGGGCTGTGTTGTATGGTGAAGTGAGCTGTGGGTGTAGGTGGTAACAGTGGAAAAAAGGCTAAGGGAGAGGATAGATGGTAACAAATGAATTATCGGACATGTTAAAACACAATCTTCAAGTCGCTATAGTAATGCGAGGATTTTTGAAGGAGTTGGAGCTGTTCTGGGGAAGAAGAATATGAGAATTTCGTTTTTAATTGGCGTCACAGTCCTCAGGGGAAACATAAAGGGCATCATGGGAGAGATATTATCCCAGGAAACAGACTGATGAGGCCCGCTTGATAATACAGCTATTTCTGATGAAGTTGGGAGCACATCTGTCTGGGTTAAAAAAGAGGTTCAGGTGTAAAAGATGATTCGTCAATAGGAGAACGAGCTGGAGTAGTTCATTAGAATCTCTAGATATCCAGAAATACTATAGTCAAGTCGCCATACTGATACGAGTATTTTTGAGTGAATTGTAGGAGATATAACTGAAGGGGTTTTGTGGTGAAGTAGAATGGGGGTAGGTATAACACGAAAGGAACTAGCTGGAGATACATAAAGGGTAGGGTTATAATCAGAAGTCCCCGAGGATTAATGTGGTCAAGACTCTACCGCGTTACAAGTATTTCTGGAAGAGTTAGGGGGAGGTGTGTGAGAAGATAGAACTGAGAGTGCAAGTGTAACAACCTGAAGAGAAGTCATAATATAGTCATTTAGGGAGTCAAAAGGACCAATGGAGTCTAGAAATTACTTTGGTGAAGTCCCCATGTATATGCGGGTATTATTGGAGGAGTTGGCGCACTACAGTCAGTCTCTGCTGAGTCTCCTGTCTGTATCAACTGTTCTAGAAGACGGGAAAAGCAAAAGACTGGACATATGTTGTATTGTTCGCTTCTTTGAGTGCGGAGACTCATTGAATAGTGAAAGAGTCAGTTATATCTTTTGACTGTCTTTTACTACCCATTTAAAGCTATGAACCTAAGTATACGCCACAGAGCTGTTCCCAATTTCATCAGAAATGCTCATATCATCAATCCGAGTTGACTGTTTTACTCATATACATTGGCTGATTCGTTTGGTATCGAGTAAGTCTCTCTAATGTAACTGCACAGCTTTTACTACTGTCACCCCAATTCTACTACCAACTCAACTGAGATTAAATCCCCCAGAGATACTTACATTAAAATGAGGACTACTTCACTATTAAGAACATAGCACCAAAGCTGGTCATTGGTATTACAACCCATCTGCACACTAAGCCCTACTTTTTACTCCATATCCACTTTTTACTTACACCTCAAATTCTACTTGTCATTAAGGATGCATCCAGCTCGCTCAGAAATACTTATGTAACAACAGTAACCTGGCAACCAGGTCCCACTGAGCTAAGTGATACCTTTTCCACATTTCAACTCTTCTAGATAACCTCTTTGCTGACTCTAACAACAACACCACTATACACCCCCTATACAGAACTGACGATGACGATCTCAGAAATGGTCGCATCATCGAAGCGGATAGAGTAGAGTCCTTCCAAGACTCCCGATAATGCAGCAATCCCTTTCACATCTCTCCTGTCACGTCCTACCAACTATTAAACTCATTCTCCCAATTCTTCTTGTTCATACAACTGCCCACAGCACTATCAGAAGTACTCGTAAGATGATTGAGACTTAACCACTGTTTTCCCCGTATCCTGAAGATTCCTCTGATACCAAATACCGCTTCCATTTTACATTTTAACAAGTTTTGACACGGATACTCATAATATTACAATTGCATTTCTCAGAACCGACCTAGATTCACTAGAAATAATCGCATAGCAACGGCGAGTTGAACAGAATATTCTACAAGGTCTTAAGATTCATTTGATGTCATTTAAGCCCCTACCTATGCTTCGTTCCCACTATTTCCTGTCACTCCCAATTTTCCATTTTCCATATAGCTCGCCCAACTTCACAAGAAATACCGATGTCGTCGGGACAGCTTACTCAAAGTATGCATTGGAGTCGTAGAACTCCAAATATACTGCTTAATTACCCTCCCATATCTCTATACAGCTTGAAAATCGAAACACCCAATATATCCCCAGGGAAGAAAGCTACCTTACCTCCCTCAGAAATCCCGCTATAGTCGCGGCAAGTCGACCATCATGTTACATAGAGCTGTCAGATTCTAACGACACCATTCAAGCCTCGTATACAACAATATCTCAACTTTTAACCTCAACACCTACATTTCAGCTTGGCGACATAACTGCACCCAAGTTCTTCAGCAATACCGGTGTACTTTGGCAACTTTGAAATAAACGATCTCAATGTTATCACTATACTCACTCCACCCTTCAGTTCTTTCCTGCTATCTCTTCTCCACCTTTATAACCGAAACACTTATTTTCGACTTTTCACAGACCTTCCTCCAACTTCTCCAAAAGTAGTGACATTATCAAGCAGACTTGACCAACGTACTACCCAGTGCCAGACGACTATTTTAATACCATACACGTCTGGTTTAGTTCCTTATCGTCTCACTTTACACTTCCATCACCAATTCTACTTTTACTGTCTTACTACCCTAGGACCAGAAATAAAGTCAGTTGCGAGAAGCCATTGAGAGAAACAAGCAGCGCATATTCTACAGATGACAGTCCGTGTTGTAAGTGATAATCCAGTAGACTTTGATGATGTAGCAGAGAAGTGAATCAACTAGACATGTATGTAGAAGATGGAGAAGTCATTTCTGGTAAAAAAAATCGCCTCCATGTTTATGGCGGAACATGAAACCCCTAATACCCAGTTCCAAGCGACTTCTCACCATGTTCGTTCCTGTTTGTTCCATACTGTCCTCAAAAGAATAGTGCGTGCTAAGTCCAGTTTGTTCCATACTACTACCCTCAATTAAAGCTATAGCTTCTCAAAGATATTGAACATATGAGTATAGTGATTTCATCGGTGAGACAGGTGAAATAATACAATTTGATTCATATATCGTACCAACAGATATGTTAGAAAATGGTCAATTAAGAATGTTAGATGTAGATGCTAGAATAGTACGATACCTACAAATACACATTTAAGATTGATTGTAACATCTAGATGTTATCCATGATTTTGCATTACCAAGTTTAGGTATTAAATGTGATGCTACACCTGGTAGATTAAACCAATCCTCACAAACAAAATTACTCACTGCGTTCTTAAGTCCAGTTTTCAGTTTGCTCCATACTACATCCTCACAAACAAGATTACTCACTGCTAGCTCCATACTACAACTCATCCTCACAAACAAAATTACTACGTTCGTAATTCCAGTTTGTTCCATTCCATATATAAACCATCCTCACAAACTAAATTACTCACTGTGTAATTCCAGTTTGTTCCATTCCATATATAAACCCTCCTCACAAACAAAATTACTCACTGTGTAATTCCAGTTTGTTCCATTCCATATATAAACCCTCCTCACAAACAAAATTACTCACTGCGTTCGTAATTCCAGTTTGTTCGTCATTAATCTATTTAAACGCGTCTGTCAACGTAACCAAGACTGTCAGTAACTTTGCAGCATCCACAAGCCCATCTGTTCCAATCAACGGCTTCTTTTTGCCACCCTTCTTTTCATCCTCCTTGTACTGGCTCTTGTTGAGCACGTCCTTTTTGAACAGAGCCACCACGAGATGTCGTCTATCTCGCAGCATGGAGCCCACTCGTTCGATGGTGACGTGGTTTTCCGAGCCCATGGACAGCACGATGGCTGTGAGTAGACGCAGAACTGGAGTCAGAATCTGGTAGTACAGCTCCACAGGATCCACTGTCTTGTCTTTTTTGGCTTCCTTGGTGGCCAGCTGGATACCCACGTCCGGATCCGTGTTCAAAAAGAGACATTCGTGGAGAGTCTGGAAAATGCCACACTGGACTACCTGAAAAGCTCCAGTTCGAGTCTGGGCGATTTCCAGCAGGAAAAACATAACTGCTCGGAAAGCTGTGACTTCAGACGTGATTTTATCAAGAGGAAGTTGTTCAGAGGTCGAATGAATCAGCTGATCGGTGGTCTTGAGACTTCTGACCAACAACAACAGCAGGTTGTATCGAACCAGACAGTCGAGAACAAAAGGAGAGTCTGTTCGAGTACACAAAGACGCTAGAGACTCGAGAAACATGAGAGCAAGAGTTCGCTGGTGAGTAGTACCGGAAATAGCATCAGAACAAACAGTCTCCAACAACTTGTCTCCAGAAGTACGGACAACCTGGTAGTTTTGTTTCAACAACGAAGGATTGGAAGCTGCAGACTCCAGGTACTTGTGGCAAATAATGTACAGGTCAGACCGCAGAGTAGGGGTCGAAACAGGTGTTCTAATGGCCCCAATACACGCTCTGAAAAGAGCATGAGATCTGTCTCGACCTGCAGACGAGTTCATGGCCTCAATATCCCGTCTGTACATTTCAAACAGCGAACAAAGAAGAGACGCCAGAACCTCGGCAAAGTCGGAATCGGACGAAGCGTAGTACCCGAGTTTAGGTACAATTTTCTGCAGAGCTTCAAGGATGAAAACGGACCGGTCAGAAGCATTCATTTCACAGTCATTGAGCAAAATAAGCACCAACTGACACCACGAGTTGAGGAAATCCAGCTGCCGTTCCCGCATCCGTCCACTGGCTCTGACCCCCATTTCAAACTCGAGAAGTTCGTCCATCTGAGCATCCAACATGGGTACTTCGTCTTCAGAAACAGCTCCTGTCTTGGTCAACTCGTAGGCCCGCAACTGGTACAGTTTCGTCAACAGGCCGTAAATGTCAATCAGCTTGTCCTTGCCAAACGTCTTGTCCACATACTCTCTGTTGATGGACGAAAAGAGTCCGAAGTCAGGCTGGGTGCTGATTCTGGTGTCCCACTGAAACTCCAACACGTCCAGAAACGAAAGAGCTGTCGTGGAAATCTGAGAAGCAGCATAATGCCACTGAGGCTTCTTGTCCAGCACAACTAGAGAGTCCAAGTACCGTTTGACCACAGACAAAGAACCCTTGACTGCAGAAGCATGCACCTCCATGCTAAAGTACTCAAACAGCGCTGTTCTGTGGTGGAAAAACGCCGAAAAAGCCGCTGGAGCAGGACTCATGATGAAATGTTTCTTCATATCCAGAACCTGACCGTTCCAAAGCGTCTGTCTGTCTGTAACAGGCTCCTCGGCCAGAATCTGCGCAAAAAAACCAAAATCACGCAGAATTCGTAACGTGATAGCAGCCGAGTTTTGGTTTCGACACAGATGCATCACCACCTTGGCACACTCGGCTGCAAACTCTGCCGAGTCCAAAAAGACGTTGCAGGGGTCAATGTTGGCGACAGACTGCGTCAACTGGGACAAAATGACGCCAAAAACGGAATTCCGGTTCGCCACACCATAAGTCCCGTTGTCAGCAGCCAGAGAACCGTCTCCATTGATGGCAAATCCGAGCAGAAAGTGAGCTACCGTAGCGTCGGACGAATCTCGGCCCAAATTGGACGAAATAAACTGCAAAATCGACAGTTTGAGCTCCAGACCCGTGGCTTTATGGTGTTCATGTTCGTAGTCGTCAAAAGGTCTTTCCAGCTGCTCAACAATACCAGACTTGATTTTCTGGGCGTCAGAATACGTTTTGAACGCTCGAAGCAGCCGGTTCTGAGGCTCCAGACTCGTGGCAATACGTCCATCATTATCGTTGAACAAAGACGACTGCGAGACTCGAGACAGAATGGCAAAAGACGTGGCTGCAATACCAGCATTCGCAGAAGCCATATGATGAGCCAAATGCGGAATAACAGTCATGCGGAAAAGAATAGCCTCCTCGAAAGAATGAACACTCATGTTGCTGACAATCTGGTCATTCTTCTTGCTCATCTCCTGCAAAACAGGAAGCATGTTGTCGATGAAGTTCTCCTCCATACTGAACACCAAATCGACAATAGCCAGAGCACAAGCTGTTCTCTCAACCTCATATTTCGCCAAATTGGAAGACATGTCAACCGACGTTTCACACAGCCCCAAAATAATGGTGTACAGCTTTTCGTTGAAAATCAGAGCCATGGCCAAGGGACAAGGATGGGCAATCAGATACTGTTTGAAAGTCAGATCGTTGTCCATAATCTTGTCCAGAGACACTCCTGCTGCTGCTGCCAAACGGATGGTGTCTGGATTGAACAGTCTGAGACAACTTTTGGCGAAATTGAAACACGTGATTTGCAAAATCGTCTTCTGACTCTCCTCCAACTGAGCCACAGAAGAGTAGTACAAAATGTCTTCCAACATGTAGTTGACGTAGACCCAGACACCGGGGAAACGGTAATTCGCACCCAGCTCAAAGGGGAAAGGAAGAGCAGGCACAATAGGATCGCCTCCAATGTCAACTACAGGGTACATGAGCCGTTCCACAAGCTTGGAGAAACCCACAGCACTCTGCAGATCGGTAATCAGACCCTGCAGACGTTCTCTGGGAGGCAGATTGTTGTTGAGAATGCGTCCATCGGCAGTGTAGTAAATGGACTGGAACGCCCAGGCATCCAGACGAGTCCACAACAGCCGTTTGACTTCCAGAGGAGCATCCACAGCCAGGCCAGAAAGAGCTTCCAGAACAATTCCTGTAACCCCGGTTTCCACAGTCAACAAACCAAACACCCGTTCCACCAAACCAGCCTCAAAAAGATACTCCCTGGCCTCAGGAGAGTACGTCAGCACCTGAGACACCAAATGCATGTATGCCTCAATCATCATGGTGGCCTGTCTGTCCAAAACAGGAGCAGCAACCTGCACCAGAGCATTCGGCATAGTGGTTCCTCCTCGGTCAGGCACCTGGGGACACAAAGCATCAACGTAAAAGTCAAAAGCGTCCAGAACCTGGTGCCAGGTGAGTCGTGGGTTTCTCGTTTTCGGCAGTTCTGCAGCCAGAAACCTGTGAGCATTGGCAGCACACTCAGGACCAGTCGAAAGAGAAGCCAACATGTTTGTAGCTGTAGCTGCCATGAGAGGAGAGTCTGCAAAATGAGAAGCCCACTCTACGAAGCCGTAAAGATCACTCTCACCGTCAAACCAGTAGTCAAAAGCAGCATCTGGATGTCCGTCGTACAAATTAGACACCATCATGTAGAACCGTTCCAGATCGCGTCCCACATCATCCTGAAGCTGCAGATCAGGGTCAGAAACAGCCTCATTGGCCAGAAACGTGTCTTCTTCAGACTGCTTCATCTGCTTGAGCAGGTCTGGAAGATGCGAAATAAAGGTGCCGATAAACCACTGCATCTGACGTGTCCAAAGCACCTCAAAATCAGCAGACAACCGACGCAGAAACTTGAACTCAGGTACCCGTTGCTGCAAAGCAGGCCGCATGTCGTAAAACACGTTTCTGACATTGAAAGCAGCCGTATCTGTGGCCAGAGCGTATCCAAACTCCAAGGCTCCCTCGTCAATGGCTTCTCGACACACATCCAAAATATCACGTGTGAAATTCACCTGAGAACTGAGTCCTTCATCTGACCGTGCCAAAGCAGCCAAACCTGCCAGAAAAGCAAGTTGAATAAACCGCTGGAACGTAGGAATGCCCCATTCAGTGGACTTGCTAAACAGGTCACTTCGAAGCTTCAAAGTGTCTCCTACAGACAGTCTCTGGATGTTGTCTGCTTCAATGAGGCCAAAAACAGACAGCAAAGCAGGCACATGGTGCAGAAGCAACGTGTTGTATGCCCGCAAGGAAGAGGCAGCGGTAATGAGCTTTTTGATCGAGTCAAAATCCAGCTTTTCAGACAAAATCAACACCGTGATAGTCTGGCCCAAATCCTCGTGTTCCTGCAGAATAAAGTCTCGTCTCAACTTGAGAGTCGCCTCAAACTTGGGGTCCTGGTTTCGACCGAGAAACACGCCCTGTTTTTCCTTCTCGTCCAGATCTTTGAGTGCGTTCACGTCCTTGGACATGTTGTCTACACACTTGTCAAACACCTCTTTGTGTGGCCCAATCACAGCCGCAATCTTTTTGAGCTCACTCACCAGCTCGGGCTTGTCTTTTTCCTCGTGGATCCAGAAATACAGAAACCGCACCGTGTCCAGTATCCGTTGACGTCGTGTGTAGTAAGCGTAGATGGCCGCTTCACTGAGCGACATGTCTGGCCCCTGACGCGAGGAAATTGCGTACTGGACGAGTTCTGCTGCTGCTGCTTCGTTCAGTTGCAGTTCGTCTGCAATCAGCAGCGTTCCCTCGATGAATTCGGGCGACAGTTGTCGTTCATCGTCTCCAAATGTGTATTTTCCTGAGTTAGTTTGTGTAGGGAGTGTGACATAAAAGATGTCGTGAACACGTGTCAAAACGTGTCAAGAACATTACAGCGTGTCAATGTTTGTAGAATGTCTGAATGTCTGAATTCTGGATACCTTGAATGTCGTGACATCCACCGTGACATGTAGTCTGAAACGGCGTCAAAAACGGCGTAAAAAAAAACAAAAAACAGCCCAATCTCTCCACTCCTCCTCACTCACCCTTCTGAATAGTCTCCCGGTCCGAAGCACTCTGTTTCGGATTGTCCAGAGACATTTTGAAATCGTCCTTGAGATACGAAACCTCGTTGAGCATCTTGCGCAGGTTGTTGGCGTCCACATCGTCGTCGTGCAGCTCCTTGGACAGCGTCTGCATGGTGTCGCGCAGCCGATCAAACAGCTCCAGCGACCACGTCAGCATTGTTGATGTTTTGAGACGGAGCTTTAGGTGGTAAATGTGTTGTTTGGATGTTGACAAAAAGTTTGGATTAGACATGCATGCGTGAAAGCTTAACCGTGTGGGTGGGATAAAGGAGGTGGGTAGAAGGGGGTGTAGGCATATAGGAGACTAGCGATGTATATTGGTAGAATCCCCGTACCCGATTGAGTAGGAATATGTGCTTTTATTTTCTTGTGGCTATACAAAATCTCCCAATTGAGGCTTGCTGTGGGAGAGGTACTCAAGTGCAAGTCTAACTGTACGTGGGAGTTAGTTGGGGTGGTGGAGGGAGGCATCTCAAGATAAAATTCAAAAATAAATATAAATATAAATAAATATAAATATAAATAAAATAAAAACAAATCTCAGACTGTGATTATACAGAGAATTTAGACTGATGAGTAAGCCTACTTGTTGATATAATAGCATTTTCGATAGCCAATTGACATTATATCAACTCTGAGCCTCTATTGTATCATGGCTTGAAACACCTTACTCGTAAGTACATGTGTGAACAGACTCTCATCGTAATGAAATAAGTCCAGCTGTTTAGAAAACGTGAAGGTATACTATTGTCAGATTAGAGGAGATTCGTTTGTTGTCTTTTCTCTGTGTCTATACTATCTACTAACTACTTTACCAGCATCAGGATACTAGTCAGCCCCTAGACTGGTAGACTGGTAACATATCATCAATATCATCAACATCTTCGTACAAGTGTTACCCTAGACGTTTAACAATGGTGTTTCTTGGAGACAGTATTCATTTTATACTATGATTCCTTCGATCAAGATCACTCTATATTCATACTGCCTTCTCTCGAAGAACACTCTAAAACAAGGTGAAGGAGGTACCATGGTATATGATCGAAAGGAGAAGTATCATATACTTGTAGGGTGTCGTTTTGTCCAATACCGTGTCTATTCCTTCAATAAGACGAATTGGAATAAACTCATTAAAAAATCCACAAAAAACATACCTCTTTTTATTTAATTTTTATTTAATTTAATTTTACATTAATTGAGCTCTCCATCATTAACTAAAGCCCAACTAAAGCCCAACTAGTTTGGGAGTAATATACCTTTTTTTTTCTTTCTCGCCACAACTGCCAATCGCCACAAAAAATCACAAAAAACCACAAAAATGCCCCAATCACTTATATAAACTAATCAGAATGCTTTGATTCATTTTTTATCTTGTTATAGTCATTTCCTACTCTTTGCTCTCTCTGTTCTCAACCCTGCCTGAAAGTTTCACCATGCATAACCATACATCTCCCCATCTCATCTCACCTACATCTCATCTCTCACCACCTCATCTCCATGACTTTCAGTGAACCGCAAAAACGAATATCGTCTGCTACTGACGTCGACTCGTTCAAAAGCTCCCAGCCCTACGCAGACATCATCTCGTTACTGGATAAATACTCGTCTACAGTTCAAGAGCATCTTTTACCACCCAATGAAGATGAACTTGCTGCCAGTTCAAAGGCCCTGGTGGCTTTGTGTCGCAAACTGAGCGCTCTAATCGACGAAACGCCGCCCCTGGAAGGTCCCCGAAGATTTGGAAACGTGGCAGTTCGCGATTGGCACGATCAAATGGAGGCTCAGACGGTTTCTCTGCTGACTGAAGCGTTTCCCAAAATCGACACAAACGCCATTGTCGAGCTGCAATACTACCTGCATGGCGGCATGGGCTCGAAGCAGCGTCTGGACTTTGGTACTGGTCACGAACTGTCGTTTATGGCGTTTGTAGGAGGTCTTCAGAAACTGGGACTCTTGGAAAAAGACCTACCTGCTCCAGACGTGCTGTTCATTTTTGAAACGTACTTTGGACTGGTTAGAAAACTCATCACGACGTACTCTTTGGAACCAGCTGGATCTCATGGAGTTTGGGGGCTAGATGACCATTCTCATCTTCCCTATATTTTAGGATCAGCTCAAAAGGTGGCTCGTACAGTTACTGCATCTACCCTTTTGGTACCCACAAAATACGACAAGGAATGTCCTCCTGCCAGTGTCATGAACCCGCGAATTGTCCAGGAGCAAAAAACCAGCAATCTTTACTTTTCTGCCATTGCTTTCATTTACGATCTCAAGACTGGGCCCTTTTACGAACACTCTCCCATTCTCTACGACATTTCTGGAATTGCCACGTGGGCCAAAATCCACTCGGGAATGATCAAAATGTACATTGCCGAGGTTCTGGGCAAGTTTCCCGTGGTTCAGCACTTTTACTTTGGCTCAGAGCTGTATCCCTGGAAAGATACCGAGGGTAACGATATGCCTTACTCCAAGGTACAAGATGAAGAGCCTGCCAAACCGAAACTTCCGCCTGGATTCAAGGCCAAAAACGAACCCCAAACTACTCCTCATGCTAGAATGCCTCTTATGGGTCCTAGAGGTATGCCTATGGAGACTGTTGAGAGGTTGGCACATAGGGATGGACAACGTGCTGCCATGGAAAAGAGAGCAGGAACTGGAGGAGCGGCAGCGACGACAGCTCCTGGACCCACTAGAGCCCCAGGATCTGGTATCCCTACTAAAGCTCCTGGAGCTGATGCACCAGGTATGGCACCCACTAAAGCTCCTTGGGCTAAGTAGGTAGATGACGCTGAGTAACCCTGACTAATGCTTTGAAGTGTTATCGCTTACAGTGTTTAGTAAGTGCTTTTAGTACTGGTACTGTTTTGTATCTCTGTAAGTTGTGCTGTGGTATACTTCTCGCTGTCTTCCTGTAGCTATACTCTAAGCTATAACATGTAATCCTTACACAGGTGACGTGGGAAGTCTAAACATCCACCTTATATACCGTATATATAAGTAACCAAGTCCCCATCTTAATCCTAGCTTTTACACCACCCACAAACGCATGTTGTTTCTACTGCCCGTACTACTGCTGCTACAGCTGGCACATGCCCGCAACATGATTCTGCAGCTCAAAGACGAAACGCACCTCTCTGATTTTTTTTCTCTCAACCCGCACTTTCTCGCCCATTTCGACAAGTACCACAGCTTTGGCGACTTTCAGGCCTTGGCTGGAGATATCCCTAGTTCCCTGGTGTATGCCCTAGCCAAGAATTTGATGGTGAGCATGATACCAGATACAGATACCCATAACATACAACTACACCCATGTGGTGACATGTCAGAGAGTACATGTACTTCCCTGACATGTCACATGGGCTCAGTGGTCCTCTTGCTTGTGATCCTCTTGCTTGTGGTCCTCTTGCTTGTGGTCCTCTTGCTCTGACCCTCACGCCTCCTTACCCCACACCTCCTATGTGATACCCCCAATGTGATACACTAACACAGATCAAAGACTGGACGTTCGACATTGACGTGAAAATCTACGACGTCCAGGCCAACGCCCCGCGCCACCTCGCGCGAACGTCCAACCTCGAGCCCATCAGCGCCTTTGGACCCCAGGACTTTGTCCACGACCCCTCCGACGGCAGCGGCGTCGACATCTACATTCTGGACACAGGCGTGCGCCACGAGCACATTGACTTTGAGAATCGAGGCAAGCCCGGCCGCGACTTCACGGGCGAGGGCATGGGCGACCGCAACGGCCACGGAACCCACGTTGCCGGGCTAGCGGCGTCGAAAACCTACGGCGTGGCCAAAAAGGCCAACATCATCGACGTCAAGGTGACGGGCGAGGACGGCATGGGGGCGCTCTCGTCTGTGCTAGCTGGCCTGGAGTGGGCCGCCGCAGAGATTCACCGCAACGGCCGTCCCGCGGTCATCAACATGAGTCTCGGCGCGCCCAAAAACACCGTGTTCAACGCCGCGGTCGAGGCTGCGATCGACTCTGGCATTCCCGTGGTCGTAGCTGCAGGTAACACCAACACCCCTGCGTGCCTGGATTCGCCTGCTAGCGCCAATGGCGTGCTGACGGTCGGGGCCTTTGACGACAAGACGGACACGATTGCGAGCTTCAGCAACTGGGGCCAGTGCGTGGACATTTTCGCGCCCGGCGTCGAGGTGATTTCGCTGTCCAACCAGAACAACCGGGGCACGGTGGCCCAGTCCGGGTCGTCCATGTCGGCTCCACTTGCCGCAGGGCTAGTGGCATATTATCTTGGCATGGGGGACGAGCCCCACAAGGCCATGACGCGGGTGCGGGACTGGGCCAACATGAACCGGCTGAGCCGGCGGGGGATGATGTTCAAGCCGTTCACGCCCAACAAGATTCTGTTCAATTTGGCCGGGGAACCGCTGTGGTGATTGCCGATTGCTACGATAGCGGCCAAAAAAAATATCTGGCCTTAATCCGTATTATTAGTCAGGCATTTAAGGTTGATGATGACGCAGCAAGTTGCAGTGGAAGTCTATGTGTATTACCGAGGGGGCGAGAAGGAGAGCGACCCACGGCAGAGCAGTGGGAGGGTGAGCGAAATTGGGCTATTGGGAGGTATAATAGTTACATGGCGGGTGATGTAGTATCGCAGGAGAAGGCTGGGGAAGGGTGGTGTAAAAGTGTAAATGAGGATAGTAGTATTTGTAGTAGATGGAGGAAATGGTGGCGGTTTCATATTGTGTTTGCCACCCTCCTTCTATTCTCTTCTACTGTGGTTATTCTCCGCAATGACGTACAGTTAAGAAATTCAATTTGGTTTGGTGCTTGGTGTGATAATTCACTCTAACCAAGTCTGACTTTATCATCCACACCTCACCTGAAAATAGACGAGTCGACCGGACCAGAAGATATTGCAGCCTTGATCAACCGACCAGCGATATATCTACAGATTCTCTCGACACCTACGACGCGATTTCCCACGACGCGATTAGCCAGACGACAGATTAGACTACACTGCCACACCCACGCAACATCATGATACGAGCAGACAGACACACGTACAAGGTCTTCAACCAGGAGTTCACCATAGACAAGCGGTTCCAGGTGACCAAGGAGCTTGGACATGGTGCGTACGGCATTGTGTGTGCAGCAAAGTACACCGGGACTCCGGATGGGCCTGGAGTGGCCATCAAAAAAGTGACCAACATTTTTTCGAAAAACATTTTGTGCAAGCGGGCTCTTCGGGAGCTCAAGTTGCTCAACCATTTCCGGGGCCACAAGAACATTACGTGTCTTTATGATATGGACATTGTGGACACCAACAACTTCAACGAGCTTTATCTGTATGAAGAGTTGATGGAGTGCGACATGCATCAGATCATTCGGTCCGGTCAGCCTCTTACAGATGCGCACTATCAGTCGTTTGTGTATCAGATTCTGGCCGGTGTCAAGTACATTCATTCTGCGGATGTTCTTCATCGAGATCTCAAGCCCGGCAATCTTTTGGTTAATGCCGATTGTGAGCTTAAAATCTGCGACTTTGGCCTGGCTCGAGGCTACTCTTCGGACGACGAGAAAAACGCGGGTTTTTTGACCGAGTACGTGGCGACCCGGTGGTACCGAGCGCCGGAAATCATGCTGTCGTTCCAGTCGTATACCAAGGCCATTGACATTTGGTCTGTGGGGTGCATTTTGGCCGAGTTGTTGGGAGGCAAGCCTCTTTTCAAGGGCAAAAACTACGTTGATCAGCTCAACCAGATTCTGCACTATTTGGGTACCCCCACGGAGGAGACTCTCAAGCGAATTGGCAGTCCTCGAGCTCAGGAGTATGTTCGGGGTCTTCCTTTTATGCCCAAGATTGCGTTTTCCACCTTGTTTCCTGATGCCAATCCTGAGGCTCTGGATCTGTTGGAAAAGATGCTTGCTTTCGATCCTGCCGAGCGAGTGACTGTCGAGGAGGCTCTGGAGCACCCGTATCTGAAAATCTGGCACGATCCCCGAGACGAACCTGTGTGTCCCACTCCGTTTGACTTTTCTTTCGAGGAGGTCAACGACATGGAGGCGATGAAGCAGATGATTCTGGACGAGGTGGTGGAGTTCCGGGCCATGGTGCGCAAGCCTGTGGACGAGCAGACGCGGATTCGAGACGAGCAGATTGAGGAGCAGCGCAGAGAGGAGGAGAAGCAGGAGGCAGAGCGGCAGAAGGAGGCAGAGCGTCAGCAGGAGGCAGAGCGACAACAGCAGCAGCAGCAGCAACAGCAGCAGCAGCAACAGCAGCAACCACAGGACTCGCCTTCCACGCTGTCGGGCTTCTCGGACTCCGATCAGTCCGCAAACCCGCACTTTTACGAGTACGCAGGCTTTGGAGTCGGCTCTCAGACGTCGGATATGGGCCAGCCGCCCGTGGTGCAGCGAAAAGACTCGCTGGGCATTCCCGAGGAGGACTTCAAGTACCAGGACCCGCCACCAAAGCCGCAGGAGTCCGGTCGTCAGGGCGACGGCGATCTGGAACTTGAGCTGGAGTACGGGCTGGACGGATGGAGAAGCTGATCTGGGAGGGGGGACAGAGAAGACAGTTTTAATGGTACTACATCTGGAGGATGGGATATACTTATAGAGTGGAATGTATGGAGGATATGAAGTGGGATAATCGTTGTAGTTGGTTTTGAGTTGTATTGTTTAGCTTGAGATGGATCTTGTCTTGTAGACGTGTTTGACTGAATAAGGTGTTCTGTCGAGATGTTCTTTTTAACGTGTTCTGTTTAAGGAGTGTTGGGAGACTCTTATGTCTAAGGACTCGTACCCAGGACTCGTATTCAGGACTATGGACTTATGGTTCTGTTTTAGTCAAGTATATATGTTAGTCCATAGTGGTTTTCAGCTGGATTCCGATATAACTATATACTCCAACATACAGCTGTTGATGTTGTAATGTGCTTCTACTGTAGGACAACTTGCTATAGCCTGATATCATAGGAAGAGCTAGTTCTGAAAGCGGCTATCTACTCGATCAGAGAAAACATGACTGGATTACTGACAGGTACAATTCAAGCATTGTCTGTGTGATTGCAAATGCTGTTAGCTCTTACTCAGCTCTTAGTTATCATGGACATATTGATCGAGTTAGGGACTCTATGAGTTAGGGGTTCTAGCTAATACTCTGTTGTAGAGAGAGCTTTTATATCAGTTACTGTAAATGATTTCCCTAGTCCAGTCAAAATACCTCCTGTACTTTGGAGTCAGAACCACAAACTGGGTAAATCCAAACCGTTAAAACTGTCGGTTCTGTTTCCAGCCTCAACTTGGTTCATGGGGCACTTCTTTCAGACTTTTTGACTGGCTCTAGTAAGTGATATTATGACGTTGTCTAAGACTTTCTACTGTCTCTGTTTAAGGACTCCACCAGGAACATACATAGACTGTTCAAGACTGCTTGATGCTACAAACTACAACTCCATTGAGTCTAGTCCATTTATTCATTCGTGACCTATACTGATATCAGCTGTTGTTTATTCAAGTTTCTGTTGTATCACTTGGTATCTGTGGTATCCACTTTTATCTGTTGTATTTGTATCAACTTGCGAGGGCAATACATTTCAGCAAAATAAATCAAATGTCTGATTTCGGACTCCGATTTCCACTTTGGTATGATGCATCTGTTATACTGTGGCCTTAATTCAACCAAGTGTATCCATGTGTACTGTATCTCAGGGGCCATCGTATCAAGTGTATCAGTCATGGTACGAGTACCTACAGCTTGCTAGTTGTGGTAGGTGCTATTTCCCTTCTTTTCTTTTTTCCGATTTTTTCCGATTTTTTCCGATTTGTTTCCATTTATTCCCTTTTATTCCCTTTTTCTTATATTTTATTTTTATTTTCTTTATTTTATTTCCCTTTTATTCCCCACCCTCCTTCCCCTTACAGGCTATGCTGCATGTCGCACGCGATAAACGCCAGCTATCAATACTGCCAGATTGGGACGTCTTAGCGCCACACCGGGCTCCAGTGGCGTAGAAAAATGCCCCAAAAATGAGGAAAATACCAGCCAAATTTAAACAAATTATATACCCTCCACTCAACACACATTTTCATTTTCCCCCACCTCCTGAGAAACCTCCCGTTTCACCTAAACCCACCAAACCACCCAAACCATAACTTATCACCTTTATCTCTTGCATCAAACGGCTCTACTGTAACTCCTACAGCTCAAAAATGCACGATATCGAAATGGAGCGGTCGGAAACAAACAGGTCGGACACAAACCCCGAGGACTCGCCCCGGTCGTCCACGTCGTCGCTGTTTGAAAAACTCGACAGAATCAACACCGCCAAACAGTACGAAGACGCAGCTTCTTCGAGTCTCCTGAGACGTGACACAGACACTTCAGACCTGGAAAGAGGCGTTCGAACACCGTCAAAAAGCAGCAAAAAGTTCAAAAAATGGTTCATGGTGGCCGGTATGGCTGCTGCCATCATTTGGGGGCTTTTTGTGCTCGGTCTGTTTGTGCAGTCTTTGACCACTCCTTCAAACGACTCTAGAGACACAAAAACCGTGGTTCAGGGCTCGAAACCGAAACCACTCGTTTCGCCGCACGGAGACGATTCTGGTGACTACTCAAACTCCAATTTCAAGCTGGTTGTGACCCCCCAGGAGGTGCGGACAGGCACGTTCAGACCCGAATCCAAGTCTGTGCAGTGGATTCAGGCTGCTGACCTTCAGGGTGCCTACCTAGTTCGTGACAGAAAGTATGTCGTCAAGACGTACGGAGAAGACGACAAGGAAATTGAAATCACAGACACCACGGTTCACTACGGAGACCACAAACTGTCGATTGACGAACTGTGGCTTAGACCTGATCTCAAAAAGGCGCTGTTTGTGACCGAAAGAAAGAAAAACTACAGACACTCGTCTTTCGGCCATTATTGGATTCTGGACGTGGATTCCAAGGAGGTCAAACCGCTGCTTAAGGACGATGATAAGGCTCGAATTGCAGTGGCGTCCTGGGCTCCTAACGGAAAGGCAGTTGCTTTCGTCTACGAAAACAACGTCTATGTGACCCATGTGGACAAGTACGAAACTGTCCAGGTGACGGATGATGGTTCTGAGCAGATTTTCAACGGACGGCCTGACTGGGTCTATGAGGAAGAAGTTCTTTCTGGTGATAACGCTCTCTGGTGGTCTCCTGACGGCAAACATCTTGCTTTCCTGCGTTCAGATGATACAAAGGTGCAGGAGTTTACCATTCCTTATTATGTTCAGGACCCCAAACCCCAGGCGTATCCCGAGTACCGGTCCATCAAGTACCCCAAGCCTGGGTCTCCTAACCCTGACGTTCAGATGGCCTTTTACAACGTCGAGGAGGATGCCACGACGTTCATCAACGAGCCTCTAGCTCAAGATGATATTATTTCCGACGTGACGTGGTCCAAGACTGGAGTTGCTCTGATTCGTGCTTCTGACCGAGAAGCCGATGTTCTCAAGATTGTGCATGTTGATTCGTCCAAGAACTACGCTGCCAAGATTCTGCGAGAAAACAACGTCAAGGAACTTGATGGAGGATGGGTTGAGACTGTTCGGTCGTCCAAGATTATTCCCCAGAACGAGTCTCTTGGTCTGTCTGAAGAAGGATACATTGACACTGTTATTTCCGAAGGAAGAAACCATTTGGCGTATTTTGTTTTTGGCGAACCCAAGCCCAAAACCATGCTTACTTCTGGAGACTGGGAGGTGGTGGATGCTCCTTCTTCTTATGATGCTGAAACCGGAACTGTTTACTTTCTGTCGACCCAGAAAGACCCCACAGAACGACATCTTTACTCTGTCAAGATTGACGGCAGTGATCTCAAGTCTGTTACTAACACCACTGAGGACGCCTATTATGGAGTTTCTTTCTCTGAAGATGCTCGATTTGCTCTTCTCAGCTACAAGGGTCCTGAGGTTCCGTACCAGAAGATTATCGATCTTCATTCTGCTTCTCCTCTGGATGCTCCCAAGGTTGTCAAGAACGAGTTTCTGCAGACGACTCTGGACTCGTACGCTCTTCCCACGTCTCACTTTTCCAAGATCAACGTTGGTTCCGAAGACAAGCCTGTTCTCGTCAACTCTGTGGAGATTCGGCCTCCCAACTTTGACGAAAAGAAGAGCTATCCGGTTCTCTTTTTTGTTTATGGAGGTCCTGGGTCGCAGATGGTGACCAAGACGTTCAACATTGATTTCCAAAAGTCTGTGGCAGCGTCTCTGGACTACATTGTCGTCACTGTGGACGGCCGAGGAACAGGCTACATGGGTCGAGAGTTCCTGTCTGTGGTCCGAGACGATTTGGGACGTCGAGAAGCAGCGGACCAGATTGCTGCAGCCAAGCTGTGGGCCCAGAAGGAGTACGTGGACGCCAACCACATGGCCATTTGGGGCTGGTCGTACGGCGGATACTGTACTCTCAAGACTCTGGAGGCAGATGCAGGAGAAACGTTCCGGTTTGGAATGGCCGTTGCTCCCGTTACCGACTGGCGTTTCTACGACTCCATTTACACGGAGCGGTACATGCACACTCCTCAGCACAACAAAAAGGGCTACGAGGAGGCTGCTGTGCATAACATGACTGCTCTGGGCTCCAACGAGCGGTTTTTGGTCATGCATGGGTCTGGAGATGATAACGTGCATATGCAAAACACGCTGTCGTTGATTGACAATCTGGATCTCGCTGGAATCGAGAATTACGACATGCACATTTACCCCGATTCGGATCATAGCATTTACTTTCACAATGCTCAGGCCATGGTTTATGATAGGTTGTATACGTGGATCCAGCGGGCTTTTAACGATGATTTTAGTTAATAAACAATCACGAGCGTAGCGAGTGGTTGTTTATCTTCCCCACGAGCGAAGCGAGTGGTTGTTATCTTCCACGCGTATGATCATAACTAATCATTGTGTTTATTGTTAATAAAGGATATTTGACAAATACGAAAGTAACGGGATAATTGATTCTAGATATTGTATGAGTACAGTATCGTACGTACATGTTTTATATGATTTTGTTTCAGTGTGGTAACCGCTAAGACTTATATATAAATGATTTACACTTATTTTACTAAAATAAATATATAAGTACGATAGAATAACGTGATATGTATTTACACTGTGGTACAATACGAGGAGTACGAGAACAATTATATGAGGGCGTAATTGTCGTACTTGACTTGTTGTAGTTGTAATTGTTGCACTTGTACTTGTACTTGTACTGTTGAATTCCTTTAATAAATTTGGTGATGTCACGTTGGTTCTCAGATCTTGCTGGTTAAGAACTTTAGTTGATAATAGTTAGGTCGAGATGTCTGCTGGGGGTACCTATTTCTTTTTGTAGATACACTGTAGGAACCAGAAAGGCTCAATTGGGTGCATAATACCATAGTTCCAAACAAATATCTACAATTTCGTTTTGTTGCCATACAAATTCTCGAGTTGTAGGCGATTCAAGGAATAATCTGGAGCTTTCTTAGTTGGGAATTTTGTTGGTGTTTACTTGGTTATCGAGTCAGTATAAGACATGAAAAAGAAGTACAATACCTAGAGTCAGGTTATCGTCCTAAAAGTGACGAGTGGGTATAAAATCAATTTATCTATTTAATTACCACTTTCTCATTTCGACCTCGTTCATAATGTAGTCCTTCTTACGTCACCTCAAGGCTTCATCTAACACTTTTAGAAACATGGCTCATAAACTGTAAATCTAAATATTACTTGGAGGTTAGTTAAGATAAACGCGACCTCAGGATACCCATCATGTAGCAATGAGCAAACTTTTAAAACGTACAAGAACTTCTCCAGAGTATTTATCACACTCTTTCTATTGTTACATCCAGTTACCACCATTTTATCACCTCGCTAGAACCTGTTTAAAGAGATGGAGGGAATTACTACAGTGTGGAATTAGGAGGATGTTTCAAAAGTGGACAAGGGAAGGTAACAGGGTGTATGATTAAGTCTTGGTGGACCCACTTGCACTCCATAACGTGCTGGTTAAGTCTTGTATACGATTCTAGTATTTCTGAGATAATTGGAGTCAGTTGTAAGATGGAGTTGAGCTGTGGGTGAGGGGGCTAAAACTGAGAAAAAACATAGGAGAAGGAATTTTTGGAATGGCCCAGCTCATATAAACACACGGAACAAGTCCTCGAGGGTGTGGGAGTATTTCTGAGACAGTTGGACGAGATTGTGTTGTGGGAGAGAAGTGCGAGGGTCTGAGTTAAAAGTAGTTAGGAGGCAAGATATGTCATATTCAGGGTATCATTTGAATCGTCTGAGACCGAGGATTACGTTTATCATGCCGCCTTGTCGAACCGGGTATTTCTGAGAAAGTTAGGGCTGTTCTTTGAAAGGTGGAATATGGTGTTCTGGTGAAACAGGTTAAAATCCGTGAATAGTTAGTGGGGAGGTATTAATTGGTACCTTCACAACCGCCACATGGGGAACAATATCATTAAATCACTTTTTTCTACTTCTAGCACCCCTTGGAATTTATTGTCGTACTTGTACTCATGAAAATCTACTCAGAAAGGTCAGAATCGCTGCTGTGAGAATGAAAATAATGTCAGCGATATTGACCAAGTGTATGCAACACTATGGCTCATAAATGCATCTTATTCTGTTCAATAAAACACCTTAGGGAAGATGCTTATCAACTCACGAGATCAATGCCTATAGTTCTCCCAGAGTCAGGTGCAGTTGTGTGAAGAGTATAGTTGTAATAACGTACAAGGAGAAATCAGGTTGGTATTATTGGAATCCCGGGACCTTAGTGAACCCTGATATCAGGTTTTCATGACGATGAGACTATTTTTGAGAGAGGTAGTCCAAGTTGGGTTGAATTTCAAAAGTGCAAGGGCCTGAGTAAAAAGTAATTATGGGGTAGAAACGGTCGCAATCATGGTATCATTGGATTTGCATGAGTCTAAGGATTACTCTGGTCCACTCCCCATGATGGTCCCAGTATTTTTGACAAAGTTAGGGCAGTTCTATGTATGGTTGAGATAGGAGGGTGCCGCTGTCAAAACACCACAAGAGAGAGAAAGGGAGGAGTTTATGGTATCATTGGAATATTCTCATCTCCACTATTCCTCTCATCTCATTGGTTAGATAATACAGGTATTTTTTGAACAAGTGGGAGGACTTCTACGAAGAGCGGCATAGAGGTGTAGGTGTTAGAATCAGAAACGTGGTAGAGAGAGAAACTTAACGAATACTGTCATAACAGTTGGCATATTGGCAACACAGCTGTTTATCCACATTCAGTATTCGAGTATTTTTGGATGAGTTAGAGGCAGTTGTATGAGAAGTTAGAATTGGGAGGGGAAGTGATAAAAGTGTTTAAGAGGAGCCAGGAGAGACTTATTTGGTATCGTTGGAATTGTCTAGAGCCGGCGAATACTCTTGTCAAATCACCCTATTGATTCTAGTATTATTTTAGGAGGACAGAAACTCGGACAAGGACCAGTGGATGTGGTTGTAGAAATTAGTGAAATAGCAATACAAGACATTTCATGGTATGAAACGAATCAGTAAACGACGGAAAACTAAATGGTCAAGTCTACGTAACGATGGTAGCATTTTTGATAAGTATGGAAGAGATAAGAAGGGTATCGTTTTGATCTTCTGCGGCTGGGGAACGAATTATCAAGTGTTCCTGATCTCCCGTGTTTAGTTAAAGGAATATGGTTGGGAATAGTTAGAATAAAAGTCCGCTGGGGGTCCTATTTCAGGGTTGCTGAGGTGCTACAGGAAAGGAAAGTGTCGTAATAGGTACAGGATACACCAGGTTCAAACAAATATAAGACAATCTCGCTTCAGTATCATATTAAATCACGAGATATCGTCGTTTCAAGTTTAGCTTGGGGTTTTGTTTGTTGGGATATTTGTTCGAGTTTACTTGACAGAGTAGTGCTTTTTGGAGGAGTTAGCGGCAGTTCTATGGCCAAGATAGTCGGTGTCAAAAGTGTGAAAGAGATGGTAGGAGTGGAATGAATGGAACCACAGGATTCTACAGGCCCTAAAGAACACAATGGTCAAGTCGGTTGAACAATACGGGCATTTTTAGTCAGTCAGAGGAGCTGTCTGTTAGAGGTAGAAAAGAAGCGGTGGAGATCTACATGGTACAAGAAGAATCACTGGTACAAAATAGATGTACAGGGTATTGACGGAATCTAACTGCTTCAAGGAACACATTGGTCAACTCTTCAAAGCTGTATAGATGTTTTTTCACAAGTTGGGGCCATTTCTGTGAGGGGACATTATGAGGTGGGATTTAAAAAATTTAAAAATCTGTAAAGAGGTAACGGGGAGGTATAAACGGTGTACCATAGGAATCTTCTGACTCAGATAAATGCAATAATAAACTCGGTATGGCTATGCCAGTATTTCTGAGCGGATTAGAGGCAATTGCGTAAAACGGTAAAATACTGGTCTTGGGTTAAAAGTGGGTAAGACGACATACTGTGGGAGTCTGAAAGGAAAAATAGGTCTTATGAGGCGTTATAATTACCCGCAGGACTGCCATGATGATGCAGGTATTTTTGGAGGAACTAGAGAGAGTTGTTGACAAGGTAGAATATGGGATGGAAGTGATAAAAGTTGGTAGAAGGTGGCTGAGGAGATACCGAAGAGCGTAATAGAATTATCCAGGCACGAGGAATACGTTGGTCAAGTTTCCGTGACTATGGGGGTATTTTTGAACAAGTTAAAGGAAGTTGTGTAAAAAGTAGAATTACTAATGTTGGAGTTAAAAGGTGATTAGAGATAGGAGGGAGATCCAAACGGCATCGTGAGAGTCTCCAGAAACTAGGAAACACCCTGAATAGGTCAATGAGACAATGTGATCTTTTTTGCAGACTTTGGTTCGATTCTCTGAAAGTAGGATTTTTGTGATTTGCTATCAAAAGTGGTAATAGCATAGAAAATGAGTTTTTAAAGGTACTATTCGATTCTACCGGCTTTGTAGGAGATGTTGGTAAAGACTGATTGTCGATGTGAGTATTTCTGAGTACAGTAAGTTACGGGCATCTTTGTGATAATCTAGAACTGGAGGTGGAAAAATTAAAGGTGGATGGAGGGTAGTGGAGCAGCAGTTGAGGGTATCATTGTGATCGTACTGCTCCAACAAATACGCCTGTCCAGTCGCCCTACACAGATGAGTATTTTTGACCAAGTTGGAGGCTGTTCTATATGACGACCAATTGTGTTTTGGGCCTGCATGAAGAATATGAACAACGAAGAAACACGAACAATAATATTCTCACTTCTAATACATAGACAGTATCCACTGTAGTCATGTTGAAGAAGAAGCAGGTCCAAGAGTTCAAGCCTACTCTTCACTCGGTGTCCATTATGAAATGAAGTGTATGGTAATTTACTGATGTCAGCTTGGTAAAGTAAAGGGCCCTACTGTACAAAAGTTATACTGACTGAAACCTCCTTTTCAGTCCAACTATAACTGACTTGTCTTGAAACCAGTAGACTCAGTAGACATCTCTGAGATATGCTCGTTTAAGATATGATCGCCTTAAGATTGCAAGAAACACTCAGGAACAGAAAGTCATTCTGGCTATAGACAATCTCAACTACGTTTTGACAGGTGTGAACACAAGTCACCAGGAAACCAATCTGGTTGGATTATGGCTAGCTAATCTGATTTCAAGTTTTGTATTGAACGGGTTGGAAGGAAATTGTCCATGACTTCATCCAGTGAATAAGGACATACAAGATATTCAATTCTGGAGGTCTGCCTGATGTTTTTTTCCTTTATAACTTCACTTGGATGTATGTTAAGTCTTGGTACCTCTGAGCTTCATTCTTCGTTATACTTAAAAGGAGTATGTACTGTTCGTTATAATTAATCAATGTATGAAGAAAAAAAAAAAACACCTCAGTCTTATACCACTCTGGATATCAAAGTCTCACAAGGTAAACCTGAATACCACTCCTTTCTTCTGACGAAACTATTGCAAACATGTACAGTAAATGTAAGTTGGTTGTGCTATAAAGTACGATACGATACGATACCAGGTACACTGTAAATACTTTTACTTGTCCTATAAAGTACACTGTAAAATGTACTTTTTAAAATGTACTTTTACTTGTCCTATAAGGTGTTCTATAAAATGTACTTTACTTGTCCTATAAAGTACACTGTAAATGTGCTATAAAAATACACTGTAAATGTACTCTGTACTCGTACTCTAATTCTGCCACAAATGTATATCTTTCTAAACCATTTCTAGTTCTATCCCCCCAGCCTCGGACTCATCACCCATCGTTTCTGCTGGATGTACTGTACCGTTAGGTAAGTATTTGATGACGTAAAGCTGATGAAATAAAGCTGACCTAATTCCAGTCATACGCTTACCTGATACTCGTTCTACGGCTTCGAAGTAGCCACAGTCCCACACGCTTTACACGTTCTTTTTTCCACGTCCGCGTCAAAATCCAGAATAGCCTCTTTGATCTGTGTTCCCAAATCCACCAGCTGAAACGAGTTTTCAAAAACAACCTTACGACACTCTAAATTGGGACAGTACCATCTCAAAGCATCTTTCATACCTTCAGGACGATCCTGTTCAACCACAACTCCAATAGTGTCAGCGTACCGAACAGGATTATGAGGTACGTTAGCAGGCAGCAAAAAGATATCTCCTTCGTTGATGGTGATATCTTTGAATTCTCCGTCATCCACGACCTTGAGTGTCATGTGGCCTTTTTTCTGGTGAAACCATTCGGGGGTCTGGTTGATGTGGTAGTCTGTTCTTTCGTTAGGTCCTCCGACGATCTGGTTAGAAAAGAAGAAAAAAAATACACGAGCAGTGTAATGACCACATTGGCAGTGTTGTCACCACATTGGCAGTGTAATAACCACATTGGCGATGTTGTTGGCATTACTCTGGCAATGTCGTCACCACTTTGGCAGTGTTGTCACCACATTAGCAGTGTTGTGGTCACCACTCTGGTAATGTTGTGGTGACCACACTGGTGTTGTAACAACCACACTGGTATTGTGGTCACCACATTGGCACTGTTGTCACCACATGTATCGTGTGATCACCACACTGCCATTGTCACCTCCTCCAACTCACCATAACAGTATATCCTCCTCGCTGGATACAAAAGTTGTTGACTGGAGGCTTCAGCAAATACTGGTTTTCTTCGAGCCACTTGGGCAGATTGATGGGTTCCTGAAGCATGATAAGTGAGGTGTAAGAAGAAGAGAAGAAGAGAAGAGCTCACGCCATATTGATGTGGGGATAAACTCTGTCCGTTTGGATGAAAGAAAGTAGTTTGGTGAGTACGTAAGTTAGAGAGATATAAACGGTATATATCTATTCCTCTGAATCAGATGAGTAATAATCATTTTTCAGAATTCAAATCGGTAAGCCTTTTACGGATTTATCCCCCTCCGGAGATATCTTCATTTCCGAACCCTGCAGTTTCATATGCATCAAATCAGTACAGGCCGTTGATTGTAAAAAGACTCAGCTTAGTCATGCGTGATTAGTAATGGCGTTGATTAGTAATGGCGTTGATTAGTAACGACTTTGGTTAGTAAAGGCTTTGATTAGTAACCGACTCAGAGTAGTGCAATGTAGGCCTCTCGGGGTCAGTGTTGTCTTCCTACCCCAGATCAAACCCGTTATCAGCTTACGTAATCACCACTACAACCTTACGTAATCAACTTACTCATCTCACCAGAAAAGCAACACAAACACGCACCGGTATCGTATAAGATACAATTCGGTTGGCGTTCTACCCCTCCTCTTAATATCCAGAATTACTCATCAAATCTAGGCTTCTCGGTCGTGGTATTCCTCTTACCCAGATCGGCTTACATAATCAAATCAACAACCTTACATAGACAGCCCCATCTCTCCAGCACCCAGAGTAGTGCAATGTCTCTGTCTTAGTCTCTGTCTTAGTGTTTCTCCTACCCCAGATCAAATCAACTCGCTTACATAATCAGATCAACAACAAACTTACATAATCAGATCAATAACAAACTTACATAATCATCACACCGCCTCAACAGCCTTACATAATCAGCTACTATCCTACCAGGAAGCAACACACGCACCGGTATCGTAATACGTGCAATTGGTCTGGTAACCCTCTTAGTCCCCATATGTTCATCAAATCTAGACATCTCGTCTTGGTAGTATCCCAGATCAACTGTTGTCGGATTACGTAATCAGGCCACCGCCCTCAACCTGACATAATCAGACCGCCCACAACCACATAATCAGATCGCCACAACCACATAATCAATTGACTAATCACTAGCAACACAAACACTACCCGCGTCTTAGTAACGCACTTCCCTCTTCTTCTCCCGCTTAGTCACCACCCCCAAACCTTATTTAGACTTCTCACTTCCACTTCATCCTCGCCACTGATCTTAACCACACACACTTCTTAACCACATCTTTCCCCGACATCATCAATCATGGCTGCCAAAGACGTGGTTGACAAGACAATTGTCGACAAAAACGTCGACAAAAACGACAAAAATGCGGCCAACGAGAAAAACAAAAAAAACGCGCGAAAAGACGAAGAGGAGCTTTCTGAGGAAGACGAGAAACTCAAGTCCGAGCTCGAAATGCTGGTAGAGCGTCTCACCGAAAAGGACACGTCTCTCTACGAGCCGTCTCTGGAAGCGCTCAAAAACTTCATCCGGACGTCCACCTCGTCCATGACGGCTGTTCCCAAGCCTCTCAAGTTTTTGCGTCCCCATTACCCCCAACTTTCCGAGCTTTATGACACGTGGACAGATGAGAAACACAAACAGCAACTTGCTGACGTCTTGTCTGTGCTTGCCATGACGTACTCAGGTGACGGGAAGCGAGATGCCCTTAAATTCCGGCTTTTATCGACCACAGACGACTTGGGGTCTTGGGGCCACGAGTACGTTCGCCACCTGGCTCTAGAAATCGGGCAGGAGTACCAGCTGCAGCAGGTGGAAGGAGACGTCAAGGGGGACGTCCTGCCCAGCTCTTCGGACGTGCGAAATCTTGGCATCAAGTTGGTGCCTTTTTTTCTGAAACACAATGCCGAGGCTGACGCCGTTGACCTGCTGCTGGAAATTGAGGCGGTCGAACATCTGCCCAAGTACGTGGATGACACGACGTACGCCCGGGTGTGCCACTACATGGTGGCGTGTGTGCCTCTTTTGGCCCCTCCTGATGACGTGGCCTTTTTGCACACGGCCTATGCCATTTATTTGGCCCATCGTCAGCTGACCCAGGCCCTGGCTCTGGCCATTCGGCTGGACGACATGGACCTGATCAAGTCTGTGATGGACGCAGCCTCAGGTGACGAGCTGCTGCAGAAACAGCTGGCGTTCATTTTGGCTCGTCAGAAGTGCTACTTTGACGTGGCAGACGAGTCTGTGCAGGAATGCATGTCCAACGCTCTTTTGGCAGACCACTTTCGGTACCTGACCAAGGAGCTCAATCTGCTGGAGCCCAAGGTGCCTGAAGACATTTACAAGAGCCATTTGGAAAACTCGCGGGACATTATCATGTCTGGAGCGTTTGACTCGGCCAAGCAGAATCTGGCTGCGTCGTTTGTCAACGCCTTTGTCAACTGTGCTTACTCAGGAGACCGGCTGTTGACCAACGGAGGGGCGGACGAGGAGGGAGAGGCTGGAGGAGCGTCTGGGGCGTGGATCTACAAGACCAAGCTCGCAGGCATGTATTCCACCACGGCTTCTCTGGGCTCGCTTTTCCAGTGGGATCTCAGCCGAGGTCTGCAGCAGCTGGACAAGTACGCCTACTCTTCCGAGCCCCAGATCAAGGCCGGCGCTTTGCTGGGTATGGGAATAGTCACTGCTGGCGTTTACGACGAGACTGACGCGGCTGTGGCGCTTCTGGCAGACCATATCACCGAAGAGCCGTCTGCCGAAAACAACAACGGCAACGCGTACTCTTTGAACCAGCTGTCAGCCGTCATGGGTTTGGGAATTGCCTATGCTGGTTCTCGACGTGTCGATTTGCTGGACATGTTGCTTCCCCTGGTTCAGGACACAGACACGTCTATGAAAACGTCTGCTATGGCTGCTCTTTCTCTGGGCCATATTTTTGTCGGGTCTGCCAACGGAGACGTTGTTTCTGCTTTGCTTGGTTCTCTTCTTGAACGAGATGCCATTCAGCTGTCTGACAAGTGGGCCCGGTTTATGGCCCTGGGTCTGGCCTTGTTGTTTATTGGCAAGTATGAGGAGATTGAGGAGGCTGTGGAGACGGTACGTGCGATTGAGCATCCCCTGGGTCGAATCTGCGAGACTCTGATTACCGTGTGTGCTTATGCCGGTACAGGCAATGTTTTGCAGATTCAGAAGTTGTTGCATGATTGTGTTGGGGAGGGGGAGGAGGGAGAAGTAGGTGGTGAGGCTGAGGGTGGAGAGGGTGGAGATACTGCCCTTCCCACTGAGGGAGGTGATGCTGCTCTTCCCTCTGAGGCAGAGGCAGCTGCAGATGCTGCAGATACCATTGAGGCTGCTACTGCTGCAGATGCTGCAGATGCCACCACGGAGGCTGCAGATGCCACCGATGCTGCTGCCGACTCGGAAGAATCCTCCTCCCACCAGGCATACTCCGTGCTTGGGCTCGCCATTGTGGCCATGGGCGAGGAGATTGGCCAGGAAATGGTGCTACGCCACTTTGGCCATCTCATGCACTACGGAGACGCGCAGGTGAAGCGCGCCGTGCCTCTCGCCATGGGTCTGGTGTCTGCGTCCAACGCCCAGATGCGGGTTTTTGACACTCTGTCGCGATACTCCCATGACGCCGACATGGAGGTGGCTCTCAACTCCATTTTTTCCATGGGTCTGGTGGGAGCAGGCACCAACAACGCTCGGTTGGCCCAGCTGTTGCGTCAGCTCGCTTCCTACTACTCCAAGGATCCCGACGGACTTTTCACCGTCCGAATCGCCCAGGGATTGCTGTATCTGGGTAAGGGTACGCTGACGGTGTCTCCTTTCCACACGGACCGGCAAATCCTGTCCAAGGTGTCTCTGGCCTCGCTGGTGACGCTGCTGGTGACCATGATCGACCCCAAGTCGTTCATTCTGGCGGACAACCACTGGATGCTCTTCTGGCTGACCAACGCCATCCGGCCGCGTATGTTGATTACGTTGGACGAAAAGTTGCAGCCCATCAAGGTGCCTGTTCGAGTTGGTCAGGCCGTGGATACCGTTGGTCAGGCCGGAAAACCCAAGACCATTACTGGTTGGGTCACCCACAGTACGCCTGTGTTGCTGAGTCATGGAGAGCGGGCGGAGTTGGAGGATGACGAGTACATTCCCCTGGCGTCGTCGCTGGAGGGAGTTGTTATTCTCAAGAAGAACCCGGACAGAATGGACGAGAGTAGTTAGTTGAAGGTAGTTTTGGAATGAATTTTTGTACGGATGTGGGGGGTAGTGTAGGGTAAGTGTAGTGTAGTGAAGTGTATATGTTGAACAGTAGTTGGTGTTGTGGTTTTTTTTTTTTTTTTTTTTTTTTTTTTCTCGTTTTTTTCTGTTTTTTTTTTTTTCTTTTTTATACATTCCATTTGAGGGGTGTGGCAGAGAGCTTCGTAGATGTAGAATAGAAGTTGTTGTTTTTTTTTGCTTTTTGTTTTTTGTTGTTTTTTTTTCCCTTTTTTTTCCCTTTTTTTCAACATATCAATTTAAACGAGAGCAGTTAGTTTTTTTGGCTACAGCTTCCAGAGCTTCTAGTCCTTGCTAGGTCAGTGAAATTCGTTTGGAACGATTCTAGAGTTCTTGGAACAAGGTACTGGGTATCTGCTACTGCTTTCTAGAGAGCATTCTTGCAGTTAACCTTATTATGTTCAAGAGTCAATGTCATTAATTACAGCCTGAAGATATACATTTGTCTCATATAGAAACATACAGGTGTCAAAGCATCAGGTCACAAGTCAAAAGGGAAGCAGATTGAGTGTACTTTTTGGGTAGGGCAACCATAGATAGTGCCAACTTGAGCGGGTTATGTTTATGTTATTGACTAGACTAAACACCTTTCACCACTCTCTGTATCATCGTTTGGTACAGTACTGTATGGTCGCAACTTCATCAAAAATACCCACAAACTTTTGGTGACTAGATCATTGGACTCGTAGAGATCAGATGATTCTTTTGATACCATGCAGGTCTCTCTCATTATAATTCCCCAACTTTTAACACAGACACCCCCATTTCGACTCCCCAACACAACTGAGTCTAATTCCCTCGAAAATACTCTTTTAAACATGGAGAATTGACCAGGGAGCTATGTGAGGAATGACGGTTTGAATGGTACCATGACCGTCTTGATCATGAACATATTTCCTATTTTTAGCCCAACACCCCATAGACACCTTCTTTGAGAGTCCCCTTCATATTCTCCATAAATACTCTCGTCGCTGTTTCAAGTCTACCTTTGTGTACGAATGGACTGTGGGATTATATTGTCCCATTTGTTTTCATTCTACCACCTCTACAGCTTTTATAAATGATTTGAGTGCAAGTCTATGATCCGGTAGAATCTGGAGCATTGGGGGTAGATATTGAAGCGAAAGGATAAAGAGAGGAGAAGGGTAGTTTTTAGGTATACAGGCATCAAATTAATGTGCTGGTTAAGTCTCCATAACTGTGAGGGTATTTCTGATGAAGTTAGAGGTGCCTCTATAGGAAACAGTAAGTGGAAGTCCTGTCTTTAAAAGATGTGCAGGAGTAACAGGGAATAGATGAATGGTGTTTCTGGGAATCAAAAGTGGTGAAGAATACGTTGGTCAAGTTGCCATCGGTATGTCACTTTTATTGGTGAAGTTGGAAGCTGCTCTCTGTAATAAATGAAAAAGTGTGTTTCGATTTAGAGGGAGGTGAGGAATGATAAGGGGGTCAATGTTGGTGTTATCCAGATGGTATGGTGTTAGAGAACATTGTGGTGAAGACTGTCTAACGATATGAGCATTTTTGAAGAAGTTGGAGAAAGTTCTCTGGTAAAGTAGACTGGGGTTGCAATGCTATAGGATGACTGGAGACAGTGGGAGAGGTGTAGATGGTATCAAACGACTCACCGGGAGCTCAGAAATACGTTTGACTGGTCTAGGTTTCGGTGCAAGATTTACTAGAGAGTTTGGTGCAGTTCTCTAAAGAGTGAAAAATGTGTATTTCGGTTTGTAAGTGGGTACGAGATAGCTGAAGAAACAGAGAACATACCGTTGGTTTTATCAACCTCCAGGAAACACACTGATCAAGTCGCGGTAAGTATATAGGTATTTCTGGGTAAGTTAGGTCCTGATCTGTGAGGAGGCAGATTTAGAGGTTGAGGTGAACAGATGAGAAAGATGCTGAAGAGACAGTATGAGGGATACTACTGGAGCCACATCATTCTGGGAATCACAATAAAGCCTTCCCATGGTGACACAAATATTCTCAGACGAGTTAGGGGATGTCTTGTAATTACTTAGAATTGAAGGGAGAAGTGTAAAAGGAGGGTAAATTATAGAAACCTGGGCAATCTTGGTACCGTTAGAATCAGTAGACCTGTAGAATTACTCTGGTCAAGTTCTCATAAAGCTGGGAGTATTTTTGGTGCTGTTAGAGGATATCCTAGTGGGGGCACTATATTGGGTGTCGGTGTTAAAAGTTCTCACAAGGTATATGAAGACAAGGGAAGGTACCATTTGAAACGCACCAGTTTGAGGTTAATAGATATGGTCCTGCTATGACAATGTTAGTATTTCTGAAGAAATGGGGGCAGTTACGTAGCTAGGTATTATTGGGGTGTGGAAGTCAATAGGGGTCAACAGGTAGTAGGGAGGTCTAGGGAGGTACAAAATGAGCCCCCAGAGGCTTTTAAATACACAGGTCCAATCGTCTCGGTAATTCAGGTATTATTGAACGAATTGGAGGCAGTTCTGTTGGGGACATTATTTCGGTGTATGTATTGGAATTTGAAATAGGAGAAGTAATGAGAAGGCAATGTTGTCCGAATGGTAGAATAAGTAACGTTCAAACCTGATAATGATGACGGTCAAGTCTGCTTTTGTGTTAGTATTTCTTACGAAGTTGGACACTTCTATGGTCAGGTAGATGTAGGGGAGTACTGTAGTTGCTAAAGAAACTGAAAATGTCACAAATGAGATAGGTATTGTACCGTTAGAGTCTCTTAGCATGTGGGAACATGATTATCAAGTCAGCAGAGCGATATAGGTATTTCTCTTGAAGTTAGAGACAATTCTCTAAAATGTATAATATGAGTGTTTCGAGTTAAGAAGCGCAGTAAAGATAGTGAGAGAGGTATATTCGGTACCATTTCAATACTCCATGCCGTGGTAATCACCGTGTCAAGTCGTCATAGATATATGGGTAATTTTGAGTAAGTTACTGCCAGTTCTTCGCTGGATAACATCGGGGTGCCATGAACAAAAGTTATTGCAATGTGGGAATTGGTGCGTAATGGGCACCAAAAGATTCTGCTCTCTATTTAGAATACATTGGTCAAGTCGCTGTGCTTCTGGAGGTATTTTTAGAACTGTTAGAGTCAGCTTCACTTTTATGTCTGAAACGTATAACGGAGGATCAGGGTTGAAGTACATTTAGAAGTAAGATCTGGATGTGGGAACTCAATAATGGAGCCATAGTAGTGTCAGAAATGAAGTTCGATATGTTGTCTTACGTAGTTTTGACCCACAACATCCATGTTACTGCATCAGAGTGAAGGTTAATGATTGGAAACTAGCACCCGAGGGTTAAAAGAACACAAATGGAACTGGAAGGCTCACAATGTAGTTCCCATATTATGGGCGGTGCTATTGTTACATTCATTAGGCCCTCAAATCATTTCTGGTTGACCTGGAAGATCAATGGCATCGGATATTCAGAAAGATAAAAGGACATATGGCTGCTTATTTTGGCCTACTAGCGCTCACTAAGATGCACGTAACTACTGAAATATTATGCCCTGGTCAATGATCAATCTACAAGTACAGTGCTACTATATAGAGTCAGGATAATCTCTTGAGTAACCCATAATCCTGTATGTACAGTAACCACCTATCTACTTTAACAACCCCACTATTCATCCCACACTATATCCCTCCCCTCCAACACCTTCAAAATATGACTTTAAGGGAAATATTAACGTGAGGCGGAGGAATAATGATAAACGGAGTGCAAAGATGCTTCCCTGAAGCTCTTTTACGTCTCATTTGCTTTATTATTGTTGCATGATTTGTTCCCTGAATATTGTAATTTCTTAACTAACCAGCCAAGTAAAGTTAAAATTTACTGGACGACATTTAGTTGAAGCTCTATTTAGAAACGCCATGAAAAAAGACATGTTCCAAAAATGTTTCCTGAATACCGCAAAAGAAGTACCAAAATGATTGCCACTACCCAACGAACACATCCATATACTTCCCATCTCGTTTCAATATTCCGAATGAATTTTAGAGACAGTTCTCCATATTTCTTCGGCCGGGTAACCCCTAAAAATCTGACTTTAAGAGCCTCAAACAGCCTCATTAAACACATCAGGACAGAAAGAAATATACCAGCAGACTCGTTAGGATCCACAGAACCGCCTAGAGGTGGTTTTAAAGCGATATCACTGCGTTTTTCAAAAATTTCAAAAACGCCAAAAACGCCTGACAGTGGGCCATGAAAAATTCGAGATTTTGGAAAAAATGAAAATACAAAATTTTAAATAGCGGTCCAAGAGCAATATAAAGTGCACCATATTAATTTTCAGACCCCTCCCGTTACAATGGTATCGCTTTTAGTCCTCTCTGATGCCTTTTATGTGGTTTTCTCCTCCAAAAAGAAATATTTTTTTCAAGTTTACCCTTGATTCGGGCTTTTTCGGGTTTTTTTTTTAATTTTTGATTTTTGAGAGTTGAAAAAAAGCTTATTTGGCCAGAAATCCCAAAGTCTGGTCAAGATGAGAAAAAAAATAAAAAAAACCGAAAACGAGCAATAGCCATGTAAAGATATATCTGGCGGCACCTTTAGAAAGCCCCGAGTGCCACGACCTCGATTATGTAGTTCGTTAAGGTATTTAAGATATGTTTCAGGATTTATCGACAAGTCGGTTTTGTATGGGGTATTTAAGGTTTTGGACTGGTTTTAAAACGACGAAGTGTTTTTAAAATACCATAAATATCATCAGAATAGGTGTAATTGATGACTTACAAGGATAATGATACAACGGGCCTGTAGCGCAAACCATCTCAATTATTCGGATCATGTTCTTGATCTTATAGGATATATATATCAGGGTTTAAAGCATTTTGAAGTTGCGAAAATACGAATATTTACCTAAACTTCTTGAATATAGGCAAAATTAGTAATCTGAAAGTACTTTCCATCTAATTAAGACAGTACCTTTCTATTGACCCTACATTTGCACCAATCTGGTGGCTAGTTCAGGATTTCGGTTTTTTTATTTTTTTTCTCAACTTGTACCGACTTTGAGCAAAACTCAGGAATTAAGGTTTTTCCTCCGTCCAAAATTCCATTTTGGAAAAAAAAACTCGAAAAAGTCCGAATCAAGGGTAAACTTGAAAAAAAATACTTTGTTTGGAGGATAAAACCACATTGCAGACATCGCAGAAGAATAAAAGTAATACCATCGTAACGGGAGGGGTCTGAAGATTCCTGTGGAGTGCTTTATAATGCTCTAGGACCGTTATTTGAAAATTTCGTAATTTCGTTTTTTCCAAAATCCCGTATTTTTCATGGCCCACTGTCAGGCGTTTTTGACGATTTTGTCATTTTTGAAAAACGCAGAGATACCGCTTCAAAATCGGGCCTATGTGATTGTACGCATCCTAGCGGGTCCGCTGGTATGTTTTTCTCTGTCTTGACGTGCTTCAGCAGGCTGTTTGGGGCTGTTGAAGTCTGAATTTTAGGGGTTACCCGGCCGAAGGAATATGGATAAATGCCTTTAAAATCAGTGTGGGTAGTGTGGACCGAATGAAAAGTATATGGGTGTATTCGGCAGAAGATTGCGGTCATCATGATACCGGTTTCGTTGTGTTCGGGGCATATTTTTGGGACATGTATTTTTCCCAGGCTCCTTGTTTTTTTTTTCTTCATCCTTGAATTAGGGCTTTAACTACTGAGCTTAACTGTAAATTCGGATTTTACTTGATATTTTAGTTAAGACAAAATATAAAACATGGTACCGATCGTACAACAACCACTACGTACTTGAGATGTATAAAGGTTTCACCGAAGTATCTGCAGCGCTCTTTCTATCCATTCTTGGTTCATGTCATATAATATTTTCCCTGAAATCTCTTGACAGATTGTATCACTTGTCCTCATACTATCTCATCCAAACAATATAGCCCTCATCTCGCTCGGAAATACCCTCATTAATAAGAGGATTTGACCAGTGTGTTTCTAGTGGGCCATATGGTTGCATAGATACTTCACAAACTAATTTTACCACCTCTTACCCACTTTAAGCCCTGATACCCATAGTACTGTTCCCATGTGAACCCCCTTCAGCTTCATCAAAAATAATCCCATCACCATGGCAGCTTCGTCATATTGATCCTGGGGGCTAGGCGATTCGGATTATATCAATTACTGATCCCTCTGTAGCTTTTATTGTACAATAAAACCAAAACGCATAGGTCACTCTTTGTAGAACCGCAACCAGTGGTCTTATAAATACCTTCGTCAGTAAGACTTCACTAACGTATTTATCGAACTGAGACGACTCGAACAATAACAAGAAAGCTCCTTTTTCCAACTCTCGTCTACCTTTATCACTTCCATCTCCAACTCTACTTGGACGCACAACACGATGTAACTGGATCAGAAATATCCGTATAACTCCAGGGAAATAATACTCTACTAGTCTCCACAATTAGATTTAATGTTACTACTGTGCAATACTGCTATTATTACTGCTACATCTACTACTGTGCTCTTCGAAAGAATTTAACAGGGAGAGCTGTTTTTCATCTTCGCAATGAACTGCACTTTAAGAATGTCTGTATTAAGCGGACTTGATCAGAGTATTCCTTGAACTCGTAACACAGTGGAAAGACCTTTATTGTCTCTACTTCTACCTTTATATCGCTTTAAAACCAAAACAACGATCAAACTCAATTCATAGAAGTGCCGACAATTCACGTAAAAATAACCACAAAGGAATGTCGACTTAGCCAACATATTTCTGAGACCTGGTGATTCGTTTTACACGTTTCATGTCTACATACACCCTCCTACCATCTTCTTATCAAAACTCACAACCCCACCCTACATCTACTAATATCAGAGTATGTACCGTAGCTCCTAAGTTATTGAAAAATGCCCACATCATTATGGCGACTTGACCATTGTTCTCATTTACGTCTGCAGATTCGTTTGATATCATGTAAAAATCCCCTAATGTAACTTCCCAAGCTTCATCACTGACACCCAGTTCTACTTCTCAATACAACTGGGGCTATATCACACAGAAATACTCACATTAGCATGTAGACTTAATCATTTTCTTCATCAGGGGCAGGCGAGTCCGATAGAACCTTTAACGTGTGAAATATTACCTCTTTCTCACTTTTATGTCCCATCACCCCAAATCATGCCTCTTAGAAAACTCCCTCTATACTTATTAGAAATACATATATCACAATGGGAAGTCATTGATTGTGACTGTACAAACATGAAGAGTCTCCTGGGTCCTTTCATTTCTCTTCTATCATCTCTTTACGGATTTTAACAACCACATTCTCAATTATGCCTCGTCACATTGCTCACCGTAACTATTTCAGAATTATCTAAATCATTATGCCAACTTCACCATCGTATTACTCAGAGCTACGCGATTCCAACGATACCCTGAATGTCCATGTTCCTATATCTTATCACGGTTTTACACTGGCGCTCCCAATTCTACTTTACCATTCAAGGCGTTCAACTTCCTCAGAAATGCTCACAAGGTAAAGACCGATCCACCATTTGAACAAACGATAAAAAAGCTCTGTTTCAATTAACAGATGTCTCTCTACTATCTCTGCACCCCATTTTTAAGACAAACACCTGGTACTCCCTCCTTATTGAACTGCCCCTAGCTCCTTCAAAAATATCAGCAGGAGTATACTGAGCTAACAGACATGTTTCCCATAGCTAGCTGTTCCTTGCGGTAGCACGAAACTCTTCCCTTCTTTCTCCTGTCTACTTTTGGCTCCAACATCCCCAATTCAGCACATATCTACAACTCGCCACAACTCCATCAATAACATTTGTATCGTCTCAGGGAGTTGATCATTTTGTTCCTCGTGGTACAGCAAATCATTTGGTGCCATCTCAAATTTGCTACCCCTTATATCTCCCAAATTTTCCCTATACCTTTGTTCTACTCTACTACATCAACGCCCCCAACTTCTCCGTAAATATTCCCATCGTTATGGGGACTTGACCCTAGTAATGCTCGGAGTTTGAAGATTCCGAATATATCATTCACGTCTTGTTTGCTGTTTTATCCACCGTCTGCGTTACTCCAACAGAACTTACCCATCATACAACTTCCCATAACTCAGTAAGAAATACCCGAATAATAAGGGGAGTTAACCACATTTTAATTGTGACAAGGGCTTTCAAAAGACACCAGTTAAGGTCATCCTACAACGGTTACTCTCCTTTAATAACTTTGCTAGTTGTTTTGAAAATTGCGAAATTCTCTGTCGGAGTGGAAAAACGCAGTTAGAAGGGCTTACAGTGTGTCATTGGGATTGAATCATCCTGGAGAATTAAGCATTCAAATCCCTGTGATTCTGTGAGCATTTCTGGAGCATTTGTAGACAGTTCTATGAAGAGTGTAGAGAGAATGATCCAGTACAAGGGAAGCCAAAAAATAGCAAAAGAGTATTGAACAGAGCCAAAAGGATTTACTCTACCTGCGAAACCGTTTAGCTAACTCTCTGTGCGTATATAGATGTTTACGAGAGAACTACCCTGCTAGAGACAATTTTGACGTGCTAGATTAGTGACAGTGTGACGGCTGAAAGTGGGATGAAAGAAATAGGACATTAATAAGTGGTATCAACTGAATCCCCCCGCTTGTGGGAGCAGGACGATCAAGTCTAATTGACAAGGAGGGTATTATTGGAGGAGTCGAGAGCACATATGATGTAAAGATAGAGAAGGAAGTAGGGTCAAAACTTGGAAAAACATAATATGAGTTCGAAGAATGGTATCGTTGGCATCTCCACGGATGTGCGAATGTAGTGGTTAAGTCACCAAGAGTATTAGGGTATTTTTGAACGATTTAGAAGGAGTTGTCTGGCAAACAGAGAGAGGGGATTTGGTTTGAAACTTAGATAGGGACTCATAAGGGGGTGGGGATGGGTATATTAGAACAAGGTAGTCTTGAAGAGCTTTTTGGTCAACTCTCCAAGACCATACTGGTAATTTTACCTGTCAGTTTTAGACAGTCCATGTATCGCCATCTGAGTAAATGATAAGTAAGTTGTTGGAAAACTAGTTGTAGCTGTACTGTATCCTAAGACATTCTACCAGACCAGGTTGTGTCAATGGTATCACTGGGAATCATAAAGACAACTGAGAAGGAGAACAAGAAATGTCATGTATTTCCCTATAATCAGAAAAAAAAAAAGAAAAAAAAAAACATCTTATTTTGTGTCCCTTTTTCTGGACATAGACTAAAAGATATACAATGATGAGTAATACAATATTGTACCTATCTTCTACTGGATCACAGAATTGTTCCGCTCTTACAGCATCTACTTTTCTCCTTTTTCTCTAAAATAACATTAAGGGTATGTGATATTCAATGGCGCCTTCTGCCTTTTCGGTTAATTTTCTCGGTAAAACTTTCTAAAAATAAAGTGGAGCAGCAGATTGGTGTTCATCTTGACCATGTCGTCAAACAGGTTCACCAGCTGCTGGTTGTTGTACTGCTGCGACAACAGATCGTCGAGAGTAAGAGTAGTGGTAGCTCCAGGAAGAGCAATGCCTCCATAGGCAGCCTCAACGGTGAACACTCCAACTTCGTCCGACGAAAACGTGAACATGACTTTATCCTGCGCCTTGTCCTGGTATCCGTTCAGTTCGACCAGAATGCTCTTATGAAGCAGCGCCTGTGCAGAGTACACAAACGAGCCAAACTTGGGCACCTTGCCGGACTTTTGCAGTTCTCGCTGGTGGAAATACTGCTTGGTGAAGGGCAGAACCAAGCCCTTTCGCTTGCCCTTTTTCGTCTGCAGTGTCGCCATGGCCTGCTCAATGTAGTCGTTGTAGTTTTTGAGCTGCAGCTGGAGATAGGCCTCCTTTTCAGACAGACCCTGGAGAGTGAGGGCAATGGAGTCTAGTTCTGCGTGACGAGCAATACGTCGGTTCTTTTTCGTCTTGATGTCTTGGGCGATGGAGTTGACAATCTCCTGGTAGTTGTTGGCTCGCGAAATCTTGCCGAGAGTTTCCAGCTCAATCATCTTTTCGAGAGACAGCAGTTTGAGGTCTCGGTACGACATTTGCGAAAACTGGTGCTCGGAGGGAGAGTTGCAGAGTCTGTGGAGGGATCGTGTCGACTGGGACGAAGACGTGCTCTTGGTCAGATGCTCTTCGGACTCTCGTTTTCGTCTTTCGATGGCTTCTTCGGTGAGAATGGCTCGGTACTTGTCTTCATGCGACTGGTTGACGGGGGCCAAAAGAATGTCCAGAAGAGAAGCACCGGTCTGGACTCGAATGACGTACAGAAGGTACCGTTTCGTCTCGACCAACATGGTGTTGTAGGCAGACTCGGAGTCGTCACCCTTGGCAAAAACGGGATTCAGATCCAGCTTGACTTCTGTGAACCGAGCCATGTCCAGAACCTCGGTTGCTGAAGACGGAAGAGCTCCCATATCGGTAACCACTTCTCTGAGCGGATCCTTGGCGTCAGGAGCAACAGTCTCAATCTCTCGACAGACCAGATTGTGAATGACAAAAATGTCGTTGGTTCGCAGAAAGAGAGTGGGTCGTTTGGTAGCTGTCACATCGTCAGTGGTAGAAGTCTCGTAGTACTGCTCAGGATCACAAACATCAACCACCAGCTTGAGCATGGTTCTGACTCGAGGCTGGGTCTGTTTAATGTAGTCATTCAAGGGCTGCAGATAAACGTTTTCACGTGAGAAAAGCCGCAGAGACGCAATCTGAGCCAGCATCTTGGCCACCTCGCCCAGATTTCGTCTTTGAGCAGGACCAATAGCAGACTCACACACTCCATAGTCGTCAGGAGCAACAATAGGAGGAATGACAAACAAAGAAACGAGAACAACTCCAATAACAGCAAGATGTCGATCTTCAGACTCGTTGGGAAACGTCTGCTGAACAGACCGATAACACTCTCGAGCCACGTACCGAACATGGTACGGCAACTGAAGCACAGAAGACTCAATGGTGTGCAGAAACTCAGACGTGAGTTCTCGAAGACGCTGCAAGTTGGCAATAAACGTCTGACGAGTCTCGGGGTCCTGAATGGCCTCATCCACAGGCAAATTGGGGTCTCGAGAAGACGTTCTTCCACTAGCAAGTTCCTCCTGGTTGATCAGAGACCGATAAATGGCAATAGGATCGCTTTCCAGATCCAGCATGTGTTGATCAACAACAGCAGCCACGTGGACTCCAAGCAGCGATTTGAGCAGCTTTTTGGGAGCAGCTCCTCGGTTCAGAGCCGCAAAAAGACGCTGCCACATGTGTTTGTCTCTTACCATGGTTTTCGACGCGTCCAAAGTCGAAATATGAGCAGCTGCAGATCTTGAAATCAGCTTGAGCAGGAAAAACTCTTCTCGACGTCGCTGAGCATGTGCGAAAATGTTCATGGTCATGGTCTCGACGTTTTTCATATCTTTTTCGGGAGCAGAAGAAATGCGTCCGAAAAGCCGTGTCAAATAAGTAGGACGAGTCTGAAGCAGGTAAAAGAAACCCTGGTACAGTTCCAGCCGGTGTCTTGACGTCTTGTTGAGCGCCTTGAGGTTGAAAACGTCGCCATTGTCGATTTGAGGAACAGCAACACCCTTGTTTCGGGTTCGAATGAGCTCATCCAGAGTGATTTTGTTCTTCACCAAAAGAGCAATCTTGACATCGAGATTCTGAATAAACTGCTCCAGCTGCTCGTTCTTGTGCACCTCGTCAGACACCTGTTTTCGCTGCTTCTCCAGAGTCACCTCCTCCTCGAAATCAAAGTCCGAGTCGTTCAACAGATGCACAAACTTCTTGACAGTGGACAGAGGAGGGTCTGGAGAGGACACCAAAGACTTGTACGCGTCTCCCTGGGTTCTGGCCCGCAGATAAGACTGGATCTTGATCACCTTGTCCATGTTTCTGTGGAAATGCGCCATTCGGTCGTTGTGCTGAGTTCGAACAAGAGCTCCTCGACACACTGCCTGAAGCATGATGATACTGGGCTCCTCATCAAGAAACTCCTCCATCATGAGCGAGTAGTCGAATCGCGCCAAAACGCCTCGAATGACAGTCTGCAGCTTGGTAACAGAAGGAGAAGCTCGATCGAGACGCTCATGGAACCGAGCAAGCTGGTTTCGAACAGTACCAGCTCGAGCCACACTCTGGAGAGTGTTCACAGCACCGTGCTGAGTGTTGAGAACAGACAGCTTCTCAAAGTAGTCCTTTCGAACAAGACCTCCTCGAGCAGCACACTGCAGCTCGCACATGTCGTCAGAAACAAGTCTGAGAGCTGCCCGAGTGGATTCCACCTCTTTTCGCACCATCCAGCCGCGAATCAACGACTGCAAATCAACCACTCCAGAAGACATGTCCAGCATGTCGTTGGAGGTGGATTTGGTGGAGGTACGCACCTGAGAGCCTCGAATCATGCTCTGAAGGGTAACGATAGCGTCAGACTCGTTATCCAGAGCTCTGTCAATGTTGTCAACATCCTGTCGAACAGAATTGCCTCGAGCAACAGCCTGAAGCTCGGAAATGGTCTCTGAACAAAGCTGCAGTTCAGCCTTGGTCTTGGAAACAGCACTTCTGACAACAGAACCTCGAATAATCGACTGAAGGGTAGTCACGTCGTCCAGATCTCGAGATGAAGTCGTCTGGACAACACCTGCACGTGTCTTGTTTCCTCTGGCCACAGACTGAAGAGTGGTAATCTGCGAATCGGCAAAATACAACCGCTCCAGAGTCTTGTTGTACTCTTTTCGGGCCAAAAAACCTCGCAAAAGAGCCTGCAGCTTTGTAATGTCGCCGGAAGACCGAGAAACAGCTCCCTGCTGAACGACAAGACTCTGTCTCGGTCCCAGAGCTCGTAGCAACGACTGCAGAGCAATAATAGACGACTCAGCCTCCAAAAGCCGTCTCTTCGTGTCGTTAAACTCCTTTCGGGCCAGGTATCCAAAACACAGAGCCTGCAGCTCTTCAATGTTGTCATTAGCCTCACACAGCTCTCTGACCATGATTTCCTCCTCACTTTCCTCAGGTTCCACAACCTCAGGCTCAGGCGTCTGTTCCTCCATTCCCAGCTCCTTGTTCATGGACGAAAAGTTGGGCATTCGGACTCCCAGGTTGTCCAGACCTCGCTGAGTTCGCGCCAGTTCTTCGTCCGAGAACTCCAGCTTGCCGACCAGATTGCTCATGGGAGGAGCCACGCCCTCGACGTACAGAGCGTAGGCAATGGCGTGGATTGTGTAGATGACTCGAGGAATGTTTTTCTTCTCGTAGAGATCTGTGAGTTCGAAGGTGAAGAGGTCGGGCATGCCGAGTTCACTGACCAGAGCGAAAAAGTAGTTGATGTTTTCCGAATGACGGAATTGCAGACCAGGACCCTCGTAGATTCGTTTCACGAGATGTGGAGCAACAGCTTGGGTCACTTTGGCGAGAGCAATTCCGTTTCGAAGGTAGTCTTCGAGTTGCACGATTGGGGGAAGGGTGGTTTGGGTGACTTCTTCAATCCATCTGGGTTAGTATTGGTAGTGAGGGCCGTAGGTCCGAACGGACAACAACACACGGTAGAAAATGGTAGAGAGGGCCGTAGGTCCGAACGGACAGTGACAGAATGAAGAGAATAGATGGCAGAAAAAAAAGAAATAAAAAAAACAGAAAAAAACAGAAAAAACAGGTAAACGACTGACAGTGACGGATACAAATAGTGGTGTCTGTGAGCTGAACTCATAGTTCTTATGAATTTCACGTACTCCAGTTCACTCTCCAATAGCATGAATAGACTATTGTCAAGTTGAGTATAAGATGTGCTTCTTTTTAAGACTGGGAGATAGACTATACTCTTCTCTCTGAAATTGAGTATGCTCTTTCTCCCAGTCTCAGAGAAGCTCATCCAACGTGAACTTGAGAACAAGCTTATCCACTCTAGACACAACTGGAGTGTTGGAATACCGTCAAAGTCACAGATATGACAAAGAAGATATATCCAAACCACTGCCATGACTGGACCACAATTTCTTCAATCGCAAACTCCTTCAATCTCACTCCCACTGCTGTCGTTATCCTCTCAAGTCACAGCCTCAATGTCATGATAGGTGTCATCTGGGCAGAGTTAAAGGCAGTTCTGGTTCTCAGATGACCTCAAAACACTCCCAGGTGACATCCCACGACAAGGTCCTAGACATTATGATACCTTTCTCTCGTTCAACAATCCATCATCTGGTTAAACAATTGCACAATGTTTCGCTCCGCTCAACACTGTGATATCGTTCAGCACAATGTTTCGCTTCGCTCAACATTGTGCTCGCTCGACACTGTGATACTCACTCTTTACACGCTCCCACATAACACAAATATTCATACGCCGCGAGATTCTTTCGCTGCATGTCCATCCAGTTGTGTTTCTCGTCCTCCAGCTTCATCAGTCGCACTCGTCCCTGCAAACCAATCACATCCTCCTGGTCTACAGTCACTCCTGGCAACTGCAGGTTTTCCAGATCAACATCATTGCTGGCGAGGTTTCGGAAATGGCTTGTTGACGACGATTTCAAAATCTTTTGGTTGCGGAGGGTTCCCGAGTTGATTCGGGCATTGGACCGAGGTCGAAGCGGCTGTGGGGGCATTTCTGTGCCGCCCAGCGTTTCCAAGTAGCGGCTCGCCACTCCTTTTTTCACCATGGTAGTAGTAGTCGCTTGGTTGGTATCGTAGCAATAGGTGGTATAGGTTGGAGATGTAGCAGCTGGAGGTTTCAGCAATATGTATAACCGTGTTTTTGGTAAACATGCACCTCTCCTATTATCTCAACCTTGTTTCCCAAACGGGCAGCGTGCAAACAGACTGTAACGAGGGAAACAAGGTTTGGCGCATAATGCACACAAACAGAAAACAATGGATGTAAATAGGACAGTAAATAGTCGATGCGGAATAGGTGGATATCAAAGAGTATGTGTGGCAAGTGACAGATGGGGTTTGGTAGTTACACAAATGGGTGTTTAGAACACAAATGTTCATTCTGTTTGTGCCACTCACTTTTATTTTTATTCATTACATTTGATCGACAAGTCGAGTCTGTTTGACTCTATTCATTCGGATAACAACCTTGAGTTGAGGTTGTGGAGGAGAAGTGGAGAATTAAGATGGGTTTTTTTTGGTGAATTTTTATTCCGTGTTGGATGGCGATTTGTGTGGGTCTCGGGGGTTTGTATTGATTTTGTTTTGATTTTTTATGTTATTTTTATTGTGTTTATTCCTTTAAATCACGTAAATCCTTTTATATCCGTTATATCCGTGGATCTATTTTTAACCGTTTTATCCCAAATGTTTACCTCGCGTATTATTATCCACAGCCTGGGTCATGGGACATCACCAGATGGAAAGTGGTTATAGGAAGGGGAGAATTGAGACAGGGTTGAGACAGGGTGTGAGTCAGGTGAACGCGTGGGTGGCTGTTGGTGGTTTACTGTGGTTTACTGTGATTTAAAACGAATTACCTGAATTAATCGAATTAATCGAATTAAACAGTTAAATGGTTGAAACGACTTACAGTAAAATGGCTGAAACTAAAACAATTAAACAATTAAACACGGTCAAATGGCTTAAAATGGAACAATTCAAAGCTATACCAACAACAAAATGTTTCATACAAAAGGAGGAAAAAATCCTAAAAACAGTACGAAAAAGATACATCTGTGTCTCATTCACACCCCTTAGTCATCCCCTACTCGTACTGTAACACCCCGTCCATCTTAATATTCTCCATTTTCTCTTATTATTTAAAATATGCACGTCCGTACAACCTCCTTTTTAAAGTTGAAGCATCATCTCCATCTCCATACTCCACCCATAACACCACACCTAAACACCCGATGCCGGCCCCGGAAAAACTCCAGTTGACGGCCGAAGACGCGCGTTACCTCCGCGACGAGTTTTCGTCCGCCGTGGCGCAAAAAACGTCGCTCCATCTCCCCGGAAACGACCCCACAGACCCTCTCATTTTACGCGTCAGACAACTGGTGGCAGAATTCGTTACAGAGACGATGCAACTGTCTCGACACGCGTTGGTTGTTGACGGAGCCGATATGAGTCAGGTGAACTCGATTGACGCGCATTTGCGCGAGTCTACGGAACATATTGAGCCGTTTGACATGGCTTTGGCAGAGGAGCTGAGAAGAGTGTATGCTGAGGTCGATGAGACGACGGTACGGCTTAGTGAGATGCGCAAAAACGTTCCGCACGTGATTTCGGAGCTGTACAAGCAGGCTGAAGTCGATTGCGACGATATTGGACAACCTACAGAGGAAGGAGTGACGTTGGAGACGGTACTTGAAGAACTGCCACCAGTGGAAGAGTTGAATGAGGAGGAGAAGGAAACGTTGAGGAAGTCGTTGTTGGAGATTAAGAGGTTGAGAGGGGCTGTTCCGGAAACGTTGACGAGGTTGGAGGAGTTGGGTAAGGTGAAGGAGGTGGTGGGGGGGCTGTAGCTGGAGAATTGCGCAGCAATTCGACAGTCTACAGTTAAGAATTGCGCTAGCAAAACTGCAATCAGGCAACAATTTGCAAGGCTTCTATCGCTACATGCGTTAAGTCTACAACCTCAGCTCGTCAAGAACGAGACATGTCTTCATTCAAGTTCCTGGTATCTTGTCTCAGAATTCCATGGCTATTGCTAGTGCATGGTAGCATGTTTTCGAGTCATGTTCTCAAGCCAGCAAATGTTCTGACTGTTTGTCTGTTCACATATGGTCATGTTTGGAAGTCTACATCATCTTCATCGTCTTCACCTTCTTTAACATGCTGTTTCTTAAGTTGAGCTAAAACAAGAACAGTCGTGTGAAACAAGGTGGACAGTCTAAAAGTGAGCATGGAAGACAGACTAGGATACCTTGACTCACTACCAACACCAACACCAACTGTCAAGGAGTCAGTAGCACGTCTTTCAGTGTCGTCAACGTATCAATTTTTACTCTCTTTTCGTATATTGATATGGTCTGATATGATCCAGCAGTTCACCACTCTACATGATCTAGAGTGTCTACCTTAATGCTGTTATTCTATCCAGTGTGGCTCTAAACTCAACAGCACTGCGATACGATTCACCAGCCTCAATCTTACTCTAATCCTTAGAGGGACCCAAGGGCAGATTCGCCCAAGAACAGATGCCTCCAACAACATCCACAGTACCCAGTTGGAGAAATAACTCCTGGATGAATTGATCGACGTTCATCCTTAGAGACAGGAGCTTCTCTGACCTCATATTTCTTGTGCTACTGTCGTCATACTATGACCTCATATTCTAGTGACTGCTTATACAATTGAATCTTACAGCTGTATAGCTGTATATCCGCATCTTACTTCCGAGGTCAAGGACATTACAGTCTCTCCAAGAAGAGCTCCGTCTTTAAACTGATGTTGAACTGGTTTGAACTGTTTTTTTCAGCAAAACTGACCCTGGGGATAACTACGAGTACAGATTTTACAGGTATTCAACCTCACATCTCATCTCCGAAATATCACATAATTAATATTTATTCGCCATTTAATACACTAATCAAACCACATTCCCACAATGATCCAATAGCACGTAATATCGTACCTTCTTCAGACGGCCAACTCATCCGCTCTTAGCTGTGTGTCTACCGACACACAGCCACCTACTCTCGCCCCATCGCGCAGTATACAATCTATTACTATTCATAACTCTTACTCCTCCTTGACACCTCCGGCACCGGCAGTCTCGGCAGCAGAGATGGTCTTCTTGTCGGTCTTGATGTCGCCTCCGCCCATTCCAGCACCTCCAAACATGGAAGCAGCCTTGAAGGGTCGCTTGAGGTCGCCGCTAGCAGGCTTGCCAAAGACGTGGATCTGGACAATGTTCTGCTCAATGGCAGACTTGATGGGCATGATGGACTGCAGCAGAAGAGGGTTGGTGTACTTCATGTAAATGTGCATGAAGCCCATCATGGCGATTCCGGTGAAGACACCTCGGATGGCAGAGTTGACCTGCTTGATGTCGTACTCCTTGATGGTGGTGGTCACCAGCTTGGGCTCCTCCTGGCCGCCAAAGGCGTTGGCAGGCTCAACGTATTTGAGAGTGGTGAGGTCTGGGTTAGTATAGAATAGAAATCGGCGCAGCCGGTTTCGTAAAAGACGAACAGCGTAGGGGATTGTGTCTAGGCGATTTTATCTAGAAACTCATCTGGATTATGACAAGATCCATGTCAGAAGCTTGTGCTCAGCAGATCCTCAGAAGACTAATTCTCAGAATTAGTCTGTGTCTGACATAGCCTCACACACACAGTCTGACAGCATCATCTGGAACTGGCTTGAACGCTGGCAGTGGCGTTACATCACCTGGAAGTGATGTTCCATAATGCCACACACTAGCCACGTGGCATCCACCAGTTCCAGCGATCACTCTAGCCATGTTGTGGTATTCATGGTGGAGTGGTTGATGAGGTCTTCAATGAAGGCCACAAAACAGATCCACCACATCACCACATCACGACACTGCTGTCACATCTCGCACAAACTCTCATACTCACCATTCTTCTTGGTAATGATGGACCGGGTGTACAGATACAGTCCCAGAACCAGCAGCTGGGCCACAACGTAGAGAATTCGAATGCCCATGAGCACCTGGGGGTCCTCAAAGGGCACCTTCTTGGACACCTGCATCATGACAAGCATGATGACGAGGTTGGAGATAGCAGGGTTGACCATTTTTTGTTTGAAAAAGCTCGCAAGGGTTTTTTTCCTGTGGTGGCGGGTGACAACAAGAGAAGATCGTGGGTCCAAAGTGTTAATGGGTTTTACAATACGTTGCAAGTATTAAGGTTTGGCCAGAAAGCCCAAGACAAATTTCACCTCCCCCAACTGGGTCGAACGGCACACGTTATCAAACATTATGGAAGGTTCCAGATGGGAGAAATCAAAAAGAGGAAATATATGGAAATAAATGGTTTTAAAATAATTAAAATGTAGATAAAATGTAGATAAATACAGGGTAAAATCAGGCGAGAATTTTGTACTTTTTCCTTCCATTTATGTCAAAAATGACCGAATTAACTACCCTCCAACTCTCCGATCTACGAGTCTTTTTTCCACTTTTTAACGCCTCGTATCGCTCGCTTGCACAAAGTTTAGACTAGACTACAATGGAAAAACGTCACGTGCAGAAGTCAGAGGAGTATAGAATGATGGTTAAACAAGTAGATGGGATGAAAATGGTACCATTGTGTAGATCTGAGCCTTGCGAGTTTTGTGGTATTTTTGATCACGTGATTTGGATTATTTCTGGTATTTTTGAACAGCTTTTTCTTAGCGAAAAAAGGCTGGTTCTCGCTTGTTGTTTATGGACTGCGGGGAGTGCATAAATGGGGGGCGAAAAAGATCGAGGCAAAAAGACGGTAAAAAAGAGGCATAAAATAGAGCGAATATGGAGGGAAAACGTATGGAAAAGGTGTGGCAAAAGAGACAAGTATGGTGATGGACAAGTGAGGCGTTGATTGAGATCTTATAAGGGACCTTTTGAGGTACTTTATAGACGATACAGTGGTGACATTGCATCTGAGTGCTGTGATTATCAACTTTACTTAAGGTTTAGTTGGAATTTACTTGGGAATGGAATCGTGCTGGGGGTACCTATTTTGATGTTCCAAATGCTGTGGGGAAATAAGAATGATATCATTCAATAGCTCTGGATCATGTCCCTAACTAATCTTGAACGATTACTAAGTGTTATCTCCTGATATTTCGAGATATCAGCGTTTTTATGCTGAATCGGAATATTTTAGTTGTACATTTTTACTTGGAGTCTGTTTAGGTTATAGCCGTATCAACAAAATGAAGCAGAGATACAGAAACAAAAATAACAAAAAAGTAGAAAAGGGAGAAAAGAGAGAAAACCCCTGATGAATAGACAATAGGTGTCTAAAGTAGAGAACTTCATGAGCTGCTAACTCTCTCAGAAGTCTTGCTCGTAGTCTCAAGGCAGAATCTACTGCACACCATGGTGATGTGAAGACTTACACCAACAACGAGATGATATACATTGAGGTAACAACAAGTCGCTATAAAGTGATGGAATCAAAAATGAAGCGATGAGACGTTAGCTATTTGCACTTTTCAAGGCACTCTCAAAACACTTATGTGTACTAATTCTCGTGTAACAGTTATGTGTACTGATTCTCATATATCAGTTGTGTGAAGGTGTTAGCAGGTCTTGTAAAAGGTGAAATGTAGTTTGTCTCTAGAATCAAAAAAGAAGAAGAAGGCCATGTAAAGGATACATAGATGTCCATCTGCTCTCCAAACACGAACTATCATAATGGTCAAGTCTCTGTTCAGAAAAGATTTCTTTTCACCTAGTTGGTCTTACCTAGTTTGAGACACTTGAACAGAATTGAGAGATGGTCAAAACCTGATATAATGCACCAAATGACATATGAATGGTACCATTCTACTCCCCTAATACCATAGAACACACTGGTTATATCATCATCCCAATCTGGCCATTTCCCATCCAGTTACATCTATGTCAATCCTTCTAAAAATTCTATCTTACTGTCTATGCGACTATGCAATCCTAATAGGTACCACTAAATTCTCAGCGATACCTGGTACCCGTCTATCCAAAATGAATGGCGACGGCTACGGGCAGAGCCACGATGGTGGCGATGATCGTCACCACCTTTGTGGCCCACCACAAGTGCTGGACGACAAACGGACACAACGAGTACGCAAAGTTGTACTTGCCCTCCGTCTCGTTCCAGCGGCCCGACAACAGCCCCGTGTTGCCTCCAAACTCGCCCATCATGCTTCGCACCGTGTATTCTGCCACGGCATTGTCTTCTCCTCCAGCCACAGTCCAGTTTCCGTGTTCTGGGTCAAAGCTGTAACTGGAGACACAGCCTTCATGATCATGGCCAGCGAGAATAACGCCTCGGGGGTCTTCTCGGCCAAAAATGCCGTCGAGAAGCCGGTTGGTGGCGTCTTCAGAAAGATGGTTCTGCGACCTGAGCCACTTGTACGAGTTGTCGTAGTACTTGAACATGGGTCCATCGGTACAGATTCCTGCTGGCTTGTAGAGTGGCACATGCGTCAGCAGAATAGTAGACACGTGCGGTTCCTGTTCTCGTGCCTGTCTCACCATATCTACAAACATCCAACAATCATTTTGAAACTGCTGTTCGTAGACTGGTCCGTCCAGAGCGAGGTTATTAAGCACCACAACACGGTATCCGTTTCGGGACACGTAGTAGTTGACTTTTCCGAACCGGTTCTCAAATCTGTCAATTCGTTCACGCGTCATTTCGCCCCCGTAGCCAATATCGTGGTTTCCCGCAACGTTGTACCACATGACGTAACCTGGGTTATTTTTGACCAAATTTTCGTCAAAAATACGTCCAAAATACCGGTCCGCTCTGCGCTCAAACTCGTCGTCCTTGATCCACTGTGACGACAGCAGATCGCCCATCACAGCCACCTGGGTCGGTTTTGTGTGCTTTGCCATGACTCTGTAGATGTGACCGAGAAAGTGGTCATTTCCAAAGATATCGAGTCGCGTTCTCCAGTTGGTCGTGTTGGACGCTCCTCGAATCTGCGGGTCGCCAAACGCCAGCAGATTGATCTTTTCGTGGCCAGAATCGGCTCCTTTTGTGTCCCTCCACATACATTCTTCCCTGTGTTGAAAAGGGTAGTTGTAGATGTACAGGTTGAGCAGCAGGGCTGCCGCGAGGGTGAGGTACGCGGGCCAGCGGAGAAGATGTAGCTGGAGGGCGATCATGGCATTCTGCCTTGTGGAGGAGAAAGGTGTTGCGATCTTGACACGAAACTTAGCACTAGTTTGAGTTACAGGGGTGAGTTGGAGAGTTGGGGGAGGTGGAAAAGGGGAGGAAAGGGGTGCGGCTATGGTGTTGGTGGCAGTGGGTAGAACGGGTTTAACAACTTTGGAGCGATTTGGAAGAATATTGGGCGAGTTGAAGGGGGTGGTAGGGGAAGGGGATGGTGAGTAGTTCTAACAAAGTTAGTTGGGAGTTTAGACGGGAGGGGAGCAGAAAATATGCGGTCGAAAATGCAGCCAATGTGACCGAAAAACTGGCAGTCAAAATGCAACCAAAGCATGTGACGAAAGAAGTGTGAAATACGAAAATGGAAAAAAATGTACAAAAAATGAGGAAAAAAGGAGTAAAAAATAGGGAAATGACGAGAGCTATGTTGGGTCCTATAGTAACGTATTTGGGCTTTTGAAATTGTTTTTCACGAAATATATGAGGTTTTAGGTGGAGTGTGTTCTGCTGTCTCTACTGTCAATCTAAAACGTGGAAAAACGTCAGACCTTGATCTGAGACGGTAAAAGGGGGGATATGAAGAGGTCCTGTACATTGTACAGGTATTTTGTCTTCGGAGTCCTCGATTCTGCTTTTTTTTTTGGCTTTTTCTTCTTTTTTTCTGGTTTTTTACGACATTCTGGAATTCCATCTATTCAGTGTCGTATTCTCAGCTATTTTCGTGCCGTTTTGACAATGCCGTTTTTTCAATTTCACATTCGTATCATGTCGTTTTTTTATTCCACGTTATCCATGTATGCAACCCCAGCATCTATCGTAATTGCCGCCCAAGAGTAGTAATTTCAATTCTGAAAGTATTAGTCGACTCAGGGTGTCTGTGCGATCTCAACTCATACCTCCAATTGCCGATACCTCTTGTCCTCATCGAGTTGCACTCATCTTTCATTCACCCAAAATAAAACCGTACTCTCCAGCTTCTATGCATCTACGTAACTCATGACACTGTATAAAACTTCCCCCAGTGCTCCAATTTCAGTTCTGAAAACGCCAATCGACTCAGCGCATCCCTGCAACCTGAACCCAAGTCTCCATTTGTCTGTACCATTCTTACTCATCCAGTTATACTCATATCCTTCTCGCATACGGTATCTCGTATAAGATATGCATCTCCAGAACTACTACGTGTATATATACCGTACCATGACACCCTCTAAAATCCTCTCCACCACTCCAATTTCAAATCTGAAACCACCATCATACTCCCCTCATCCGCCCGATCACTTTCATACCACCCACTTCCCAATTGCCCTACTTTCCACCTTTTCACACTAGTCTCGTTTCTATTTCACAACGCACGTGCTCGACGCGTGTCAATAAACATATAAACTCCACCAACTTCAACAGACCATCTCAACATCACCAAAAACACAAAAACACCAAAATGGAGTACACGGAAATCTTCGTTGCGCCTATGCGGCCGTACATCCAGACGATTACGGAAAATCTGCCCAATCCACTGGCAAACATCGCTAACGATTTGCTTGGAGAAGAGTGCTACGAACAGCTGCTTCTCAATGTCGATTTCACGCAGCCAGAGTGTGTCAAACTCGCTGTTTCCAAGGGTCTTGGCATTGGTATTGTGGCCATGAGTTCCATTGTCAAGCTGCCTCAGATTTTCTCTCTTCTGGCTTCTCAGTCTGCTGACGGTCTTTCTTTTGCCTCCATCTACCTGGAGATTGTCGCTCAACTTATTTCCTTGGCGTACAATTTCCGAAACGGTTTTCCCTTTTCCACTTTTGGCGAGACTGCGCTCATTGTGATCCAGAATGTCGTTATTGCGGCTCTGATTCTGACGTACAAGAACAAAAAGGCCCAGGCTGCTCTTTTGTTTGTCAACATTGCCTTTTGTGTCCACGCTCTGTTCAACCCGTCTGCCGGTCTGATTACTAACGACGTGCTCAACATGATGCAGACTGCCACTATCCCCATTGGTCTGGCTTCAAAACTGCCCCAGATCTACTCCAACTTTGCCAACAAGAGCACCGGAAAACTGTCCTCGTTTTCTGTGGTCAATTATTTGGCAGGATCGCTCGCACGGGTCTTTACAACCATGCAGGAGGTCAATGATCCCAAGATTCTCGCTTCGTTCGTCGCAGGAGCTGTTCTTAATCTGGTGTTGATGCTCCAGGTCATCTTCTACTGGAACAACAAGCCCCAGAAGGTGTCGCAGCTGAAGAAGCGGCAGTAAACTGGATACTGGGTGGTAGGAGACAGAGTACGGTTCAGTACGTAATACAGTAATTAATAATGTGTTGTTGAAACGAGGTGTGTATGTTTGTGTATTCTCTTGTAGGAGTAGTAAGTCTGACAGTAGAAGAAGTATAGTCAGGATTGAAAGTAACGATGTAGACGGAAGTAAGTCTCTAAAGACCCGATGAGTTATAATCACAATAGTTGAGCTTCGTCAAGTGTGGTTATCACCATACAAGTTGTACCACTTTATACCTCAGAGCACTAATATCATGCTTCTTAGAATCGCACTAACTCCACCAAAAATACCAGGACGCCTTTCAGGACTTGATCAACGTGTTCCTTGACCCCAGAGCATTCCCGTGATACCACCACAATCTCTAGGCACCTTCTCCTACCGGCTTTAACACAGACCCTCGTACTTCCACTTGACTACAGTAGTGGCTCCAACTTTGTCAAAAAAATACAGAGATAGTTATACAGACTTGACTGATGTATTCTTCAAATCGAATCAGGTCCATTTATCTTTCCATTGCACTCCACGTTCATCCATGACTAGCATTATACCTGTATTGGTATCTACTATAGGATGATGGGAACAGAAGCTACACGAATCACAGGCTTATAATACCTTTAATGGAGGATTGGAACTTGACACTCTCCTTACTGAAGCAGTCGTCTGTTCAATATCTTTTGCAAGTTCAAATTCGAGTACAATTGTGCTCAGTCTAGACTCATCTTGTATCTACTTAATTCGAGGCCTGAGCCTCTAGTATAGTATCGGATACGACTCTATCTCATTACTGCAGCTTAATGAACACTTGGTTTTTGGATGATTATTGAATAATGGAAATGGTTATTGGAACCCAGCCATCCAGTACTTGTACCGCTTTAAAAGACACCGGAATTGTGAATTCTTGTTGTTCGACTAAGGGATCAGAGAAAATTCATCTTATCAACTACAGATAGAGCTCTGTCTATACCCTCCTTGACTCCTTGCACTCGTCAGACTCTTCTTTCGATTTTAGTCTCGCTGTCACACTTCAAATCGTCTATACACCCTCAATATAGATCATCCAAAGATATTGAACATTAAGAAGTGTTTTGATGCGACAAATATCCAATTCAGCCACATTGTTGAATCAAAGACACAGAATCACTCTGAGGGGGTTTTCTGCTTCATTATATCTTCAACTTCCCTTGGAATGACTCGTTCTTAACCTTCCCTACCTCTAGTTAAGAGTTTATAGTTGGGAATAGTTAGATATAAAGTCCGTTGGGGGTTCCTATTTGGGGTTTCAGATGAGCTAGAGATGTATAAGACGATGTAAAATGTAGTTATCATACACATTCTAAACAAATATCTACCAATCTCACCTTCTTGTCATACAATATCACGAGATTTTTGTCTTCTTAGACATTCCGTGGAATTTATTTTGTTAGAATTTACTTGGTGTTTACTTTAGAGATGAGCAACAGATGTACTTGGAATAGCTCTTGACTTGGAGTCGGAGTCTATGTACGATATTGAGGACCATTCAAGAGGACATATCGTATAAAGACTTTTGCTACCACTTACCTCGCACTATTATACCCCGCCGCCTGCGAGACAATATGGTATTATTATATTTCCATTTTTAATAATTAATTATTTATTAAAACCTATAATTGACCGTATTCTCCCCCTACACGATCTACACTGCCAAGTCTGATCTTCTATCTGCAGCCAATCCAGACTTTTACATTGCTACACTTTGTCCTAAGTAAACCTAAGTAATTTTGAACTTTTGCGTTGTATTAGGACACAAATACTCGACGGAATATAGTCCAAAACATGAATATTCTTTCATAATCGAGATCCAAACATCCACAGCTGTCTCCCAATACCTCTCTCATCCCTCTCCCTCTCCTGAAACCCCAAAAATGCACCCCCAGCGGACTTTTTCTTCAACTAATCTTCAACTAAAAAAGCCAGGGGGAAAGCAAGTAAGATACTTGTAGAAGAATAACGAGGTCAGCATAGTACTACCTACTCGTACTGTAAACTGATCTCCCTGTTCTTACTACCTCCCCTCACCTGAGTAACCTATGTCTCACCCTTGACTCTCTCGACTATACTGTAATTGGTCTCCATAATTGCAGGATCTATTGCCTTAGTGGGAAGTTAGAGCCGCGGCTAAAAACGCCACGTGGAGTAGATGTGTAGATGGAATAGATTAGATTGATTACGCCATCCCAATATGTGATCTATCGCATCTACAACCCGACTCGTATATTATGACCCCTGATTCTGTACATACCTCGACATTGTTTTCCAGACGTATTTTTTCCCTTGCCCTTTCAGGAGGGTGCAGCCAAACCTTATTTCCTTATCAATTAAGCGAGTGGACAACCTTGAATAAAAAAAGAAGACAGAGCTTGACGTCAAACCTCAACTTCCTCGACACTCCAAATGCCGTCTTTAACATGGGATATCCAGAAACCCGTGCGCGGCGAAACGGCGCCGATACGAGGAAACGAGTCTTCGGGGTCCGAACCGAGCTATGGAGCTCTGACTAGACCCTGCACTGTGCAACTTGAAGAAGATCGTCTGATTGGCGATTTTTACAAGAGACACAATAGCGTGGCCGGTGACAAGCCTGCCGACGCGGCCGACGAGAAGCTGGGCACGTTTTCGGGTGTCTTTATGCCCACAACGCTCAATGTGTTGTCGATTCTCATGTTTCTGCGTTTTGGCTTCATTTTGGGCCAGGTGGGAATTCTGGGCATGTTTGCGCTTTTGGCACTTTCGTACGCAATTGACCTGCTGACCACGCTGTCCATTTCGGCCATTGCCACTAACGGCACTGTTCGAGGCGGAGGAGCATACTACATGATTTCACGAAGTCTGGGACCCGAGTTTGGAGGCGCTATTGGCGTGGTTTTTTTCTTTGGCCAGGTGCTGAATGCGGGTCTGAACGTGGCCGGTTTTTGTCAGCCGATTCTGTCGTCTTTTGGCGAAAACGCTGGTGGATTCTTTCCAGAAGGATACTGGTACGAGTTCTCGTATGCTACGGGAGTGCTGCTGTTTTGCACATCTATCTGCATGTTTGGCTCGGGGCTGTTTTCGCAGGCAGGAAAGGTGCTTTTTGTGATCCTCATAGTGGCCACCGTGTCCGTTCCACTGTCTGTCTTTTTTGTCAAGCCGTTTCTCGTCTCAAAACTGGACATTTGGTACATGGGTCCTAGTTGGGACGTTTTCTCAGATAACCTGTTGCCGAGGTTCACAACAGGAGCAGTGGGTTCAGACTTGCCTCCTGGCCAAATGGAGACCTTCACCTCTCTGTTTGGAGTCTTTTTTCCGGCCACAGCAGGTATCTTTGCAGGAGCTTCTATGAGTGGAGACCTGAAGCGTCCTTCTCACAGTATTCCCAAAGGAACGCTTTTTGGACTCGGAATCACCTTTGTGCTGTATGCAGCCACTATTCTGGGCATGGGAGTCGCTATTCCACGAGCTCTGCTCTACAAGGACATTTCTGTCATTGAGACAGTCAACATGTCCAAGTGGCTGATTCTCTTTGGAGAAATGTCCACATCGCTGTTTTCGTCCATGGTCGGCGTTATTGGAGCAGCCTATGTGCTTCAGGCCATTGCCAAAGACGCCTTAGTTCCCTACACGTCTTTTCTTGCTTCTGAGATTAACGGACTTCCTATTCCAGCTGTTGTGACAACGTACATTTTGACCCAGCTGACGCTCTTCTTTCCGCTCAACAGACTGGCCACGTTCATCACCATGGCGTATCTGATGACGTTTGTGGTGACGAACCTGGCGTGTTTTCTGCTCAAAATCGCCTCAGCTCCAAACTTCAGACCGTCGTTCAAGTACTTTTCCTCAACCACAGCTTTTCTGGGTGCAGTTTCGTGCATTGCCAGCATGTTCATTGCCGACGGATGGGCTTCTATCGGTGCTATTGTGATTCTCGCCTTTTTGTTCTTGCTCATTCACTACGTTTCTCCTCCTAAGCCCTGGGGAGACGTCTCTCAGGCTCTGTTGTACCATCAGGTTCGAAAGTACCTGTTACGACTCAGACAAGACCACGTCAAGTTCTGGAGACCGCAGATTCTGCTACTTGTCGATGATCCACGATCTGCCTGGGGACTCATCAAGTTCTGCAACTATCTCAAAAAAGGAGGTCTCTACATTCTGGGCCATGTCGTCATCACCACAGACTTTCAGGAAACGTTCAAGGAGGTGAAAAAACAGCAGCAGTCGTGGATCAAGCTGCGCGACATGACGGGGGCCAAGGCGTTTGTCCAGATTGCGTGTTCTCCAGACGTTGTTTGGGGCGCTAGAAACGTTTTTCTGGGCAGTGGTCTGGGTGGTATGAAACCGAATATCACGATTCTGGGCTCACTACGAGACAAGAAGCATCCCATGCATCTCGAACGGGCCCAGAGCATTGATATGGAGGCTCTTCCAACGGACAACTGCAGAAAAGAGTCGCATATCAAGGTCACTCAGTGGGTCAACATTATCGAGGACATTATTGCGATGCAGGGAAATGTGGCTATTGCACGAGGATTTATGGGCATGGAACTGCCTGGCAAAAACGTCAAGACGACGCAAAAGTACATTGATTTGTACCCCATTCAGATGAGTGCCCAGGTTGTTGACGAGCATGGAACGTCTACCATGACAACCAATTTCGACACGTACACGCTCATTCTGCAAATGGGAGCCATTCTACGTACTGTGCCACTCTGGAAAGAACGATACACGCTTCGAGTCATTGTTTTTGTCGAGTTTGAAGACGCTGTTGAGGAGGAGAGAGAACGGGTAAGTACTCTACTGGATACTCTGCGAATCAAGGCCGAGATTCTCGTTCTGTGTCTCAATTCCGGCAACTACTCTGCTTATGAATGCATCATCAAGGGCGCTTCTAATCCTGCAGTTGAAGCAAAGTTGTCTGATCAGGAGTGGTGGTCTGAGTTGGTAGAGGCTCGAGAAAGCAACCAACCATATGCTTTCACTCGCAAAATGGAGGAACACAAAGTCATTGCCATTGATCATAAGAGAAGACACACGTTCTCGTCCCTCTCTCATCTCGGTGCTTCTTTCTCGCTCAGAGCAAACTCCATTTCTTCAGCAGGCACTTTTGACTCGGACGGCTTTTCCGACTACGACGAAAACTCGTCTGTGATCGATGACGACGATGACGATGCTGATGATGACGACTCTTCGCAGCTTGAACAGACTACATCAGCTCTACATCGTCATAATTCGCTGTTTTCGACGTCTAGACCTCTAGATCGAGTCAAAGACAAGTCTAGAGACGACGAGTCTTCTTCAGGACGCTCTTCACCATCCTCTTCAACCCACCACGAACGCCACAACTCCAACAAACCCGCTTTCACGTCGCAGGCCATTCCGAAAACCAAGGTCAACGACAACGACGACGACGAAGGAAACACAGTCATGTTTGAACACGGAGACGATCCTGCACATCCTAACGTGCTCTCATTCAATGATCTGCCTGCTAGAGCCCAACATATCATTCTCAACGATATGATGGCGACCAAAAGTAGTAAGGAAGATACTGTGGTTATTTTTTCGACCCTGCCTGCTCCATCTATGGGAACTCACAAAAGTGAGCGAGAAAGTCTCGATTTCGTCGACTCTCTGGAACTCTGGTGTCAGGATCTTCCTCCGGTGCTTTTGTTGCATTGTCAGACCATGACGGTTACTACGGCGTTATAGATATTTATAGAAGGAGTAGCGACAGGAGTAGCGCAGCTGCTCCTGTTGGTACCAATTTCAATTCTGTTAGTACAAGTCTACTGTACTACTGTTATATCCTAGAACGTATCGTAGTCCCTGTAGCCTACTCGTACTCCATCATACTGCCTCTCATCATACTCGTATCAATACTTGCACCTTGCTCATACTCGATCTGTCTCAGATCTACAGCTGAGACGCCCAGTTACGTCATACTGTGGCGCTACAAGTATCAGGTAAATCGCCATACGCCGTATCGCCATCGAAATATCGTGCACCACCGTACACCATCGTACACCGTCCCCTCCCTCCATCTGTAGTTGCCGAACAGAAACCATTCTGGCCGGCCCATCCTATGCATTATATACAGTCACCATGCGGTGTATCATTATCGTCGTCCTCGTCGTAATCCCCCCTTCCGTCCTCTCTAAGGACACACCTCCTGCTCGCGCCACTCGTCCTCGCCCAGCCGGGTGAAGATGTTTCTGTAGCCGGCGCCGTCCACGGTGCAGAAGTCCACCCGGTTGGGACACAGCAGCACCACGACAAAGTTGCTCAGGTCCTCGTGCTCGCCGTCCACGCCCCGCGCAAACTTGTCCAGCTGCTTCTTCTTGTCGTCGCTCATGAGCGACCGCGGCTGCGGCTTGCGGAACGACGACTTGGTTGTGGGCGACAGCGAGTCCCACACCCGGTGGTACTCCCTGCTCCACTCCTCGCCGCTGGGCGACGAGTTTGTCGATGCTGCGCTGGTGGCCCCGGTCTCGTCCGACGACGTGATGCTGTCTGTGTCGCTCATGTTGCCCAGGCGCGACTTGACAGCCTCAAAGTCGTCTGGCTTGGGCGACCCGGATGGGGACGAGCCCTGGGGCGAGCTGTTCCCATAAATAGGATAGCTTCTGTCGTCGACGGTTCTGTAGAGCTGGTCCTTGTTTTTGTTTTCGTACAGCACCTGGCCAATGGCGTCGTAGGTGGACCCCGGGGCGTGGGCCATGGCGGGAGTCATGTCTTCGGACAGCAGCTTGGCAAAGCCCTGGACCCGGAACTGCGCATGGTGCGAGTCCGAGTAGAAGACGGCCTCAAAGGCGTCGTTTTCCGCCAGCTGGCCCGTCTTGTCCATTCGGCGGTCTGTGGTGAACAGCAGCACGCCCGTGTTTCTGTTGTTGAAGAGCCATCCACGACACACACAGGTTCGTGCTCGGGGGCGGTTCTGTTGGTCGACTGTGGCGAGGGTGAAGAGCAGAGGCTCCTTGTTTTTCTTGAAGTTGAAGACGCGCTCAAACTCGGGCACCCAGGACGGCAGATTCGACATTGTGGCGGATGTGGGTGTGTATCTGGTCTGACCTCCAACGTGAGCTATGTGGTGTGCAGGAGATTGATCCGAAAAAACCAAAAATTATCCCAAACCAAACTTAACTCAAACTTTGCTGCAGACGCACGTGGGCAGTTGGGGCGTGTGTTGGATGACCTGACAGGTGAGCTCTGTTGGCTTACAACTTGAGTGGTACTAAAGACCGACTTTAAAGCGGGGACTCGTCCTTATATATGTTTGGACTCTTGGGACGTACGTGTCTGCGTCTCAAACACAAAGACGCCACCACAGTATTCTTTGTACCCCAGATAATTAAACGCTACCATAATTTCAGCTAGAGAAAGAAAAAAAGAAAAACAAAAGAAAAGAAAAAATGGAAAAAAGAGAAGAAAACCATTATTGTCGTGTCGACGCATAAAGTACCAGCCACTACGGGAAACACGCCGAAAATTCATTTTATGCGGCAAAAACTGCTTTCTGGAGTTGTGACTGCCGCGGTTTTAAGACTGTAATTTCGGGAGTTATTTTGGGTTGTCTCCGTTGTATTTCGGAACTGGATGTCTCAGATCTGATGGGGTGTACTGGAGCAAGATGAGCTCATTAGAGCACGTGCTGCACAGGAATGGAGCACGTGGGCTGGAGACAGATTCAGAGTAGTTCTAGGGGTGTCTTTTGGCTGACTCAGCGTGTTTACTTTTCCATAGTTCTTTCTCCTTTGGACTGTTTTCTTTTTCAGCATAAATGCTACAAGCTATAAATGTCATTTATGACGTCAGATTGAGAAAAGAAGAGGTGTAAGTCTGAATAAGAGGTTTAAGTCAGATGACGGGATGTAGTAAATACCTGAAGCAGGTACAACTTCCAAATCTACTCTTTTACAAGTTTGGACTCGTTTCCAAACACTCTTCTCACTTCTCACTTTCTTCTCATTTACTTAGACATTACTTAGAAGGGAACTCCGCTGGGGTTCAAATTCGCTGTTCCTGAGGTCGCACGATAACGAGAATTGTCTCGTTAGATTTCCCTTCGCTAGCACGTTCGTTAGCAGCCTCAAAAACCCCGATATTCCTACCTTATCGTGTTCTACACACGTTTGTTGCTCTCCACCCACACTACTCTACTTAGGTTTATAGTTGCACTAATATGCCGCTCTAAGTTTATTTCCGAACTTTGCCCTTAGAGAGGGCAGGACGGAGACAGAAGTGTACAGAAGCAGGTAAGTGTTTGATTACTAAGATATTCACTTACCGACACGCCCCCTTACTAAGCCACTCATGTAATACCCTTTCTACAGCTCTCAGATCGATACATGTACCATATTGTACACCTCAACATTCCATAAGAGGCTCCATTGTAAACTATGATAGCGAAATAACAAGACTCAAAATATGAGCACTCTAAGAGTCAAAATGAGAGCCAAAAATGAGAGCCAAAAATGAGAGCCAAAAATGAGAGCCAAAATAAGAGCACTCAAAATACCAAACAAGAACACTCAAACCACTCAAACAAGACAAGTGTTCATTCAATATTCATTGCATCACCTGATCTCCAATCGGAGCCGATCGGACTTTCTCTCTTAGTCCTTTGGGGCTAAAATATACCTCCAATAGAGACTTAAATGAGCCTCATCTGTTTGTGACGTTTTAGGCCAAGTGGCACACGAGCTCAGATTATTATCACAAGATATTACCCAAACAGAATAGGCTAGAATAAGACTATAAATTGGACCCGTATAAAGGTGAAACATAGCTCAACATCCGTATATTGGTAAGAACATGTCTCTATAATAGTTCGGTATACCACGTCTGTATGTCTCAGTCTCAGCCGTACATTCCACGTTGCACAGCAACCCCCCACCGTTATTATCTCCGTTATTATCTGCAGTATTATCCCAGATATTATCGCTTATCTGCATTGAGATATCCGTGAGGGGCTTTGGCCTAGAATAATAAAAGTCAGGAGAACACACAAGGACAGTGTGGAAGAAATACAGTGAGGGGATTGAGGGGTATGGGGTACGTCGTGTGGAGAAGATATGACGTAGGATGAGAGAGTGCTTAGTCATGGGAAAGAGGCTGGGGGATTTGCTTTTTTGACCTGTCTTGGTATCGGGTATCTTACTTGGTCTGGTTGCACATCTGGCTGTCTACAGTAACTCTTGCTACGGTAAGGTATCGGAAATTGGCAAAAAAAAAAAAAAAAAAAACTACGAAAACGCGAAAATGGGGCAAGAGATTATTTTGCCACATGTATTGACAATTTGGGATATGAGAAGGATCATCTATACGTGATAACCAGCTTACGTCTTGGTAACTACTTATATAAGTGCTGTATTTAGTATACAGTGCGTACAATAGTATTCGGTATAAGGCTGAGTTAAAGGAACGATTTTTCTAAAAATCAAGAAAAATCCCAGAAAACACGAAAAAATCTCAAAGATATAATAAAAGCTGAATAATAATAAAAGGAGGGGCACACGTGGATAATTGGAAGAAAAGGGGCTCGTGGAAGACCAAAATGGGGCTTAACCGAGGTCTCAGTTGAGGAGGCTAAACAGGGAGCATATGTTGAAAGTGGAGGTTTTGAGATGAGCAGTTGCAGTGATTAGTCAGCAGGAGAAGAGAGGAGAATAGAGGAAAAATGATGATAGAGGGCGATAAATGAGGCTGTAACTTGTGTTCAACAGTAGTAGTATCTCTCCAGTTGCATCACTAAGCTTCTAGAGATAAATGTTTTGTTCTACATATAGTTGCCTTAAAAGGGACATTATGTAATGGTAAGTGGTACCAAAATGATCCTCTCGACCATCTCATTCCAATGGAATACTCCCTTTCTCTCTAGCCCCAGTATCTACCATTTTAATCACAGGTCTCTCCTACTTTGCTCAACCTCAACCTCCAAATTCTAAGCTGATTAAAGCCCCATAATCTGGCAATTGTTTTGCTCCAAATTTATTAACTTCGAAGTGTCAGCTTCTTCGATTTCCTGAAATTGGGGTGAAATGCTGACATCATCATCTGCAGGAGTATGAAATTGGCAGAATGCTCTTAGTTAACTTTAGTTAGAAATAGTTAGAAAGAATACCTGCTGGGGGGCCTATTCGTAATCATGGGTATGGTAGAGAAGGTAGGAGTGGATAGTCCTACAAACTATAGTCAGTCTAAACAAATATTTCTAAAATTCATATTACTGTCATACAAATCAACGAAATAAAACCGTTTCAAGACCCTTGGCAGAGTTTAGTTTGTTGGGACTTTAGTTGGTATTTAATATCGATCAGGAACTGTGCCGAGATAGCAGGTAATCGCACTCGTACTCGTACATGAAAGGAATCATTGGAATAGTATCGCTGCAATGAGCAGACTTTTCAAGTCGAAATTGTAATACGACTATTTCTGGTTGAGACAAGGCAGTTTATGTAGGGGGCAGTATTGGAGGTGCCGTTGTTAATACAAGATCTGAAGTTGTAGTGGAAATGTAAGAGATACCACAGCATCCCCGGGGCTGAGGAAACATAATGGTTCATTCATAGTAGCTTTGGGAGTATTTCCGATGAAGTTGGAGGGAGTTCTGAGAAGACTGAAAAAGTGTGTTTCGGTTCTACAGGAAGAAAAAAGAGGCAGAGGAGACCTAAAGGGTATTAAACGACTCTGATAGCACATAGAGACAATATGGTCAAGTTTATACAGTGGTGGGAGTATTTTTGGAGATTTCAGGGTGAGTTATGTGAACATGTAGAATTGAGAGTGGCTGTGTAAAAAGGGAATTAGAGGTAGAAGGAGAGACATATAGGGTAATTCTGGGATGAAATTATTCGTAGGGAGACAGTGGTTAAGTCGCCTTGGTGATACGAGCATTTCTGATGAAGTTGGAAGCTGTTCTTTCAGATGGAGAAAATGTCTGTTCGAGTTTTTTAAGACGTGTGAGATATCAGGGGAGCAACAAAGGGTATCATTCGAAAGGTGTTCCATCAGAAATCAAATTGGTCCAGTCTCCTTTTCATTACGACTACTTTTGAGGAAGCTAGGGGCAGCACTGTGGTGAGGTAGGAAATGGGGTGCCGTCGTTAAAGGCATGTAGGAACTAGCAATGAGTAATTGGAGGGTGTTTGTAGAAGAAACCCACTCCAAGAAACACAGTGGTAAAGTCCCTACAATGAACCGATTATTTTTTGAGGAGTTGTGGGCAGTTCTGTAATCATGAAAAATCGTTATCTGAAGAGATAGAAGTGACATGAGGATGTATGAGATATCCGAAGGGGATAGAACGAGTCCCCTAGACCCGAGGAGCAACATATCTAGTTTTCAGAGTCACAGTTGTATTTTTGAGCGAATCAGTGGCTGACCTGTACTAGCAATTTTTTGAGAATTGGAATCAGAAGGTGAAGAAAAGGCGCAAGTACAACTTTTGAATAATACTTCAGGAATTACTCTGGGAAAATGATGGTCAAGTCTGTTTGAGGATTTGAGTATTTTTGAAGGAGTTAGAGGCTGTTGTGTGCAGGCACCGTTTGGTGAGTCGTTCCTAAGGGAAGCGAAGAAGTAATAGGGAGAAAATTCAGGGGGTTGTTGGAATTTAATAAGCTGAAGCATTATGTTGGTCAACATGCAATAATGTTACTGGTATTTCTGAAGGAATAAGGGGGAGTAGTATACCCAAGTAGAATTCGAGACTGAAATGTAAAGGTGGATAAGGAGCAATAAGCTACTGTATATGGTATTTCTAGAATGCTTATGAACCAGGGAAAACGATGATCAAGTCGGTTTGGCGATGTGAGTATTTTTGAAGGAGTTGGGGTGAGTTGAGTTGTGAGGTAAAAAATGAGTGTTTGGGTAAAACAGTGTAGGGATATAAAAAGAGAGAGGAAAAAGGTGATAGAGTATCATCAAAGACAGTATAACATATTGGTCCAGTTCCCGTCACATTGACGGTATTTCTGGGGAAGTTAAGGGCAAGTCTGGATGAGAGAAGCATGTGGGATCAAGACCTGCATACAACCTCTGAAAACGATGTGGCTAAGACAACCGTGGAACAAGAAGAATCTCCACAGTCTGATAAACACAATGGTCAAGTCTCTCTGTCGGTGCTATTAGTTTTGAGAGAGTTAAGGGGAGTTATGTAAGCTATTACAAATAGGAAGGAAATGCTAGAATATGTGCAAATAATGTAGCGGAGAAATGAATGGTATCAACAGGATCTCCTTTCTCTAAAGAACAAAATGATCTGCTCACTGAGAGTATGTGATTATTTCTGTGGAATTCAGGTGCAGTTGTGTGACTTAGAAAAATTAGAGGTGGGGTGTAAAAGAGGATATGGGATAGCAATGATGAATTGAGAGATGCTGCGTGAAACTCCAGACATAGGGGACCGCACTGATCAACTCTCCGGATCTGTGGGCGTGTTATTCGAAAAGTTGGTTCGACAGGAAAGCTGAATCAGGACTATATACATACGAGGGATTTGTAAGCACTTACAAGATGGACCAGGAAGTATTAACTCAAGATGAAGCACGAGAATACGTTGCTTGTCATGTAACCAGCCAGACAGAGTGTGATCTTCGAAGGTCTCCATTTCTGCTTCCAAACCAACCAGACCAAAACACCCAACTACATAGCTGTATGTTACTCCCTCAGAAATACTCACATTAGGAAAGGGAATTGACCATTTCCATGCTCTGTCACAGGGGATTTGACCAATACCGTTCAAGCCCCTCCTTCCAAGTCGTACCTACTTTTCAGCCCTACTGCCCTTGTAAGCCCCACATGGCGGCCCCACCACTCTCTTCAAAAATACTCCTATAGCTCGAGGGACTTGATAATCGCGTTCTCCGAAGCTTGGATATGCAGGACATATCAGTTACATCTCTCCTACTCTCTCTTAAATCTCTATAGATCCAACACACCTACCTCAACTACCCACAGTTGTCCCCACAAGTCCTTCAAAATTGATCACATGACAATAACGACTTGATAATCGTTTTAGTCTGGGCTCCAAGAATCTAATGGTACCATAAAAGTCTTGCTTATGAGCCCATCCACATCTTTTACAGTGGCACGTCCAGTTCTACTCCTCTATCCTACACCCTTTAACTTGGTTAAAAATACCCGTAGCACCACTGCGAGTTGACTGGTGTGAAATAGACGGGATAGAGATGTTGATATTACCAATTATATCTCTCATATCCCATATCTCACTTCCAAAACCCACACTCAGTCATAGATACTCAAAATTACTTCTGTCCCTAACTCTCTCAGAAATACTCGTATGCTTATGATGACTTGACCAACGAGTCAACTGATGCCAGGAGATTACATTGATACCTTCTAAATAATCTCTGGTACAATTTTAGCACTTTTAGCAACTCCCTCAAATCCCACCGGTTCTCAGGACTCCCCCAGCAAACATTAAAATGCCTGAACCCTCAGGCATACCAGAGCATTGTAATATATGGAGACGGGAAATCCATGTATATTCTCTTATCGTTCTTCTTCTATAATTTACTTCCCTATTAAACAGAAACACTCATTTTCCAAGTTTCACAGATCTGCCCCAACTTGTCCAAAATCAGTCGTATTATTACAAGGAGTGGAATATTGTATCCCTCTGAAGCCAAATAATCGACTAAGACCTTCTGATTCTCTCTGACTACTTCTTACTGACTTTTAACTCCACCACCTCAAGTTCACTTGAACATAAAGCAATCTTTCAGATTCCATATTGGTCAAAAATACCGCTATGCAGACAGCGACTTGACAACTGTGTAACTGAGAGCGCTAGGATTAAACTGGTATCTTTACATCTGTGTTTACCATATCTCTGGCACTTCTAACCCCAATTTACTTCCTAACCACTTTTCAGAGAACTGGACCCAACTCCTCTAGAAATACCTACAGAGTCACCAGGACTTGATCAAGAGATTCTCACGATCTCAGAGGCTCTATCAGCACCTTTCACAACCCCCTAAAACCTCCCATAAACTTTTTACACTCGCCATTTCACTTTGATGTATTCGCCAAACTGGCCCCAACTTGGTCAGAAATGTGCCAATACCCACTGGGAGTAGACTAGAGCGTTCCTCACAGTCAGACAGTTCGTTTGATACCAGCAAATACGTTCCCACTGTCTTATTCACTCTTTTGACACCTACACCTAGTTCTACTCCCCTATGTAAGAGTCTTCAAGTCTCTTAGAAATACCACTTTAACACAGAGTATTAATAAGTGAGTTCATCTGGTCTCCTTATCGTCGCATACTTCCACTTTATTGATTCTAGCAACACCCTAGTATTACCTGTATGTTCTCTCCCCTTCGTCAGAACCACTCTCAATGAGCTGAGTATAGATGGAAGTCAAGGAGCACGGTACGAACGGAGAGCAGACAGTTGTATTATCCGAACCAATTGCGTTCTTGTTACACCATCTATGATCTCCATCTCATCCCCTTGTTACACCAGAACCCATATGTCTCACCAGAACAAGCCTCTCCAAGATATGCCCCAGATTTATCAGAAAAGACTCAATAACAAAAGGGAGTTAGCAAGGTATTTTTTAGAGCCATTAAACTCCATCGGAACCACCCCTGCGTTGCTAGTTATTCCTTTTACACTTTTACCGCAGTTTATCGGAATTCAGCCCTGAGCACAACTTGATCTAATTCTCTCCAAAATACTCACACCTCCAAGGAGACCTGATCACTGTCATCACACCAGTCGGGAGATTCTCTTGAGGCCGTTTCCCGTGGCTATCTTATGTTTTTGCAACTTCTATTCCCGAAAGTCCAATTTGGCCCAATAACACAACTGCACTTAAATCCACCAAAACTACTGGCATCGACATGAGGACTTGCCCGTCCAATTACCCCGACTCAGGGGAGTCCATTGATACCCCCGAAATCTCTTCTGAAACATATTCCGAGGTTCTACTGACCCCCTAACCCATAGTCGGTAATTACCAAAATACCCCCTATCGGTTCTTTTTTCACAAAAGGAAGACATCAATGGCAGCTTTAGAGAGTTTTGACATCAAGGAATATTCTGGCAGAGTCGCCATAGCTGTACTGGTATTTCTGATGAAGTTGGGGGCAGCTTTGTGGGAAGGGGGAGATGGGAATCTCGGCTTTAAAAATTGTATAGAGATAGCAAGGGATAGTTGGATGGTGTGATTACGATGTGATACACCTGGAGAATAGGTCGCCGGGGTCCCCATGTATATGCTATTATTAATGGTGAAGTTAGAAACTGTTCTGTGAGAAGAACAAAAATGGTGTTTTGGTTTTTGAGAGAAGAGAGAGGTAAAGGAGGGCTGAGAACGATATTACTGGAATGATACGACAGTAGAAGACCCGATGGACAAGCTATCATTACGGTATGAGCATTTTTGAAAGAGTTGGAGGGAGGTATACAGTAAAGTAGAATTGAGGGTGCAGGCGTTAAAATCTGAACGGGGATGATAGGACAGGCATGAAGGGTACCAAATGAATCGTCTGATGCACCATTACACACTGGTTAAGTCGACGTAACAATGTGAGTATTTCTGAGTGAGTTTGCCGCCGTTTCGTAAATATCACAGATTAACAATCCAATTACAGTACAAAAACCGGTGCAACACCAGTACAGTTCGTACAACTTGACAACCGCACTCTCTAGATCTGACAGAGTCCAACAGTACCACAGTTTGCTAGGTCACAACCCCACACTCCCCTTTTACACCTCAAACTCCAATTCTACCTGACCATGCAATTAGACCTAACTCCTTCAAAAATACCACCACAGATACGGTTACTTGAACAATATATGGGGTGGACTCACAGGGTCATGGTATATCTATCTCACTTCTTGTTACTACATCGTCTCATGTTTCACCCGTCCCGTCCTCACATGCACTCTTCTACAAAACGGCCACAATATCATTTAATAATACCTGTGTAGAAAATCCGGCCTAACCAGTGCATTCCCTTAGTCTTGAATGTTCAAATGGACACTTCTTCTATCTCCTTTCTGTCTCTTTGCAGATTCTATCACCTGTTCTTATCAAATACAGAGCTTTTGAGACTGTAGTATGATGCTACGAAGCCGTGACTCTACGGAAAGATGTCGACACAAAAGCCCACAACTAGACAAATATTTATGCTACCTCCTAAAGGAAGTGAACAAATTGATCCAAGTGTTCAATAGAATCCAATGGTACCATCCACTCCTCTCCTTTTATCTTCATATTGCTTTTAAAGCCGAAACACATTTTTTCTCTAGAACGGCTTAATTGGAATAACTCCCTCGAGAATGGCGACATAGCCAAGATAACTGAATCGTCCTGATCAGAAACCTCTATAGACCGTCTCAATACCGCTGGTGTTCCTTTTACTATTTATTTTCGCATTTTAACTACCAGATTCCCAATACCGCCCACATCGAAATCTGCCCCTAACTCTCTCTGAAATACCCATATAAAGATGAGGTTTTAAGTAGCGTATTATTCACCTCCCTCAACCCCAGATGATCTGCCAATATCCTTCCTGCTATCTCTGCACCGCTTTTAACAGCCATATTTCTATTTCAGTCCTGACCCAGAACGGACCTAACTTATGCAAAAATACCTGTAATATAGACGTGAGTTGACCAATAGGTTGCTCCAGTCCTGTATATTGTAATATTACCACTCACATGTCTTCTCCTAACATGTTACATCTGATAAAACAGGAACTCACAATTCCATTATTTTACGCGATTCGACATAAGCCCTTCAAAAATACTCCCACAACAATAGTAACTGGACCAGCGTATTCCTTATAGCCTACCGATTCTAATGATACCCTACACACCTCGTTTATTACTGTCTACCAACTTTTGACACAGGCACTTCCAATTCTACTTCATCACACATGTGGCTCTAACTTTCCGAGAATTACCGACAGAACGAAGATGATTTCACCATTTAGAAGTTCCAACAAAGGTGGTTATTATAGTGCGTTGTATTCCTGATCCACAGCCTTTCACTTATTATGACAACCACTCCAGATTTACATCTCCACGTTGACTAGCTCGCAACTCTACCAGAAATACTCTGAGAAGGATGGAATGGAAACCACTCTGATATACACCCTCAACTGACAATTTCTTTATCATTCAACTCTCACTTTCTAACTCTGCACGTTTTCTATCAACATGATACTCATTTTAGGGGGTAACCTAACTCACCTAACTCAACGCATTTTCTCCAAAAATACCCCCATTTCCAACGAAACTTGACTAGAGTAATTGCAGAGCTGAGAAGATCCTTTTTATACCATAGACATCTTGTTTACTATTTGTTTACTATTTTTCAGCAACTTTTAATTGCAGCCTCCCCTGATCCACTTATTCGTAGAATTCGTCTAACTTCTTCAAAAAATAGACATACATGAAAACTGACTTAACTGTCACACTCCTCGAAGTGAGGTAATTCTCCCAATACAACCAAAGTGTCTCCTGTTACTGTTTACCAACTTTTAGCCTCCACCCTCCAGTTTGACATAACTGCACAACTCCACCTAACTCCTTGGAAAATATTCAGATCCCAACGGCAACTTTATCATTGTGTTTGCACTGACGTGATGATCCAAATTGATTCTTTACACATACCCTAATATCCATTTACAAGTTTTAGCAAAGACGCTCGGTAGTGTGTTCCCATGGAACTCTTTCAACTCCTTCCAAAATATCTAAAAAACTTGACTGACCAGTCCAAGTATTTTCTAGAGCAGTACCATTCTAGGGATCACCTCTGTCTCTTCTGATACACCCTACGTCGTTATAAAACGAAATCACTTTCCACAATTCTACATCCAACATTTCCAAAAATCGGAATAAATATACTAATAAAACTCGAATCAAAATATCCTACCGGACCAGAGTAATAAGGCAATCGTAGCGATCATTTTGATACCACGTAAGTCTCGACTGTTCCTTTCTAGCAACTTCTACTGTCAACCCTCCATATGCTACTTCACCACACAACTCCTTCTAACTCTGGTAGAAATACTCCCACTGAAACAGGGGCTTCACCATTGTGCTCTGAATTCCTAGGAGATCCTTTTATTACCCTTCGACACTCAGTTACTATATTTTAGTGTCTTGTACTGACTTTTAACATCGACCTCCCCACATTCACCTGACAAGAAAGTGTCCAGCTCTACAAATAATAATCAAATCGCAAAGTAGACTTGAAAAGCGTCTTATTAAGAGATGTAAACTTCCAATGATACCGCTTATTTCGTCCTCACTGTCCACTACCTTTTTTAACGCCAACTTGTCTCATTCTACATATCACACAACTGCATTCAGAAACTTCAAAAATACAGCCATTGTCATGGAGACTTCATCAATGCTTTTAGATGAGCTGTTGTTTAGTGTTAGAACCTTTGATATCTCTCACACCTCCTCTTACCCCCTTTTACAACATCCTCCTCATTTCTAGTTACTCACAAACCTCCCTTAACTTTTTCCAAAATGCTTACATAGTCATACTGATATAACCAGTCTATTCGCGAGACATGTGAAATTCTGTTGCTACCATCCTAATATCTTCTACAATTTAATCAATTTTAATTTCGATATCTCTAATTCTACACACCACATCCCAAGCCTTAATTCTGTGAGTATTACTTCCAGCTATATGGAAACTAGACCATCGAACTCCTACAGGTCAGGAGATCACTCTGGTACCTTTCATATCTTTAGTAGCACCTCCTATTCAGATTTATCGTTTCCCTCCCCAATCGACCGAACCGTAAATCGCCTTCAACTTGGCCAAAAATACACTATGACACTGGAGGAAAGATTGACGTGTTTATACGATCCTGGTGATTCCAGCGATACCACACAATATTGATTGCCTATCTCTTGTCTTCTTTTATACCTCCACTTCCCATTCTACTTGAAAACCTATCTGGGTCTAACTACTTCAGAAATAGTCCCAGGATTCCGGCGACATGACCACTGCAATATCCCACGCCGGAACTCTCTTTTAATACCATATATATTTCTATTATTACCTCATTCCCATTTTTAGACCTGACAATGTCATTCCCCCTACTTTACACAACTGGCTCTAACTATCTCAATATTAATCATATGATAATACAGACTTGACCACTGTATTCCCACCGTTCTGTAGCTCCCAACGGTACCTGCATTTCTAGTTTACTGTTTACCTCCCGCTTTATCCAGCGGCACTCCTAAATCTAGGGTACCTCACAACTTACTCTAATTCCGTCAGAAATATTATGAGTCCCATAATGAGTTAACCATCGTTATTGCACGGATCGTACACTTCTGGTGGTATCAATTTACTCTCTATGACCATCCCCTACCTGTTTTAGAACTGACTCTATCAATTATACATAGATACTCAACTGCTTTTAATTCCCTCAGTAATACTCACATTAAAGTGGGAAGTTCACCATCGACATCGCACGACTAATGCGATTCTTGTGATACCATGCGAGACTCTTTTATTATATCTTTGCAACTTTCAACTCTGACCTCTCCTGTTCTACTTGGAGACAAATACGGACTAGCTTCCTTAAAAATACTCGTACAAGTACAACCACAGGGACTGGACAGAAATGATCACCGAGGTCAAGCGGTTCTGGTGGTACCTATATACCTGTATTTCTGTTCTTTCAAACTTTTTGCACAGCCACTTTCAATTTTACAAATTCACATAGCAGTCTGTAACTCCTCCAAAAATAACCCCACATCAACGACAACATTACCATTGTATTCCCCCAGACTACGGCAATCTTAAGATACCCACCAAATCTCTTCCACTATCCCATTCCTTCTTTTAGCTCCCACCTTCCATTTCTGCGTATTCACGCAACTGTGTTTAACTCTCCCAATAATACTGGCATCATCACAGGGACTGGACCACCTTGATCCTGATCATCGAAAGATTCTAATGGTACCATCTGGATCTGTATTGCTATGTTTTCTCAACTTTTAACACCAACTCTCCTAATTCTGGGTGTACCCCCACCTCCTCCAACTCGTTCAGAAATACTCTAATATAAACAACGAATTGACGATTGTGTTCTTTAAAGCCAGTAGAATGTTATGGCACCCATTATCCCTAATTTATAGTGTCCTGTTTCTTTTTAGCACCAACTCCTCAAATTTTACTGGTTACAAGTATGCGCCTAACTCTTCCAGTAATACTCGTAAAAACATGGGGACTCAATCATATTAATCCACGTTGTAACCCGTTTCAGGTGGTAGCTTTGGATCCAGTATTACTAGGTTTTTAGAACTCTCAGATCAACCCTCCAATATATACCTATTCACACAACTGTCCTCAACTTCTCCAATAATGCTCTCATCTCTACAATAACTTTATCATTGTGTTCTCTGATGTCGTGTTATTCTAATGACACCCAACAGGCTTATGTTACGATGTTCTGTCTACTTCAGCTCCCATCCTTCCAATTATACATATTCACACAATTGTGTCTAACTTTTCCAGAAATATTCGTATAACTACAGGGACAGTGTCATCGTGATCCCAGAGGTAGAACGATTCTATTGGTACCCACCAAACCCATATTGCAAAGTTCTGTAAACTCCCAGCTCCCACCCTTCCAAATTACTTCTTCACGCAACTGAGTCTAACTTCTCCAGAAATACTTGTATAACCACAGGGACTTGATCATCATATTCTCCGAGGTCGGGCGATTCTATTGTTACCCACAAATCCTATGCCACTATGATTTTCCATTTTTTAGCACCAATCATCTCAAATTACACTTCCTCACAACAGAGTCAACTTTTCCAGAAATACTCCTACAACAACAGGGACTTGATAATCGTGTTCTATGAGGTCTTGCGATTCTATTGACACCCATCATGTCTAGGTTGCGATATCCTAACCATTTTTATCTCACACCCTCTAACATCTACGTGTTCATAGGGTTGTGCCTATCTCGTCCAGTAATATTTGTACATCTACGGGTGTTTCACCATTGTATTACCCAGTGTAGCCCCATTCTGATGGTACCATATTCGCCTGTATTACTAGATCTTTCCAACTTTGAGACCATGAGATCTCATTTCGACGTATTCACACAATTGCGACTAGATCTTTCAGAAATAATCTTACTGGAATAAGGGCTTGACCCCCTTGATACTAATCGCGGGGAAATTCTAGTAGCACCAATTGTATCTCTCTATTGTGCATTTCCTTCTTTTAGTACTGCGACTTACAATTTTACGCCTTAACGCAACTGTTTCTAACTCGTCCAGAAATACTCTAATAAAATGGGAACTTGACCATTGTCTATCTGCTGATCAGAAGATTCAGATGGTACCCACGAATCTTATGTTAATAGACCCTATCAAGTTTTATCTCACACCCCAATATCTACGAATTTACACAGCAATTGCTATCTTATCCAATAATAACCTCACCTAAATGACGACTTGACCATTATATTACCCCAGATCGTGCGACTATTATGATACCCACCAAGCCTAGGTTACTGTGTCAGATCTGCTTTTAGCACTACGACTTCCAATTCTACGTATTCACATACCTGCCTCTAACTCATCCAGAAATACTCGTACAACCACAGGGACTTGATCATCGCATTCCCCATAGTAGAGCCATTCTATTGACACCCACCATGTCTATGTTACGATATCATATCTGATTTTAGCCCCCACCCTCCAAAATCTACGTGTTCATAGAGCTGTGTCTAGTTCGACCAATAATATTGGTACAACCACGGGGACTAGATCATTGTGTTCCCCTTGGCCACACGATCCCAGTGGTACCATCTATGTCTATATTACTACGTTTTTCCAACTTTTAGACAAAAGTTCCCATTTTTACATATTTACAGAAATGCCCCTAGATCCTCCAGAAATACTCTCACAGCCACAAGGACTTAACTCTCTTGATCCTCATCACTGGAAGATTCCAGTGACACCATTTAGACCTCTCCTACGATGTTTTCTAAACTTTTGAAAACAACCCCCATAATTATGTATTCACACACGTGTCTATAACTCGTCAAGGAATGCTCGTAAAACCACAGTGCCTTAACCACAGTGTTACCTTGAGTCTTGTGATTCTGTTGGTACCCACCAGTCTTATGCTACTGCACCCCCTCTAGTTTTAGCTCTTACCACCTTATACCCTGTTCTGTGGCAGAACTGTGGCTAACTTCTCCAAAAATATTCATACAGCCACAGGAACTTGACCATTGTGTTTTACGAAGTCACGCGATTATGATGACACCATTTTGGCCTATATTATCAGGTATTCCGACTAAGAAAGACCAACGGTCCTATTTCTATGTATCCACATAATTGTCCCCAACTACTCGATTAATACCCGCACAAACAAATGAACTTGATCATCGCGTTCCCCGAGCACGAGCGATTCATATGATACCCATAAATCCTATGTTAATATGTTTTTCCAACTTCTGGATCAACCCACGAAATTCTACGTGCACCCACAGCTGCCTCTAACTTGTTCAATATTACTCGTACAACCATGGGGACTAGTTCATAATGATAATTAAAGCCCCGTGATTGTAATAGTATGCTACAGTATTATGTCACTGTGTATTTCTACGACAAGACCAACTCTCCCAATCCTACCTATAAACACACATCTGTGACTAACTCCTCCAATAATACCCACACAAATGAATGGACTAGATTTCGGAATTCTCTGAGGTCTCGCGAATCAGATGATACACACCAATACTATGCTACATTACCTTATCTAATTTTATCACGGACCCTCTCAATTTTACATTTCCATACACCTGTCTATATCTTTCTCAGAAATACTCGTACAGTCACAGGGACATCACCACTGTGTTCTCTGAAGCGGCACTATTCCAATGGTACCATTTGGGCATTTATTACAGCAGTTTTCCAACTTTTAACACAACACTCCAAATTCTTCAAAACCACACAACTGTGTCTAACTTTCGCAGAAATAGTCATACAGTCATGGGGAATTGAGCATTGTGACCTCCTAGGTTACGCGGTTCTAATGGGACCGCTTGAAATTGTATTCTTATGATTTCTTAGCTTATATGTCTACCACTCAATATCTACATATTACCCACCAGTCTCCACCTTGACCAAAAAAGCCCATATAACCACGGCGACTTAACCACCTTGACCAGCACCGTCTTACCATTCAGATGGTACCATTCAATCCTGTGATACTATGATTCTCCAGGCTTTAGTGCCAACTCTGCATTTCCACCACTTAATACAGTTGTCTCTAACTCCTTCAATAATAATGGTACAGACACAGGGACTCGACCTCCCTGATACTTGTTGACGCACTATTATGCTTGTGCCATTTGTCCGGTATTTCTAGCTACTTCCATCAAATTTTTAGACCGACCTCCTAATCTACCTATACACACAAATGTCTGTAACTCATCCAATAATACACATAAAACAACAGGGACTTGATCATGACGTTCCCTGTGGTCCCACGATTCTTATTGTACAGTACCCGTGAACGTTGGCCCTTGGAGGATTTTGCAGAGAGACCGGAGGAAGGTCATATGTAAGATCAGTGCGTTCGGAAACAAATGAATTTTAGGCTGAAGAAAAGTAATAGACGCAATAGGAAGGATCAATTAGTTTGGACTGATGCCAATATATCTAATATTCATCATATTCCTCACTCTATCTTCCTGAGCTTCATTTTGTGAGACTCACTCATATTTTTGTCCATACTAAGAACTCATGTAACTCCTCCAATAATACTCCCATATCTATGTTAAAGTAACGAGCGTGTAGGTCTTGACCGGCGGAATCTAACGGTACCATAAATGTCTAGATTATCTTATCTTGCCTGCTTTTTACACTTCCCCCTCCAACTCTACATGAATACAGATGTCCCCCTATCAGCTCTTAAAATATCCGTGTGACCATGGAGAGTGTACCATTGTAAACTACACAGCGATGTGGTTCCACTGAGACCTTCATCCCTTCTCTTAAGCGTCTTTCCGAGCGTTTACAGCTCAACCTTCAACTCCACCTCCTTGCTCACCTGGATCTAACTGCCCCCAAAATACCTGTATACTTACCACGACTTGAGCACATTGCTTAATGTAGCCCGGGTTATTCAACAGTGCTTCACCTGCTTCTGAATCTATCTCGTAGTCGCTTACAATACCGAAACACAGATTCTCGACTATTTCCAGCAACTGGTGTAAACTCTCTAATAATACCAGCACGGTCACATGGACTTGACCAACGTAAACTAGGGAGTCAGGCGATTCTATTGATACCATTTAATCCTATTCTACTCTCTCTAGTCAACTTTTAACACTTCCAACCTCAACTCTACGTTATCATAGTACACCCTCCAACTCCTTCAAAAATATTCGTATCACCTCGTCACCTTCACCATCTAGTTCTCCGTTGTCGGCGTATCTGAATGATACCCATATTTACCCACATGATCTCTTTCCTCCGTTTAAATTGAAACACAGGTTTTCTTGAATACAGAACATACACAAGCTCCAACTTCACCAATAAAAGCGAGATAGAGATGGAGACTTCACGAACGTGTTATTTAGCTCCAGTAGTTCATCCCAGCTCCACTCAACTGCGTCTGCAACCTTCACGATACCCTTGGGCGAGTTGAGCCACTCAATGTACCCGTTCCAATATGGTGACTATAGATGGAAATAAAGGAGTACTATACGAATGGAGAGCAGGTGGTTGTATTCTCCGAACCAATGAATTTCTTGATAATCCCTCTATAACCCTCACCTCATCCCCTTATCACACCAGAACCTACCTGTCTCACAATAACTGGCTGTTCCCAGAAATGACCCAACTTCCTCAGAAAAGATAAGATCGTCAAGGGGGGTTTGCCAGCGTATTATTTAGTGTCATATAACCCCATCGGAACCATACCTGCTTTGCTAGTTATTCCTCTTTTCACTTTTCTCGCAGACCATCGCATCTCATCCCCAGCACGACTTGATACAATGCGCTCAAAAATACTCGTATCGTTAAGGAGACTTGATCACTTTGTTCAAACCAGCCGGGGGATCCCCGGAGACAGTTTCCTCTAGTCCATAATTAGTTTTTGCAACTTCTATTCCCGAAAGTCCAATTTGGCCCAATAACACAACTGCACCTAAATCCACCAAAAATGAGTATATCGCCAAGAGGACTTGACCCTTTTGCTCCTCGGATTCAGGAGATTCTATTGATACCCTTGGAGTCTCCGCCGAGACATATTTAGAGATTCTAGCGACCCCCTAGTAGGTAGTGCACTCACATGATACTCGTCCAGCTCCTTCAAAACCACAACAGACAACTCAGCAAAACTTACGCAACTCTCCTCTTCTATAGTCGTTCAAAATCAAATATGTCACCTCATTCTCTCTCAGAAGTCCTCATTTTCAGCTTCATGTTTTCTTGATTTTGAACCATACCCTAACGAGTCTCTTCGACCAGTTGCCGTTTCTAACACCTCAAGGGCCCTGGATTAGCCAGCAAGTCTACAGCCAGCATAGATACTCCAGTGTCTTCGGGGCATTTCTTCTGTTTCCGATTTCCAATACTTCCATTTAATCGCTATTAATCCAAAATATATTGATAAATAATCCATAAATCCAAACAAAAATTAAACAATACCAGACGACGTACAACTACAATACAACTATCGATACAACTACCGATACAAATACCAATACAACTACCTGGTACTGTGCAGTACAGTACTGTAAATAAATACTACCAGCAGAGTCCACACTCGTACCTCCGGTACTCGTGGGACTCTCGTATACTCATAAATCTATTCTCTATTCTCTATTCCTCCTCATCGTCAGTATCAACAGGCTTGGGAGTACCCTTGGGCGAGTTGAGCCACTCAATGTGTCGCAGTCGTCGTCGAGACTCCCGCTCCTTGAGCTGGTTTCGGTTGAGCTTCTTCTTCTTGACTCGGACCTTGATGTTCATGGGCGAGTCGTTCTCAGCCTCGGAAGCAGCGGTAGAAGGAGCAGCAGAAGAGCCTCCAGAAGCTCCTCCGTCCTCAAACCGGTCGTTGGACACGGCAGTCTTGCCCATCTGGGTCAGCTCTCCGTTGTCCACGTGCCACTGCTCGGGACACAGAGCTCCGACAAACTCCTCGTTATGCGAAATCATGACCACTCCTCCAGCCCACTCTCGAATGGCAATGGCCAGACCTCCAAGAGAGTCTCGATCCAGATAGTTGGTAGGCTCATCCAGCACCAGCAGATGGGGGTTGTTCCACATGGCACCGGCAATAACAACCTTGACAAGCTGACCTCCAGAAAGAGAACCCAGGTTGTTGTGGTCGGCAATATCTCCATCCAGACCAACGTCCTCAAAATGCTTTCTGATCACAGGAGGAGAAAGCTCTCGGTATCCCAGACCCTCTCGAGAAGCCTCATGATCGTCAAACTCCTGAACAAGCTTGGAAAAGCCCTGCTCAATGAGGAAGTCTCGAGTAGCCATGGAGTTGTACTTGGGATGCAAGTGCTGCCACTTGATTTCGTACTGGAAGGTCTTCTTGAGCTTCTGTCGACCAATAATGGCCTCGACAATTCGCTCTCCTCGTCCATCGGGATCAATAGGCTTGGCCATCTGGGCCTTTTCTTCGTCAGACATGATTCGCGTCTGCTTGAGATGCACCTCTCGGTCGTCTCCGTTCTGGTATCGCCACTGCAGGTACTGGTTGGGCGTCTTTTCCTTGTGCTGCTCCACGTGCTGCAGAGCGTGCTGCGCAATGTATCCGATTCGCAGATTGGGGTGCTTCTCGACCTTGCCTTCGGTAGGAACAACTTCTCCGGTCAGAACCTTGATGAGGGTAGACTTACCAGCTCCGTTAGGGCCCAGAACAGCGACTCGAGAAGACATGGAAAGCGAACAAGAGGCGTTCTTAAGAGACGGCTTGGGAGCGTTGGGGTAGGTGAAAGAAGCGTCGACAACTCGGGCAATGGCTCGAGTGTTGGACCGAACTCCAGACAGAATTCCGGGAGGAGGAAAGGCCATCTTCAGGTTGGTGTCGGTCAGAGTGTAGTACGACTTGCCTTCAGGACGCACCTTGACAAAGTCGGCCAGGTTACCCTTGTAGTAAACCAGCTTCTTGTTTTCGTAGTGAGCAATATCAGTACAGACAGCGTCCAAAAAGCCAGAGTCATGGGACACAATCAGAGAAGTGATGTCGGTGTGCTCAACCAGATAGTCCTGCAGCCACTTGACGTTGCCCACATCCAGATGGTTAGTAGGCTCATCGAGCAGCAGAATGTCGGCCTTCATAAGCATGGCACGGGCCAGCTCCAGCTTCATCTTCCATCCTCCAGACAGAGCTCCCACGTTCTGGGCTCTTCGTTCTTCGTCGAAACCAACTTCGGCCAGAGCATCTGCAATCTCGTCCTTCTTGACGTGAGTGAGATCGGGGTCAGAAGCAATGAAGGAGATCAGATCCATGTCTCCTTCGTCACCCTGCAGCTTGTGCTCAACGAAACAGGTTCGAAGCTCAGACTTGTCAGGGAAACCCTCAAGCTTACCGTTAGCAATGGATCGCATCAGGGTAGACTTTCCAGCTCCGTTTCGGCCACAAAGACCGTATCTGTGGCCCTTGAAAAGACGCAGCTTGGTCTTGTTGAGCAGCATTCGGCCTCCGTAAGCCAGAGAAAAGTTGGCATTCACAATCTCAATACCCTCGGCAGAAGTATCCTCGGCAGGACCCTCCTGGAACAGCTCCTGGTACCGGTCGAAAATGTTTTCCTTGAGCTTGGTCTGGTCAAGAGTAGGAAGATAGTCCTTGAAGTTGTCGTCCAGACGAGCCCACTCTCGCACAGAAATGTTGGTGGCAATCAGAGTAGCAGCATAAGTCTGTTCAATGGGAGGAATGGACTGTCCGCCACACTCGGTGATTCGCAGCTCCATTTCCTCAGTCGAAACAACCTTCTGGGCCCGGTTCTCCTCCTGCTTGGCATCCTCAATGACCTTGAGAGCCTTTCCAGCCAGTTCTCGAACCTCAGGCAGAGCAGCTCCCTCGTACACCTTTTTGACGGGAGGCAGCAGCTGGTCGATGAAGGGCTTGATTTCTCGGGGATCGTGCACCAGACGAGTCAGGTTCTCCACGACGATAACAGACTGACGCAGCTGTTCCTGGGACGACGAGGTTTGGTTGAGAGACCGGGTCATGATGGGCACAAGGAGAGACAGGGCAGGAGCAGTAACCTCGGCAACAAAAGTGACCATGGAGAGTGCCTTGACACAAGAAGGCACCTTTTTGGGGTCGCCCAGAGTATCCACAATGAGCTCAATACGAGGAGAAATATCCTGGTTGTCCAGAACAGCCACCAGCTGCATGAGAGTCTTCTTACCCTCCTGGGCCAGCTCGGGCTTGAAGTCGTGGAAACAGTTGGTCAGGGTGGGCACACCGGCCAGAAACTGGACCTCGATCACGTCAGCAGGACACAGCTCGATGATTCGCTGGACGAGTTTCAGAGCTCCGACCTTGGACTGCCACTTGGCTCCAGAGTCGAGGAAAGTGAACAGTTTTTCGAGCAAAATGGAAGCCCGGGCCTCCTCGGGAAGAGCACCGCAAACAGCGTCAATGGCAGCCTGAGCAGCTCGCTTGACGGAGTTTTCCTTGTCGGTCAGCAGATCCAGAGGAACATTCAAGGCCTCGACAAGATAGCCCTCAATGGAGGTATGGGGCTCGGAGCCAAACTTCTTGGCAACGGCCGAAATCAACGACACAGAGCCCTCTCGAGCCAAGGCGTTCTTTTTGTGTTTGGCCAGAGCAGCAATACTCTCGACCAGCTTGAGAGCCGAGGCGTCCTGAGACGTGTTGATGAGCTCGACAATGGAGTTGACACCGTCCTTGACCTCGGAAATAGTCTTGGCATTCTTGATTGTGTCCACAAAAGGAATGACCGGAGAATCAATCTCGTTCACAGCTCGCTCCAAAGAAGCCATGGAGGTGGTGGAAGAGGAAGGAGTGAGATTGGGGGTCTGGGAAGGAGTGTAGTCCTTGGAGTACTGGTACTCGTTGGGCCGGTCTCGGGGGTTGTCCTGGGCCAACTGCCCGGGCACAAACGCCTGTCCGGGGGTGAATTTGGGGGGCATTTGGGTGTTGGGGGGGTTGTAGAGAAAGGTCTGTTTTTTTATCCCGGTCTCAAATTTTATCATCAATTTTTTTAGCCTTTTACCGTGCAAAACTTTATTGTTGGGAGAAGTATTTGGAGACAGACAAGGCCTTATTGTATGAAAGAGAAATTGCCTCCAAAGAGAGAAGAGTAGGGTAATAGAACAACCTGTAGCAGTACGATATGTCAGTAACAGAGGAGTATGAATGTACCAGTGTGATTACATAACCACGTATCTCCCCTCCCTTACACTCCACATGACGCATGTTGATACATCATCTACAGGACATCGCAGAAACCATGCGAGACGCAGCCTTGGAGAGACATGTGCTCACCGTGGCCAATGGGAGAGGAGGAGGATTAGTCAGCTGGGGTGAAATGGGATAGGTAAGCTGGTCACGTGACTGGGAGGGATATTAGACGGGGTTTTGGTCACGTGAATGACATTCAGGTTACCCTCTTCTCTATCGAATATACTCCAGCTGCCTCATTGGTGCTCACACGTTATTACAGTGTATTATCGTTGGGACTGAGGCTGTTGTCGGGGTGATGAGTATAGGGGCGTATAGATGTTGGTTGGGAGTCACGTGACTGTGGAATTTGGGGCATTTGGTACTTTTAACGAGTTTTCTTCATTTTCCCTCCTTTTATTGTCGTTCTATTTATCATTCATTACCCTCCCACTCCTATCTCGCACCAAAATAGCTATATGAAAGGCTAAGTATTTTTCAACAAAGACTATTGGAAAATTTGTAAAAGTTTAAAAGACCCGGTTTTTGGCGAGGATATAGCCGAGGTAGGAAAAGAGGGGATTGGGGGTACAGTAATGTGAAGATGGATATTGTCAGGTGACTACACGTGAGTAGCCCTTATGAGTGTCTTATCTCAATGCAATCGTTAAGCAAAGACTGGTTGTCGTATCACTCTGTCTAGTGGAATATTAGTGCGGCTGAACGTCGTATGTTGCAGTCGGTTTTGGAGGAACGGAGTTTGATGAAGAGCTCAGCCCTTGACTACAGTTACCAGGTTTTGAAGTAGCGAGCTGAGGAAATCAAGTCTGTCTATCTATGTCGGTTCATTGTGTGGTATCTCTTTTCATTATCAAACAAGATGGCCCAAGTTATGATACTTGCTGTCTTTTTCGCATGTCTTAGTTTGGCTCTTGAGTTCTGAAACGGTGAAAAGTCTCTGTAATCTTCTGGTTGTGACACACTGCCAACTACGATACATTCCTCTCTTGTGAACTCGCCAGTTTTCTAATCACATTGTCTGCCATTTCTAACAGTACAGTAGAGTATGGGCTGTACTGGGAGGGGACATAGGAAGAGATGTGTTAGAGTGCTTGAAAGATATAAGGGTAAGAGAAAAGGGCCAGAAATAAAGGCCAGAAATAAAGGTCAGACAGCAGGTCCAAAGAGAGAGAAAAGAGTATGATGGTTATATAAACGAGGATGTTGGAAGTGGTACCCTGGTACCAATATGTACTAGCACTTGATAACAACCCGGCGTAGTTGGCACCAAATATACACCTTGAATGATGGACCATATGGTGTGTTGTTGGTCCCATACTCATCATTGTACCGACGCTACTGGCAGTTACTTGGAAGAAATAGTAGAACTAGAAGGCCCATTGGCACCCATAGAGAGTTGTCGATCTGACCGAATAAGTTGGTGAGTGCAAAAGTAGCGATAACTAACCACTCCTAGACTTCCTGATAGCTAACAGGTTGTAGAGTACGAGTAGAGGACTTGGATACTCTAGGAACAACAACATTCTCTTTACAGTAAGTGCAACACCGTTCTACAAGTTCCACTTCAATACAATTCCGTACAAGTGCCAATAAAGGGTATAAGAATGAAATCAGAGGACGAAACTGAACCATTAGCAGCTTGTTAGCTTGTCCTGCTCATATAGTCGCTTCACACTATCATAACATACTTGTGAATGAGCTATCTTGTTTTTAAGCTGTCTCAATTTTCATCTGTCATTGCAACATCTTCAAATAATTGTATGGAGAACTTTTTTCCCCCAGAGACTTCTCTTGCTCTTCTCCTACATGATCATCTGTACACACCACTACGAGTACAAGTACGAGTACGTACTATCGTACATACGTACTCTATCTTACGGTAATACCGATTTACTAATTATAAACTGACATACTCAGACGCAACGCTTAAATGCATCGCTCCTCGAGCTTCATGTCGTTGTTGGGCTTGAGGCCAATGAGAGCTCGCATGAGGTTCTCAAGGGCGGCTCGCTGCTTGTTGAGACCGTTGACGGCGTCGTAGCCGGGTCGGGTCAGAGGAGCCTTGAGCCAGTAGGACAGGAAGGAGAGCACGGAGTGGAACTTCTGGAAGTCGCCATCCTCGCCCTTCTTCTTGTAGGTGACTCGGGACAGGAACTCGGCCATGATGACCAGATCGATGATCAGGGGGGTGGCGAGCAGAGAGTCCTCACAGACGTTGTGGATGGAAATGGTGTTGTGACCGCCAAGCATGAGCTCGGAGTGGTACTCATCCATAGCCACCTTGGAGTCTCCGACAGCAGGCACGTACTTGATGACAATGCAATGGTCAACCGAGTTGCCGTTCTTGTCGTTGTACAGCAGCTGGTTGGACTCGATCATGTCGTCGATGACAGAGGCCTTGGAGATCTCCTTGGACCGGAACTGCTGGGGAGCAGACAGGTTGAAGCCGTCGTTGTTACCCAGATGGTTGTAAGAAGCGACGGACAGAGGCTTGATACCGGCGTCGACCAGGAACTGGGCCAGGACGGACTTGAGCTTGGTCTGGCCAGACTTGAAGTCGTCACCACCGATGAAGGCTCCCTCTCGCTCGGCAAGCTCGATACAGCCAGGAACAAAGGTGTTCTGGGGAGAACCGTTGATGTAGGGGACTCCCTCGAGGATGGAAGCAACGGCAAAAACGGTGGAAGGAGCAATCTCGTCATGAGAGTCCTTGATGGCCTGCAGCAGGTTGTCAGCGGTGTCGTTGACGCCATCAATGAGGTTGGCGTATCGCTCAGTGTTGGCGGTCCAGAGGACAATGACCTTGTCGAGTCCGTTCTTCTCCTTGAACTCCCGGATATCCTTTCGGATGTGCTCGACGTGGGCCCACTTGTCGGTACCCTCGATGACGTTGTCAGCTCGGGCTCCCTGGTTGGCAGCGATAAAGTCGGGGTAGTAGACCGACTTGAGAGGAGTGATGGGCTGCAGGTGCTTGGCCACCTGTCGCTGCAGATCGTACTCCAGGACCTTGGCTCGCTTCATGGCGTCGGCCAGGTTGAGGGACGAGATATCCCAGCCGCCAATGACAAAGTCGTTGGGGTGCAGCATGGGCAGAACCTCAGAGAAGGGAGCGTAGACGTCCTTGCCGTCCTTATCAACACCGAGCTTCAGGGTAGAAGCCTGGGTGACAGAGCCAAAGTAGTTGGGCTCAACCTCGCCGTTCTTGGTGTTGAACTTGATGTTGTGTCGGTTGGCAGCGACAGCAGCAGTCATGGTGGTTCCGTTGTTTCCACCGAGACCAACAAGCATAATTCCGGTCTTGGGGACGGTAAGGTCGACCTTGAACTCGTAGTCGGTAGCGGTGGGGGTCACCTCGTACTTGCCATCAGCGGTCTTGACCACAGTGGCGTTGTCGTAGGTGTAGGTGGAGTACAGAGCTCCATCCTTGATCGAGGTTCGATCGGTGTTGACATGAACGGAAGTGATTCCGGACTTGACGGTGCCGGGGTTGCCAGCAATGGTATCAGCAGAAGGGGACATGGTGATAGAGAAAGAGTAGTTGATTTCGAAGATAGCACGTAGTGACTTAGTACACTATTATTATCTCACCCGAACCGGAAGCAGGAGAAGAACGAGAAGACTGGAAGGGGTGGTGTGCGGAACCGAGGAGATTGGCAAACAGTTTGGTAGTAGTGAGTTCTGCTAAGGGCAAAGTCGCTTAACAGAAGGTGTGGTACTGTAAAATGTTTAGGTGGTGGTATTAAGGCTGGGATGGGCTCGGTATATATACTAAGGAGGTTGACACGGTTTAGGTTGGGGAGTATGTAGTGCTGTGTTATAGCAAGCCAGGGGTGGGAGGGTTGATATAGAAGGGGGTTGGGGTAATGGTAGAGAGGTGAAAATCGGGTAATTGGGTAAGTGCGATGTGGGGATTCGATTTCCGCTTTTAAATCGTCAAAATTCCTACTCCTTCACCACTTTTAACAGACCCAACATTCCCTAGCTCTACCCCTTCTCATCAACTTCTTTATCCAACCTTAATCCGGACAACCAATTGCACTCGTGCATATTTCCCCCAGCCGATAACGTGAAAGTGGTGTAGGCGGGGCAGCAGGTGGTAGGGGGTGTGAATCTCGATTACGTGAGCTGAGCCGTGGTATTTTGATTAGTCAGCTTTTCGCCCATTTCCCCCCTTTTTCCACAACTTTACACACCCTCCAGCTTCCATCTGCTATTCTCCTTATTCCCTCTCCGATATCGCCAAATGCCAAATGGCTCAATGCATGCGTCTCCTGTTGGGCTCAACAGGGTAAAACTTAACGGAATACGTGGAAGTAGGGAGTGGTGTGTGTGATACAAACTACAAGATTGACGTATCGTTCGTACCTGGTACTGTGCCAGTGGTGTAGTATTGGTACTGATATTCGTAGTTGTCATAGAGTATCGTACACTTCATCTAATTAGACTATAGCTAGATCGAGTGAGACATGGGGCAGATTACTAAGTAGCATTGGGATCCCCTTCTGGTTGCCGACTGCCGTTTTAGTCAGAAATGTTTGTTTTCCACGGCTCCAAAGTCTTTCACTGACGCCCGGGAAATTACCGTTGTGCCTAACGCCGCAAGAGAATGTGGGACAAGGTTCATTTGCAGCTGACATGAGGGCGGAGCATGATACGGAGTTAAGCGGCTGAGGGGGGTCGGCTAGGGTATATAACGACAGCTAGGGTATCCATGACAACAAGTAAGACTGTGTATGGTGTTTGTGTTTCTGGTGTTATGAGTTATGAGTGTTCTTTGGTTATATGTTGCTACTGGTATACTCTTTTGCTGTAGGTTGACGTGTTGTACATACAGATGATCTTTACTTGGTCAGGATGCTGTCAGTTGTTGTCAGTTGCTGTCATTGTTGATAATCATATTATAGGTTGATGGACAGAAGACTTGGACTAGGGAAAAAAGAACTACAAGTACGAGAGATCTGGGACAGTAGTTTTGTGTCACTAGATGGTATCTATTGTACTTCTACTCACCTCAACTCTCTGTTTACCTCCACATAGTCTCAACCTCGGCTCTGCAAAGACCCGGGTCCTGGTTAGAGTTGGGACAAGGTGAGAGCTCAGCAAGCCGATTGACCAACAATAGAAGTGGATAGAAGTTTTAAAAGCAGTTCAGACTAGTGGAGTCTGACGTTAGTGGGTGTGGAGTAATTTGGTTTAGTTACCACACGAAGTTCAGTAGATGACGTCCTGTACAAGTTGTTTTGTCATCATTAAGTAGTGCCTTGTGTTCTCACCTTGTCTGTCTTCTGTCTTCTTTTTCACACTGTCATTCATACCCTACCATGGTACGAGTACTCGTACAATAACTGCTATCAATGCCATCAGTATCACTACAGCCAATTGCAAACACCTTTAAGACCTCTTCTTGGCTCAATCCCTATCTTCTTCTACCCTCGTATGTCCCTGAATATCTATACTTCAGGGATAGCGGGAAGAATACGGTGATAATTTCTGACCCCAAAATGCGAAAATATTGTTTAAAAGCTACCCAATTAATTATCCGTGCGGGTCACATAAGCGTCATTATATATGCACCAAAAAGACTGAAAATAATCAGAAATAAACAGAAATAAACAAAAATAAACAAAGCGAAAATCAACAGAAATGCAGAAATAAACAAAAAATGCAGAACAAACAAAAATGCCCAAATGCACCCAAACGCCCCAGATCTTGTGTAACAGCCGCCCGATGATGTGCGCCAAAAACCCTCAAACTCACTTCTCCCCATTTTATCAACTTTCAGACTCAACTCTGTTTCACTTTACCTTGTTGTTCTGACGATCATGTAACCTCAGCCCATGGGGTAACGAGACAGATACAGGGCTGTTTAAAACGGCCAAAATAACCGGAAATCGCTCCAAATTACACAAACAGCGTCTTCTCCGTGCGCTCGTCACCCCGGCAACCTCCTTTTGTCCCCATAAGTCGCAATTTCGCCAATATTACCCCCTCCTTAAAGTCGCGTTATTCAGCCGCAGCCTGTATCGAAACCAAAACAGTCTGAAGGTCTGAGCCTGATAATCGAAGTTTGATGGGGGAGAAGAGGAGGAAAAAAGAACGGGAAGATGTGGGAAAATGTAGGAAAATGTGGGGAAAATACATAAAAACGAATAAAACAATAACACCCAAAATACATGCAAAGTACAGCCAAACCACCAACCACAACAGCCCCAAAACAACCACACGCTGTCTCCCATTTACCACACCCCAGTTAACCTTCCTAGCTTACCCGGCAGTAAGTCTCATTTACGGGGTACTGTTCTGAGGCAATGCAATGTATGGAGATATGGATATCGTAGAGTTGAGATTGCCGATCACGTGATGCGAACCTGTCCTGGGGCTCCTTTCTCCTTTTCCTGGCGTTTTTCTCGTCTCCAAATCGTTTTTTCCCTCCATCTCGTGCAGCCCCAAATCTCCCCTCAATCTCTCTTGCGCTATCTCTTCCTGTACTCTTGAGTCTCCTCCTAACCTTGTTTCTGCAACTCCCTATCGCGACCTAGACGACACAGCACTCTTGAGACACACCTAGGAGACCCCAACACGCTTGCCAAAACAGCTGTTTGTGCACTCAACATACACAAACGCCACCCGACACTTCTGCGTTCTCAACCAACACAACAACCGTTAAGTAGTGACCCCATGTCCCTATCCATTCCCCTCTCCAGCCCTTCGCTGCCACCGTCTCCGCCCCAAAACGTGTCTGCTCTGGCCACCGTGGCGTGCACAGACGAGGGCAAGTCGCGGGCAGGTTCCCCGGCCTCAGTGTGCCCCAATTCGCCTCCTACTCCGCCGTTCAAAGAAGTCTCCTGTCAGGGCGACATGGACCATGTCACGGAGGAGTTGCTGGAGAAACCAGCCTCACGGGCCCATTCAGCCGTAGCTAGAGACTCTGCGCCCCCCACACCGGCTGTTCTGTCGCCCGGACTACCGTCTCCGCCCCTCAGAAAGTCGCCGCTGCTGGACTCGGCCAACTGGTCCATTCTGACCCACTCGCCCCCCGTCATCGGCATCGAAACCAAGACGCTGGTGGACGCCATCGACGTGCACTACTCCACGCGGCTTCCGCGCGTCGACAAAATGTTCCCCTGGCTGCACGGACTGCATCCCAGCAACGTCAACCAGCGCACGTTCCTGCACCCCAACCGACGGGTCAACAAGGAGTTCACCACCGAGTTCATCCCCAACAACTCGTCGTTCCCGGTGAGCCAGGCGCCCGGCGCGTCGCAACCGCTCCCGTCGCACAAAGACATTCCGTCCGAGGTCCGGGGACTCATGATCGTCAAGGTCAACCGACGTGAAGTGGTTGCCAATACGCCGGTCCAGTACAACGGCTTTGGACACGCCATGAAGGGCGAAACGCTCCGCGAAGCCCAGCACTCGGGGTCCATCATCGGCACCATCTTCCTGGAAGACATTCTGGAGGGCGACGCGGAAACAGAAGAGTTCCAGGACAGATTCAAGTTTCTGGACGCGCCCGAGGGCATTTCACTCCGAAAGTTCCAGATCCAGGTCGCCAAATGGGCCGTCATTTCGGACATTGTGCTGTACGACTCGGCCGAGGGACTCACTCCAAGGCTGCTCAAACTGGCGGAAATCGTGTCTGCAGCCCAGAGACGGTTTGCAGCGGAAAACGAAAAGCTGCACCAGGTCTACCGCACCTTTGTTTTCACAGAGTCGATTAACCAGCTCGAGGAAATGGCGCCCCACAGCGTCACCATGTCTCATAATCTGTCTGCCGACGATATTGACGAACAGAGACTCAAAAACTGGGACGCCAACTTGCTGTTCCACGAACGAGTCGAAATCTCCATGATGTCCACAGCCACCCCGATTGCGTGTGACGTTTGGCTCGGCAACACGACCGACTTTGACGCGTACACGTCGTCGCTCACTGCTGCCAAACAGGCCAAGGCGGCCAACAAACACCACGGAGAGATTGATGCCTCCACCGTCAAGGCGCCTGCAAACTGGGTCACCATCATCGACTGTCAGGAAAGCGCCCGTCTGGTTCCCCTCGCTGTTCTCGACCAGTACATTCGAGAAGCCGAGGCTTGTATTCTGGACCCTTCCAGACGACTGTCTCCTCTACAACTCGGTTTCCCCTCCTCGGGCTCCATTCCCATCCAGGCCCTGACCCCCGAAAACGTGTATTCCATCATCAACGTGTGCAAACTCATCTATCTGCGGTCTAAATGCACCTATGGAGGCAAACCGGCTGCTGCTCTCGTCTTTTGCAACGACGGATATACAGAGACTTCGCTTCTGGCACTCATCTTCCTCATGTACTCGACCGGATGTCGAGCTCCCCAGGCGTGGGTGGACTTGCATGTGCAGTACAAACGGCCCTTCTTTTGTTTCCCCATTGACGTGACGGTAGCGTCTGCTCTCCAGACGGCCATCCACAAGTTCTCGCCTGCTCTCAACGACAAGATCTCGTCCGGAGCAGAGTACACCGGCATGCCCCCCAACCTCATGTTCCTATCTGATGAGGACGAAACCGGGACTGTGCGAAAGGAGGACTCGTGGTTCGACCACTTTGACGGCTCTGTTCCCTCGCGAATCCTGCCGCACTTGTACCTGGGTTCTCTGGACCACGCTTCCAACCACGGGTTGATTCAGAAACTCGGCATCAAGCGAATTCTGTCGGTTGGAGAACCCGTGCCGTGGGCCATGGCTGAAGACCCCGACGAAGATGAGGAGATTGACCTAGAGGAGGAGGCTCGCAAGGTGTCGCATGATCCAGACCTTGTCAAGCTCGTGAGACAGACCCAGGAGCGACGAGAGGCCCGGAAAAACCTCTCGAGGGTGCTCTACGTGTCCAACATCCAGGACGATGGCATTGACGAGATCACCGACTCGCTAGCACAGTGTCTCGACTTTTTGGACGAGGGATACCGGCTCGGAGAAATGACGCTGGTCCACTGTCGAGTCGGAGTGTCTCGATCGGCTACGGTTTGCATTGCGGAGGTCATGAAGAGACTGGGGGTGGGTCTGCCTCGAGCGTACCTCTTTGTCCGGGTGCGACGGCTGAATGTCATCATCCAGCCCAACCTGCGACTCATGTACGAGCTCGTCAAGTGGGAGGAGCGGCATCGCGACCAGGGCGAGGGCTGGCTACGGGAGGTGGACTGGCATATTCTGTGCAGAGAGATTGCCAACATGAACCGGGTCTACATTCCGGAATAAGATGTGGGTAGGTGCCCAACTCAACAGGATGCCAGCCTACGACTGGTTTTTGCTTCATTATTTACAGGTTTAGTTAGTTTGTTTTGATTATTTATAGGGATTTTGGCGTTATAAAAGACAGAGAATAATAAAATAAAATAAAATAAAATAAAATAAAACCGTAGACATCGATGTTTGATTACAACATGAATACACATATAGGCAGGCATCTTATTGTAATTTCCTTTCTTGAATCGTACGATACGATACGATCCTAATAATGATGATAATCTCTTTTTCGCTACGTGTGGAAATGCAAAACGGACAATTGTCCTTTCTGTGTATTACATACAAATACATGATTGTCAGGCACAGATTTCAAATCTGCGTGTATGGCCCCTCGAGGCATGTGCATAGCACCGCTCGTCTAGTTTGGCAATGCATCTTCTTCCTTCCCGCTCACCCCTCTTAAATAGCGTTTCTTCGGGTCATGTTGTCAAACCGAGAGAAGGTGTATCCAATGAACGGCAGCTCGCTGGATCGGTCGGATCGAGAGCTCTGCTGAGGGTACTCGGGCACGTCTCCAAGCTCGTCGGTAGGGAAGTAGCTCGTGTCGGTGATGCTGCTCAGCTTGGGCACAAACGGCGCGTTGAACTCCCGAATGGACGACCAGTCCACGCCCCGGAAGAAGGGATGCGATTTGATCTCGTTGGCGCCGCCAATACGGCCGAGACGGTTCTCAGAAGATGTAAGCAGCCGTCGGATGAGATCCTCGGACTCGGGCGACAGATGCACGTCATCGGGGAACTGCAGCGTCTCGCGCCAGTTGATGATCTTGTGGTACGTCTCTCGGGGCTGCTCAGAGCAGAACGGAGGCCAGCCCACCAGACACTCAAACATGATGGCACCCAGCGACCACCAGTCACACTCCTGGCCGTAGCCCTGGTGCACAAAGATTTCGGGCGCAATGTAGTCGGGGGTTCCGACGGTCGAGTACGCCATGAGCCGCCGGTTCTTTCGCCACGTGGAAATCTGCTGCCGCATCGTCAGGTGGATCGAGTCGTATGTCGACTGGCGGTTGGTGCTTTGAGGGGGGCCCATCTGCGTGGCCGGGTTGGACGAGGAGCCGTCCTTGAGTTTCTTCCAGTAGGCCGACGAGTGCGTCTTGTGGAAGCCCGTGGACAGGCCAAAGTCGGACAGCTTGATGTGGCCCGTCTTGTCAATGAGAATATTGTCGGGCTTGATGTCTCTGTGGATGAAGCCCAGCTTGTGGATCGCCTCGATGGCGAGCACGCACTCGGCAATGTAGAACCGGGTAATGTCCTCGCTGAACACGTCGTACTTGATGAGCATGGTCATGAGATCGCCGCCGGGCAGAAACTCCATGATGAGGTAGAGGTAGAGGTCGTCCTGGAACGAAAAGTAGAGCGACACGATCCACGGCGAGTCCGAGTCCGCGAGCACGTCTCGCTCGGCCTTGACGTGGGCCCACTGCTCCTTCATGTCCATTTCCTTTTTCAGCATGGTTTTCATGGCGTAGATTTTGCCATTGTCCCGCTTCTGCACCAGCCGCACCTCGCCGAACGCTCCCTTTCCAATCACCTTGACGGTCACAAAGTCCTCCAGCCGCATTCGCGTCCGCCTCATCCGCAGGTACGCCGTTTCCTTCTTGCCGTAGTTTGTGAGCACCCGGTTGCGCCGCTCTTCGGACGTGGCCTGCTCGACGGACGCCTCGATTGCGGTCCGTCGCTGGTGGCGCTCGATTGCATGTTGCACAATGCCCTTGTAGTAGGTGCTAATCACCTGGGTCGTGTTGTGGCCTCGCTCGCGGGCGTTTTTCGACAGCAGATCTGGCCGGGGCGTGAAGTTGACGTAGTCACTGGGCTGTTGTTGTTGCTGCACCGGCTGCTGGTTACCCTGCTGGCCAAACTGCTGTTGCTGCTGCTGCTGCTGCAGGTCCAACGACGTGTTGGAGTGGTTTGTGTTCTGCTGGTAGAGCCCCGACGGAGGAGGCATGAGGTTGTGGGGCTGCTGCGACCCGTAGGCCTGGTTCTGGCCAGGAGCCCACTTGTCGGTCATGGTGTGTGATGTGGAGGAAGAAGAGTTGTGGACGTGTCCAGTTATGGTACAAGTGTAATTGGGGTGTGTTTGTGTTTTGTGTTTGTGTAAGATAGGTGTCTGTGTCCGAAGTAGCCTCTGAAGTGATGAGTGTGATGTGTCTCTCCGGTGGTAAAAGGGGTTGGGTTAGGTGACGTGGAATTATGCAGGAGAAAAGGTTAACGTGTGTGAGGTAGAAGACATGTGTGGAGGGCGGGAGAGCTGAGAGCTATATAGAGTGTGGGTGGCTTTGTGTCCCAACCTGCCTTCTCCCTCGAGGCTTTTTTGCGCCCGAATTCGAGCCCCAAAAACACGTATTATGTCCACATTAAAAGTCTGTTCTACTACACCCTGATGAGGCACACGCCAAATGTGAAAGAGCTAATCTGGGGAGAGATCTGACCCTCAAAAGGGGGTCTGATAATGTCGCTGGAGAGACACAAACCGGTCCAAAAGAAGCGCACAAACGTGTTTACTCGAAAAACGTTTTTCCGCCTCTTTTTCCCTATTATTTCCGTTTTTTTCTGGTTATTCTCCGCGATCGTCTTCCGAGTCTATCTCGCTGCTCCAATAATTATTTTCTTTTATTTTCGCTCTATTTCATCTTTGGCCGAGTTGGTGCCCAAAAAAAAAGTAACTTGGGGCTAAAAATACGGCTTAAAAAATACGGATATTTTCTCAAAAGAGGCCAGATGACCTCTGCTCCTGTTTATCACCTTCCAGCCAGCCCACATCTGCTCCTGGCTGTACCCCTTGGCAAGATGCAACGTGCTCTGTTTTACGCGACCTTTTTTTAGAATAAAACTAGTGTCGATCTGCGCGTGGACTGATGGACGCGCTAGCAACTCGGCAACCAGACGTGGTAGCGCTTATCCGAGACTGGTGGGAGCATCGGGGGACTGAGGAGAATCTGTGGGTAGTTTTTGGAGGCTGTGGGGGTAGATTTGGAGAAGTTGAGGTGGTCTATATTTGGTACATTATCACGATAATAACGTGAATATTGAACATTAATATATCAGAGTGGTAAGACTGGATAATGGGTAAAAAAGCATAATTAATGATTTTCAAAAACAGCCAAGAAACTCGGAAAAACCCGAATATAGCCCCGATCGACGTGAAATCTCGTATTCTAGGTAGTTGAAGCACCCTTGATTGAGCCATGACGTCGGTTTGTCTGTAGGGTCTTTATTGGTGGTTTTGCATGTTCCAAATGGGAACATTTTTAACAGTAAGCATATCGTGAGACAATATGAGCACTTTGAGACATGATAAATCCAGGTGTATAGCTGCCAATAAATGCAGTGAACGAATTAGGACACACCTCCGTGGCTTGTGACAGATCCTGAGTTCTCCTTTCTATTATTTCTTTTTTCTAGTGGGATATGAGACCTGACTAGATTGTGTTGCAACCCTAGTTAAACTCATTACTTGGGAATACTTGAGAAGAAAGTTGTGCTGGGGGTGCCAAAACGTGGTTCCCGAGCAGCCACAGACACAAAAATGGTACCATTCGAAAGAGACTGTCCATGTTCCAAACAAATACCTCCATATCGCCCCAAAATGTACAATATTACTCTCAATATATCCTTTTTCGCCTGCCATACCAAAACCTTATACTTGGACTTTACTTGGTATTTACTTAACACATTTGTTATCCACCCCAGACCAAGCTTAATCATACAAAATCTACCGTAAGAAAGGTCTCACTCTAAACTCTTCTACAACACCTACAGCCATATCATAATCATACAAGTACCATCTCAATAATCATCCAAAATCATATAATCCTTTTCCACTATCATGCCTATCCCTCTCTCTCTCTATAAATACTAATTGGCCTTGTCAATCTCCTCGAGACGGGCCAGGACCACTTTTTTGCTAGTTTCCTCCAGCTCTCCAGCCAGAAAAACCTCGTCCAAAATCGCATACACCTTGTAGAAGTTGAAGACGAGATCCAGCTCGCAAACGTTGCCGAAAAACGTGTCCAGCACCTCCACAAACAGATGGATGGCCTCGAGATAGAACAGCTCGTTGTCTGACTCATCAACAACTATGCAAAAAAACAGGCCCGCGTAGCGACGGTAAATCACCTTGTAGTTTCCCAGCTCGACAAAATTGCTCTGGTAGCGTTGATCTCGAGCAGCTACGAGCCGATGTACTTCTCCCATCAATTTGATTTTTTCCGAGTCCTGGGTTAGTCGGGGGACATAAAGAAACATACCGTTGTGTTCGTCTGATCGAGACGAATCGATTGACACCACTTAAGACGCCATTGGACCGTTCCTCGTCAAGTTAGACACACATTTCTCTCCTCCTCTCACTCACCGAATAAGCATTGTACCACTTTGCCAGTCGCGTTTTGCCCTGCCGATTCTGCACCAAAATGTACTGTAACACCATTGTGACGGATGTGTGTCGCGAGTCGTCTTTTTTGAACCGATTCCGTTCGTGTCTGGTGAGTTCAAGTTCGCTATGGTGGCTACTGTACGTCTGCATGAGGTAATTACAGGGGTGATTAGTCAGCGTATTGACAGGTTAGGTGGCTGGAAAAGGAAGTAAAGTGAATGGGTGCTACAGGTTATGAGTGTGATTGGATGGGGGTGTGATTATGTGGATTTTGGGTGTTTTTTTGTCTTTTGCATGTATTATTTTTCTTTTCTGACTGGTATGCTGATTTGGCTTAGGTGTTCATGTTGTGTGAGTCTGAAGTCAGAGCTTATTTACTGGAGAGGTGTGTGTTCTCAATAAAACCCAACTATAAAAGTGTAACTGGGATTTGTGATTTCGAGACAGAAATGTGGATATCTCGAAATATTGTGTGGATGCAGGTGGTTATCACTGGGGAGTAGTTAGAATAATGACTTCTAGCTATCTAATGGCACCGGATATGAACCTACATCGTGTTGGGAACACCGAAATAGGCACCCCCAGCAGGATTTCAAATCTAAGTAAATCCCAAGTAAAGCTAAGTATTCCCAGGAGTGCAGACAATCAGTTGTCACTGATATAAAGGGAAAAAAGAAGAGTTGAGATGAGGACAAATGAATGATTGGGGAGACATTTTACTTGCTGATTGTTGGTTGGTCATTTTTGGAGATTGTATTGATCTTTGAAGACTTGTATGATATCTAGAAACTTGGGATAGGTACCTTGAGACAAGACATACTCTTATAATTCCTAGAATAAGACAGATAAAGACACAAAATCAACATCATGCTATAAACAGGTCATCCTTAATCGAATGCACTTTTCAGAATCTCAATCAGACCCCAGTTTCACCAGTTAGATCTGTTCTGTAGAGCTTGTGAACCGGTCTTCCAAGTCAACTATCTTCTAACAAAGAAAAATATCGCAAAAGGAGCACTTTTTTAATACCCCTGCGGCTAACGGGAAAAAAGAAAGACGAAAAAATGACTGCTTGCTTCTTCGTCATTGTTTTCCCCTTAAAACGCAACGAAATAATTACCCTGGGATCCAACTTTGGTAGGGTTTGAGTTGGTGGGTTGACAGGGGAGGGAGATATGAGGGAATAGTTGGAAAAAGTGTTTTATACATTCGCCTAGGTATCTTAGAGTAGTTTGTCGAGTTAAGAAAGCCTAGAAATCAACTCTGGAATCTTTTGTGCTTCAGAAAATATCTTTTTTTACCTTTACATAAGCATGTCTTACAGGCTCGAGTTGAAAAGAGGATATCGGCTTTAAAAAAGATATAATCAGACGCTACAGTTCACATTTAAACGTATTGAGTGCGTGAGAAATAGATTCCTGCTTTTCCTGTAGTAATTACATCCCGTTTTAACGAGATGAAGTCGTTTCTGGAAACAGGGTGTGTAATCCTAACATGAAGTGGGAAGACGAATGGAAGAGTTGTAAAGGTGAGTGTTTTGTTTTTTGGAAGCATTGGAGTCTTAGTTTTCACTTTCCAAAGCGTTGCAGTTGTTTTGATATCTTCTTCTCCTTTTATGGAGCATTGTGCGAATACACCTTACGGGACACCCGTGTGGTGAACAAGTACTTATTCAATATTATTCTGGGCACAATTATTCAAGGGTATGGAGTAATATATGCCTTGTGGGATTACACAAACGTCTCCTAGACATTCTCTCTTTTGTTTGGGTAACCTGGTACTCCTTAGAATGTATGTTCCAAAAAATGCTTATGTAGAATCGCTGTAATTTGACCAAAAATACTGACACAATAACAGGGAGTTGACCATTATAATTCTTGGTCACTGATGAACATAATGATACCACATATTACCCTCTCATAGTTTTTTAACGTATTCTGGACTCGAAAGAGCTGAGTTTGAGTTGTCCCTAGTATCTAGCCTAAAAAAGTAGAGGGGAACTGCTGAGACGATTAAAAGGAGCACAGATCCTTTCTGTCAACCACCTCCCAACAACAATGGACTGGAGTCTCTTCCCCTTGTATTTCTGGGTCACAAAAAAACTTGTCTTAAGTATGATTCTCTTCTGGTGAGCAATTGAGCCAACTCGACGAATAATGACTCCATAGATTCACACACTTCACCATTATGACCCTTACACCCTCCTCTTCCTTCTTGTCAACTCCTCCTGCTTAATCAAAGCACCAAAAACAAAAAAAACGCACATCTCTACATGCACATGTCCACAACGCAGTGGAGCTCACCTAAGCAAAAAAGATACATGCCTAGGCACGCTGACAACCGAGAGATTCGAACTCTCGCCTCCGAAGAGACCAGGATATTGATTCAGTCACCTGAACCTGGCGCCTTAGACCACTCGGCCAGGTTGCCGTTGTGTTTTGGGGGTGAGTTGGGGCGAGTAGATGTGAGGGGAGAGGTAGTTTTCCGGCGAAAATAATGACTTTTTGAGGGAATAGTTGGTATTGGTGGATTCTTAAGGGTCTGGGGATGCTAATGGTGCTGTTGTTTTTGCGGTGTCGTTATTGCTGGAGGAGTTATGAGCTGTTGAAGGAGTAATGGAAATTTCAGTTCTTACTGAAAATTGGGAGATTAAAGTGGAGAAGAATAGAGTAGTAAAGAGGTATGCTACCAGTTAGATGTTCTAGTTTGGCTCTCCTCATATATATTGGAATTTTGTCTTAGTACCACTGTTCATGGCTCTTTATTCCTATACATCTTGAAGATTGTGGGGGGGATATTAAGACAGGTAGATGTACTGTAGTTATGAAGAACAAAAGCAGAAGGAAAAAGCTTCACTATCACTGGATCGCGCTACAGTTGACTGTTATATCAGTCCAAGTCTTTTTACCTCTTCAGACTTGTTTTCAGACTGGTGACACCTCTTCTTTCAGGCTAGGAGGTTCAGGAAGCTGGAAGTGCCTTTAGGAGAAAGAGCGGTTGTATCAGATTGCAGCCATTCAAACAGAGATTACCCCTGTAGCAATAAAATGTGATTTCCTGGGTTCATACTTCTTCATCCAACTCATATAACTCTTATATGCATCATCTCAGAGACTGAAGGTGTGGAGAGTAGAGTATGTACAGTACCAATGCAAAGAGATTGCCTATACAGGCAAGGGATCGGGGAATCGTGTCAGGTGTACAATACTCAAACTCCTCACGTAACTGAACATTTTTATATAAATTATTGTTACAGTACTTCACCTGATACTGTATGACCTATTCTTGATGATTGCTCTCCTTGATTAAGCTATGGTCAACTTGACCCAAGTTCAAGGCTGAAGTCAAGTCTAGCTGAGCGATATGGCCTTGTTGAGCAAACAAAGACCAGACTACAGGGCTATCAACTCACAATGGTTCTGTGAAGCAGAAGTCCAAAAGCTAGAAACGCTGATGTCTATGTAACAAGTAGTACTCTGAGTGAATCAGTCTTCTAACTGAGCTACTATGAAACTACTATATAATCCAGACACTCTTTCACTTAGATAACAAGACAATATGATATACAGTACAGCTGACTTAACGTCAATAACGATATCAAGTCGTCTTACTGTATATCACCAGGATGCTCCCTGAGAGTTCAAAAGTGTTAACAAGCTGAAGGTATCTACACCCCCTCATGATATCAGCACACTTGCCTGGGCTACACTCAGTTGACCTCTACATCTAAAACTAGCCATCTCACCTAACCGGCTGATATAATACATCTATACACTATAAATTAAGACTGGACTGGAGAGGGAAGCAGAGTGTGGAAAGGATCTAAGAGGATATGAGCCTTGTAAAAGAACAAAGCCACCAGCACTGTCGCTGTCTTACCAGAACCAACTCGCCAGGCTCGTTGGTTCAATGGCTATTGAAGTCGTCTCACCAACTCGCTATCGCTCGTTGGGCTTGGCACTCACCGACTCGCTACGCTCGTCGGTTCGTTAAAACTCCGCCAACAACCCATCCAACAACCCATCCAACTCCTTCTTCTCCCCCACCTCCTCCTTGGGCTTCATCTCCTCCAACACCTCGTCATTCTGCAACATGACATTGTTCAGCCGGTACACCGGAGCACACGTCTCTACAGTCAACGTAGGAGTGCTCTCCAGCACCACGGCCATGTCTGCCGCAGTGGCAATCGCCTCCTTGTCCTTCATCTTCCGCAACTTGACCATCTCAATCGTCTCCTGAATAATGCCCTTGAGATAGTACTCCAGTCCCACCTGAATAAGCTCCACCACATTCTGGCCCAGTCCTCCCAACACTCCGTGCTCCAAAGCAATGCCAATCATCCGAGACCGCAGATGATCCGCATCAGGCAACTCACGCGACTCTGTTGCCAACTGCGTCTGGTACGCGTGGATAATGTCCTGTGTCCACGTCACCGTGTTGCCCTGCTTGCCCACCTGGTCCTTGTCCTGCACAAACGGAATGCGCGGCAACATGGCCTGACGCGTGTTAATAATGGTAGAGGAGATATACCCCTTCTTGCCAGCTTCTCGAGTGATTGCCTTGATTCGTTTTCGTTCTCGAGGCGGCAACGAAAGCACCTCTTTTTTGAGCTGCGCCATCTGCGTGTCTCCCTTGACCTTTTGGGCACCTGCTCCTCCTCTGCCACGCTTCCGACTCCAACTGGTCATTCTACCAGTGCCTCCATCGGTAGGAGCAGCTCGGAGAGAGTTGCACAGGTTGGCCAGCAGAAACTGGTTGTGCATCTTGACCATGGACCGGTCCAGAATGCCGTCCAGGGCTTCCTGCAGCTCGTGCCGACTCAGCCGACCCACCAGAAAGTGCGTCAACACGTCCCTGTACCGGTCCCAATTGGGTCCCAGCTGTTTCTGGAACGCAGTCATCATGTCGTCCACCTGAAGTCGAGACGCTGACGACGATCCTGCCGCCGTAGAAGGAGCAGGAGTGCCTCCAACAGCAGGCGTAGATGCTGCCGGAGTGGCTGCTGTTTCTGCTGCAGCTGCAGCCACGCTTCCTCCGTTGGTTCCTCCAAGACTACCAGGAGCAATACTCATAGTGGCACCTGCTCCTGCGCCTCCTCCTCCTCCCATCATCGACGGCGCGATTCCATTCTGCTGAGGTTCCGTCTTCTCCTCCACTTTTGGCGTCGCGTCTTTCGAGTCTTCCTGTTTGACCTCGACCTCCACACTTTCTTCCTTGTCAGGGATTCCTAACAGCGAGTCGTCTTCTATGTCACTCATGGTGTGTGTGTGTGTATGTCGTGTAACTAGTACTGTGTGTACCTGTCTGTGTAACTAGTACTGTCGTGTGCCTAGTACTGTCGTGTATCTAGTACTCTCCTGTACCTAGTAAAGTCGTGATCCTAGTATGAACGTAGTAATGACGTGATCAAATAATCAGCACTTTTTGTGTCACTTGTCTATCAGTCCAAACACTCTCCAATACAAATCCGATGCGATTCGATTCGATGTGTGCTATGTGCTAGTTGTGACTGATGCTTAGTAATGGGCTGAGATTTGAGTGATAACCAGAATGTCGATTATTAATCCAGCGGGAAAAAACACCAGAGGGTCGAAAATGTCACGTGCGCTGCTTAGTCACGGCCCGGATGCTGTGTTTTTTGTCGTTTTTGCGATTTTCTGCGCGAAAAAAAAAGTCACACAAAAAGCCGGCTTCTCAATCCGTCGAAACCAAAAGTGAACGAGATGGAGAGTTTGGGAGGAGGTGAACCGAGAACCACATATTAGACGTGCCTCAAATATGCAAGCCGGGGTATGGCAGTCACGTGCGGGAGGAGGAGGGAGATGACGATTATTGGCAGTTGGGAGGCATATAGAGGGTTGCAGATGAGCTGGATAGAAGGATTATGTCTCGAGGATTGGGTGATGATTTTCCTGGTATTTTTAGGGTGATTTTGGAATTTTGGGGATTTTCGCACTTTTACGGGATTAATAAAGTTATTCAAGGTGGAATATGAATGTTTAAATGGGCTGAGATGATGGAGAGGTTGAAGTGCAGGTTGAGAGAAGAATAATTCAGTAATATATTTATCATCATTAGTGAGACTACAGTCCAAAGTGGTTACACAGAAGATGGAAGTTTCGTTATACCTCTATCTGTTGCTAGTGGTACTGTACTCTTCATTTCGTTGATAATATTAATTAATCTTACTTGGGAATAGTTGGAAGTTCAATGGGTGAGTTTTTGGACTTACGGGATTACAATGAATAAAAGCTATTGACAACAATATGGGTTAAATGGGTCTTGTTAGAGTAACTTTTTGATAAAATGGTGCTTCAAAGTAGAACTCCAGTGTAGTTGTAGGGTATCTTGGACAAGGAGCCTATACACCAAGTCTATATCCTTTCACCTTAGAACTCCATGAGACTACAGTAGAAGAAGAACTATGTAATCTTAGCACTTCAATTGATGAGATTATGGTGCATCATTATGACCAGTTAACAGGCTATTTGAGATCACTGAATGTCAACTTCCTCAGCTTATCATCCTTAGTTCTCTAGTATGTTTTCACAGTTACATTCAGTCATACGTCTCATAAACCACCAGGAGCTACCAACTGTTCTATCAGATACCAGTAAGATAGACGCCAGATGTCATTAATGATCTCATTGATGAGTGTCAGAATGAACCTAGTGAAGCAGATAACTTGTCGATAATGTCGTTAATATGTCTTGCAAACTTGGCATCCAACTTCACCAAAAATACTTCCAGGAGTACAGCGACTTGACCATTCAATTTCCACGAGTTCAAGGATTCGTTTGATACCCCTTTATTCCTCTCTCCTGCATTCTCTTGCGCAGGTTAAACAATGACAACTTTTACTCCCCTCACCTAGAATTGCCTCAACTTGGCCAAAAATACTAGTGTTGGTAAGATGATTTAACAGGGATGATCTAGGAGTCTGGTTCGACCTGTTAATTCCATTGCTATCTCCTCTTCTATCTTTCTCTCCTCTATAAAACCGAACTCCTCATTTCATACCCTTCACAGAACTGTCTCCAACTTCACCAATAATGGCGACATTGCTATGGTGACTCGATCATTGTGATCTTCGGGGAATTCCGATCATAATGATCTCGTTTAAGTATTCCCTGTTATATCTATACCGCTTTTACAAAAGAAACACCTATTTTTGACTTCCAACTCAACTCCCCGAAACGGAAAGAAGGTAAAAAACTGGAGATTACCAATCGACACAGTAAATTAGCAAGGTCTAGGGAAAAGAGTGTGTTGGCTCCAAAGATTTCTTCGGTCAAGGCTCTGGGGGTATTTTTAGAGGAGCTGAGTGCAGGTTTATGGTGTAGTGCATGTTGGAGGATCCGTGTCAAAACTGAGAGAGAAAGCGGAAGAAACACATGAATGAGGTGTTGGTGTAAGGTTATTGGTACCAAGAGCACTATTGTAAAGTCCCTGTAACAGTATAGGTATTTCTGGCAATGTTAAGGTCAGTTCTGTGGCAAGTTGGAATTTGGTATCTCAGCTCTAAAAGCGATATAGACATGGTAGGGGGTAACTGAATGGTATCGTTAGGATGGTATGGTGTTTATATACGCGTTTATCAAGTCGCCATAGACATGCTGGTAATTTTGGTGAAGCTGGGGGCTGTCCTGTAAAAATATCAAAATTTGTGTTTCGAATATAGAGAGACGTAAAAGATGATAGAAAGGTAATGAGCGGTATTATAAGGATGGTCTAAGGACAGGTAACACAATGGTGAATACTGCATAATGTTATTGGCATTTTTGAAGGAGTTGGTGAGAGCTCTTCAGTAAAGTAGAATTGGGAGTGGATGTATTAAAAGTTAAGTGGGGGTAGTAGGAGAGTCATATATGGTATCAAAATAATCTCCTGTCTCTTTGGAATACACTGGTCAAGCCTATGTTAATATGGGAGTATTTCTGAGTGAGTTGTCTCAATTCTAGGAATCGTAGAAAATGAGAGTTTCGGGTTTGTAAGCGGGTCAGTGATAGAATGAGAGATATAAAGGGAACAGTTGTAATCCCCTGGATTGATTAAGCACCCTGGTCAAGTTGCTTTAGTTACACGGTATTTTTGGAAGAGTTGGACTCAGTTGTGTGAGGAGGTAGATCTGCAAGGGTAGCTGTCATAAGTGGAGGAAATACAGTACAGTAGCCATGGTGGGAAAAGTAAGATATGTTGTCCTCAGCCTGGGTGTCACAAGGGTGAACATTCCAGGCTTGTGCGGAGAATTTTAGAGGAGTTTGGTGGTGTTATATATTCTTGGTAGAATTAGAAGTGGAGGTGATACAAGGAGTTATGGGGTTTTGAACTGGATATAAAAGGAATGGTTGAAATGATCCGAAGTCGTAGCATATGCTGATCAAGTCCCTATTGTTGTGGGATTATTTTTCGTCAAGTTGTGTTCAACAAGTTCTCCTCCAGAACGATAAAGAAAAAACGAGATGATAATCTAAGAAAGCTGGGGAGAAGTAGGCTGTGGCTCTACTGGACCAGAAACAGTTCATTCGGGTCCCCAAGCTCAAGTACTTGTGTATCTTTACATTACTGTACTTCTAGTATATGTTGTCATATCTCATCAGCGGACCACACTACAGTACAGGTAATAACTTCTTCAGGATTACTCACAGGGCCTAGATAACTTGAGCACTCTGTTACCAATGGGGAAAGAGTTCACAGTGCTATCTATATCTTCCATTCATCTTCTCTCCCACTTTTAACGCCAACACTGAAAATTCACTATGCCCCGAAACCGTCTCTAGCTCTTCTAGAAATACTCATGTCCTTACGCCGACTGGATTATAGATCTTTCATCCAGCTAAATGTTCCTTGATGCCGTTTCTAGGTCCACTTTCCCTGTTTATTTCCTTTACAAGTGAAAAACTCACTTTCAGTTCCCCTAGAACTGCCCTAACTCCTCTGCAAATAGTCGCAGAGTCACAGGGACTTGACCATGTAGCTCCTGAGAGTCTAGCAATTCTAAAAATATCCAACACACCTCGCGTGCTATTTCCTAGTCACTTTTAACCCAGATCTTCACACTTCTAGTAGACAACACAACCTGGTCTAACTCTCTCAGAAATACCCACACATCCATGGGGACTTGACCATGTAGCTCCTGAGAGTTTTGAGATTCCAATTATCCCTTCTAATCCCTCCTCAATACATTTCTCCCAGTTTTATCACCCACCCTTGCAATTCTCCCTGTTCACACAAGTGGGTCTAACTCTCTCAGAAATATTCCCATTCTTAAGCCGAGTTGACCGTTGTGTTCCTCAGCCCCAGGGGAATGAGACTCTACCGTTGATATCTTCATCCGTTCTATATTCCTACTTTTATCCTTGAGTCCTGATATAGCTCCACATGTAGGCTCACATAATGTCACTCCACTCATTCAAAAATACCAATACAACGATACTGTAGGTTAATTGTAGATGATCTACCAACTGAATTGACTGGAACTCTTCTTATACATATATTCTTGTAGTAGATGCTGTTACTATAACCACTATAAAACGTACTGTAGCTGAATATAGATATACCTCTCAATATATCACAATGTTGTATATTGTACTCTTCATATAACAATGATGTATACGCTCAATAGATAGAACAATGTTGTATTCTCTCAATATATAGAACTATGTTGTATAATCTCATAATATATAACTATGCTGTACAATCCCAATATATAGAACAATGTGGTATATTATCAATACATTATGTATCTACTGCTACCCCCGTACACTGCTCTTCTTTTCATCGTCATAGTTCATATTAATCGCCTCCTCCATCTATCTATATACAAAGTCTACTCCTTTCCCTCTTTCTCCTCGACCACCTGGATGAGACCCTGGGTGGGGTTTCGCAGCATGCGCACCTTGCCTCTGTGGTTGTAGATGCCCTTGTGCACCTTGTCAATGTCGTTCCAGAACTCTGGTTCTTTGAATTCCGGCAGTTCTGGGTTCATTCCAGGCACTGTCATTCTGAGCTCTTCCACCTGCTCTCTCAGGTACGCAGCGACCTTGGATCTCAGGTCTTTTGCCTCCTGGCCGGTCTTGAGAGCTTCCGGCATGGTTTCTGCGTTGAGACCCACGTTTTCTTTCTTGCACAGCTCAATCCACTCGTTTCGGAAACCTGCCACTGTGGATTCACTGATAGGCTCTCCAATACGGATACTGATAGTCCGGTCCTTGTTGGAGTTGTTTCCCTCCATTTCGTAGCCCTTGGGGATCTCCTGAAACACCTTTTGCAGCCCGTGCGAAAACATGGGCACGATAATAGGTGGAGTTACAGGCTCCAAAACAGCCCGACTAGTACCCCATCTAAAGTACCGCATAGTACCCTCATGAGGCTCCAAAGCCTGGTGAACATAGCCCTCGGGAAAGAAATGCACCCAGTTGGACTCACGCCAAAACGGATAACTCGTGGCATTAGTATGCACCAAGTAAGGAGAGTACTTGGCCGAGTACTTGATCTTGTCGTTGGGGTTCAACAGACGCACACACATGTCCATTCCGGGCTGAAAAGGACCGCCCAAGCCAAACCGCGTGATCGGCAGCACCTGACCCGCGCCAAAAAACAAACTCAGCAGCTTGTTCTTGTAGCAAATGTCTTCGGCTCCAGTAGCCCATCTCATGAGATAGGGCACCCAACCGTTGTCATTGGGCAACATGCCCCACACGGCCGGGTCGTCCAGGACACTGGTGTGGTTCATGACGGTCAGCAGACCTCTTCCCTCGAGTCTGGCCTGTTTGTGGGCCTCCAACAGGTTGTCCAGACCCTGGATGTCCACCTTTTTGGAGCGCTGGAAAAGCTTGCACAAGGTGTACACCAAGCCAATGTTCCATTTCTTGGCCATGTACCAGCCCCAGCCGCGGGAGTCCAGCCTGCCCAGCAGCTGCGAGCCGCGTAGCGACACGTTTCGAAAAGACATGGTGGTGAAGTGGTGAAGAGAATTTGGTCTTGATCTGAACTTTATTGGAGTTGGGGAGGTGGAGATGTAGGGTGGAGAATGGGGGGTATTGGTGGTACGGGTGGGAAAATTTGTAATTGGTGTTTGACAGAGACAGGGATTCGATTTCGAGTTTTCTGGACGTTTTCGGGTAATATTTGACGTTTTTGGTGGTGCTCCATTCCATGTATCCTAAGCTTATCCTATTGGTGCATGGTAGTTGGGAGGTATAAAAGTATGGTTGGAGAGTTGTTGGGAGGAGGAGGAGGGGGGATGATAAGATAAGTGTGTTAGTGGGGAGGTGGAGAACACGTCAAGTAAAGAGGATGGAGCTGATTTTAACTGATATTTGGGAAGTTACATATATGAATAATTGAAGGGAAAAAATGGTGGAAAATACGGAAATTAAAACATATGAAATTGTGAACGAATAGGTGGCCTCACCGCACTCTAAGGAATCTGAGGACCACCATCGTCAAGACGCTGTACTGGTTTTTTGTTATTTTTTTATTGTTTTTTGGTCAAGCTAGGGCAATAAAAAAGTGTTTTTTTCAGTGTAATAGTTCCAAATTTGAACAGGGAGTTCCCAACTGTCTTACATCCGCCTCGGTGTAACCAATCATGAAGACGGTTTCCCTTGATGGCATTTATTCGTAGTTTTATGTCAAGTTGACGCTATCGCAAAAAGAAGGGCATGGCTCATAACGGCTAAATAAGTTCAAAGTCGACAAGGGAAGGTGTTAGATGGTCGCCTGGATCTCTGTGTATCTAACAATAAATACGACATCTCTTGATGACACTTATTCACAGTTTCACGCCAAGTTGACGCCATGACCTAAAAATGGTGTTTCAGTGTAAAAGTGGTATAAATGCAGCAAAGGAGGCTTGAACGGTATCAAGAGCTTCCCCTGATCAGTGGTAACACAACGGTCAAGTCTACTGGCTGATGTGAACACTTCTCATGAACTTGGAACCAGTTGCGTATTTGGGCAAAATTGAGGTGTAGGGGCTAAAACTTGTAAAGACACAAAATAGGTCACGTCTATGATACCGTTGGATTCGCGATACTTGTACGAACACATTGATCCGATCGCCATGTCTCTTGCTATATTATTCACTGATCCAGATGCAGTTAGGCTGTGGAGTGGAAATGATAGTGTCTAGGGTATAAGTGTGTAAGAGATAGCAGTGTAGGTATCTGTGGTATCATTAGGTGCATCTGGATCTAATGAGTGTACTCTGGTCAAGTCTTTGTGACTATATTAGTAGTATTGATGGAATTACACAGTGTTGTGTGGTGAAGCTGAATTGTGGGTGGAGGCGTTGAACGTTAATAGGGTGTATTTGAAGGTAAATAAATGGTGTTCGCATAAACCACTAACTCGTGGAATCACAAGTAACAAGTCTCTGAGATCTTTTCATTATTTTTGGCTATATCTGCCGTTTCTAGTGTCTTAGAATTTGTCGCCAGAACATGTGAGTATCGTGTTGGGGGATAAGAGATTGTAAAGGCCATTTTCAGGGAACTATATGAATCTCCTGAGCCGTGTTAATACATTGATGAAGTTCCCAAAACAATACGGGTATTTTTGACGTCATTAGCTCAAGCTGTGTATTTCGGTAGAATTGGGGTTGAGATGTAAAACGTGTTTGAGGAGTAAAAATGATTCAATCATAGTATCATTGGAATCGTCTTGAGCTTGGTAACACGTTGGTCAAGTCTGTTTCGTTGTGTGGGTATTTCTGGAGAAGTTGGTCGAGTTCAGTGGTTACGATGAGATTGAGTGTTTTGGTTTTCCAGGGTGGTGAGAGATATCAGCAGAGGATTGGGTGGTGTCAGAAGTGTCACATGAGTCTATATATCCGAATGCTTAACTTGTAGTTATTCTGAGGGTATTTTTGGACAAGTTAGGGCAAGTCTGGTTGAGGCCACCTAAGGGTTACGCTTGCCAAATCTCTGAAAATGGCCTATTTTCGGTTTAGATTGAACTGACATAATTGTCTGGGTCTGATATACTCAATGGTTAAATCTAAATGATGATGGTGGTATTTTTGAATGTTTTGGAGAGAGTTGTGTAAGGGAAGTGTTGGATGATATGGAAAAATGAGTCCTGTAGGGGACCAAAATCTTGTATATCTAGTTCCTCGAGTCTCCAGATAGTACGACCTGCTCCGTATCTCATTCTACTTTCTATTACAACGTCTTATGTCTTCTGACTCTCTACAACTTCACCTTATGTTCTTACAGCCAGAATAGACATGTTCTGATGATATCTATTTCAATAATGCGAAAGAGAACCAACGACAAAACCATTTCCCAGATACTTCTCAACCTGTTCTATTCAATTAACCAAAAATCAAGTCTTCGTCCCACACAATATTTCAAGATATTCTCAATAGCGTGTTGGAGATATGCCTATTTGTTGAAAGAGTTTTTGGATCAAGTTCCTACCTTATCATAGCAACGGCGACTTGATAAACGAATCTGACAGTGACAGAGGAACCTTCTGATACCCCTAATGTCTCCCCTACAATCTCACTACGACTTCTAGCCCCAACCCATCCAATTGTACTGGACCTTATAACTGCTCCAACTGCATTAGAAATACTTATATAGTTATAGTGACCTGGCCACTATAATGGTCTGGTCCTGGAGATTCTAACGGTACCACTCACTTATTACATATCACTTTGTAACAGATTTTAACACCTACGCTCCTAACAGTTCTCCACATAGAACTCTCCATAACTAGCCGAAACAGTAGTGCAGAAATAAACTGGGCTAGGAATGTATTTTAGGAGGCTACATTGGAGTTAATTTCAACCGTCTTTGCTCCTACTTTTGCTCAAGTATATTTTTTTGAGCTCTAGCCTTCCCTAGCAAATATGCCAATTTGAGATGTAGACGTAGAACTGCCAATAAAGTGTTTATAGGAGGGGACAAAGTTCCAACCGTCCCTAGTAGCATCTGTAGTCTCAATTATATCATGGCCTTCATTTAGAATATTTAGTCTGCGTCTTCTCTTCTCTTTTTCAAACTCCTCAAATCCACAACACTATAGAACTGCTTGTAACTTTCGTAGAAATCCTCATTCAATCAGGCCGACTAGACAGGACTGCTCCATATCTCCAGGAGATTCCAATGGTACCTTGTTTTTACCTAATATGTCATTTATCCAACGTTTACCACCAACACTCCCAGTTCTGGTATTCCACACAACTGCCCCTAACTCTACCAAAAATATGTGAATAAAGATGCAGACTTGACCAAAATCATCGTTGATCTCAGGCGATTCTAATAATACCATACATGACCCACCTGCTATTTCCTTATCTTTTCTATCTTCGAAACTCGCTCTTCATACTTCCCAGATGGTAGCGCTCAACTGTGTCAAACTCACTCATATCGGTAAGGAGATATGACTGGAGTAATCGTCGGAATCAGGCGATCGTTTTGATACCAACCATGGGTCTGTTACTGCTTCAAGTAGTGTATTATATTATGTAGTCTTGGTATATATATAGGTATACAGTTGAAGATATAAATTAAGCCATTCATAATAGGTATACAGTTGAAGATATAAATTAAGCCATTCGTAATCGTCAATTGAGCACCAATGGCACATCTGGGTTGTATACAAACTATCCAAGAACAATATATATATATGAAAAATAATAAAAAAAACCGTTCAACTTGATGTCTCATGTCATTAGAAAACCCCCTCCAAATACTCACGTAAACTCCCAAGCTGCAGTCCTGTTTTAGATCAAGCAATAACCATCCAACTAACTTCCAACCATAGCCTCAGTCCAAAGTAGCACCCTCTAAAACGCTCAAAAACGTCCAAAAACGTCCAAAAAACAACCAATCTCATTCTCTCGATTTCACAAACCACCCTAACCATTTCCCCAACCTCCTCCACCCCTCCTCACTCTTTTCTCCCCCTTCTCCCACCCCACTTAACCTCGGCTCAAACTCAAACTCTATATCTGCAGGCATCACACCTTCCTCTACATCTCATAACCTCTAACCACCTCTAACCACCTCTAACCACCTCTAACCACCTCTCTTCTCCACACAACATGGAAAAGTTCTCACAATACAGAGATAAAGGAACCGGAGTGGCGCCGTACCTGCCCCATCCACGTTCCAAGGCAGATGGCTCACTACCATCTACCATCTTTCTACTGCTTCAGGCGCCTCTGGCTCTCCTAGAAGCTGTCGTCAAAATCCCCCTTTTGCTTGCTCTGCTGGCGGTCTACGTGGCAGTAGTCCAGTTTGTGCCTGTTGTGGGGCTGCGAAAAGCCTATTTTTCGACGCTGCTGTTTGTGTCCGGATTCTGGTTCTGGAACGTGTCTGCTGAGGCTGTGAGACGCAACAAGCTGGCGGAGGCATACCCTCGACCGGGCGAAGTGGTCGTCACAAACCACCTCTCGCCAATCGACGCGTTTGTGTACTCTGCGCTGTTTGACCCGGTCTTCATTGTGCCCCATGCCTCGTCCAGAGTGTACCAGGAGCTGGGACCCTTCCGCGTCTTTGTCAAGGCGCTGGGAATCCCGGATATCGTGCCTCCTACGCACGGAGAGTCGCTCTCCAAGATTGTGTTTGAAGCCACGGCCAAGGGACGAGCAGTGGTTATTTTCGCAGAGGGCACGACCTCCAACGGACGAGGTCTGTTGCCTCTGCTGCACATTGACTTCCACCAGCTGTCGCAGAACACAAAGGTGATTCCTGCCGGTCTCAGAATCGCGCCCCAGTATATCACCACTCCCCTGCCTGTGTTGCTGCCCGTCTGGCTCTTTAGACTGCTGTCTAACCCTACGGGATGGCACGTTTCGCTCCGGTTCGCCGAACCGTGCTACGCCAAGGACACCAACGTGGACAACACGCTGGTCGAGAGCATCTGTCGGGTCGGCCGGCTCAAGAGCATCGGCCCGGACCTCGGCGTCGAGGGCAAGAGAAACTTCTGGAAGGTGTATAATAAGAAGAAGGAGTAGGAGAACGACGGGCGAACGACAATCGAGGGAGGAGAGCGAAGGAGGAAGAACAAAGAACGAACCACAATAGTTGAACGTCTACGTTTGGAGTAGGAACCCTTGGTATGAAGATACTGGTAGAGATGCCCTGAACGAGTATCCGAACCTAGTGCCTTCATCCCAGCTCAAGATGGTGATAACTTCAGTCACTGGAACTCTCTGGTAGAGTACCAAGACACCGTTGTTGTCTGCACTCCCTGCACTTGGTGCCCTTTCACTTCTGTTCATATTTTACTTTTCACTGTTCATATTTTCACCTGCTCAATCTAGCGGCACCCAACTGTAATTATTCATAGACCGCTTAGTTGAATCTGACTGAATGAGGTAGACGGAGGAATAGAATAATTGTTCTTGATCATTGTTGTTGATATAGGATCTATATGATAAATGTGTACTCGTACTTCATGAATGGATGAGATTGATGTCACTGGGAGCCTGGGTCTAGGGAGTTGGTTAGGGAAGTCAGATCTGCTATTTTGCTTTGTATAGCCAGCAGAATAGTAATAGTTATTCTTACAAACAAGAAATACAAGTAGAGGTGTTCGTGGACTAGGAAAAAGATGACTGTTTCAAAACAAAGTGCTATAGCTACTGTAGTTCTACGTATAGGCCAGGTGTAATACCATAACAGTCTGGTCTCTATACTGTCCGTATTAGTAGACTCTTCAGCCAGAACACTTGTGCAAGTTGGTAGCAGATTTTTAGAGTGGGGTAGTAGGAGAAGTCAGCTAAGTCAACAGGCCCTATTAAATGGGTCCCAGAGTCACCAAAAGTTCTCCTCGATGGCGATATAGGGATATTTCAACTTCTTCGTTCAGTTCTATGAAAAAAGTAAAATTAGCTATGTCGCCATTAAATGCTGGAGTAAAGACGTGGGAGACATGTAAAGGGTATTATTGGAATCCTGTGATCCGGTGGAACACTATGGTGAAGTTCCCATGACTATACGAGTATTTCTAGTGAAGTTGGAGACAGTTCTGTGATTAGCGTGAAATACATATTTCGGTTTAAAAGTGGAATAAATGTGTGAGAGAGCTAACAGAGAGGAATCGTTGTAATCTATCTGATGTAATGAATCAGATGATCAAGTCTCTGTAACAATGTGGATATTTTTGACCAAGTTACAGGAAGTTTGGTGAACAGATACAGTTATGATATTCAGTAATAAAGGTGGAAATGAGGTAGAAGGAGGGACATCCAGGGTATCATTAGAATATAAATCGTCAGGGGAATCTTCCTATTAAGTCTCCGTGGTGATGCAGGTATTTCCGGTAAAGTTGAGTGCGTTTTGGTATAAGCAGGAAATAAGTGTAAAGGTGTAAAGGTGTGGAATTGGTCGTAGACAAGAGTTTAAGGAGTAGTTGGATTCTCTGAGGTCTGGAGGTAATAATGGTACCGCGAACTTGGCTATTCAGGTATTTCTGAGTAAGTTGTGGGCTGCCATGTGCGTAATTAGATCTAGGGTCAAAAGTGTTTTGGTTTTAGTAAAGAGAGGCAGATATTAGGGGAGACATCAAGGGTAATAAATGAATCATCCTACGTCGTGGACATAAGGGTCAAGTCTGCTTAACGATATGAGTATTTCTGAGTGAGTAGGGGCCGTTGGTAGAATTGGGGGTGTAGGTTCTACCAAGAGAGTAGGCTCCAAAACTCGGAGAAATACAATGACAGCAACGTAGATGGTACCTTTTGGACACCCAGGTTAATACTAAAGAGATGGTCAAGTCCCGGTGACTATGCTAGCATTATTGAGCGTGTTAGAGGGAGTTGTATGATGAGTGAATTTGAGAGCTTCTAGAAGTCTACAATGATCAGGATATGGGAGGGGTATTTAAGAGCATTAAAAGGAAGCCTTTGATCTAGATAGAACACTGGACAAGCTCTTGTTTCCATATGAGTTTTTCTTGCAATGTTAGGGTCAACCTTGTGAAGATGGGTAAAAATAGATAGAGTATTTCGGGTTTGAAAATGGATCAGAAATGGTAGGAGAAACATGAATGGTATCAAAGGCATCCACCTAGTTGTAGTAAACCAATGATCAAGTCCCCGTTGCGATGGGAATATTTTTGGTCAAGTCGGAGGAGTTGGTGGTCACCCTGATTTTCTTTGAGGGCAGTAGTAAAAATGGGAATAAAGTAGGAGATACAACTTGTATGGTATTTCTGTGATCTTCTGGATCGTTAGAATCCATTGGTTAACACTGCAGAATGATTGAAGCAATTTTGGAGTGTTTAGGGCATTTCTGCAAAATGTGTGTTTGGTTTCAGATCAGGTTTTTTGCCCAAAACCTTCGATAAAACGCTGTTGGCTTTGAAAGGTATTTTAATGGGCGAGAATATCGTATTGCTGAACTTCTGGGCTCTCCTAGATGTTTATGGCCAATCGATGGTCCACCAACCGCACTGGCACCATTAGATTTAGTTACAGAGTTTACTTGATATTAGTTGGTATAAAATCCTGCTGAGGGTACCTATTTCCATGTTCCAATATAAATAGAAAGACACAGATAGGTTGACCAGATATATAGTTCTCATGTTCTAAACAAATCATCTATCTTCAAGGCTACTTGCCATACAAGTTTTCCAGTTATGTGCAAATGTGCTCTGAGATGATGATTTTCTCACTTGGAAAGTTAGTTGAATTTACTTGGTATTTCCGTGGCCATGAGTATTCTTACGAATAGTGTAAAGAAAAAGAAAATAGAAACGTGTCCTAGAGCTGTTGTAACCTTTCATGAAAACAAATGCAGCTCTGAAGGTAAGAGATTGGTGGGTATTATACAAATAATTTATTCATTAATATTACTGTTATTATTAAGTGCTGTTGTACAAGATGCGGTTTGTTTATCATGGACCACTGCTGCCAGACAGACTAGAGTAGCCTGGACTGAGAGGTGGATACATACTAGGCTCTGTACCATACAGGACACTACCAGTCCACAACCTGGAGTAGCGCCCTTTGGATACTTACTCAACATATCCATTAGGACATTGTAGTTAAAGGTCACGGAGAGACCCTAACGATCCTGATAGTTATACCGCTGACAGAGAGGTCCAGTCTATCCTGGTGTTGCCTCTGGAGCAGAAACTCACAGTAGATATTGCTACTGAGAGATCCCCCTTGCCTCCACCTCAGTCAACTGGTCTGAGTCTCCTGTAGACAAGCCCTCCGAACACTGGTTAGTATTCAGACCATTGGCACACAGCACTGATTATACTGTGTGTCAGTCACTAGCACCTCATTAACAGGGTATCCTTAGTGCTGAGTCAGTAATCATGTGCTGTATGACTCCACCAATATCCGCTTCGTTCGTTCACCTAAAAAACCTCATGGCTTCCATATCCACATCCTGGCCTCTGAGGTACGACGGCGGGGGCTGTTTTGGGGTTGTTGACGGCTGACGTCTGTGGCCGAAAAAGCTGGGTTTCTGGGTTCGTTTGATGTTGAGATCGAAAGCCCCTAGAGGTTGTCTTGGCGCAAAGGGGTTGGAGGAGTTCGAATCGGGGTTTTGGTCCTTCTCGTAGAACGTGTTTTGGTTCTCATTTCGGTTCTGGTTCTGGTTCTGGTTCTGAGTCCTGTTCTGAAACATGTTGGGAAAGTTGAACGACTTCTGGAAACCGTTCTGAGACTGAAATCCGTTCTGAGACTGAAATCCGTTCTGAGAGTCGGAAAAGCGGTTTTGGGAGTTCTGGGAGTTCACAGAATCGGAGAAAAGGGGTCTTTCGTTAGACTTGTCGTTCTGAAACTGGTTGTTCTGAAATTGAGGTCTGTCATTCTGAAAATGGTTATCGTTTCCAAACGTCTCATTCTGGAACTGTCTGGTATCGTTCTGACCTCGGTTTTCGTTTCCAAACTGCCTGTTATCGTTCTGAAACTGGTTCTTAGTCTGAAACTGATTATCAGCCCGGAACTGGTTATCGTTCTGAGGCCGGTTTTCGTTTCTGAACTGATTATCAGCCCGGAACTGACCCCGGAACTGTCCCCCGTCCAGTCCCCTCTCTCTAACCCTCTCCCTCACCTTTTCCTCCGCCCTATAAGCCCTCTCTCTCCTCTCCAGAGTCCCCACCTTCTCCTCCAGAAACGCCACCTGCTCCTGGAGATGCTGTCCATGCTGCTCAGCTGCCACTTTTGTCTGAGCCAGCTCCTGCTGCAGTCCCTGAAACTGCTTCTCTCGTTGGGTCAACTCCTGCTCCAACTGACCCACTCTTGCCTGCATCTCGCCTACCAGAGACTGCATTTCACCCACACGTGACTCTGCCACTCCCAGTTTGTGTTCCTTGACTCGAAACTCGCATCCACTGACACTCATCTGAGACTGTAGATGGTCCACAGTCATCTTGAGAGAGTCCACCTCGTGTCTCTGCTGGTGTTTGAGCATTTCCAGTTCGTGTTCCACCGTCCGTTTTTCCATCTCAAACTTGTTGCTTTGGTTCATGTACCGTTTTTTGTCTTCTTCCAAAAGTTTGATTTTCTCCACAGCCAGTTCCAGTTCGATTTGGGTGGTGCTCTTGGAGGAGAGAGACATACCGTTGGTATCAAGAGCAACCAAAGAGTCTGGAGAAGTACTGTTTGTGTCTCTTTTGTCACTAGAAAGAGTATCTGAATCTCTAGCATGAGGATCCATATTCACTCTAGTTGGACGAGTACCACTTCCACCTCTAATGGCACTCTTAATAGAACCAGTAAGAGGCTTAGTGTCTGACAGGGTACCTCCTGAGATACCGTTTGTACCTCCTAAGACAGTACCTCCTGACACAGTACCTCCTAAAACACTCCTCGTGACATTCCTCGTTTCACTCGGAATGTCTCTCAAAGTGCCACTCCACCTCCTCCCCCTCTCCCTCAACACCCCCAACCCTCCCTCCAACTTCCTGAACATCGTCTTCGTGTCATCCTCCACGGGATCGTACTGCACAAACTTGGGAGCTCGGCACGAAGCCACAGGCGTCTGATCTGCTCCCTCATAACCTGTAGGAAACTGTTCAGAAATACTACTCGAGATACTGTTTGTAGTGGACCCCAGAGACGCTGCAAAGCTGACATTTTTGCCCAGATTAGTTTCTGCGTTTGTTCCACCCTGTTTCAAGATTCCACCAGGCTTTCCCACCCTGGAATACTTGTTTGGCGACGTTTTCAGCTCTTCTTGAGCCCTTCTCTTAAGCACCTTTTCCGGCTTGAAAAACGGTGTACTGCTTGCCTTCATGTCAGAAAAGTTGTCAAACGGGGAGGATGGTCCGTTTTCAAGTGTTTCGTTTGTGTCCTTATCTCTTGTGTCTCTGTTTGCGTCCTTTCCCTTTGTGTCTCTATCTCCTCTTAGTAAGTCCAAATCCCGCTCAAAATGAGGCGTTTCGCGCCGAAACATGGCCGGAATCGCGCCAAGGGCCCACGCCACGGGCGGCGTGGCCGGATCCGGCTTGTCGGAAAAAATCCAGTCCATTGTACGATTCTGGTGATGGAGGTTGGATGCACTCTGCATGTTTACTTTCCCAATGGAGATTGTATTTTTCGAGCCGCACGGAGGTGCATGAGGTGCAGGAGGGATGCATGAAGCAAGAGGAAGCACGTGAGCGGTGGAAGTAAGCAGAAATGGAAATATATGTCCAATTATAAATACAAGTGCAAGAAACTTGTTTTGGGGTGGTTTTTGGTGTTGCTGGTTTTCTTTTCACTTTTTTGGCTTCTTTTTTTAGACTCCTTATTTCTATAGTCTTTACAGGAGCCATATTGGAGGTGTATAGATAGCCATAGAGATTCCATAAAATATGGAATTTTTCTGGAAAAGCAATGAGACGAGTGGAAAATGAGTGATTGCAGGATTAAGACGAGTTTACGGGTATTCATGACCTTTGCTTGTGTCTATAAAGTGTCTATATGTCTTCTCTACTTGTACAAGTACACCTTCTCAATATAGAAATAAGTCAGACCAAAAGCTAGGAAAAAGTCTGTTCAAACAGATCAGAAAGACTAGAAGGACTCAGAGAGTGCAGGAACAGGTCCATCAAGTGCAAGTCTCTTTTTGTACGGTTTTGGCCCTGTACTGTATGACTTCTCAGAGTGCATGGAAACTTGGAATCGGTGTATCTTTGTCAAAAACGATGCTGGAGCAGCAGAGACTTGATTTTCTTGTTATACACGTCAGTGTCTTTCCAGCTGTCAACTCTATTTTCTCCCTACTATATTATTCGCCAAATTGTGCATGTCCTGGAGACTCAGACACGGTATGTATGGTGAGAAAAAGCAATTATAAAAGGTAGATTCAGCAGATGCATTCTAGAATCATGCTAAGGCCAGCAGCAAGATACTCTGCAAGTAACTGACTACTGATCTTAGTTTTCTGAGGGTTTAGTATGTCTCTAGGGGGTATCTGGCACCTCTTACCTCCACGTGTAAACGCCTTAGCTGGTGTAAAAAGCTATGGAGAGATGGAAGAGAGGTACCAGTCGCTTCCTCTGGCTCGTGGGATCCTAATGGTACAGTCACCGTGTCGACACTGGTATTTCTGGTGGACTTGGACCTTGAACAGTGAGTAAAACAAAATATGCCAATATAAAAGTTGAAAGAGAAGAACTAATTGGAATATCCAGACCAAGAGAATTGGCTCTATGGAATCTTCCGATCCGTGTGATACCTCTGATTTGATCGCCATCTCTACACAAGTATTTCTGAGCGAGTTGTGAAGTTATAAATCAGTCATTGAAAATCGGATATGAAGTTGAGTTGTAAAAAGAGAACTAGGAGAAGAAGTGGGAAGATAGTGGACATATAGGGCACCGTTGGAGCTTCCTAGCTCTGAATAATAAGTTGATTGATACCCCTTGATGCTGGTAGTATTCGATGAGCTACAAGGTGTAGATGAGACACACAGATCTGGTTTCGTAAACTGTCATACTCATCAAACGAACCAATAAGATGCTCTTTGCCTGACTAACCGATCAGCCCATTCAGAGTGCTACAAGAATTCCAGTAGCTCAGTTTGATTCGCTCAATTGATATTACTTTTGCTGATAAGTCGCCCAATGACTGCAGTAGTGAGAGTGGGAAGGTGAATCCAACTCGACCAAAAATATTCACATCGCCACAGTGACTTGACCGTTGGATAGACACTGATCAGGGAATTCGAACAATACCTCACACACCCTCCCTGACCTACTTTTAGAACACCATCTCTACATCCATAATACACACCAAAACCCACAACACCCCAAACAACACAATTCTTCCAAAAATACTCACATGGTCACAACCACTGGATCGTTGCATAGATACCGATCAGAGTATTCGATTGATACCATTAACATCCCCCATCCTCTACTTTTAAGACCACCATCTTGATTCTACATAATCTTACATAGTCATACAACCCTCCTTAACTCCACCAAAAATACTCCCATGACCACAGCGACTTGACCGATGGATTCCTCAGGCTCAGAGGAGTCTTTTGGTACTATTGATTCCTCACCTACCTCTATACTTTTCGATCTAGCTAAAGTACTGTCAGATGGTACCGTCAGATATGCAGCGATATCTGTATTGTACTGGTAGAAGAAGTAACGACTCGATTGTTTGATTCAGACAGGATTTTTGTTTCTGACGAAATTCTGTTTCCTACATCGCTCAAGTCACGTGAAATGTCTTTCGACAGTACTTCTAGACATCAGAACATTATACATCCATTAAGCTATCACCCAAATCAATACCCGACCTTAAACCCGAGTCTAAGATTCATCCACCAAACCAGTAGACACTCCTACCTTCAAATTGACACTAACAAAGCCCTCTATTCATTGTCCACAAGAATCTGAGACTGTAACATTGATCCTCAAAGTGTTACCTAGACTACCATATTTCTTCGTCAGTCGGTGACTCGGTATTTCACGTCTCCGAGTCTAGCCCATGATATGGCTTTGTGTAACTACGCGACTTGACAAAACTCACTAAGCCGTTAGCCGGAGTACTGAACAGGGGCAGGCTAGTGTGACGTGGCCGGGAATGGGCGGAATTGTGGGCGAGAAGGTGTAAAAACTTGGAACACTTTTCAACTTTTGAGGTTGGAGACTATGGAAGTATAGTGCTACCAAAAATCTATAAAAACGAATAGGAAGGGTCTATTTATTGTTCATATTACTCTCTGATTTGATGGGGTGTGATTGTGGTATCTTTGTGTTATAAGTTCTCCTTTTCTACTCCTTCTTGCACTTGTAGTATCTGTATGACATCATGCTTAAAGAAGGTACAGTATACAAGTCGTTTGTTTGACTATAAACGGAGGTGAAACACAGACAAAAACCCATCTGGTTGCAACATCAATTCTAAAAGGTCTAAAAACGCGTAGAAATTGGTATTCATGGTCTAGTCACTTTCTCAGAGTAGTATTGCCGCAATTGAACATTTCTGAAACATCTACAGACTAAGAAGCACTTATTGACAATGTTTGTGTGACAACATGTGGGGTAAATGGTACCATTAGAAAGGTTGTTAGACGCTGATTCCAATGGTACCAAAATATCCACTTGTTGTAGTACATTTTTCCTTAGTTCTACTCAAAAACGAAAGTGTGAATTTGTATAGACAAGAACCAGATACGTACCAGTACTCGCACATCACCATCAAGGTACTGTACCAAAAAAGGGTCAATTGTTACAATAGCATCCTAGCCAAGATATTGGTCAAGTCGCGATGGCCGCAAAGGTTTTGAGACAAGGACTGTGGCCAGGAGAAGACGTGTTGTGGGGATGTGTAGAACTCAGGCTAAGATATTGGTCAATAATACGTGATGAGAGAAGAAAGGAGTTCTGTTTGTGATTCACACGGTTCAGTAGGGGTTGTTGTCTTTGTCGTCTGAGTATTTGTATTACTGTTGGTATTGATACAGTCTTGGTTGAACATGTAGATTCAGACAGAAGACCACAACTTGACGAATAATAGAGGGAGAGGAAAGAGAAGTTGACCTTTGCAAAGAGAATGACTCAGAGATTACGAATATCTAGTCGTCTATGCGAAACTGCTTTTTTTGAGCGAAATAAGCCCAATGCTCTGTAGCATAACTAAGGTCAATAACAGTATGACCTTGGCTGGTAGAGAGAACTTTTCTGGGTGATATCCAGGATACATAGATGCCATTATCTAATAGACCAGAAGATCTTAAGACTCATCTACTGTAGTTAAATTCATACCAGCACTTTGTAGTGTGGTAGTTTTGGTAGAGTGTCCTGTACTTGTACTAGTAATAGTACTTGTAGATAGAGATATAGAAACCTAGAATCTGGAATACTTGTAAGTGAATGGACTCTCCTTCTTGCACTCTACCGGCTCGTCTGCTCTGTTGTTTATTTTTCTTCTTCTCGAAAAGTTGTGTTTCAAGTCGTTACAATATCTAAACGTCATAACCATACAGTTCGATTCCACAGTTTGCAAGTGATCAAGGTCGATCATACAAGTAGCACTTGGCTTTGAAAGAAAATTGAAGCAAGAAATGCCGTATCCGAGTGAGCGAACTCAAGTGTACTTGTACTTGTACTGCTTTTTCAACCCAGAGTATGGGTACTTTTTCTTGTACTTCTGTATCATCGTACCATAACCGAGCCAATAGAGTCTTGTAGATCTGAGCAATTATAGAATCAGTACAATACAACCTGACAATGTACAAACCAATCATATCTGATTCAAGAATCTTTTTCCCTTTTCCTGATACATATACCTGGTACTTGTATTAATATCTTTTCTTACTCACTTTCTTCACTCCTTTTCTTACTCCTTTTCCTTCACCCTCTTCCCACCAAATAACCTCTTGTCCCAGTCCTGTCTCTACGTCAGTTAAAATGTGGGCTGAGAGTAAGTCAAAATCTGAGCAGCAAAGTTAGCCAAGAGCTACGTCATACCAGATTCAGGAAAGCAGTCATACCAAGCTGCCAAAGCAGTCATACCAAGCAGTCAAACCAAAGGCAGTCGATTTATGTCATTATTTGCTTTTCGTCATTCCACGGTTTCTGCTTTTGTACCAAGGCACGTTTCTGCTTTTGTGTTTGTGTCCCAATATTTTCTTCTGCTAAATATTATACCGCTTCCGCCTATTCCGTCTGCCTCACTTTCTGCACCGCTTCTATTCTGCTTCTTCCGATCGTTTCTCTTTTCTTTTCTTCTTCGCTAGTCACCTATTCCAGGAGTACAGTTTGGAGACCAACCATACATAGCGCGTAGGTCTCAAACCCTAGCAGTAGTACGATAGTACGTACGATACTAGCACAGAACACGTACCAGTTACTGTAAGAGCTTAGGCCAAACGCCTGTTTTTTCTTCTTTTCTTTTTCTTTTTTCTTTTCAATTCTTTTTCAAGCCTTCCTATGTCTGCCTAAGTCTGCATCTCCCTACATCTCATACCATCCCTTGATAAAAAACGAATATCTGAATATCTCAATTTTCACTCCAAAAACTCCCCTGATAACCAGACCGTGCCTGGCAGCGAAGATCCAGGGGGGATCGACAGAGGTGATGAACAGCAAAATGGCACAGACGGAATAGACGGAATAGATAAATAAAAAATACGGAGAAAAAAAAGACAGAAAAAAAAGACAGAAAAAAAATACTTATAAAAAAACGACAAAAAAACGACAAAAATTCAAACCCCCCCAGTGACACAAACTCACCCCTCCCCTCGATTTCCACTCCCCCTCCTCCACCTCCTTCATAGACCCTGTAGACGCACCTCCACGCAAACCGTGCATGGTCATTGAAACGAAAATAAGCTCGGCAAATAAGGTTCAACGGGATTGTATCAGGGTCTGTAAGGGTGTTTATCTCGCCCCAGGAGGCCCACAGGCGTGTAAAAAGCGTGTATTTACGGGTTCTCAGACGTGAATATTACTGTAGTGCCCTTTTATCCGTCTCTATGGTATTCCTCCCCGCTGTATCACACTTGCACTTTTCTGCGTCCATTTCCTATTTCGGAAAAGCCTAAATTCCCCAGCCATTCTTTCCAAACCTTAATTGCAATCCCTTCAGATGTTCCCAGGAGGGTCCAGGAATGGACGTTTTGGGAAACGAGCAGAACTAGGAAACCGAGTGAAAACGAGGTTTCAAGGTGTTTTTGGGTATTTCTGAGTGTCTGGGTGTGCCACAGATGGCGTATATTTTTTTCCGTTTAATTCCATAAGTTTCCGATTTTCCCCGATTTAAATCAATTTTATTTTCAATTTATTTTCAACATTTTAATTCCAATAAATGCGTTAAATAAAATCACCAAATCCACTAACGCACCCTTCACAAATCCAAGGCTCAGAAGGAGAATGAATATACACAGGCTCGTACATATACATTTATTTAGCCTTGCAGCTTGATGGACCAGAAGGATATGTAACTTGGCGGAAAGTAGAGATATCGGAAATCTGAAAACAGAAAAACACTCCCCGAATCCTACTGAACATTTCTATCACTTCAAAATCGAAATTCCCCTTCTGTACCGCCTTCTACGTTGACCTATATCTTCTCAAAAACACAAATTCCTCCCAAACCTTATTCCCCTTAAACTCACCCTAACGTACTTGCCCAACAACCACCAAAGGGGTAGTGTAGATTCCTACGGTACAGTGTAGGTGGGGGCTAGGCGGAATGTTTTTTGGGTTAGCAACGTCAGTTGTCACGGTGATGAATTTATTTGCGAATTTATTTCCCTATTTATATTTCCATTTGTTTATTCATTTATAAAATCCTTTTATCAAATAAAATCCTTTTATCAAATAAAATCCTTTTATCAAATAAAATCCTTATATCAAATAAAATCCTTTTATCCACATTCCTATTATTTTTTAAACAATTTTTTAATTTATTCTCCACACAAAAATCCACACAACTCTCACACTCGCTTATCTCCCACGTGACCTCCCGCCAAGCCCAAAGTTGCGCATTCTCCGTCTCAGGGGCTGACGCTGGAAGCGTGGTGACGACACGGGAAGTGTGGTGACGACATAGCGAGTGTAGTGACCACAGAGAGAATGTGGTGACTACAAAGGGAGTGTCATGGCAACGACATACCCAATGTCACCCCATCACACTCCCTATGTCACCCATCACACCCCCAATGTCACCATCATTTCTCCTGTAAACCATCTCCAAACCTCAAACTCATCGACTGATCTACGTTTAGATTCGCGCTTCGTACGATCGACATATTTCCCGTGTATGTCAGTATTTGTACAAGTAGTGACACGGCCAATGTCGTGGGTTACACGGTCAATGTTGTGCCCAATTATCTATGGTATCCAATTCGAAATACCTCTCACCTAGTACGTACTTAACTTGTACTTATTTGACCACCTCCTCAGGCTGTATTACATGAAACATCTCGTAGGGTTAGGGTCCAGGGTCAGGGTCGGGGTCAGGGCGAGGGCCAGGGTCGGGAACCTAGGGTTAGGGTACGGCCCCGGACAGGGAATCTGGACTGATTTTCCACGCCGCCCTCAAAGCTGAAACAGGCCGCCAAATACCTCGTTAGAGGTACCATTCTGGAGCTCTCGAGCTCGCGCTTATTTCTACATTCTCAGAATTCAAAAATACCGCTTATTCAGCAAACTACAGCTGGCCCAAAAGTGCGGGGCTTCAACGTTCATACAGTGCTACAAGGTGTGAGACTTTCCGAGGGTCTAGAGAGTGGTATTTCTGAGGGCTAGGGGTAGGATAGGGGTAGGGCGAGAACGAGGGTTAGGATCTAGGGATAGGGATAGGGCGATAGCGAGGGTTAGGATCCAGTTCCATGTCCTGGATCCTAGCCCTAGATTTCTGTATTATCACCAGATGAGATTGCTGTCAGACGATCAGACTCTGGTTTTGCGTTTTCTAAAGTTGCACTTTGCGTTTTTAGAGTTTTAGACTAAGCTACGAAACTGTAATAATTGGCGTGAAACGTGGAGGTTAAAGTGGTCGTGTTTAGTTTGAGTTTCTGAGCTTTTGAGGAGGAGGTAACTGGTCAGAAATGTGTAGGGAAAAAAATACGGAAAAATATAATCAAATATGGGAACACTTTTGGGGCCAATTGTGTGGTTTTAGAATTCGTTTTGCGGCCTTGGGGCCCCTCCTGGGCCTGCATTTTTCCCGCCGGCTGAGTTTAGCTTTTGCAACTAATACCAGACAAGCGCACGTCTGCATTCCACACCTCCTTGCATGGCGGGCATCTTGCTTTGGCATGTTGCAAGCGGTTTATATATACTTGGGGTCGGCAGGTTTTGGGCCACTGTCCGTCGCATCGCTTCCTCCACTGAGTCTTCAGTAGTCATTCATTAGGCGTGCGTGTATCATTCATTCTTTCAGCATCAGTACACGAACAGCACAGCACAGCACAGCACCAGTTCCAGCACTACCGACCACATACCCCGACCAGTGACTACCCGACCTAGTCACATACCCCCCAACCATCTCATACTCACCCATATTATGTCCAACAACCTTGCTTCGCTCATCAACGAAGAGCTGGCCCGGGCCACCCCGACTCCTGCCCAGCGTCTCCACGCCATCGAACAGGCAATTTCTCGCCGGGTCGAGGCCGAGTACCGGGACGACATCATCTCGCACATGGCCACGATGCAGCAGCAGACTCTGCCCGAGGCGTCCATGATGGACCTGCAGCCCGAGCTCGAGTGGCACATGCGTCCGTACCTGCTGGACTTTATCGTGGAGACCCACGTCACTCTGCGACTTCAGCCACAGACACTTTTTCTGGCCATCAACCTCATTGACCGGTACTGCTCCAAGCGGGTGGTGTACAAGAAGCACTACCAGCTGGTGGGTTGCACGTGTCTGTGGATTGCCGCCAAGTACGAGGACAAAAAGAGCCGGGTTCCGACCATTTCTGACCTCAAACACATGTGTTGTGGTGCGTATGAAGAAGACATGTTCTGTCAGATGGAAGGCCACGTACTCAACACTTTAGAGTGGACTGTGGGTCATCCGACCACAGATTCTTACCTGGATCTGTTTCTGGGACCCGAGTCACCCCAGGTGACCCAGACGATTCGACACGTCTCACGATACCTTTGTGAGGTGGCTCTGTACCCCAGAACATTCTTTTCCTTTGCTCCATCACTTGTGGCCTCCTGTGCTCGAACTCTGGCCTACCACATTCTCGGAATCCCATGCCCCAACCCCAACATGCACTCCTCCATCTACCCGTCCCAGGGCAACAGCTCGGAAATGCACTGTCTGAGTACTCTGGCCCAGCACATGCAGCAGCCGTCTCGAGCGGTGCAAAAAAAGTACTCGCGACAGTCGTACTGCAACGCGGCCCAAATTGTGTCTGCGTTTGTGTCCCAGGCCGCCAGCAACAACGGCGCCGGCATCCCCAACCCGGCCACCCCGCCCCCGACCCTCTCGGCGCCCCACTCTCCTGCATCTTCCATCCACACCACCTTTTCCGAGGCCAGCACGCCGTCGTCGGCGTACTTTCCTGTTTCGCAGCAAAACTCGCCGGCCAACGTCAAGCAGCATTTTTCTCCTCAGGTGTATTCCATGAGCAATCTTAGTAACGTGAGCGTCAACTACAGGTAGGTGTCGCAGACAGCTACCTGTAATTGACGTCTGCTGGCACTAAGGTACCACTAATCAGTACCCATCAGTACCAGGCTCACTAGTACTCAGCCCGGAGTCACTCAGCGATACTCCTACTAACTCTTAATTCGGCTTGGCCGCTATCTATTGTATTTTCGAATACCGGGACCTCCCATTAATGACCTTTGCATAGTCATTCACTAACTAATAATGTGATATGAGAACAAAACGAGTCTGTGCCAGGAGCTGGTGCAGTGATGAGTAGATGTGTATGAGCAGTGTTGTAGAACAACGAGTAGATGAGTGGCAGTACAAGGAATGGTATGTAGCTGAATTGGAACGAATACGAGGATCGTACTAAGAACCAATATCGAACTGGCTAGTGTATGTTTAAATCCGGACATTATAGTTCAGTTGTTATTGCTTGGAGATTTATATTGCTCCACTGTTGCTGATATAGTAGCCCAATTTTGATGAAAAATATACCAAAATGATCACCTCGAACTGGGCGTTTCAATGGTACCCTTCTTTCCCCTACAGCTCTGCTCTGTGTGTCGATATTATCACGTCTTCGTTTCACGTAGGTTTAGACTTCCCCGGATTTGATGCGAGTTGAAGTTATCGCGCATAGATTGGGTGTTATAATAGCAGTCGAAATAGAGGAAATATAATGAACAAATTAAACAAAATAAATACTTGAAATAAACACAATTAAACAAAAATATAACCAAAATAAATACAATTAACAAAAATAAATACAAAAAAAATAAATTGAACAAAAAAATACTGCAAAGACAAAATAAACTGGTTGCTGAAACAATATGCCCCAAAAACCGCTGACCAGTCTAGTTTAGCATCAACACGGGTAGTTTTGGAATGGGTTTTTTGGGAGTAATCCTCCGAACACCAAAAGTGACTGTACAGAGACGAATAAGCGTGGTACAAAGAAACCAAGTATATGAAAAGAACCGCCGTGCGCTGTACAGTTCAGATTTGTTTGCTCCTTTTGTTTTCCACCCTTGCTCCGCCCAGTAGGGTATTTCTATCATTCGCTTACTCCTATTCTCTGACCCCTCGCGCACTGTATAATTGCCTCGTCTTATCGCTCAATAATATGTTCAGCTCTGGCTTGTACCCTGGACTTTGGCTGCTTTATGGAGTTTTTTGGTCGTTTGAACTTTTGAACTTTTGAACTTTTGAACTTTTGAACTTTTGAACTTTTGAAGCCTTCTTTTAGGTGAGTAATGGTTTGTCAGAGAAGGTATCAGTCAGGAACCGATGTAGATAAGATACGAGAACAAAAGGGTACGATAAATTACAAGGAAATTGGTAAAAAAAAAACCAGATTTATTAGTACAATTAATTGAGCAAACGTAACAATTCAGACTTATTGCCACTCCTCACACTCACACTTAACTCCTTACACATAGTAAAACTTGTATAGTCCTTATTATGCCAAAAGCAAGACAGGTGTCAACTGACTGGTCTAGCTTAAGGTACGCTTTTATAAATAGGACGTGACAAAAAGCTGGGGACAAAAAAATCAAATATTCGACACAAAAGTCCAGAAACAAGTCCCTCAGCACGTGCCCTAGCCCTCCCTAAACCCAGTGAGGGTGAATTTCAGAGTAAGACATGGAGTAGTTTCAGTTAGTAAGCGGGGAGAGTAAGAGATGTAACAGGAGTAAGAGAGGTAAGAGAAACAAGAGAAGAGAACGAAAGGGTCTAGAGGTGAAGTGGAGTGATTGGCTGCAGTTTTGTGGTTTTCTATTTTCACGTTTTTTCATCTTCTCATTTTTTTTTCTTCTTCTCACCTTCATAATCACCTTCACCTTACTCTACGTACACCTTCTTTTCACCTTCTTTCACTTTCACATTGAGCCCCTATTTGACCCTATTTCTCACGTATTTGCTCACCTAGGGGTACGCAGCATTATTTTCTCTCCAAAAGCCGCCATCAGGGGTCAGCAGGGGTCCAGAAAATATCCACAGATTATGGCAGAGTTATTTGTAGTCTTAGTCTTGTACCATGGTAGATGAGCAAGTGATACAACCCTAGAACACAGACAATGACCGTTAGACGATTGACAATGATCCCCAGGAGCTTCCATCGATCAACTGACCCAGTGTCTTTCTTTCTGTCTTTCTTTTTTTTTTTTTTTTCGTTTTTCACTTTTGCCCTTACTTCTCTTTTACAACATGCACAGCCAGAAACATTCCACAGTGGCTAGTTTGTACAGTGCGTGTTTGGGTTGTACACGTGAAGACGACTTGGCGGCTGCATCGTACACACGTGACGGCGGGTTTTGAGAGGTAGCACTGCCCGTTTGTGGTTCCAACTTGATTTTTTGGGATATTTTCAACTTGATTTTTTGGGGATATTTTCAAAAAATTTTCAAAATATTATTTACGTTGCTTTTTGCTTGCTTAATTCTTCCACGCTCCTTGTGCTCCAGCCTGGAGCCATTATCCTCTAATTTGCCTCGTCATAATATTTCCAATATTATCGTGGCCTCTCGCTTACAAAAGGAAAAAAAGATGCTGCCTAGAGAAGGCTGAGATTATTATATTTCAAATGTGCAAATTATCTGCAATCTCGTTTCACAAATAGGAGTAGAGAAGAGCCGTTCAAGCGGCGTAACTGGGGTTTGAGACGGGTTCTTTTGGGTATTCCTCCGGTTCTGATTTCCCGGTTTTTTTTTTCTTTCTTTTTATTGATAAGAAATTTGTATTAATCTCACACGACTTTTTTCCTTTTTTCCTTTTTTATTGCAATTTCCTAATTTCCTTTTTTATTGCAATTTCCTTTATTTAAATATCGCACCATATGTCTCGACCTCAATGGGGAAAATATTGGAGAGACGCCATTGACAAACGCTTGCCGCAACTCACCGCAGCCCAACAAGGGCTCCAAAGACGACCACTATTTTTTGCACTATTTTTGGCCGTCTGTGCTTTTTCTGACGGGTGTTGATCGTCGCTTTGAAACAGCGAAAAAAGTAATGTCAGATTTAAAGTGATTTTGAAATTAGGGGAAATCATGTGAAATAAGTGGGTGAAAATTGGCGAATAGTAGTTGGATTGAGATAAAACAGGTACCGTTGAAATCCTCTCCTTGCGGGGATTCTAATGGTGTAGTTCTTTCTGTGTTACCTCCTTTCTATCACAAACTGGAAACACTTGTATCGTACTTCTCCCCCAGCATTATACTTTACCAGATCTCAACTTGTTACAGCGGTAGTGCTTACTGTCTAGATTGACTAACGGCAAGGCTTAGTCAGAAGTGGAACATTAGTAAACGTCAAGTAACGTCAGGTAAAATTCGAGAAAAAAAATTAGAAAAAAATAAAAGAAACAAGAAACAAGAAATATCATAAAACCAGCCTGCCTCAGCCTTGAGATAGTATCAATCCTAGCACCTGTACACTAACCGCTATGACAGTACCAGTGATCAAGTTACGGGCAGTTCTGTGAGGAGTTGATAAGGGGTCTGGTTGTTAAAGTAGAATAGGTAGTAGTAGAGCTATAAAGGGTGCCAATAGGAACCTATCTAATCCTGAGAAACGTTATGAGAAATACCCTGTTACAATGTGAGTATTTCTCGGGGAGTTAAACGGAGTTGAGTGGTGAAGTAGAATTGGGAAGGGTGGTGTAAAAAGTTGTTCTTATGCAGAAAACTAGACGTTGGTGGTATCGATAGAATCTACAGGTAGTGGGAAATACTTTGGTCAAGTCGGTTTTGCTATGTGGGTAGTTTTGGAGGGACTGGAGCAGCTGAGTGTCTAGGCACATATTGAAAATTATGAGTTTTGGAATAAAAGTTGTGAAAACATCAAAGGAGTGAGTTTAGGAGACCGTATTTATTCTCCTGAGCTCTAGTAATAGTTAACTCGTGCTCTCTATTATATTAATGTCAATATGTCCTAACTTCAACGGTATGAAGGGACTTCGGGTCCAATGGAAGTCACTGGACAGTGGGATATAGTCTGTCAGGTTCGTAATAGCCGTATTTTGCAGTGGTAGAAGCTATTGGCAAGTCTGGAGTCACTGTAGTTTAGCTCTTACTCTGGCTCTGGATGAGTCTTGCTCTAGCTACAGCTCCTACCTGGTTCCCATTCTTCTTAGTTAAGAAACCTAGTTGGGAATAGTTGGATAAGAAGTCAGCTGGGGGTACCTATTCGATGTTGCTGGTGTGCTGAGGGAGGAAGAGATATTTCATCAGGTTCATTGTACACTAGTCTCTAACAAATGTATGAAGATCTCACCTTGTCCTCATACAAAAATTACAAGTTATCGACGTTTCAAAATCCACAGCAGTGTTTCTTTTGTTGGGACTTTGTTGGTCTTTACTTAGACAATAGAGAGTCTATCAAGACATCCCAAGAGTGCTTTGAAGGTAGTAAAATCCACCGTTGTGACTCGGCTTGGGTTATTCATTTTTTTTTCCAATTTTTTCTCTCAGTTTTCCCCATTTTTTTCTCATTTTTTCTCATTTATTCCATTTATTCCCATTTTCATTTTTTCTGTTGAAGTCATAGACACTAGAATATCTACCCACCAAAAGACCATATTGACAACTACTACATTACAATCAAAGACTTGTATAGCAAAAACGTTCTCACATCTCAACCGTCCATTATCATCATAAATACATTATTACTTGAAACTGAGCTTGACGGACAACCGCTTGACCTCCTTCTTTTTCGGGCCCGGGTTGGTGGTGATTCGAAAGCCCGGCCTCACCGAATACTTGATTTTGGGATTGTGCTTGGACACAACCACAATCTCCGACTTTTGCGCCTGCTCCTTGAGCCGCTTGCTCTTGATGGCAGGCAGCACCGCCGTCTTTTCCGGAGCAGGAATGTTGGACTCCACCCGCAGCGCCACCGAGCTGCCGGACGAGTAGCCCACGCCCAGCTTGATGAGGCTCGGCGTCGACAGCTTCACCTTGAACGCGTCCACAGGCACAAACAGCACCTGGCACACGTCCAGCAGCTGCGCCTTGGCCTCCAGGCTGTGGTACGGGCTCCGCAGCGAGTCCCACAGCTCCACCTGCAGACTCGAGTCCAGCCGCAGCATGTCCCGCAGGATATCCGCCGCTCCCAGCAGCGACGTCCGTGCCATCTGCACCTTTCGCGCCTCCATGGCCGCCTGTGTACCATCATCTACAATCATGCCGTCATTATCATCGGCATGAGAAGCGGCAGACATGTCGCCCTTGATGGCCAGAGAGCCCAGGTACCGCGTGAACAGGTCGATGATGCCGTTCCGCACCCGCGCCGAGTCGTCCAGCGCAGCAGAGGCAAACACATAATGCATAATGTAGTGGTTTCTCAACCCACCAATGTGTAGCATGGCCTCGAACGCCGCGAGACGCACCTCCGACGAGTTCACCGACCGCGTGAACTGAATGAGATCCTGCAGCTTGGCCGCAAACAGGCCCTTGAGAAACAGCCGCTTCTTGGCCTCCAGAGCAGCCACCGTCACCACGTTCTGGTACGAGGGAATCCACGTGTCCAGACGTCCACACCGGTCAATCTCGTTAACCGCTCGAGCAGCAAACTCGCGCGTAGACTCGTCATTGCTATCTGACGAACACAGCACATCTGCCAGGAAAGTAATCAAATCAGACAGATAAAACGAGTCGCTCATGGAATTCGTCGAGTTTTCATTGTATGCCAAAATGTCCAGAATCAACGTCCGGATTTCACGAGGACACTCGCCGTCGCCGTTTCGAATCAGCGAAAACGCCCTGGTAATCGCTTTCTGCACAAAGTACGTGGGAAAGTCCGAAAAGTCGTTGGACCGCGGAATCGACGAGTTGGGGAAACAAAACAGGTTCTGGAACGCCTTTAGCAGATGCGTCTGGCCAATGTACGACGTTTCCGACACGGCCATCTTCACCAGCCCCAGAGCTGCTGCCACCCGAACTCCATAGTAGTACCGCCGGTCTATCAGCGTCCGCAGCAGAATCGTCGAGTAGACCTTGGACGGCCGCGAGTCGGCAAAAAACTGCACGGACTCGTACTGCGCAACCACGTCCCGGTCCTGCTGCAGCTGCGACGCGTACATGTAGTCCGGCTGGTTGACGTGAATCTTGCAGATCCACTCAAAGTCGGCGTCGATTCGCAGCCACTCAAACGCCTCGTTGGACATGCGCATCTCCTCGTCCTTGCCCCACTCGCAGAGTTCCCACTCCTCCAGCTCTGCATCTGTCTGTAGAACATCTCCCAGACACGAGATGACCACCCCGACCTCGTCCTCCTCGTTGTTGTTGTTGTTGGACGCAGAAGCTGCTGGGGGCGCTGCCGCTGCCGCTGCCGTCGCGGCCTCCACCTCCTTCTTGTTCCGCTTCAGCCGCTTGTACTTTGTGTTGTACTGGATATCCAGCTTGGTGAAGATGTGCTTGATATCCACCACGTGCTCGTACGGCGTGCCGTCGGCCTCGTGGATCCGGATCGTGATGGGCCCCGTGAACAGCGGCGTCTTGGGGCCTCCCTCCTCCTCGTCCTCCAGCTCCACGCCCTCCTCACTCCGAATCACGTCGTTGATAAACGTGTCCTCCACCGGCTTCTTCTCCCCGCTCTTGTCCGTCTGCGTCTGCCGAATACCCATCTCGATGAACATCCGCTTCTTGTTGAACCGCTGCGTCACCTGCAGCACCGGCACTCCGCACGAGTACACCCACTGGTCAAAAAACTCGTCCAGCTTGCAGTGCGACACCCGCTCACACAGCTTGTAAAAGTGGTTGGTGCCCAGCGCGTTGTTGACCAGGTCGCCAGACAGTGACTGCAGAAAGATTCGCGGAATGACTCGCGACAGACCAAACGTTTTATCAATCTTGGTCATCCGACGGTCCAGAATAAACAGCACGCCGGGAGCCTTGAGATTGATGAAACTGAGGTCCTTGGGGAACAACGGGAACCGGAAATGCGGCTTGGCGAGCGGCGGACGACCCACATCCTCGTCACAAATCGTTTCCGCAAGACGCTTGAACCGGTACCGGTACTCGTTGTTGCCCATCAGCCGCTTCATGAACAACGCAGCCATGTAGATGGCCAGACCCTGCGTCAGCCACGTGTCGTTCCAGGTCCGCGGCACAATGTTGACGCCACACCACTGCGTCGTGAGAGCAACTGTAAGTGCCTCTGTGGACGACAACAGAGGATCCACCACGTCGGGAGGGTACAAAAAGTCGTCAGATGCGACACACAGACCCCCCGAAGCCCCCATCTGCGCTTTTCCGTACTCGGACACGAAAACCACGCTCATGGCGTCGAACGGAAACGAGCCGTACTCGTTGGTGAGGAACTCGATCGCCTTGTGCAGAAAGACACAGGTGTTGGAGGCGTCGGCCACCTGGTCCGGCAGCGCAAACACCTTGATGGGGAAGCCTGCGGGCGTGCCTCCATCTTCGTCCTCGTCCGTGTCTCTGAACACAGGCAGAGGAGCCTCCACAAACGGACCCACGGCGAAACCAATGTGCTGCGCCGAGACGGGGTTCCACAGCGAGTACGAGATGGTCTTTTTGGACGCATCTGCGTGCGGCAGCTCCTCCACGACCGCCGCGCCGTTGCCCACCACCTCAATCTCGATTTCCATCTCGAGATCGATCTCCTCCTCCTTGTCGTCCTCCTCCTCCTCAGGTTTTGGGGACCCTGGGACGGCAGTCTCGGTTACCTCAGTAACGGCCTCTTTGTCCTCCACGGCAACTGCCTCTGTATCCCCCTCCCCCGGCACGACCTCGTCCTCCTCCATGTCCATGTCCACGTCTGGGTCCTCGTCCTCCACCCTGACAGCACCCCCCAGAGAGCCCACCGTCCGGGGCACCGTGACCTCAAACTGCCACGTGCACCGGGACCACAAACCGTCGACGCACGGCAGCCAGTGGCTGGTGGCCGCTCCTATGGGCGCGTGGGTCGTGTATGCGTGCCAAAAAGACTTCTTCATCCGCGACCCATGACCCCCCACAAACGTGACACCGGTCTTGGGATCTTTGACCACAAACGCAATAACGACTGTTAGTGGTTCGTAGACCCCGACAGCCTCCTCGTCGGCAGCTGGTCCTGTTTCCCGTGACGTGTCCTGATAGCTGACTTTGACTCCTCGTGGCAGATTGACCTCCAGTTCTCCTTCAAGAACCTCTTTGTGTGCGTGGTCAATGTACTTGCGGTACAGATGGTGTTGGTGTACATCTGAGACTGTGCGCGAGTCACTGAACGCCTCATATCCACTGGCGTCGTGGTGTGTAAACGTGGCCTTTTTTCCGTTAACTGACACAGACTTGATTTGTGCCTGACGACAGTCGAAGCGAAACTGCCGTATCGACAGGTCCGAAGGCACAATCGTCATTTCCGTGGTGCCACGGAGCACCTTTTCCCCGAGATCCACGTCCAGCGACACCTTTTGGTGCGCCACATTGAACCCTCGAGACATGCTTGTGTGTTTGTGTGAGAGAGATGGTAAAGTGGTGATGGTGGGTAGGATGACGTGCATAAGGTTTGGAGGAGAAGTAGACGTGGAATGGGAAGGGTTGTGGAGGGGGAGGGAAGGGAAAATAGTGGGGGAAAGGGAATGGATTAAGTGGGCGGGGAGAGGGGAATAATATAGTGCAGTTTGATTTCGATTTGGGGTATTATAGGAGGAGTTGAAAGGGGTGCTGTTAGTTGAGAGAAGGATGACTAAAGGTTAAATTGTAGTTGGGAGTTAGTTGGGAAGATGGTATGGAAGGTGGCGGAAAAAAAACAGCGACGTACAAGTAGGGATAAAAAAGAGGAGAAAATAAAAGAAAATTAGGGGAGTATCTATAGAGATGGCTCAAAAACAATTTGAAAGTCTTTTGGTCCAAATCGGGATATTATTCAAAGAGTTGTAGTGTTCTTGAGAGAAGTAAAGTGAGGCTGTACGACGAGCCAAGATTCACCAAAAATTGAAATAGCGATAACTTGAGATTTTGTATGGTGACAAAGGTAGAAGATGAGATAACTGTAATAAAGACGTTAATGCGATTCAAATAATATAATCTTTATATCTCCAGCTACTCTGAAACCTCGAATAGTACCCCCAGCTGAACTGTATACTATTCCTAAACAAGCAACCAAGCCTAGTCCATTTAAAAAAGATGTGATACGTAGCTGGGGAAAATATGAAGAAGCAGAAATGTTCAAGTAGGGTCAAAGGTGATTCTGGGGCTTTTATAGGCATAATTAGCCATATATACATGCTGTTAGAGGTTCCCCCAACCTCACATGAATACTTCTTTTAGAAAGCCAACTTTACTAGCCTGTAAGGGTGAGAAATACTAGTCATTCAAATATCTTTGTTGTTTTCTTACCACCTCTTACCTTATCAGTTTCAACTACGTCTTCTTCATAGTATTAACAAAAACTCTTTACTCTGACCCTTCTACTCCACATAAAATCGACCCATCTCAACCAGAAATACCCACATCATCATAGGGACTCGATTAGATAGTTCCTTTAGTTCAGTATATTCTAGTACCGAAGACTCTCTTTCAATCTCTTTCTCTCACCCTCTCTTTAACCGAAACAATAAATTCCCACTTTTCACAGAACTCCCCCAGCTTCTCCAAAAATATCTGTACAACTGTGAGGACTTGACCAGTGAATTTCTCTATTCTCTGTGACTCAGAAAAATACCCCTTGTGTTGCTGCTACTGCCTCCTGTCTTCTTTATATACCGCAAACTCCAGTTATACCAGACCAAACAACTGCATCCAACTCATTCAAGAATACCCGTAACATTATTCAGACTTTATCTAAGAGTTTCCACGACTGCAAAGATTCACTTGGACTCTATCATTTTTGCCCTACTGGTTCCTATGCAGTTTGGGTCCCTATTCTTCCAAAAGTACTCTATCATACAGCTGCTCTCAACTCAGTCAAAAATACCCATATCACCACGGGGAGTTGACCAATATCTTCGTCCTGACCAGGGCTTCCAACTGATACCAGTTACGCTCATTCTAAACTCGTTTCGCTCCTTTACGACCTTTGCTAGCTGTGTGGAGGAGTACAATTACGAGATTTGCTATCAAAGTTGGAAAAATGTAGCTAGAAGGTCATACAAGGTGTCCTTGGAATTGAATTACCGCGGAGAATGAAACAATCAAGTCTCTGTGACTATGTGAGCATTTCTGGATGAGTTGCAGGCAGTTCTATGAAGAGTGTGAAGTGAATGTTCCAGTTTCAATGGAAGTAATGAAATAGCAGTACAGTCATAAACGGTACTAGTGGATTTAATTTGCCTAGGAAATACGCTCGTCAACTTCCTGTAACTATATAGGTATTTGCGAGAGAACTACCCCTGGTAGAAAAACTTTTAATATGCACGACCAGTGACAATGTGAGGTAGAAAATGGGAGAAAAGAGATACGAGATAAATAGGTAATATCAATCGAGTCATCCCGCTCGTGGAAAGAGAACTGTCTAATCTGATTGGCAATGAGGGTATTATTGGAGGAGTTGAGTGCACATGTGTTGTAAAGATAGAAAGGGGAAAAGGGTCAAAAGATGGAAAGATACAACAGGAGAAAGAAGAAGGGTATAGTTGGAATTCCCTTGATCGCTAGAATGTAGTGATCAAGTCACCTAGGCTATTGGGATATTTCTGAACGAGTTAGAAGCAGTTGTCTTGACGAGTACAGAGAGGGCGGTAGTTTGAAACGTGGAGAGGGAGTTATAAGGAGGGTGGGGATGGTTGTATTAGAACAAGCTAGTCCTAAATAATCTATTGATCAACACACCAAGTGCCTACTGGTAATGTTGAAGGAGCTGAGGCTGTTGCTTGAGGAAGTAGAAAGTGGTTGTTGCAGATATAAGATGTGTAATGACAGTGTGAAAGAAGTGAGTGGTACCATAGGAGTTGCTGGAGTGTAAGGAATGATATAATCTACTCTTCTTGAAGATGGGAGTATTTTCGAGCAAGTTAGGTTCAGTTCTGTAAATGTCTTTATGTCGAGATGTGGGGGCTAAAAATGAACAAGAGAGGTAGTGGGAATCTAAATGGCCCCAAACAACTCTCTGAGCTCCGTATAATATAATAATCAAGACTTCATTGTGTTGGCGATATTTCTCCACGAGTTAAGTCGAGCTGTGTGGTCATGTAGAGTGGATGTGGAGGCTTGCAAGGTGGATATTGGGTAGGAAGCTAACAGTGTATGGTACTAATAGAATCAGCTGACTCCGGAGAACACAGCTATCAAGTCACCTAGGTTGTGTTGATATTTTCAAGTGATTTGTGCCACACGAGCGTCTAGACTGAAAACTGGTTTTTGATTTTTAGAAGTTGTGGGAAGATTAAACGATAGAGAGAAGATGCCACAGATTGCTATATGGTATGTATAAAACAGAATGACAAGCACTTTTTTAACCTGAGGGTATTTATGGGGAGGTTGAGGAGAGTATCAGGTGCTGCTGATACAGTCATACAACCGGGCCTAACTTTTTCAGAATTGCTTACATCTTAGAACGAACTTAACCAGCGGATTTCTGGGTCTCAGAAGATTCATTTTGTTCACTCTTAGTCCCGATTAGAACATTTCTACAAGGTATACCCAAGAACATTCTCCCTCATGCAACCCTCATGAGTAGATGCCTTCAAACCCACAAGAAATACTTTAATTGGAATATAAAGCTGACCATGATGATACGCCAGCTGAATCTAGACTTTCTGTTCCATTAAACCCATTCCTGTTAGCTCCTAACAGCTTCAATAACGGAATATCTCAATTTCCTACTCGCAACAATTCTTCCTTGAACTCATCCAAAAATGCCGGCATCTATATGGCGACTTTACCAACGGTTTCTACTGAGCAAGAGAATTACAACGGTACCACAAATTCCCCCCCTGGCTAGCGTTTTACTACTTTTAAAACCGAAACTGTCATATCACTGTTTTCATCGATCGGCCCTAACTTGACCAAAAATACTCAAATCGTCCTGAAGACTTGCCCATTCTATTCTGACGAGCTTGGAGCGTCTAATCATACCCTCCAAGTCGTGTCTTAAACGTTTTCCCCTACTTATTACTCCGACCCTAAATTCTACATGTTACATATCTGCCCTCGACTTGCTCAAAAAAACCAATATCGCTTTGGTGAGTTGATACGTGGTTGTGTCGATCGCAGGGAATACCGTCTGTACACAATATGACCTCTCCTGCTTAATATATATTTCCCCTCAAATTATACATATTTATCTCGAATTACACATATTTATCCTAAAATTCACCAAAATTCCTGAAATTCTACAAAACAATAATAACCTCAATTTTTCTTTTTTAAACCCATTTCTTCTATTAATGCATCTACTCGCTCTTAAACCCCTTAAAGTACTTGACTCTAAAGTCCTCTGCTTTACCTCCCTCTGTCTTTCGCAACTCTCCCTTATCTCCCTCCTGACGTCTTCTATACACCAAACACCTTCTCGACCACTGGTTAAAGTCCTGCACACAGTTGCAGATCAACTCCAGGTCCTCATGAAGAGGAATCTCCGCGTCTGTATAGTCCTGATTGGCTGTAGGCATCCAGAAAGCAAGTCTTCCATCTTCCACCAATCTCTCAGCAGCAAAAGAAAGCAAAGCATCCATCATTTTTCCAAATTCAAACGGCTTTTTGGGAGGAATGTAGTCTCGTCGAGTATGTGCCAGTTGTCCATCCACCAGCGTAGTTTCCAGATGTTTTTTCTTCTCCAAATCTTCATCTCGAACTCCCAGCACCTTGAGACCTTCTCTAACACCATAAGGAGGGTCACAAATAATGGAATTGAACTTGAGACCTTTTCGGAACGAGTTGTTGGTGAAATCAACTGCCAAAACGTCCAGTAATCTGTTGACAGACTTGTACTGTTTGAAATTGGCTGGAATATCATTTCCCTTACCCTTGCCTCTAATCATCCTAACATCAATATCAGAACCAACAGTAAGAGCTCCAAAAGCTGCTGCTGCCACCAGAAACGAACCAGTACCTGCAAAAGGATCATACATGAGCGAATTCTTCTTAACATGAGCCAAATTGCACGTCAAAAGCGATAATTCAGCGTCAAAAGAAGTAGTGCCAATATATCGCCGTTTTTTCAAACAATAAGTGTCCATGGCACTTCTATTCGAGTTGGCCACGTGTCTTCCGAAAAAAATACGTTCAGGAAGAGGTTCAGGATTCTGACCAATAACCCTGTAATCTTCCAAAATCGTGAAAACATGGTCGGGAGACTTCATTTTGATTTTGCCCTTGAATCCCATGTACGAGAAACCCTCCACCATGCTGATAAACTCCTCCTTAGATTTGGAAGACTGGTATCCAACGATTTCAAACTTGAACGAATCAGACTCGTATTTGGGCCATAGTTCACTCGTCTGGGCTCGGATCTGAGCGTGGAGAGCGTCCATCGACTCGGCAGGACCGCCCCAAAGCTCGTAGATGGCTTTCGTCAGGATTGAGCGCCGAACCAGCTTTTTAGCGTCTTCATCGTCCTTCAGATCGACAATCATGAACGGACTAGACTCGTCATGAGAGGATAAATCGACGGAAACGTTTTCCAGCTCTGCCAGGGCCGTCAACTCCGCCAGCCGAAACTGCATATGAGTTTGCGAGAGCAGGAGCAGGTATTTCATTTTGTTTGGTGTTGAGATCAGATCAAGTGGATAAATATTTTTTAAGGTTGAAGTAAGGTGTGATAACGGGAGTGTTGATCAAGAATCGAACCGCCGTGCGTTGGGAGGATGGGTTAGGGTCAATGGTTAGGGTTGTATCGGGCAGGGCAATTGCGGAACGTTACTCAGACCCAACCGGGTGGGTTAGGGCTGTAGCTACTCGTATCGTACTTCTATACAACTAACTTCTCCTCTCTCTTCATCACACATAGACTAGATAGTTAACATGTCTGGACTCGACGACGACGACGATTTTCTCAACGATATTTAGTGAGTACCAACGACCGGCACCGAGACACAGATAGGTATTTAGAGTATCTAGGCGGATATAGGATGGGTGGATTAGCACATAGGTGACATTGCTTAGGTGGCATGAACGACAGTGATGAGAATCGATTTTTGTTGGGTGGTGAGAAATGACATTGTGTGGTTTTGTGTTGATGGTACACTGGTGATTGATTTCTTTGGTTGACGGTACAGTGGTGATTTCTTTGGTTCATGGTGTGGTTTTCTTGGTTACAACAGAGTGGCAAGTTGTTGAGTCAGATTCATCTATAGGCTCGATATCAGAATCTGGTCTTAAGCTCAACTCTTGAGGACACGTGGTGAGATAGTGTCTATGACAACCAGCCTCTCCTAGCTCTATAGCTCATATCCATAGCAGGGAGGTGACGAGGATGGTGATATCAGTGAGAAGACACGTGGCAGTGGCTCAGCGATTGGGGTTCTCTACAGAATTACTTGTCAGGCAGTGTTGTCTGTTTCCAGACTGTTACAATGTCTATTGTCAGTTTGCTGTCAGATTGAAGCTAGTCGAGGTGTTTATGAAGGTCTGTTTTTCGACTCTTACATCCTAGACTTGACCTTGACTGACTTGGGCTGACTCGAGTTGACTTAAATAGTCTTAGATCTCCTCTCTCACTTTGAAGTCTGATGGCTAAAGTGCTACAAGTCGAATCAACTGGTGTCTCAAGTGTCTGGAAATCTGATATGAGCCAGTCTCATAGACTGGTGTCAGACTTCATCTGATATGGCTGAATTGACCTGATGACAAGTATCCAACTCGTGTCTTAAACCTGATGAGCACTCATTGCTTAACTACATGTCTCAACATGCTCATGGTACAACCACACCTTCTCTTAACTCATAGACGACGACTCATAGATGACAGTGATGTGATGCCACAGGTAAGGGGTCATGCCATCAACTACTCAGCCAGTATTTTACCCAATCCACCTTCCACCTTTACACTGCTCCTTCCATCCCACACTATGGTTATCACTGATTACGCCCTTTAAGGTGCCATCTTTGATGAACCTCTCATAGACAACTTCTCAGGTCAAAGACACACTCTGAAACCACGCAGTCATGTCACTTATGTCTTCACCTGACAAGTATTCCATACACGACTTGTTCTTGTGTCCTTAGATGAGCATGGGTGCCGACACTGCCTTTCCAGACCAGCTATATTAGTGACAGATCTTGATCCCTGACATTGTCTTTTCAGCTACAGTTTATATCAGTGTTCTTTCAGGGTGAAAGAGACAGACCTTTTTTAGGACAGTTTAAGGTATCAGTCTGTTCAGGCTTGAAGTCCCTTAGAAGCTTTCTCTGGTTCATACAAATCTGGTATTCCATTCTGGACATACCAGTACCTGCCATTTCAGACTTCATGGTACACAGATATCCAGACACTTCTGTTCTAAGACTTCTGTTCTAAGACTTTTGTCCCAAGTCTACTTCTGTCCTTACACACAGTCTGTTCTTAGAGTCTGTCCATCCTTAGAGAGTCTATGATAAGCATAATTCTGCTCCAGGGTATTCTGTCCTTATTCACTCTGTCCTTAAAGTCTGTCCTCAGCCTATCCAAAACCACCTTAAACCAGTGTCTTAAAAGCAGTGGCCTAAACAGCTGTCCCAAACCAGTGTCCTACAAAGAGTGTCCAACCAATGCCTACAATGTCCTACAACCAGTGTGATAGAACCAGTGTCTAAGAATGTCCTTACAATGATATCTACAAGACTGTCAGTTGTATGGCTTTACTACTGTGTCATATGTGTCTCTGTCCGTTCCACCTACGGTATTACTACAATGCCATATCTATTGTCCGCTCGGACCTACGGCCTTACTAGTGTCTCATAGGTGGTTGTTGTCCGCTCGGACCTCCGGCCCTCGCTTCCTTTTACTAACCCAGTGCCGAGGATAAACCCAAGGTAGAGCCCAAGGTCGAGGAGCCTACTCCTGCTCCTGCTCCTGCCCCTACCTCTGATCCTCGTCTTGCTGCTGCCCCTTCAGCCCCTGCTGTTGCCCCAGTTACAGCTGCTCCTTCAGCTCCTGCTGTTGCCCCGGTTGCCCCAGCTCCAGTTCCAGCTCCAATTCCAGCTCCCACCCCTTCCACCCTCCCCAACGGAGATCTCATCTACCGGTCTGACGGAAACGCCGCTCTGGGCAACATTGTGATTCCCCCGAAAGACGAGGGAAAGATGTTCATCGGAGGTCTCAACTGGGAAACCACGGACGAGTCTCTGACCAACTACTTTGCGCAGTTTGGCGAGGTTCTCGAATGCACAGTTATGAGAGACCACTTTTCCGGCAAGTCTCGAGGTTTCGGTTTCCTCACTTTCCGAGACCCCAAGTGTGTCAACGCTGTTATGGCCAAGGAACATTATCTTGACGGCAAGATTATCGATCCCAAACGAGCCATTCCTCGAGAAGAACAGGACAAGACGAGCAAGATTTTTGTGGGTGGAGTAGGCTCAGATGTGACTGAAGAAGACTACAAACAGTTTTTTGAGCAGTACGGAACTGTTATTGACGCCCAGCTGATGATTGACAAGGACTCTGGACGTCCCAGAGGTTTTGGATTTGTTACTTTTGACTCTGAACAGGCCATGAACTCGATTCTCGCCCAGCCTCTGCTGATTCTGAAAGATAAGCCGATTGAGGTGAAGCGAGCAGAAAACAGATCCAAGGGAGCTGGAGCTTCTGCCGTGGCTAATGCTGTAGCTGGACCTCATGGAGGACATGGTTACGGGGGTAACAACAACAACAACAACCACAGCTCCCACAACAACAACAACTATGGTGCTGGGGCCGAAACGGCACCCCAAAACTCGTACGGAGGCATGACGCCCCAGGCCATGACGCAGTGGTGGCAGCAGTACATGCAGTACATGCAGCAGGTGCAGCAGATGCAGGGAGGGGCTGGAGCCGATCCTGAAGCCCAGCAGGCCATGATGGCCCAGATGATGGCCCAGATGCAGGGCCAGCAGCAGCAGCAGCAGCAGGGTCAGGGTCAGGGTCAGAGAGACCATCGAGACCAGCGAGATGATGACTCTGGAGACGATAACGAGATGAGAAGAGTTGATCGAGGACGAGATGACCGCTCAGGAAGACGAGGACGAGGATACAACCAGTCCGACCGGCGATCTCGCTCTCCTGGAGTTCCTACGGGTCCTAGAGACGGAAGAAACCGAGGAAGAAGACATGGAGGAGGAAGGGGAAGAGATAGACGAGATGGAGGAAGAGCTCCGGGGTATCATCCGTACGGGGGGAGTAGGGAGAGGCAGCGAAGGGAGTAATCTGCGAAGCCGTAGGCTGAGTTGATTACCACGTTTACTGATTAGGAAGCTCCTTATCTGATTGTACCAGGCGTTGTCTGGTTATCTGGTTGTGCTTCTCTTAGCTCAGTTTAAGGTGGTATGTTTAAGGTGCGGTTTAAGGTGGTATGTTTAAGGTGGTACAGTTTAAGATGGCACTGTCTATTTCAAGCTGACCTTATTTCACCCCACTCAACCGCCACAGTATAAAGTCTTATAGGTTATGTATGTATGTTTTAGTAAGAGTGAGTAGACGTAGCTAGTTGTATGATTCCCCTAGTTCCACTTGGTGACTGGACGTAGGTATCTCAGAAATACTCATTTAGCCATGGTGAACAGACGAGAACCAAACGTCAACTGATACCATTATGTCACCCGTTTTATTTCCTGTCCGTTTGACTAAAGTAAAATTGGTGCGCTATCCAAAGGGTAGCGCGGGGCCTTACGAAGGGCATAGTCCCGAACTACGACGCTCCAGTGTACTCGAGCTACCTGCTATCAGTTGAGCCCCCTCGCTCTTCAAAACCCCCCTTTACGTTCGTCGGTTACCCTACATCGACGAACGTCACACATACATTAGACGGAAAAGTACTACCATACGTCATTAAACGGTCCAGTCTCGTAGAGTCAGTACGTCAATACTGTCTAGTAAAGTCAGTACCGTTCAATATCGACAATACACTCAGTACCGTATCTCCTGAAACGTTGTAACTCCCCCCTCACTCTCTCAAAAATATCTGCATATTTATGGAGACTCGAAATGGGTGTTAATCAGCCTCATACAAACCAATCTGTTCCATGTCTGTACCGCTTTTAACAACTTCACTGGCCTTAGAACTGTCCCAACTTCGCAAAAACCGATACACTTATGCGGACTTGGAATGGTGTTTCTCAAGGCGAAAAATACAGTGTCTGAGACAGAGTGAATCGCCTGACTCCAGAGAATAAGATGGTCTAGTCTCCATAGCATTTCCGAGTTAGACGAAGTTGTGAGAATAGAATTGAGTGTGGAAGCTGTGCAGAGACAGTGATAGAGAACAGAGACAGTGATGGAGAAAAGAATGGTATGGATCGTAGGAGCCGGGAAACCCCCTCGTCAACTTCTCTTTATCACTTTAGTAATTCTGAACTAGTGGTCAAAGAGGGGTGAAGTGGAAAAAAAGCGAGAGAAGCGGCAGTAGAAGAAAGAAGGGCACCAAAGGATCCCTCCGGTACAGTACCGAGAGATATGATAAACAAGTCTTCTTTATTACACAAGTATTTCTGGAGGAGTAAGGCCGAGCTGCGAGACACTGTATAATCGGAGGTGGAAGTAAAAAGTGAGAGGTGGCCAGTAAATTAGCTGTTCATGGAACCAATTGAATCAGCTGACGCTGGAAAAGTGTCTGGTCAAGTCCGCTTATCTCTGTGATCAATTTTGAAGGAGATAGAGGAGTTGAACGTTGAAAAAAGAAACTGGTTAGAGATAAGTGGTTGGGTAATACAAGAGAGATATGGAGAGTAGAGGCACCAGATTGAACCCTTTTTCTTCACTGCATAACACAGTGGAAGACTTGCTGTTCTGCTGAGGGTATTTCTGGGAGAGATGAGGCAGATCTGCGTGGGACAGTATCTATGGTCGTGGTTAGAAGATGTGAAGAGCCTGTAAGTTAGAAGTGAATGGTATCAAAAGAGTCACCAGAGTATGTAGAAAACGGTGGTTTAGTCCACTTAGTGAAGTGAGTATTTCTGAGAGAGTTGGATGCAGTTATCCGATGGAGGAGAATTGGGAGGGGTGTTACCAGCTGGTGAAGAGCAGTAGAGAGGGTGTAGGGTGTATAGGATACTGTACCATTGCAACAATATCAATTCAGATCCCATTCACCTCTCACATGCTTCTAGTTCATTTCAAATGCATATCTCTGGCGACTTGACCATTATAGGAAAATTGATATTCCGGTGACTCCAAAACTACAGATGTCCTATTCAGCGGTACTGGTAGTATCGCCGGTCCTTTGGGCATACGTCGGTCAAGTTCCCATCGTTATGGGGTCACATCTACGTGAGTTTGAGTGCTGCGTGGGTATGTATAATTGAGAGGGTCAGAGCTAGAAGTTTTCAAGAGGTTGAAGGAGAGATGCTAATGACATTGTTAGTACCTCCTAGATCAGGGGAATACGTTGGCTAGCTAGGAATAGAGACGAGATTAGTTCTGCCTTATCTAGTTGCGCTTCTGTATGAGCAGTAAAAGTATGTTTCGACTTTAGAAGTCTTATAGAGACAGTAGGAGTGAATTGTGGTTTACTTAAGATTCCCTTGACTCTGAGGAGCAACATGGTCAGTTGGGTTTAATCTAATGGGTATTTTTTAGTGAGTTGGGGCAGTTCTGAATGGGGCCCTATTTGGAGTGTGGCGACTAAAAGTGGCACAGAAATAGTAGGGGGAATTTTAGTGGTACTACCGGCATTCTAAGAGACTGGGGATCACGTTGATCAAGTTCCCGGATTGATACAGATATTTCTGGCAAAGTTAGTGCGGGTGAATGGGCAGGCGATATAAGGGTACAGTAGGTGGTAGAGCCAGATGTTTTAAAAGTGAGAAAGCGATAGTAGAACACAATTGAAGGTACCGTGGGACTCCTATGACTTGTATGAATACAACTGTCAACTCGCTATTGCCTTGGACTTATTATTACAGGAGTTGAGCCGATTATAAGTTCAGGCCAAAATAAGAGAGGAACTGAAACATGTGGATACGAGGGGATGTATCTACTCGTATAGTACCAAAAAAAGAGATAAAGGGGAATGCGGTGTATACAAGTAGGTACTAGTACTGGAATTTTGTATTTGTTATACAAGTACTGACATAAAATAAAAATATAAAAAACATAGATAAGTGTCTGTTAGAGTAGATCCAGAGACAGTGTCTGTTAGAGTAGATCCAGAGACAGTGTCTGTTAGAGTAGATCCACAGCAGCCGACTAACGTCGTCTACGGTGTTTCGTCATCTACTGAGTTCTAAATCCCTCTGACAAACCCCTTCACCTTCTCCACCAAAACATCAACAGCTCCCTCCTTGCTAAGTCTTCCAACGTTTTGAGAAGCTCCGTCCACGACTCCAGACAGCTTTGACCAGTATCCGCACTTGACAAGGTCTTCGTAGCGGTCGAGAATTTTCTGTTGGTAGCCCAATCGTCCGCGTTGTCCGTTCATGAGGAACAGAAGAGGCACGTTGATCTTTTCAAACGACTCTTCCAGATCTGCATCGTCAAATTCGACCTCCAACAAGTATCCATAGCCTACAGGAGTTTGGAGAGCGAAATACTGGTGTTCGTCAGAGGGGCCACTGTGAAACATTCTCTGTAATTCTTTATCGCGCTCGGAAAGAAAGTCAAGTCATTCTTTTTCCGCAAGGTGCCCATTAAGACCTCAATGGCGTCTGTGAAAGTCACTCCGGCTT